>CM065590.1:11649731-12249731 GCA_033119425.1 Bufotes viridis
TGCTGCCCAAGCTAAGGACACCAACTGGTGACAGAGACTTGGATAAAAAACATTGGGTGATGAACTTGAACTGACCCAGTTATTTCTTAAAATCATTATTGAGCTTTTCCAGTGCAAGTGCTGTAGTCCACACAGTACACTGTAAGAGCTGAAGAGCCACAAAACCTATGAGCTCAGGCTTCCCCCTCTTGCAGTTGGTTTGCTGGTTTCCTTCTATGCATGGTATAGGAGAGAGCTGTCAGTCAAGTAAGGGAAGGAGAGGAGAGTTGGGAGCTCATAAGAATCAGGGTTCCTGAGCTTGTACAGTGTATTGAATGCACTACAGCACTTTGCTCACTCTTGAAAAGCTGAATAGTGATTTTAATAAACAACTAGGTCAACTCAAGTAATTGACCCAGTGTTTTCATCAGGGTCTCTGACACCTATTGATGTCAATATTTTTCATATTGTTTTGCTGTAATTGAAGGTGGTTGTAGCAAATATGGGCCTGTGAAAGGTTAAGGAACATTTTATAACCTCAGTCTCGCCACATTTACAGAGACACTAGCTTAGAGGATAACATTTTCCCTTGTCTTCTACAAAGTATAAGAAGGAGGCAAGAAAGTGCTTACCACTGAGGCAGACCAAGATGCTGCTTTGTGGATAGAAGTTCAGTTGAGGAGAGATTAGTCCTATATCCAAGAGAATTGCTATAGGAAGTGCAGAGGACACAGTCACAACAAGGTCTAGAGGCCTCTACTGCACAAAGTCCCTTAACAAAATGTGAAGACACAAGTTTTAGGAATAAGACATGACACAGTAGGGAGGGCATGTGGTAAGAATTGCATAGCACCTTGTTAGCCAGAAAATACAATGTGATGTTGAATCATTTTTCTCGTTGTTTGTTCTTAAAAGAAGTAGAGGGGCAGTGACGGAGATGAACACTGATCCTGTAATGTGTGGTGTGATGCCAACAGTCAGTAGTTTAGGAATATCAACGGCACACCAAGTTAATTATTTGGAAATGACTTTTAATAATAAAGGAAACATATTTACAATAACAGGTGGTCTTCCATACAGTGTATTTATATCCAGGAGAAGAAAATTTATATTAGCTACTTAACATTTCCCAAATGTTTCGGTTTATCAGGAGACCTTTTTAATGGGATTTAGAAATAATATATATGGTAAATCGTTTTAGACTGGATGCACAATGTACAGAATAGGTAGGATTAAGAAGAAGAGGGGAAAAGGGAAGAAAGAAGGTCCAGAGCAGGGAAGGCCAACCCTTTTCCCCTCTTATTTTTAATCCTACCTATGCTATTCATTGTGTATCCAGTCTAAAAATATTTACCATATCTTTTATTTCTATATCCAATTGAAAAAGGTCTCCTGATAGACCGAAGAGTTTGGGAAATGTTATGTGGCTAATATAAATTTTCTTCTCCTGGATATAAATACACTGTATGGAAGACCACTTATTGTAAATACGTTTCCTTTATTATTAAAAGCAATTGCAAATAATGAACTTGGAGTGACGTGGATATTCTTAAACTACAGATCTTTCCCTCTCATGAGCACCTGGATTAATGTAAGCTGGAGTGCAGATCTCACACCCTAACAAAGGCAACTTCAGAGACACATCATATTCCCTCTACTCACTCATGCCACCGAAAGTCTTGGTTATATATCAAATAAAACTGTTAATAGATGAAGAGTGCTGGGCTAACTCATTCCAAATGTCTTTTTCTACTGACAGATTATGTTGCAAATAAACTCTACGATGGTCACAGATTTCTTCCTCACAGGATTCCAGAATATTGACAACTACAAGACACTTTTCTTTATATTCATACTTAGCATTTATGCCATGACTGTAAGTGGAAACCTTCTAATTGTCACCTTAGTGTCCTCCAGTCAACTTTCACAGTCCCCCATGTACTTCTTCTTGAGCCACCTGTCAGTTTGTGATTTCCTGTTCTCCTCGAATATTGTCCCAAACATGATGCATATCACATTAGAAGGTGGCAGCACCATTTCATTTTCTGGTTGTCTTATCCAGTTCTATATATTTGCTTCATGCACTGCTACTGAATGCTATCTGCTTACTGTCATGTCCTTTGACCGATTTGTAGCCATCTGTGCCCCATTACATTACACCGTAGTAGTGAACAGTAAGTTGTGCCTCCATCTGGCAATATGGTCATGGTTACTTGGCTTTTTATTTGTCCTGATAACTGTCTTATTAATTTGTCAGTTGGATTTTTGTGGTAGCATGACCATCGACCACTTCTATTGTGACTTCATTCCCATGCTTGAGCTTTCTTGCTCAGATGTATCACCTGTTGTCCTAGAAACATTTTTCTTTGCCATCGTCATAGTCTTATTGCCTTTCCTGGCTGTCTTAGGTAGCTATGTATCCATTTTCTGGACAATTATTGGGATACCATCATCTACAGGAAGAAAGAAGACCTTCTCAACTTGCAGCTCCCACCTACTCGTTGTAGGTACCTACTATGGCTCACTTCTTAGCATATATCTATTTCCTTCAGGAGGTCACTCCAAAAACATTAAGATGTTATCTCTCCTGTACACGTTGGGGACACCATTGTTAAATCCACTGATTTACTTTTTCAGGAACCAAAAAATCCAAAGGCAGTTTTCTAGATTTTCAGTTTTTAAGAAAAATATCCAACCAATTCTCAGATAGTGACAATGTTTAATGTACAGGCAAGGTGTAGGTCAACGGTAACTGCAATATTATTAGAAGATAGAAATACAAAGATGGAAGACAGCCACTGATGTCATGGATATCACATATAGCACTTTCTAGGTGATTTCCTCACAACTGTTGGCTGAATTTAAATCATGATATTACTCTACTCCTCAACCACTTTCACTTGGCATTCCTCATGGGTGTATCTTTGGACCCTTACTGGTCTCACATACCACACACAAATCTACCTCTATGGTCCAGCTCTTTCTTCCATAATATGCAGATTTAGTGCTACTCTAACAATTACCTCCTTCTTTTCTTCCTATTTCCTTAAAGGGGTTATACATTAATTAATTTTAATGACCTACAGAATCCTCAGAAATGGTCATCAATATCAGATAGGTAGTTGTCCAACACCCGGAACCCCAATGATTAGCTATTAGAAGAGGCCAGTGCTCCGTGAGTGGTGTGGCCTCCTCCTAGGCTGAAGTAAATGGGGCTGAGCGGCAATACCAAGAATAGCCGCTGTACTATATATACTATGAGTGTGGCAGTACTCTGTAACAGCTAATTGGCAAAGGTACAGGGACTCGGAATCCCGAGAATCCAGGTTCACAGGAAAAGGTCAGAAATTCATGGAAACACCACTGAAATGGTTCGGGAACAGCATGGGGAGGATGTCTGGATGCATCTTGGACTCCCAGGTTGCTGCTGGTAATGATGTTGTCCGAGTAGTACGCCACTTTTACAGACTGATAATAATATGCACAAAACCGAAGATAAAATCGATTTTAGAGGAAAATTTGTTAGGAAACATTCTTTCCTGTATATTTACTTGAGATGAGGTTTAACACTGACAAATGTAAAAGTTATGCACATGGGAAGGAATAATACAAGTCACCCATTACATATTAAATGGTAAAACACTCGGTAACACTGACATGGAAAAGGATCTAGGAATTTTAATAAACAGCAAATTAAGCTGCAAAAACCAGTGTCAGGCAGCTGCTGCTAAGGCCAATAAGATAATGGGTTGCATCAAAAGGGCATAGATGCCCGTGATGAGAACATAGTCCTACCACACATCGGTTGGAGAGGGTTCAGAGGAGGGCAACTAAAGTAATAACTGGAATGAGGGCAACTACAGTACCCTGAAAGGTTATCAAAATTAGGGTTATTCACTTTAGAAAAAAGACGACTGAGGGAGATCTAATAACTATGTATAAATATATCAGGGGTCAGTACAGAGATCTGTCCCATCATCTATTATCCCCAGGACTGTGACTGTGACGAGGGGACATCCTCTGCGTCTGGAGGAAAGAAGGTTTGTACACAAACATAGAAAGAGGATTCTTCACGGTAAGAGCAGTGAGACTATGGAACTCTCTGCCTGAGGAGGTGGTTACAGTATATAAAGTGTAAGTGCTGTCAAAAATTACAAGGAAGAAGCACTCCGATACAAACTGCATATCACATAAAGGAGGGCCTCATTAACATGGTGCTACAATTGTTCAGGTACACTGCTGCACTCATAAAGCCTATGCACTAAGTGAAAGGGCTGCCAAAAATGTCAAGGAACCGACACTACAATACACCCTTTATTACACACATCCTTGAAAATATATGATTGATGGCCTGCTGGTGACCCTCAAAAACATTAGGGGAGAGGCCTGCTGCTGAGCTGACGATCTAAAACATTAGTGGTGAGGGTCTGCCGCTGAGCTTGTTATGGACTATTGAGACAGTATGGATACTTGCTTGTTTTATACACTTGCTCAGCCACCATTTAGTAGAAAAATCCTGGATGTACCAGGCACACACACAGCTTTCCCACTATCTTGAAGATGGGGGGGGAAAGGAGCGCATTACAAGGTCCTAGGTACATTGAGGGGGTTGCGGAGCTGCGCTGTGAAGTTGATATCTTAAGTCAGTCTGATGGAAAGGAAGGAACCCATTGAATGCTTGCTATTATTTCCCAGTAACCAATAAAAATGCACCGCCTTTAGTTACCTCCCTTGGGAGGGTATTTTCTGTGTGGACACTAAACAATAAACTAGAGATTTACTTTGACTCTGATGGGTATGTCAGAGTTGGTTTTCTCCATGCACGTTAAGACACCTTTAAACTAATTTGGAGCAGTACATCAACCTATCTGGTATTTTGACCAGAACCAAAACAGCTGGCCCTCAACATGGGGCTCAAAGGACATGACTCCCTGATCCAGTACCCCCGATGACCAGACGAGGAGGACCTCACTAACGAACACCGGGACTGCAGGCCCGTGATAAGAGGTTATCTTGCCTCAATTTGTCCTTTGGTGTAGTCCATCCGTGCCTGTCTGAGGGAGGGGTGCCGTGTCAGCTTGGGGCGTCCTGGAGGGCACGAAAGTAAGAACCCCATGTGTTTTAAAGTGTTAAGGTACTGTGTTTCTACACTGTGAAGACTCCATATCACTGAATGAGACACAGACAGTTCTTCTATTTGCCTGTATCTGAGTGCAGCCCGGTTGTCTGACTCAATCAAAGAAGGGGGAAGAGCGGTCTGCAGAAGCCCAGTGTGTGCTTGTCCGGGACTCAAAGTTTCATCAGTTCCAGTGATTACTCTATACAGAGGTCTCTAGATGGCTCCAGGAGGTGTGAGAGACAAGTGAAAAGTCTGAGCAAGCTAGAGAAAAACTATGGTAAATGTGAAGGTGGTACTTTGTGTCGTACTCCATGACAAACTTTGTTGACAGAAAAGAAAGGTAGATAAGAAGATTAGAAGTTAGTGGATACAGTCTGAGTGTGGCTCGACTGTAGCAAGGAATTTAAAGAGACGGGAGAGGAGCAAAATCAGTCACCGCCCTATAATAGCGCCGAGAAGAAAAGAAAAGGGTGTGTCTGTAATGTATGTTGTCAGCAAAATACCACCTCCCGAGAGACATGTTTTGCCTGTGGTGCTCCACGCCCACATAGTCACACCCCTGTAAGCTCCAAGCATGTCTTCCCAGTCCCTGCTACGGCACCATCTTATTCCCAGCCGACGCCCATGGCTGGACCATTAATCTCCTTCAGCTCTGATCCTCCCGTCACCCCTGTAGTCTCACCACAGAGGTTACACAAATGGGCAAAAGAGAAGTTAGCTGATAAATCTACCAAATTAGATGGGTTTGACAGAATGAAGCTGTACACCTCAGACTCCTGGCCTGCTCGTTTGTCGATGGTTGGCGACCAGAGATAAACAAAGCCTTTGTGACCTGTCGTCCTGAGTGAAAATCCCTGACCTTGGAAATCTTGGAGCAAATTGCAAAGGGCTTGGAAAGCAACACAAAGAAAACTTGAGCGGCTGTGATAGCTGTAATGTCAGGAGAAGATGGTGGAGAACGCCTGCCACCTCTTGTCTGTTATGGGTGTGGTAAGCCTGGATACATCAAACGGCAGACATCCGTGGCCAACCAATCAACAGCAACAGGGGGGCACTCCGCCTTCCTCATCACAATAGGATGATAGCAAACCAGTGCTGGGAGGGGACACTCCGTGTATGGCAGTCTCTGCCCCTCCTGTCAGTCCCGCCCCTCAAGTCACTCTTGAGGTGGCTGGCAAGGAACTCTCATTCCTTGTAGACACTGGTGCAGCCCACAGTGTTTTATGTGATACTGCCGTACCTCTATGTCCTCTGTTCTTCAACCCTGGCATTCCGACCACCCGGAAGTGGAACTCCTGCAATATGTAGATGACCTAGTCCTCTGAGCCGATTCTCTGCAAGTCTGCCTATCCATGTCTGTCTCACTTCTCCAGTTCCTGGCTTCTGCTGGCTGTCGAGTCTCACAAGCCAAATTGTAGCTGTGTCTCTCCAAGGTTGTCTTCCTAGGTCATTGTATCTCTCAAGGTAGCAATTATCTCAATGATGCCAGGAAAAAGGTAATCTCTGACATCCAACTCCCAGACACCCATCATCAACTGCAAACCTTTCTGAGACTCATCTCCTACTACAGACCCTGGATCCCTGATGCTTCATTCCTAGTGCAGCCCCTATATGACTGCTTACCCCGTAATGCTACTACTCCTTTCCAGATGACAATGGAGGCCGGAGAAGCCTTTGAAATGTTGAAGGCCGCCATTGCATATGCCCCTGCTTTTGGCATCCCCAACTACAACCTTCCTCTGTAGGGTCTGTATATCATGGAACATCAGGGCCATGCGACTGGAGTCCTTACTCAAACTCATGGTGGTCGCAATAGACCCCTGGGTTACTATTCTAAGTGCCTTGACCCTGTAGCCAGAGCTGCCCCTTCCTGTGTCAGAGCTGTCCATGCTGCCTGCTCTCTTCTGGACATAACATCTGACATTGTGCTTGGTCACCCCCATAACATTTCTGCCATCCTCCAGCAGACACAACCTTAACACCTCACTGCACAGCGCCACCTTCGGCTCCAGTGTAGTCTGCTCTTGCCAGATAATATCACCATTCAGAGATGCCACATCCTCAACCCTGCTACACTCCTTCCTCTTCCAAGGGGGGAGTATACTGGAGATTCTGAATATTTTATTGATCTACATGCTGAAGAGGATCTTCAATAAGAAACGCCTTTGCTGACCAAGAAAGCAGCAGTGGAAGAGAAAGGAGTCCAGTCAAACCAGATTATCGTAGCACAGGAAGACCTGGAACAAAAAGAAGTCACATTTGACCTACTGAAACAGATGCAGAAACAGGTCTCTCACATGGAAAAGGAAACCTGGTTGAAACAGTCATCCCTCAAATAAGAATGTGGACTCTGTACACAAAGAAAGAGAGTGTGCCTACCCAGAGCCCTCTATCCCTTAATAGCCTCTGTGTCCCATGAGCCCACTCACTAATCCAAAACCATCATGAAAGAACTAATTGACAAAATATGGGTGCCCCATGAATCACCCTGGTCCTGGTAAGGCCTACCCAGTCTTGCCTCATTTGTGCCGAGTGCAACCCATGCAGAACTGAACCCATGCCAACCAAGTGCCTTTCCAGAGCTCTGTACACATTCCAAAGGATCCAAATCGACCACATCCAGATGCCAATGTGCCAAGGGTTTCAATATGTGATAGTAGTGATAGACTTATTCTTTGGGTGGCTAAAGCCTACCCCGTCTGAAACCAGACAGCAACCACCACTGCTAAGAAACTAATGCAGGAAACTGTTTGTAAGTTCGGGGTACCTCAGGTCATTGAGAGTGATCAGGGCCCAGCATACACTGCTAGTCTAACCCAAGAGGTCTGAAAGATGGTAGGGTCACACCTAGCCTTTCACACCCCCTACCAACCCCAAAGCAGCGGCAAAGTTGAAAGACTTAACGGGGTGTTGAAATAAGAGGGCTTAATTGGGTTGGGTTGGTCACCAACTAACACACATTAATTCTAGACTATGTTACAGCTAAAGATGGAGGTATGTGCCAGGTTGTGGGACCCGCTTGTTGCCATTACATAGACCCGCAGGGTAACTTGAAAGTTAAGGTGGGTCTAGAGAAAATGACGGATCTAAGGGATAGATGGCTAAACGCACATAAAGCTGATAAAGATACATGGTGGTCTGATACCTTCTCCTTCCTTAACCCCGCCAACTGGTTAAAAGGTATTGGGGGTTGGTTCATGGGAATTATCCAAGGAATATTACAGGTGGCCCTAATACTATTGGTGATATAAATGTTAATGAGCTTGTTCATACTTTTGTGACCCGCCTTTCAAAAAGGATGAAGAAAACTGATGAACAACCTATCAAGCTTCTCAACAATGAGGAAGAACAATAGAAAACACCATTCAACACAGTTCCCTCTCCCAGCTATAATTCCGTGCAGTGATAGGGTAAGATGAATCATGGGGTACTACTATAAGGCCCTGAAACCGGGAGCTTATCTATTAGAGGTAAGTTGCCGCCACGGTCAGATAAAGAGGATACTAAGAGTATGCCCACTGGATTCATTAGGTAGGGATAGCCCACAATCAAGTTTCCAAGGGGGGACTATTATAGACTATTGAAACAGTATGGATGCTTGCTTGTTTGCATCACACTGCTCAGGCACCATTTAGTAGAAAAATCCTGCTTCCTGGATATACCAGGCATGCACACAGCTTTCCCACTATCTTGAAGATGTGAGGGGGGAAGGAGCGCATTCCAAGACCCTAGGTACATTGAGGGGGTTGCGGAGCTGCGCTGTGAAGCTGATATCTTAAGTCAGTCTGATGGAAAAGGAGTGTAAGATTAACCCACTGAATGTTTGCTATTATTTTCCAGTAACCAATAAAAATGCATCACCCTTAGTTACCTCCCACCAGGAGGGTATTTTCTGTGTGGACACTAAACAATAAACTAACTAATTTACTTTGACTCCGATGGGAATGAACATCTAAAACATTAGGGGAAGTGCCTGCTGCTGATCTGACCATCTAAAACATTATGGGTGAGGGCCTGCTGATCTGATCATCTAAAATATTAAGGGTGAGAGTCTGCTGGTGACCCTCAAAAACATTAGGAGCGAGAGCCTGGTGCTGATCTGACCATCAAAAACATTAGGGGAGAGGGTCTGCTGCTGAGCTGACATCTAAAACATTAGGAGCAAGGGCTTGCTGGTGAGGTGACCCTCTAAAACATTAGGGGTGAGGGCCTGCTGCTGATCTGACCATCTAAAACATTAAGGGTGAGGGTCTGCTGGTGACCCTCTAATTTATTAGAGGTGAGGGTCTGCTGCTGACCTGACCCTGAGGAGTGAGGGCAGCCTAATAAGCATGTTAATATGATGGAGGAGGAGAAGGAGGATGAGAAAAGGAAGATTGAACCATATACCCTTTTTTGTGGTGGAAAGGGTGCATGGGAATACTATGTATTCAAAACACCATAAAAGCCACATTTAAAGTGCCTTTATGTTCATCAGCTCAGCTCTCCTCTGGTGGAGTAGAGAAGTCAGGGGCAATCCAGGCCCTGTTTATTTTGATAAGAATCAACCTGTCAGCATTTTCAGATGACAGTCGGAAGCGCTTATCAGTTATTATGCCCCCAGCACCACTAAATACCCTCTCTGACAAAACACTGGCGGCAGGGCAGGCCAGCACCTTTAAGGCATAGAGCGCAAGTTTGTGCCACGTGGACACCCAATAGTTGTAAGGCACAGAGGGATCAATGAGAACGCTAAAAGGGACTGCTACATACTCCTTCACCATCTTCTGAAACTTTTCCCTCCTTGTGACACTAGGCCGTGCATCAGGGTGAGGGTGCTGACGGGGTGTCCTGAAACTGTCCCAGGCCTTGGAGAGTGTTGCCCTGCCTCTGTTCGAACTGCTGTGTGTTCCCCTCCCCTTTAATGAACTACGTACTCTGCCAACATTGTTGTCAGCTGGAAATTTTTGGAGCAATTTTTTCCACAAGGACCGTCTGGTATTGCACCATTTTGCTAGTCCTTTCCACCACAGGATGAGAGATGAGAAGTTCTCTTTGTAGCGGGAGTTGAGAAAGGTGAACAACCAGTAATCCGTGTTGGCCAAAATATGTATAACGCGAGGGTCATGGGAAAGGCAGCATAACATAAAGTCAGCCATGTGTGCCAGAGTCCCAACAGACAAGACTTCACTGTCCTCATCAGGAGGATGACTCTCAATCTCCTCATCCTCTTCCACCTCGGCCCATCCAATCTGAACAAATGGAAAACACCCGATATGGGTACTACCCTCTATAGTGAAGGCAACCGACTCCAGCTCCTCCTCCTCCTCCTCATCATCATCATCCAATTCGCGCTAAGAAGACAAACTGAGGGTGGTCTAGCCATCACCCTGTGTACAGTTTTCCCCATTTCCGCCTCTTCCACATGCAAAGCGTCCAACTTCATTGTGAGCAGCGAGAGTTTCAATAGACACAAAAGTGGGATGGTTACGCTGATAATAGCGGCATTGCCGCTCACCATCTGTGTTGATTCCTGAGAGTTGCGTAAAACCTTACAGAGGTCAGACATCCATGCCCACTCATCGCTTTTGAAGAGCGGAAGCTGACTGGAAAGGTGATGATTATGTTGCAGCTGTCTGCACTACTGCCCTCTGCTGCTCACAAAGCCTGGCCGAAATGTGAAACGTGGAGTTTCAGTGCGTGCTTACTTCGCACAACAGTTAGTGAGCTGGCAATTGCAAGCGTTGCTGCAGCATTGCCAGACCAGCGGCACCTGTAGATGACTTTCGGAAATGGGCACACACGTGGCACACCTTCACCAGTAGCTCAGGCAAATTGAGGTAGTTTTTGAGAAACCACTGAACCACTAGGTTGAATACGTTGGGTAGGCACAAACACCGTTAGTTAGTTAGTAAGTTAGTTAGTTAGTTTATATATATAATACAGATAGTTAGTGGGAGATAGTCAGTGTAGGTTAGATAGTGATATAGTGTAGCTGATGGGTTCCAGTGCAGGGTGTTAGGTAGTGTGATGCTACATGCTACAGACATAGCGCTGTGATGTCACAAGTTCACAACAATACTTAGTGCAGAAATCACTAATATGTAGTCAGACCTGCTAAACTGTGAAGTTGCATGTATATCGCAAAAATATGGGCATCATTAATTGCCGATTTGCGCAATCGCGAATATATTGGAGCACTCTATCTGCATTTAAAGCTATTGTAATGTTCTGCTGTGCCAACCATTTTTTCCAGTCTCAGGAAACTTCTAGCAGCTTGACAAATGTAGCATTAGTGACCAACGCCTGTATTGTGCGAGCAATGCGCACATATTACATTGCGAATTTTTGCAATCAAGAAAATAATCGCAAATTCAAATTCACGAATTTATGATGAATATTTGCCCAAATATTTGCAAAATATCGCAAATTTGAATATTGCCCCTGCCGCTCATCACTAATTAAAAGGAAAGTCACACAAGTATTCCTCAAACTAACTGTGCATGATCTACATACCAACTAATACCTTCTTTAATATGCAATCAGGTGTTGAAAGAGATATAATGATCAAAAAGTATCTGGGCCCACCCACCAACAGCAAGGTGAACTTGATACAGATGGGAACCTAATTCTAAACCTATTTCTACGCTATTCGTGGGCATCAACTTTCAAGGATCGCTGAAACCATTAAAAACTGACTGCTTCCATTATCACCTCTTAGGGTGGGCAGACAATGACCTGTTGCATCAGACTGTGCCAGCAAACCTTCCATGAGCAGGACACGCTTGGTCAGCTATGCACATCACCTAATTAAAACAGGTTATGAAGGGGCATGGGTTAATGACATCTCTCATGATGCCTACAAATGGCATGGAAATAGGTTTAGAGTTAGGTCACAATCCATATTGAGGTCACCTTGCTGCTGGTGGATGGGCCCAGATACTGCACATTAGATGAGGTATTAGACTGTACAGAGATCATGCACAGCTATGCCTCTGTGACTTTCCCTTTACTTGTGACTAGGGACCTGTGTTTTCTTCTTTCTAACATGCAGGATGCATTGATTTAGCACACAACTGCATGTATTGTATCCTTTTTTCTTTTTTGCTGATCCATTGTAACAGTGTTGATCCTTGTCCGCAAAATGAGCAAGAATAGGACATGTTCTATCATTTTTACGCAACTGACATATGGATGCGGACAGCACACAGTGTCCTCATTTTTTGCTTACCGTATTTCATCCACAAATAAAACGTAACGGACATGGAAACAAAATACATTTGTGTGCATAAGCCCCTATTCTGTAATTGGTTTCTCAGAGTTGTGCCTGTGTTTGCACAACTCCATTTAATGAGGTCAATTGCTTACCTGATTTCCCTGTGAATTGTTGCTGTACTTCACCATGAACCACCTAATTTGTGATTGTTCTTCATGTTGATACTTGGGTTATAGGATAATAACACTGACACTTGGGGTACAGGATAATGACACTAACACTTGGGGTACAGGATAATGACACTGACACTTGGGGTACAGGATAATGACACTGACACTTGGGGTACAGGATAATGACACTGACACTTGGGGTACAGGATAATGACACTGACACTTGGGGTAAATAATAATAATACACTGACACTTGGGGTACAGGATAATGATACGCTGACACTTTGGGTACAGGATAATGACACTTACACTTGGGGTACAGGATAATGACACTGACACTCGAGGTACAGGATAATGACACTGACACTTGGGGTACAGGATAATGACACTGACACTCGGGGTACAGGATAATGACACTGACACTTGGGGTACAGGATAATGACACTGACACTCGGGGTACAGGATGATGACACTGACACTTGGGGTACAGGATAATGACACGCTGACACTTGGGGTACAGGATAATGACACTGACACTTGGGGTACAGGATAATGACACTGACACTTGGGGTACAGGATAATGACACTGACACTCGGGGTACAGGATAATGACACTGACACTTGGGGTACAGGATAATGATACACTGACACTTGGGGTACAGGATAATGACACTGACACTTGGGGTACAGGATAATGACACTGACACTTGGGGTACAGGATAATGACACTGACACTTGGGGTACAGGATAATGACACCGACACTTGGGGTACAGGATAATGACACTGACACTTGGGGTACAGGATAATGATACACTGACACTTGGGGTACAGGATAATGACACTGACACTTGGGGTACAGGATAATGACACTGACACTTGGGGTACAGGATAATGACACTGACACTTGGGGTACAGGATAATGACACTGACACTTGGGGTACAGGATAATGACACTGACACTTGGGGTACAGGATAATGACACTGACACTTGGGGTACAGGATAATGACACTGACACTCGGCATACAGGATAATTACACTGACACTTGGGGTACAGGATAATGAAACGCTGACACTTGGGGTACAGGATGATGACACTGACACTTGGGGTACAGGATAATCAAATGCTGACACTCGGGGTACAGGATAATGACACTGACACTTGGGGTACAGGATAATGACACTGACACTTGGGGTACAGGATAATGACACTGACACTTGGGGTACAGGATAATGACACTGACACTTGGGGTACAGGATAATGACACTGACACTTGGGGTACAGGATAATGACACTGACACTTGGGGTACAGGATAATGACACACTGGCACTTGGGGTACAGGATAATCAAATGCTGACACTCTGGGTACAGGATAATGAAACGCTGACACTTGGGGTACAGGATAATGACACTGACACTTGGGGTACAGGATAATCAAATGCTGACACTTGGGGTACAGGATAATGACACTGACACTTGGGGTACATGATAATAATACACTGACACTTGGGGTACAGGATAATGACACTGACACTTGGGGTACAGGATAATGACACTGACACTTGGGGTACAGGATAATGACACACTGACACTTGGGGTACAGGATAATGACACTGACACTTGGGGTACAGGATAATGACACTGACCCTGGGGTACAGGATAATGACACTGACACTTGGGGTACAGGATAATTACACTGACACTTGGGGTACAGGATAATGACACACTGACACTTGGGGTACAGGATAATCAAATGCTGACACTTGGTGTACAGGATAATGACACTGACACTTGGGGTACAGGATAATAACACTGACACTCGGGGTACAGGATAATGACACTGACACTTGGGGTACAGGATAATGACACTGACACTTGGGGTACAGGATAATGACACCGACACTCGGGGTACAGGATAATGACACTGACACTTGGGGTACAGGATAATGACACTGACACTTGGTGTACAGGATAATGATGCTGACACTTGGGGTACAGGAAATTGACACTGACACTTGGGGTAAATCATACACAGGATGAAGACATACCTACATTACATGGCATCCATCCTGTACCCTAAAAATTCTCAACAAGTTGTATCTACGCTGCTTCTTGTTTCTTGTAGATAATGTACAGTATGGCTAACTTGTCATCTGTTACCGATCATGCATTGAGTTTTCACACGGCTTGTGATGTGCTGCATGCTGCTGCATAGAGTGCATACTACAGCACTTCCTGTGCATTAAACCTGCTTCTATCACTCTCCACTATTCTGCTCACAGTGATCTATAAAACGTTAGCTTCTGCTAGATGTGATCTACAGAAGACACAGCTTCCCCTTCTCTGCACTGCTCCTGGTCCCCTGCTACTTCTCCCCGTGTATGCCGATGAAAACATCTGGTGCCGGGGGGGGGGGGGGGGGCGCCCCCAGCAAGCAGCCAATGAGAAGTAGTAGTGGTGGTGCTGGGACAAGGGGCAGCACACGGAGCAGGGAGCGGGGTAAGTATATTCCCTGTAAGGGGCCCGACACATTGAGGGGCTGTTTATGATATTGCAGAACTCCTTTAGGATATGGATTACTGCAATATAGGAAGAAACAGAAAAACTTTGAGGTATATTCAAAACATCTTGATTTAGTTAATATTGAGTATAATAATACACTGACATTTGGGTGTAACGCACAGAAACACACAGATGCCTTGACATGCTATTAATGAGGTTATCAATTTTTGTCTGATTAATGCTCTGAAATGCTGAAGACACTTGGGCACCCAAATCATCAAGATCCCCTGCAGGCAGCTCCCAACCAATTAGATGTGCTTGATGGGACACACGTCTGGAGCCACTGCAGGGTACAGTAGCATGTTTAGGCCATGCAGGCTGCTCACATTAGTATGATCAACATGTGGCCAGGTTGAAAAGCAGCTCCTGGTACACCTTAGAGAAATGGCCGTTCCACTTGTTCCACAACCAAATCAATTTAACAGCAAGCTGATTTTGTACTTAAAATAAAAACTAGAGGGGTCTGGCTACTCTACATTATGCCACACCATAATTCCAGGATTATAACCATTGTGACATTCCCTTGTGAAGGCTTCTTCATGGTGCTGTCCACATGGCCTCTGCATAAGTTAAAAGCAGGACTCATCCCTGAAGAAAATAGATTCATTCCAGCCCAAATTGAGATCTTGTTATGCATCATGATAGCCTTTGAGAGCAGTGGCATGAGGTCAGTGGAACACCTGTAGCTGGTCATCTGGCTTGTAGCCCAATGTCATGCACATGCCTTCTGATGGTTTGGGTAGACATTGTTTTGATGCCTTAGGCTTGGGTTGTGACTTCTGATTTCACTTGAAGTACAGAATGGATCACAATGAACCATTCCTCTAATCAGATGTTTCATCTGTTGCGAGGTTTGCCTCTGTGCACCTCTTGCTGTCAATCCTTCGTTGTTCTCACAACGAGAAATGAGCGAATCGAAAAATGTGATCCGCCGCAAATCTGAACTTCCTTGCACTTTGTGGTGACTAATAATTTTTTCCTTAAATGGCAGTAAAAAAATACATTCACTTCATTCATTTGCCCATGAAGAGGCCGTCATGGCTATATTTATTGAAGATACCAAGCAAAATGTTGAGTGAGGTGACGTATGTTATTAACACGCTGGCACTCTGTGTATTCAATTTCAAATGGTCATGACTGCCCCGGGGCGAGCAAATGGATAAGGTAAGTATTTTTTTAAAGTCGGCTCTGAGGGGTTAAATGACGAAGGGCGGCACAATCGCTGTTCCCTATCATTGCATCTGCCACATACAAAGGAATGCGCGTCATATAATTTGTGAAGTTTGACAAAGCAGCTGATTAAAATTTTTCTGAATTATGCTCATCTCTACTCCCACCCCCAGTACATGCAACACGGAAAAGCAATTACATCTCAGCCAAGTTATAAACCAAGGCGTCTCATTACAAGTATTCTGTCACTCCCAGTGTGTGACAAGTGGCAATAACTGGCACCTTGATTAACAGGAGCATTACACAGTTATCCCACACAACGTTATCATTTTTTTTTTTATACTTCTCTTTTTATTACGAAAGAAAGTAACAAACATAAAATACTATCAAATAAATGGGGCATAGGTTATGTAGCAAACACCAGTTCAATCAGGTATAAATAGGGTATAAATAACAGCTCTTACAATGTAGTTTCAAATTAACAAAATAATCTTGGGTTACTCCACCCTACTGATCAAGAAGGGAAGAGCTATGATGGAAGACATAGAGAAACTAGCTCAGGGATGGGCAAACTGAGGCTCTCCAGCTGTTGCAAAACTACAAATCCCAGCATGCCCAGGCTGCCTACATCTATCAACCTACAGTAGGGCATGGTGGGAATTGTAGTTTTACAACAGCTGGAGAGCTGCAGTTTTTCCCATCCCTGTACTAGCTGGTGTGACAGGCCAGTAGGTGATTATGGCCCAGTAATAGTAGTCCTTAATCAGACCACTACAGAGAACTAACAACTGAATAAAAAAGGGTAAAACGGTTGGGGAAGGGAAAAGGGTGTGAACACTGACCCAGAAGCTTGTCACCAACATCACTGACAGAGTGTAAAAATGTATAAATATTCAAGGTTACGCAGTACCGTTTCAGGTAAAAAGTATCACAGTATATTCCGTTTACGACTGTGAGAGCTGACAACTCCTTTTCATGGTGTATATAGTTTACGTAGCAGATTCCCTCTCATTGAGATTTTGAAGAAGAGACACTTTCTCCTCCATGTGCTCCATGTGTTGCAACCACGGCCGCCAGATTCGTAGAAAGGCTTCTCTGTTCTTATTTTCATTTTGCAGCAGTAATCATATGGGTAGCTAAATTGGTTTTAGCAGGTTTGAAAACCTTATCTGGCACCCATAGGAGAACTAAAGGGGCCATGAGCTTTAATTGGAGGGAACAACCCATGTTTATAATGTCCTCCACTTCTTTCCAAAAAGTGCCCAAAGCTGGGCAGTACTACCAGATATGGGAAATGGTTTGCTTATTCATAAAGTCATATTGAAAGCAAAGGTTTTTTTTACCAACTTTATCAGATTTTTGAAGTTCCATGTTGCTAAAAAAACCTTTGCTTTCAATCTGACTTTATGAATTTGTCACAGATTGGAGCCAGGTGCTGGAAATTCCATTATCTGCAGATCTTAGTGACACCTCAATTTGCACAACGTTATGGCTTGTCCATCTTGGTGTTTTGTTTCAGTGTTGAGGAGTATAGACTATGGACTGGAAAAGATGTCTCTGCTGAGGTTCCTCTTTAAGAAGGATTGTTTGTTATATACAGAACATCACTTACCAATTTTAGTAGGCTCAGCTGTACTATAATATTTAAAGAAAGTGTGCTTTTAGTTTTTCACCACTTTTCATAAGAATGATTTATATGGTTCCTGGAAAAAGATCAAATCAAATCTTGAGAAACGTTTAACTGTATGGCTGAAGGACACGGAATCATTCACAGTAATAAAAGATAATTAAAAGTTTTATTACAAGAGAAGGAGGAGAACTAGAGATGGCTATAAAAAAGAAATCTCAGGACACCAAATAGTTCTTCCACTAGATCTGAGATCAGAGCTTCACCTGGATCCACTTTCTGGAGGTATCTACCTACCGATCATTCCTGCATTTACTACTATGGGTTAGTATATAATGGTGCATATCAGTTTATGTTTTCCCCCCAGAGCTTTTTCTTAATTAAACCCATGTACTGAAATACATTGAGAGGTGTAGTTACAGCAGTGCAGTCTTTTTACTTTGCTTTTTCCATGAAGACCCTTCTAGACATGGACCATTTTGGAGACGAGATACATTTTTCTTGACGTTTTGGTCAGCTTTTGGCCTGCAGCCATAGTGGCATCAGCTAATCATCTCTACATTTTTCTTTCAGCTCTTTGCTATAAAGGGATATAACCCCTCGTTACCCAACAACCATGTCTTATGGTAAGCTAATTTTTAATGCTTGTAACCCTCAAGTTAACACATGTTTCTTAGTTCTCTCTGTTTCTGGGAATGTTGGGGACATTACAACTCTCATTTCCATAGAAATGTACTATCAGACATATTGGCAGGCTGACTCTAAGGAAACTAACACCTGAACAGATTTAGAAGTCAAGACCATGAGAGGATTGAAAAAATAGAAGTTGTCTCTGTTAGAGTTGAGCGGACACCTGGATGTTCGGGTTCGCCAGGTTCGGCCGAACTTCGCAAAAAGTTCAAGTTCGGGACCCGAACTTGACCGAACTTGACCCGAACTTGAACCCAAGCCCGAAACCCATTGAAGTCATTGGAGACACGAACTTTGGGGCACTAAAAAGGCTCTAAAAAAGTCCTGGAAAGGGCTAGAGGGCTTCAAAAGGAAGCAAAATGGGGGTAAGAGCCCTGCAAACAAATAAAGGATAGGGAAATAACATAAAATACATAAAAATTAAAAATAATCTTGAATTAGGAGGAGGAGGTTGAGGAGGCGGTGGACGTGGCGGTGTTCAGAAAATATTCTGGCTGTAGGGCAGGCCAGCACCTCCAAGGCATAAAGGGCACGCTCAGGCCATGTTTGGAGACCCAGAAGTTGAATGGGGCAGACCCATCAGTCAGTACGTGTAGGCGTGTGCACATATACTGTTCCACCATGTTGCTAAAATGCTGCCTCCTGCTAAGGCGTTCCATATCAGCTGGTGGTGCTAGTTCTTGTGGCGTGCTGACATAGCTTTTTCACATTTCGGCCATGCTAACCCTGCCTTCTGAGGTGCTGGCTGTGCCCCAGCTGCGTTGGCGACTTCTTCCTCTTCCTCTGCTTTCGCCTTGTGCTTCCACTGAGGCCCCGGTATCAGGTGGGAATGCCTTAAACAGTGCGTCTACCAGCGTGCGCTTGTAAGGTGTATAGATCACTCAACAATCTAAATACTGCCAAATTTACAGAATATATTTCCCAGTCAGGTATGCAGGGCAGGGGTATTTTGAAAGAAAAAAGGGGTACAGATCACCCAACAATTTAAACACTGCCGAATTTACAGAATATATTTCCAAGTCAGGTATGCAGTGCAGGGGTAGTGTGAAAGAAAAAAGAGGTACAGATCATCCAACAATCTAAACACCACCAAATTTCCCTGTCAGGTATGCAGTGAAGCAGGAACATACCTTCCAAGCCACTTGTGAATGACTGGTCTGATAACCATGGAAATGTCCCCCCCCCCCAATCTATCAGCTGTATTTACTGGTTTTATTTGACTGTCAGCAATGCAGTGCAGGCCGTCAAATGTACTTTCTAGCACAAAAATGGGAATTTGTCAACCAACAATGTAACAGCAGTATTTAACGGTTTGATTGGACTATCAGAAATGCAGCGCGGGTCGCAAATGTACAATCTAGCACTAAAAGTGTGTTTTTTCAACAGACAATGTAACAGCAGTATTTACTGGTTTTATTGGACAGTCAGAAATGCAGCGCAGGCTGCAATTGTACTATTTAGCACAAAAAGTGTGCTTTTTTAAACCAGATATGTAAATGCAGTATTTAAAGGTTTTATTGGACTGTCAGAAATGCAGCGCAGGCCACAGGCTAGCACAAAAAATGGGAATTTGTCCACCGACAATGTAACAGCAGTATTTACTGGTTTTATTTCACTGTCAGATATGCAGTGCGGGTGTCAGACAGCACAGGTAGCATGGTCAAGCTCACGTTCATTAAAATGAACCAGGCATGGATCCCACCTTTGGCTGAGTAGAGAAGTATACAGAAGCATCCGGCCATTGTAATGCTCCAGCAAACTTTTTTCAATGTTTTGGGGCCTCTCCAAAAAACTAAATAAACAAAACACAAAAACAGTGTTGGCTACCTGCTCTGTCTCTTGCCTCTTCCACCCTTACCGCCACTCGGAACCTCCATCTCCTGGTTCAAGAGTATTATGGCTTTTTCCAACCTTAACAACTATATGTATCTATATTGCAGAGTAGAGGAGTATACCAGCCGCACCCAGCCATTGTTATACTCCAGCGCAGTTTGTGCTTTCTGTTTGCCATTTCCCAATGTTTTGGGGCCTCCCCAAATAAAAATAAAAAAAATATGAAAAAAATAATAACAATAATAATAATAATAGTAAAAAAAATAAACACAGAAAACGTGTTTTCTACCTCCTCCACCTCTTCCAACCACATCAACACATCCACCACCTCCTCAATCTCTTACTCTACTTGAACCTTCGCCTACGGGTAAAGATTATCATTTTTTATTTTTTTTTCTATTCTATGCTATTTTAAGTAATTTCACTCATTTTATTCTGTTACCGGGTCACTCTATGGTACCCCCGATGCTGCTGCCACCTCCACACTGTGTCACCTTGCCAGTCTGTGGTCTCCTGATGCTGCTGCCACCTCCACATTTGACTCCATGATTTGATTATTTTATTAATTGTGATTGCTCCTGAGGAAGGGGGTATGAGGTTAGACCCCTGAAATGCGTTGAGCCGACCAATAAAGGAATTTACCGGAAGTACCATATGTGGGACTGACATTCTTTCTAAGACACTACAAGCGATCCAGGCGAGGGAGGTTGTGTTTGTTGGACTCTTGAGCTTTATTCCACAGACCACCTCCCTGGTGAAGTGAGTTACTTATTCGCAATTGCAGTTATTATAATCTACCCCATTGGTTTTATTGTGGATATTATTATTATTATTATTATTATTATTATTATTATTATTATTATTATTATTATTATTATTAATATTTTAGGTGTGCATTTATTATTAATATCCTTTTTTTAATTTCCATTTTATGAACATATATATTTTCATATATGCCTTTACCTGCTCTCTTAAATTTATTTGTAGTCACCATCAGTAGATGGCGCCCCTCCTTGTCACTACTGGCAGCCTACTACTACCTCTACCTCTTTTAGCAATTACCTCCCCTCCCTTTTGGCACCCTACGGTTACTCTAAGATCTTTTGGATTTGCATCTAAACAGCATTTTGATTAACACTCTTTTTTATTATTGCTCTGTATCCACAAACTCTGTCATTGTACCACCCTGTGGTCTCTACATGCTGCTGCTGCCACCTCCACACTGTAATTGTGCCAACCCGTGGCCTCCTCCTCATGCTGCTGCTGCCGCAACCTCCACACGCTGTTATTGTGCCACTCTGTGGCCACCTGATGCTGCCGCCACCTCCACCCTGTCATTGTGCTACCCTGTGGCCTTCTCATGCTGCTTCCACATCACCACTATGTCATAAGGACACTATGTGGACTTCTTATGCTGTTCCCACCCTCCCCACTTAATGACTGGGCAACTATTTTGCCTTTCGGCCTGGCTGACATTATCATTTATTTGACCTTTCTTCTGATCTGTCAGAAGTAAATAAAAATGAGACGCACAACTGATTCTGTCTATGTAACAGCTGTGAGGCCTGCATGATGTGGTCTCTATTTTGCATCAGAATTGGCTTATGATTTGGTAGCCAAAAGCAGGAGCAGGTACAAAACACAGAAGACATGCAAATATTCCATTCACATGTTTTCTCTGTTTTGGATCCACTCCTGTTTTTTTTTTTTGCTTTAGCAATATTAATGGATTACTGACCAAATGCTGACCGATTGAAGGTGGATGCTCCACAGACAGGATCCGTTTTTTGTGGGTTATTGTTCTGACAGATGAGAGGAAGGGCAAAATAATCAGTGACGTCAATACAAACTTACTGCTGACACCCTCTCCACTCTGTTGGGAGGCTCTACTTGTATAAGCGTTTAATAGAACAGGTTCTGTAGACATCTATGTGGAATCAGCTGCCGACGGTGTAAAAGGAGTGCACTTCTTCTTGACGCTAACATTAACCTGTAAGGCTGAGTTCACACTTGAGTTATTTGTAGTGATGAGCGGCAGGTGCCATATTCGATTTCGACGAAATTCGCGAATATTCGAATGAATATTCGTTTCATATTCGTCGAAATCGAATATTCATCATTATTCTAGTTACCGCGATTAATATGCGATTTAAATAATCGCGTATTGCGATTTTAACTTAAGGCTACTTTCCTATTGGTTTCATATCTAGAATTATAGCGAAGATGACGGATATGACGAATGTATTCGTCATATTCCTCAAAACGAAGATAACGAGTATTCTACATCTTCGTTTTAGCAACCTATTCAGTCAACTTCGCTAATTCTAGCAATCAAATAGGAAGGTTGACTATAGAGACAACTGTGTTTAATTCGCTATGCGATTATTTATATATATTTTTTAATAAATAGAATAATTATAATAATTATATCCAAGTAATATAATTATTCTATTAAAAAAAAAAATCGCATAGCGAATTAAACACAGTTGTCTCTATAGTCAACCTTCCTATTTGATTGCTAGAATTAGCGAGGTTGACGAATAGGTTGCTAAAACGAAGATGTAGAATACTTCGTTATCTTCGTTTTGAGGAATATGACGAATACATTAGTCATATTCGCTATTCGCTAATTCTACCAAGCCAACCATAAAGTTCCTTGCTCATGGAGCGTCCCCATCACCATGGGAACATCTCCATATACTAAAATGTACTGTCGGATTTGAGGAATTACGTTGAAATCGCAATGCGATTAATTCAAGTTATATTAATCGCATTGCGATTTCAACTTAGAGCTGGGTTTATAATGGGTCAGCTTGCTAGAATGAACGAGTTAACGATTCAATGAACGAAGTTAGCAGTATGGCAGGCCAGCACCTCCAAGGCATAAAGGGCACGCTCAGGCCATGATTGGAGACCCAGAAGTTGAATGGGGCAGACCCATCAGTCAGTACGTGTAGGCGTGTGCACATATACTGTTCCACCATGTTGCTAAAATGCTGCCTCCTGCTAAGGCGTTCCATATCAGCTGGTGGTACTAGTTCTTGTGGCGTGCTGACAAAGCTTTTTCACATTTCAGCCATGCTAACCCTGCCTTCTGAGGTGCTAGCGGTGCCCCAGCTGCGTTGGCGACTTCTTCCTCTTCCTCTGCCTTCGCCTTGTGCTTCCACTGAGGCCCAGGTGTCAGGTGGGAATGCCATCAGCAGCGCGTCTACCAGCGTGCGCTTGTAAGGTGTATAGATCACTCAACAATCTTAACACCTCCAAATTTACAGAATATATTTTCCAGTCAGGTATGCAGGGCAGGGGTAGTTTGAAAGAAAAAAGGGGTACAGATCACCCAACAATTTAAACACTGCCGAATTTACAGAATATATTTCCCAGTCAGGTATGCAGTGTAGGGGTAGTATGAAAGAAAAAAGAGGTACAGATCATCCAACAATCTAAACGCCACCAAATTTCCCTGTCAGGTATGCAGTGAGGCAGGAACGGTATATTATCAGACCAGTCATTCACAAGTGGCTTGGAAGGTATTTCCAAGCCACTTGTGAATGACTGGTCTGATAACCATGGAAATGTTCCCCCAATCTAACAGCTGTATTTACTGGTTTTATTTTACTGTCAGCAATGCAGTGCAGGCCGTCAAATGTACTTTCTAGCACAAAAATGGGAATTTGTCAACCAACAATGTACCAGCAGTATTTAACGGTTTGATTAGACTGTCAGAAATGCAGCGCAGGCTGCAAATGTACAATCTAGCACTAAAAGTGTGTTTTTTCAACAGACAATGTAACAGCAGTATTTACTGGTTTTATTGGACGGTCAGAAATGCAGCGCAGGCTGCAATTACATAGTAACATAGTAACATAGTATATAAGACCGAAAAAAGACATTTGTCCATCCAGTTCGGCCTGTTTCCTACAAGATGATCCAGAGGAAGGCAAAAAACCACTGTGAGGCAGAAGCCAATTTTCCTCACTTAAGGGGAAAAAAATTCCTTCCCGACTCCAATCAGGCAATCAGAATAACTCCCTGGATCAACGACCCCTCTCTAGTAGCTATAGCCTGTAATATTATTACACTCCAGAAATAAATCCAGGCCCCTCTTGAATTCCTTTATTGTACTTACCATCACCACCTCCTCAGGCAGAGAGTTCCATAGTCTCACTGCTCTTACAGTGAAGAATCCTTTTCTATGTTTGTGTACAAACCTTCTTTCCTCCAGACGCAGAGGATGTCCCCTCGTCACAGTCACAGTCCTGGGGATAAATAGATGATGGGACAGATCTCTGTACTGACCCCTGTTATATTTATACATAGTTATTAGATCTCCCCTCAGTCGTCTTTTTTCTAAAGTGAATAACCCTAATTTTGATACCCTTTCAGGGTCCTGTAGATCCCTCATTCCAGTTATTACTTTAGTTGCCCTCCTCTGAACCCTCTCCAGCTCTGCTATGTCTGTCTTGTTCACAGGAGCCCAGAACTGTACACTGTACTCCATGTGTGGTCTGACTAGTGATTTATAAAGTGGTAGGACTATGTTCTCATCACGGGCATCTATGCCCCTTTTGATGCAACCCATTATCTTATTGGCCTTGGCAGCAGCTGCCTGACACTGGTTTTTGCAGCTTAATTTGCTGTTTATTAAAATTCCTAGATCCTTTTCCATGTCAGTGTTACCGAGTGTTTTACCATTTAATATGTACGGGTGACTTGCATTATTCCTTCCCATGTGCATAACTTTACATTTGTCAGTGTTAAACCTCATCTGCCATTTTTCTGCCCAAGCCTCCAATCTATCCAGATCCCTCTGTAGCAGAAAACTGTCCTCTTCAGTGTTAATTACTTTACACAGTTTAGTGTCATCTGCAAAAATAGATATTTTACTGTGCAGGCCTTCTACAAGTGACCCCTCCAGTACTGACCCCTGAGGTACCCCACTAGTTACAGTGACCCAATCTGAGTATCTACCGTTAATAACCACCCTCTGTTTTCTGTCACTCAGCCAGTTACTTACCCACATACAGACATTTTCTCCCATTTCGAGCATCCTCATTTTATATACTAACCTTTTATGAGGTACGGTGTCAAATGCTTTGGAGAAGTCCAGATATACGACATCCATTGATTCGCCACTGTCAAGTCTAGAACTTACCTCCTCATAGAAGCTGATTAAATTTGTTTGGCATGACCGATCCCTCATGAAGCCATGCAGATATGGCGTTATTTGCTTATTTTCATTGAGATACTCCAAAATAGCATCTCTTAGAAACCCTTCAAACAGTTTACCAACAATTGTACTATTTAGCACAAAAAGTGTACTTTTTTAAACCAGAAATGTAAATGCAGTATTTAAAAGTTTTATTGGACTGTCAGAAATGCAGCGCAGGCCGCAGGATAGCACAAAAAATGGGAATTTGTCAACCGACAATGTAACAGCAGTATTTACTGGTTTTATTTGACTGTCAGATATGCAGTGCGGGTGTCAGACAGCAGGTGGGGTTATCATGGACAGGCGCATACACCTGTACACAGGTAGCATGGTCAAGCTCACGTTCATTAAAATGAACCAGGCATGGATCCCACCTTTGGCTGAGAAGAGAAGTATACAGAAGCATCCGGCCATTATAATACTCCAGCAAACTTTTTTTAATGTTTTGGGGCCTCTCCAAATAAATAAATAAATAAACAAAACACAAAAACAAGGTTGGCTACCTGCTCTGCCTCTTGCCTCTTCCACCCTTACCGCCACTCGGAACCTCCAGCTCCTGGTTCAAGAGTATTATGTCATTTTCCAACCTTAACAACTATATGTATCTATATTGCAGAGTAGAGGAGTATACCAGCCGCACCCAGCCATTGTTATAGTCCAGCGCAGTTTGTGCTTTCTGTTTGCCATTTCCCAATGTTTTGGGGCCTCCCCAAATAAAAATAAAAAAAATATGAAAAAAATAATAACAAGAATAATAATAATAGTAAAAAAATAAACACAAAAAACAGTTTGCTACCTCCTCCACCTTTTCCAACCACATCAACACATCCACCGCCGCCTCAATCTCTTACTCTACTTGATCCATCGCCTACGGTTCAAGATTATAATTTTTTATATTTTTTCTATTCTATGCTATTTTAAGTCATTTCACTCATTTTATTCTGTTACCGGGTCACTCTATGGTTCCCCCGATGCTGCTGCCACCTCCACACTGTGTCACTTTGCCACTCTGTGGTCTCCTGATGCTGCTGCCACCTCCACACTATGTCACCTTGCCAATCTGTGGTCTCCTGATGCTGCTGCCACCTCCACATTTGACTCCATGATTTGATTATTTTATTAATTGTGATTTCTCCTGAGGAAGGGGGTATGAGGTAAGACCCCTGAAATGCGTTGAGCCGACCTGTGATACCAATAAAGGAATTTACCAGAAGTTCCATATGTGGGACTGACATTCTTTCTAAGACACTACAAGCGATCCAGGCGAGGGAGGTTGTGTTTGTTGGTGTCTTGAGCTTTATCCCACAGACCACCTCCCTGGTGAAGTGAGTTACTTATTCGCAATTGAAGTTATTATAATCTACACCATTGGTTTTATTGTGGATATTATTATTAAATATTTTAAATTTGCATTTATTATTAATATCCTTTTTTTAATTTCCATTTTATGAACGTATATATTTTTAGATATGCCTTTACCTGCTCTCTTAAATTTATTTGTAGTCACCATCAGTAGATGACGACCCTCCTTGTGGCTGTTACCTTTCTTTTCTTTCCACTATATTTACCTATGTAGCACTGTTGGCTACATATACAGTCACTACTAGCAGCCTACTACTACCTCTACCTCTTTTAGCAATTACCTCTCCTCCCTTTTGGCACCCTACGGTTACTCTAAGATCTTTTGGATTTGCATCTAAACAGCATTTTGATTAACACTCTTTTTTCCTATTGCTCTGTACCCACAAACTCTGTCATTGTGCCACTCTGTGGTCTCTACATGCTGCTGCTGCCACCTCCACACTGTCATTGTGCCACCCAGTGGCCTCCTCCTGATGCTGCTGCTGCCGCAACCTCCACAGGCTGTTATTGTGCCACAATGTGGCCTCCTGATGCTGCCGCCACCTCCACCCTGTCATTGTGCTACCCTGTGGCCTTCTCATGCTGCTTCCACATCACCACTATGTCATAGGAACACTCTGTGGACTTCTTTTGCTGTTCCCACCATCCCCACTTAATGACTGGGCAACTATTTTGCCTTTCGGCCTGGCTGACATTATCATTTATTTGACCTTTCTTCTGATCTGTCAGAAGTAAAGAAAAATGAGGCGCACAACTTATCCTGTCTATGTAACAGCTGTGAGGCCTACATGACATGGACCCTATTTTGCATCAGAATAGACTTATGATTTGGTAGCCAAAAGCAGGAGCAGGTATAAAACACAGAAGACATGCAAATATTCCATTCACGTGTTATCTCTGTTTTGGATCCACTCCTGTTTTCTTGTTTTGGCTTTAGCAATACTAATGGATTACTGACCAAATGCTGACCGAGTGAAGGTGAATGCTCCACAGACAGGATCCGTTTTTTGTGGGTTATTGTTCAGACAGATCAGAGGAAGGGCAAAATAATCAGTGACGTCAACACAAACTTACTGCTGACACCCTCTCCACTCGGAAGGCTCTACTTGTGTAAGCGTTTAATAGAACAGGTTCTGTAGATATCTATGTGGAATCAGCTGCTGACGGTGTAAAAGGAGGGCACTTCTTCTTGACGCTAACATTAACCTGTAAGGCTGAGTTCACACTTGAGCTATTTGGTCAGTTTTGGGCCCTGCTGCCCAAATAAGTGAAGTGTGGAGTGATTCTAAGTGTGACGCCGTCACTTGCATGTCATACTGACTCACAGTATAGTTTTACTACCATAGCATACTTCCTATGCGTGTTACTGTAAGGCACAGTGTTCTACACTACTATAAAGGCTCTCTGCAGACAGGAAATAGCCATTTTTAACGCGATTCGCCACAAATGAATTTGGTTAACCTAATTAATTTTTTCTAAAAATTTGACGAACCGGCCGAATCGAATTTTTGAGAAATTTGCTCATCTCTATGCAACATATTCCACTAAAAACAATCCATCATCAATCTTTGTGAATGGAAAAAAAAAGGTATGGTCAGGAAAGGCAGGGAGTGAAAAACAAAAATGCAAAAATGGAAAATTGCCTGGTTATTCTGCTCAGCTCCTCATGTTCTATAACATCATGCCTTCAGATAGGACTGCGTGTACAACTTGACTGTTAATGGTTAATGAGTAGTGATGAGTGAGCATGCTCAGCTGAATATCTGTTCGGCTCGAGCATCGCTATGCTCGGCACATGGCGGTACTCGGCCGAGTACCGCATGTGCTGGAGAAAAATGGTCGAGTCTCCGCGCCACACGTTTTGCAGGTTTTATGCAGAGAGTAAAGATGCAGGTAAGTACTGCCCTCACAGTAATTCCAGTAGCCAGGGAGAGCATCAGGTAGGAAGGGAAAGACAGAGCAGGGAGTGAATTTCAGTGATTTTATTTAGAGAAAGCTTTTGAAAGATCCAAAATTCCTTTTAAGGACTACTGTGTGTGTTTTTAGATCAACAATATATTTAACAGCAGTGTTAGGGACATCAGTGCTAATAAATCTGGGTCATATCCAGTGTCCATAATCTGTGGTATTCTCTGTAACCAATACTGTACTGCATCATAAAACACTGTCTGTATTACAAATTCCAATAATCTGGGTCTAATAACTGGGCAATCTGGGCAAAAAACCCCTGTGAGGCAGAAGCCAATTTTTCCCACTAAAGGGAAAAAAATTCCTTCACGACTCCAATCAGGCAATCAGAATAACTCCCTGGATTAATGACCCATCTCTAGTAGCTATAGCCTGTAATATTATTACACTCCAGAAATAAATCCAGTCCCCTCTTGAATTCCTTTATTGTACTCACCATCACCACCTCCTCAGGCAGAGAGTTCCATAGTCTCACTGCTCTTACAGTGAAGAATCCTTTTCTATGTTTGTGTACAAACCTTCTTTCCTCTAGATGCAGAGGATGTCCCCTCGTCACAGTCACAGTCACAGTCCTGGGGATAAATAGATGATGGGACAGATCTCTGTACTGACCCCTGATATATTTATACATAGTTATTAGATCTCCCCTCAGTCGTCTTTTTTCTAAGGTGAATAACCCTAATTTTGATAACCTTTCAGGGTACTGTAGCCCCCCCATTCCAGTTATTACTTTAGTTGTCCTCCTCTGGACACTCTTCAGCTCTGCTATGTCTGCCTTGTTCATAGGAGCCCAGAACTGCACACACAGGAGCCCAGAACTGGACAGTAAAACAATCTGCGCCATATCTACAGACAAAACCATTAATATGAAGAAGGTGAGCACAAAGGAACGGGGAAGTGGGCATGATGCTGATGGTGCAAGCAGAGGCCGTGGCCCTGGGCGCAATGAAACTGTGCCTGCTGCCAGTGCACCAGAAAAAAACAAAAAAAATCCACCTTACCCAGCTTCATGTCCAACTTATCTGGGCGGCTCAGGACAACACTGTCCAACTCGGACCAGTGCGAACAGTTGGTTGGTTGGATTGCTGAAGATTGCTGCTTCCAGTCGGTTAAGCACCACCCTCTCGTCCAGTCTCTGTAGTCAAGAGTTTAGTCAACCGAATCCTCACTCTGATCCACTTTCCTCCAACCATGTCGAGTCTGGCCAAATAAGTGAACCCACACTCGGATATTCACATGACCTCTTTTCCTCACCAGTACTTGGTCTGGCTCTCTCGCCAAGCACGCTTGAAGAGGTACCTGAGATATTGTACCCTGATTCCCAAACTCTTGAGTCTTCAAAGTCTCAAGAAGATGACGGTGGTGAACGGTGATCATTCGTTCATGAGGTGGATGATGATGAGACACAGTTGTCAAACACTAAGGTTGTGGTTAGGTCAAGTCAGGTGGATGAGCAGAGTGAGGAAGTGGAAGAGGAGGTGATGGACGATGAGGTCACTGACCCATCATGGGAAGGTGAAAAGCCAAGCGAAGATAGCAGTACAAATAGCAAGCGCAAATACCCACCCAAACACCAACAGGCCATAGCACTAAATGCGCAACTTTCAAAATTACTGGCCCTTGAAATGTTGCCATTTAGGCTTGTGGACACTGAGGCCTTCCGCAGCCTGATGTCACCAGTGCCCTGACCAATGCACTTACTGGGAAGGTCCACCTCACCAGGGACACATGGACAAGTGCTGGTGGCCAGGGACGCTACATTTCCTTGACCACACCCTGGGTAAATGTTGTGGAGGTCGGGAGTGAGTTGTACCCTAGGATTAGCTCACCAGCAGCCCCTCGCCCCTAATATTTTAGAGGGTCAGCTCAGCAGTAGGCCGTTGCCAGTAATGTTTTAGAGGGTCACCAGCAGGCCGTAGCTCCAAATGTTTTTGAGGGTCACCAGCAGGCCACCAATTATAATTTTTCATAGGTGTGTATGATGCCCTCCTTTGTGTGTAATAAATGGTGTATTGTAGTGTTGTTTCCTTGTAATTTTTGGCAGCCCTTTTACTTATTGCATAGGCTTTATGAGTGTAGGAGTCCCACTACCTGAACAATTATACCACACTGTGAACGGGGCCCTTCTTTATGTAATATACATGCTGTTTCGGAGTGCCTCTTGCTTGTAATTTTTGGCAGCACTTGCACTTAAAATTTAATTGAATATACAGGAAAGAATGTTTCCTAACATTTTTTGGTGAAAAATTGATTTGGGCGTATTTTTGTCAGTCTGTAAAAGTGGCGTACAACTCAGACAACATGGTTCCCAACAGTGACCTATGAGTCCAAGATGCATCCAGACATCGTCCCCATGCTGTTCCTGATCCTTTTCGGTGGTCGGTGGTGTTTCTGTCATTTTCAGAATTTTTTTCAATGGATCAGGCACCCTCCCCTCTTCAGAGCAGGGGGTGCCTGGTTGTCTCCCATTGACTTTCCTTATACTCAGGTGCTCAGCCGAGCACACGAACATAGCTATGTGTTCAGCCCAAACACCCGAATACTTTGGTGCTCGCTCATCACTATTAACGATACATCATTATAGAAAGCAACTGCACCATAAGGACTGGTTATTTATGACTTATATACCAGAATAAAATTTGAATTTGTGCACCATTACAGCAATTTTACTAAATTTACGTTCTTACGGTTTAGATCCCTTGAGTCCAATCCAAAGCCAGCCAAGAAGACAAGAAAACACTTATATCCAAGAAGAGTCCCACAAAAGAGAACTGGTGGCACGGTCTGGACTTCAGTGTCTGGCCGATGTAAGTAGATCTTCATTGAGTCATTGTCCTATGACACATGCATACAGATACACTGTAGACACATTAACATATGTTCTCTTAACCTTTTTTTACACTTTAAAACCATACTGGTGGCCATCTCCCTGTAATGTTTTACAATATAAATATTGTCTTGGCATCTGGCACCCACCCATGTTTTTCTGCCCATGTTCTACTACCGTATATAGAAGCCCATACACCTCCAAGTACGGGTCTTTCAGCTGACAGCTATTCCTTCTGGCTCCACCATAAACGTGCTCGGTATGGATGGTTCATCCAACTGTAATCTAATGTGAAAGGAATGTATATAACACCTTCACTGTGTAGTCATTAGCTTGTTATCTGTTGATGTCAATGGCGACACTCTTTGGAGGGTCTACTGACCAATGTGTCTTGTTTCCACCCTTGATAACGATACCAACAATGTTGGGTCTACTACTATTCATGTATATACCGTATATAGTGTATAATTATATGTCAAATTCTAAAACAGAGAAACCCTCAATCACCAGTTTATCTCTACAGGAGCAAATCCCTTTGTAAAGGCCCATTATTCTCTTGCAGGTGGAGGAGGTTGTTTTGAAGAGGAATGGTAAGATATGGCAGATGTCAGTGGGGTCATCCAAACTTTAACATACTCCTACCATTCTAATATACATGATTTTTTACTTATTATTAAGCTCCCACTTCAAAGACGCTCAGGAAGGCTATGCTGAACTAGGGTCACACGATCAACAGTCTAAGGTTAACTTCCAGGCTCAGAGACTTTTTATACTGAGGTCTCTTGGTCCTCACTCCTCTGTAAGTTCACAAATGGAGTTTGCTAGCTACACTGTATTTTTTTTGTTGTTGTTGTTTTTTCATTAAAGGGCTTCTTCTGCATAAGTCATCAGTATCTGATTGTTGGGGGTCCGACATTCAGAACCCCCATTTGAGAAGGCACCAGGGCTCACAGTAGAGACACAGCCTTCTCTCAGCTCACCGAGCACAGAACCATACATTGTATAGCAGTGAGGTGTGTTTGTTATCGCAGCTGAGCCCCATACAATCCTATTGGACTGAGCTGGATCTAGGCCATGTGACAAATGAATGTGATGTCACATGACCTAGGCTAAGTTGCAAGAAGGCTGCAAGCTCTTCTGGTGCACTGGTGTCTTCCCAAACAGCTGATCGGTGGGCGTCCTAGGTGACAGACTCCCATTGATCAGATACTGATGATAAGTCAAAAAGTTCAGAAAACCCTTTTAAAGTTCTCCAAAAATGTAATATTGATGTCCTATCCTTAAAAAAGGCATCCATATTTGATCAGTGGGTGTTTGGCTAATGGAATCCCCACAGTTAGCTGAGGCCATGGCTGAAACACCACATCCCCCTTATTTTTTACCAAGCACAGGGCCATATACTTGGTTGTGGCTATCCCTGGTGCTGCAATCCATATAAGAAAAATCACATTTAAAGGAAATGTGCCATCGGAAAATGACCTAGTGCTTAAATCACATTTTTCTATTAAATAAATATGTTTTATAATTATTTTTATTTTATTTTACATTTATTTTATTCCTAAAATCCTGCAATTTTTGCACAGGCAACTAAGCCTCATCATATCTTGACACATTTAGTACTGTACAGGTAAGTTTTCAACAGTCATATAGTCCCAGGCAGGATTACAGTGACAGGTAACACATTGTTATGAATAACACAGGATCCACCGTTCACAATAGGTGATGTCACATCTAACCTCCTTCCCCTCTCTGCACAATGACCTCTGTTCAGGTCTAGAAAATTCTCCCACAGAAGTCAATGAGTCTGGCTATGTCTATTGTGTCTATGACCCATGTGGTTGTTGTACTGCATGTCTCTAAAAACGGAAAGTTTGGACATACTATTAGGCTAAAGATTTTTTTTTATAATGATAAAAAAAAAACTGAAAGAAAAAAAAATCACCAAAAATTCTAAAACAACGGGGGGAAAGACCAGCGTTTTATGTCGGTAAATTATTTCCCATGTGCTACAGACACCTAATGAGTTGACTTAATGAGGTATTATATATATCAGTTTTTTGTTTTTTTACTTTTGCAGTTTTTTATACCAGAAGTGGGAAGGCTTTGTTCTGTTTATATAAGGGGGGCATGCAAAGTGGACCAGACTTGTACTTCAGAGACCCTAATAGGAAAGACCTGGCTGCACTTTATCTACTGTTTAATGAAGACCGAGGCAAAGGTGGAACTTACGTAAGATCTTCTCTCTAGAAACTGCTATATCGGCCTGTGATCATAAAATGTATTTGTGTCATCTGCGTTTCGGCAGGATCTCTCAGGGGATCAGCAAAAACTCATCCAGAATATAATACAACCGTCTACATGATTTCAGAATGGATCGGGTTGTATTATCTCCCAAATGAAACGGATCCAGCACCAAGTCTATTGTAAGACAATGGGTGCCAAATCTGGGGGGGAGGGGGTTTGTGTCCGAAAAAAATGGATCCGGCACCATTGGCTTATATTGTGTTTCATGCACTCTGTTCAGTTCAGTTTTGTCCACATTGACAATGAATGGGGAGAAAACTGAAGCGTTTTCCTCCAGCTTTGAGATCCTCTGCCAGATCTCAGTACCGGAAAGGAAAACACTGATGTGTAAGTAGCCTTAGGCTACTTTCACACTAGCGATTTTGCAGAATCCAATAGGGCTCAGCAAAAACGCTTCCGTTACTGATAAAACAACCGTCTGCATTGAAAGTCAGTGGGGGACGGATCCGTTTTCTGTTGTGTCAGAGTCTGTCCGCATTGACTTGCATTGTGATTCATGACAGATCCGTTTTGTTCCACATCCCATGACAGAAAAAAAAAAACTGCAGCTTGCTCTCCTATATGGGAACTCAACCAAGTGGAACGGAATGCATTTTGGAGCATGCCGTTCTGTTCAGTTACATTTTGTCCCCATTAACAATGTATGGGATAAAAACTGAAGCATTTTTCTTCAGTATTGAGCCCCTATGACAGATCTCAATACTGGAAAATAAAAACTCTAGTGTGAAAGTAACCTTAGGCAACTAGAGAAAGGGTATGAGATTTCAGATATTTGGTGTTTTTTGGAGGTCTAGGGAAATCAATTTCTCTTTTTTATCTTATAAAGACCCTCGCAGGCTTAGAGACCACAATAGGTAAACAGGTAAAATCCGATCAGACTAATCTGAGGTCCAGGCTGCAGTACTCTGTGATGGGGCATTTATGCAAGGTTATGTGAACCCACTTATCTTAGGCATAACTTGCCTGAGCTTCAGTTTTAGCTTCAACTTTCTGTCCTTTGATTTCTTGTTCTAGGTTCAGATGTTAGCATTCTTGATTTAGGGCTGTTTTGTTTGGTTGCCTCTTCGGTCCATCTTTTCATGGTATACACTCTGATGTAATCTAAAAGAGTTGTCCGTGTTCAGCGCTGAATTTGAACATATCCCCTTCTTCCCCCACTTAGCCCCCTCTGACATAAGCATTGGAGGATTTCCTGCTCCGATGGTCTCCCTTGCCCTGCGCTGTATCGGGCAGGTCAAGGGCTATTTTGTTTATATTTATACACTGCTAGGCAAAGGCTAAGTTTACAGGCTAGTGCAGTGCTAAATCCAACCGATTAAAGCTGGTGACGTCATCAGGCTCACTGCTAGCATTGAAAGACCGGTACATCACCAGATCTACATAAAGAGCATCAGAGCAAAGACTTATGTCAGAGGGGCTGAGTGGGCAAGATGGGGATATGTCCGGATTCAGATCTAACTATATTACTACAGTTGTGTCCCCATTTCTTGACCACAGCTCTACACTGACAACAGTTCTGGTTGATTCCTGGCTAATATATGGCCATAGTGTTTCTGATTATTATATAGTACCGCACTCACTATCAATAGTAGATTACTTAATTGGTCAGCAAGACTGTAGATGGAGGGTGGTTTCTGACAGGCAGGGTCGGAATGGCCCATCAGAGTACCAGAGAATTCTATAAAGAGTCCAGGCTCCAAAGCCAAAGGTCCAAGAGAAAAAAAAATGGATCTGACTCTGAAGCCAATTACTTTCTCATAATTTCTATTTCTTTGATCAAAAACTTGGGCCCAATGAATAAGTCCTCTGGTGGGATCAAGGGACCCCACTCTGACACCAGGACATTTTCTCTGGCTATGATATCTAGATGTCACGTGTAGGGGGCCCTAGGCAGACCTCCGGGACATCTTGCAAACAGGACACAGGCAGAAACAGACCAGGGATCAGTATGGTACTTTATTACATGTGTAATAAAAGGACAGGACAGTAAACCAGGTTAAGCAATAGTGGTAGCACTACCACAGAACTAAGTGCACTGGAAGACCAGAGGCAAAACCCAGAGGGCGGAGAGCCAGTGAGCCCCGTTCTTCACAGGGACCCTAGTGGTGGGGATGAACAGGTCGCACCTCCAGGAAGGTCAGCCTGCAGCCAGTATGAGAGAGGGCATGCATCCAGCCTACATGGCCACAACTGTCACAGTGAACGGCACCGTGACACTAGGTAAAAGGCTAGGGCTGAAAACTGAACCTTTGCCCATGGTAAAGATAAACCTCCAGTTGCTATACTCTTCGAAGACACTTGAAGAAAAGTTGGAACCTTCTTATATTAATTTTAGTGACTAACTTTAGCAACTAATTATGTTCCCTCAAATATAACAATTTTGGGGCATCTTTTCTTTAAGTTTGGTCTTATTCTACTCCTCTTTTGTCCCTCCTACAAATGTATGAATATTGTACATTGTCAACCGGGTGTTACCAGTGTGGAGATTGTCTCAGCAAAGTCGTATACTATCCAATATTTGATGCCAGGTCCCAGCTGTCATACTTGCAACGCTCCCTTTTCACACCACTTCTGAAAAGTGGCGTGAGCCAAAAAGTTGCAAATTTTGCTGCAAATACAGCATGCAACATTTACAACTTTTTCACACAATAATTCTGGCGTAAAAGCCATAGTAAATGCCCCATAATATGTTTATTATTAATTCAAATAATCTATACAACTATTAATATAATATTTTTTATCTGATAGCTGAGAGTTGTCGCTTCTTCTGACAACACTATTGGAGATGTGAACATTGAGTATGGTCCGAAGATAATGAATATCTCCATCCTGATGGCGAACAATGACCTTGTGTTCACTTCATCGCTGCCCAAAGGGTCAAAACTGCCAAAAGCAATTCAGGTGACAATCATTTTAGTAGATCACTTTCTAGTTTTTACATCTATGTATAACATTGTAATGCCATAGATCTCTGAATCAGTGTAAAACAGTCCTTCAGTAGAAACCAGACCACCTAGAACAGTGCTCTTACAAACCATGGTTCTCAAGGTGTGGCAAAACTACAACTCCCAGCATCCCCTCACACAAAGTTATTAGAAGTTGTAGATTTTTACCAGCTGGTGAGTCACAGGTTGAAGAGCACTGACCTACAGGAAATGTAAGTATACACACAGGGTAGTTTTGAGACCATTACATGCTTAAAACTAGAGACGTGTTAACAGATGTCTTGATGAAGTGATCACAGGGTCAGACTGATTGGTGGGCCAAGGTTCTAAGACAACAATGGGTCCACAAAACATTTGAGTCTGAAAGATCCAGTTTTGGGCGACAATTACTGGCTTACTCTTTCCTTTGGTGGCCAGTTAACCACTTTCTAATGCTGGTGTCTATGTCCTAGGGATCAAGCTTACCTGTATAGACCTGTGACCAGTGTATTCAATGGGCAGCCCTTCTGGCGGAAGAGTGCATTTAGAAATGAACATTGGCTGTCCATCAGTCTCAGGCTGGTACCAGTGTTATGATAGGGGTGGTGAATCATTGACACTAATGGAGACCTGAGCTAGAAGTGGTCAACATCTTCAGACATGAAGCATGAGCTTCACTATGACTTTTTGTAGCACTACACAATTGAATTAAACTTTTGAGTTACAGCTGAACGTCCAACGAGTACATTAGGTTCAATGCAATCTTGAGAACTGCAGCTGTCAATTGATAATTAAAATCAATCAGTAGCGCTACAAAAAGTTGCCATGTAGCCCAGGCCTTAGAAATGTCAGATAGTAACACACATTTTTTATCTAATTCTATTCTGATGAGTTGTTCTGCAGAATGAACGTTGTCATAACATATGAACAGGAATTTTATCGAATTTTAGTCATTTTCTTTATGCCATTCACTTCACAGATATTCAGTAAAAACCAGTCCCATCTGGTGGCTGAGATAAAGCTGAAAGAACAAAAATCTTCTCAAGTTGTCTTTCACTTTTTATCAGACATGGACGTGGCCCTGAAAATGTTGGTTTTAGCTGCATTCTTGTACATGGTAAGTGGAAGATATCAGTCTGTCTGTTTCTCACCTTCTTGCTCTTTGCTCTCTAGCTCTTTTTCTTTATCTCCTGCTCTCCTTATCTCTTTTTCTCTCTTGTTATCTCTCTGTTACCAATTCTTGCTCTGTCTCTCAATCTTTCACTCATTCTTTTTCTCTCATTCTCCCTTTTCGCTCTGTCATATATATGATCACTCTTTAGGCCTTTTTCATATCAGTGTTATTGATTTCTTTGATTTTGGAAGTGGAATCAGCACATAACTGACATAAACATAGCCCCACAGAAGTAGTGACACCGAACCTTGAAGGTTTTGGCACCAGAACCCAAACACCATCTTTGTCGTGGAGTTCTGTGTTCGGATGCTAAATAAAGTTTGCTGAAAGGCTACAGCGCAGCCAATCAACAAGCTTTTTAGCTGTGGGCAGTTGGAAGTCACCACGCTCATACCTAGTATTGGCATGGCTGTGATTGGTAGGCGCACCCTGTGACCCATGCATGCATAAATGCCGGACCACATGGTGCGCCGCCATTCTGCTCTACTGCATCCTGGATGAATCAGTGTAAGGCCTCTTTCACACTAGCGTTTTAGCTTTCCGTCCTAGAGATCCGTCCTCGGATCTCTAGGACGGAAAGCTACTGATCAGTTTTATCCCCATGCATCCTGAATGGAGAGCAATCCGTTCAGGATGCATCAGGATGCATCAGTTCAGTATGTAAACGTTTTTTGGACGTTGACAAAAGCGCAGCATGCTGCGGATTTGTCTCCGCCCAAAAATCCGAAGACATGCCGCAACGCCGATCCGGAATTAATGCCCATTGAAGGGCATTAGTCCGATCCGCCTTTAGCTAAACGTCGCTTCCGCGCATCGCCGATCCGACGCTTAGCTTTTTGTCAATGGTTACTATGGCAGCCAGGACGCTAAAGTCCTGGTTGCCATAGTAAAGAGTAGCGGGAGCGGCATACTTACATTCCGTGCGGCTCCCGGACGCTCCAGGATGACGCCAGGGCGCCCCAGTGCATAGATCACGTGATCGCATGGATCACGTGATCCATGCGCGCGGGCGCTCTGACGTCATTCAGGAGCGCCCGGGAGCCGCACGGAATGTAAGTATGCCGCTCCCGCTCCTCACTGCTACTATGGCAACCAGGACGCTAGTAGCGTCCTGGCTGCCATAGTAACACTGAAAGCATTTTGAAGACTGATCAGTCTTCAAATGCTTTCAGTTCACTTGCGTTGTGCCGGATCCGGCGTGCATTCCGGCGACGGAAGTGCACGCCGGATCTTCACAACGCAAGTGTGAAAGAGGCCTAACACCTACACCACCAACTTCAGTACAGCCAGGGGGAAACGACAGCAGGCAGTTCTGAAACCGTATCTGTTTGGAGGAGAGACAACAGGCTAAATCTCGTAGTAGCACTGGGCCTAGCCTGTTGGACGCACCTTGCCTTGAGTATCTGTTGAATTTGATGGTGCAGGGTTCCTGAAGAATTATCCTGAGATGTCAGAGCTGCTGCAGAAAGTGAGAAGGAGTATCATTCCCATGGTTATCAGGCCAGTCTTCCTCAGGTGGCTCGGAGGTCGGGTTCCTGTACAAACAGCGGCCAGGTACCCAACTTTCCAGCCAGGGCACAGTTTTGGAGGATGATGAGGAGGAGGATTTCCATTCACAGCAGGGTGGCACCCAAATCAGCTCACAGGCATCAATGGAGCGTGGCTGGGGGGATGCAGAGGACACAGACAATACGCCTCCCACAAAGGACAGCTTGTCGTTGCCTCGGGGCAGCCTGGCACACATGAGCAACTACATGCTGCACTAACTGTGCGGGATCGCCAGAGTTGCCCTCATTTTTACCAGTGCTGATTACTGGGTGGCCGCCCTGCTGGATTCGTGCTACAAGGACAACATGCAGTCCTTACTTCCGTAACTGGAGTGTGATTGGAAGATACGTGAATACAAGCACACGCTGGTAGACGCACTTCAAATGGCATTCCCACCTGACAGCAGAGGTTCAGTGCAAGCACGAGGAGGAGAAAGTTGGCAACGCAGCTGGGGCACCAGCACCACCTCAGGAGGGAGGGTTAGCATGGCCAGTACCCCAAAAAATGGCTATAGGCCACACAGAATTAACAGACAAATAAAATAAAAACTAAAGAAAAAAAACACACAAAAACAGTGTTGGCTTCCTCCTTCTCTTCCACCTACACCGCCATGTCCACTTTCTCCTCCACTAGAACCTCCACCTCCTGGGTCAAGATTATTATGTCTTATATTGGCAGTGTAGAGAAGTATGCCTCTTCCACCTACACTGCCATGTCCACCACCTCCTCAAACTCCTACTCCACTTGGACCAAGATTATTATTTTTTATTTGTATGTATTTTGTGTTATTTTCAGTCATTTTCCTATCCACATTTGTTTGCAGGGCAATTGTCCTACTCGTACCTACATTTTGCTTCCTTTTGCAGCCCTCTAGCCCTTACTATGATTATTTTTCCACACCAAAGTTCAGGTCCCCATTGACCTCTATGGGGTTTAGGGTCAAGTTCGGGAACCCGGGACGAACATTGAACTAAAGTTCGGCCGCACCCGTCAAACCCGAACATTTACTGATGCCTGCCCAGAATCCATTGATTGTAATGGGATTTGGTTTCTATTGAGGAGTCTGTATTTTTAGATGTGAACACACTTGTATTGCTAGTTTTCTCTTTCTTTCTTTTGCTCTTACTCTTTTTAAATTTTCCTACTCACTCATTGTTGCCCTGTTGTACTTTAAAGGGTTTTCCCATCTTGCTATTTCATCCTCACCTGCAGTTAGATCTGCACTCACTTCCTGGTTTCCTGCTTCTAAGGCTGGGCGGGGCTTAGGCAGTGTTAGTGAAGGCCGGCCACGCCTCTTTATGACATCACACTGAGAACTCATGTGGATAGTATGAGTCATCAGTCTGGCAGCCTGCAGTGTCTGTGAGGCCCCTCCTTCCTAGTGCTGGGGAATCATCAGTCAGAGAGCCATGGGAAGTGAGCTAAGACCGTAACATGCTGCTGTCCTGCATCCTTACACACAGAACCCGTCTTATCTTTTACAAACCCATTCTGTGCAGAAAAACAATAATTCACCACTATACATTAGCCCACAAGCATGTTAGCCAGTAGCCATATGATCTGTGCTTTTGATTCCCATAAAACATGACCACCCCCCACCCACCAGTACTGATGCAGATTTGTTTCCATTATAGCTGTACTACAGTGGAGTATAAACCTTAGACCATGTATCTGTACAAATGCATATATAGCTCTGCTACATCGGTCTATTTCTCTCTCCCACTAGCACTGTGTCTGAGCAGATTCATATTCAGCTCTGCTACATTTGTCTATTCCCCTGGCCCAACAGCACTGAGGCTGAAAAACCTCAGATACAGCTCTGCTACATCTGTCTATTTCCCTCCTCCAACAGCACTGATGCTGAAACTCCTCAGATACAGCTCTGCTACATCTGTCTATTCCCCTGCCCCAACAGCACTGATGCTGAAACTCCTCAGATACAGCTCTGCTACATCTGTCTATTCCCTCCTCCAACAGCACTGATGCTGAAACTCCTCAGATACAGCTCTGCTACATCTGTCTATTCCCCTGCCCCAACAGCACTGATGCTGAAACTCCTCAGATACAGCTCTGCTACATCTGTCTATTCCCCTCCTTCAACAGCGCTGATGCTGAAACTCCTCAGATACAGCTCTGCTATATCTATCTATTTTCTTCCCCTAACAGCACTGTGGCTGAACAGATTCATATTCAGCTCTGCTACATCTATCTATTCCCCTCCCCCAACAGGACTGAAGCTGAACAGATTCATATTCAGCTCTGCTAATTCTGTCTATCACCTTCCCCCGCAATCACTCTCACACAGCAGCCCCCCTCCAGTATATAATCTCACACAGCAGCCCCCCTCCAGTATATAATCTCACACAGCAGCCCCCCTCCAGTATATAATCTCACACAGCAGCCCCCTCCAGTATATAATCTCATACAGCAGCCCCCTCAGTATATAATCTCACACAGCAGTCCCTCCCCAGTATATAATCTCACACAGCCGACCCCCAGTATATGATCTCACGCAGCAGCACCCCCTAGTATATAATCTCACACAGCCCACTGCTCCCAGCATATAATCTCACACAGCAGCCCCTCCAGTATATAATCTCACACAGCAGCCGCCCTCCAGTATATAATCCCACACAGCAGCCCCTCCAGTATATAATCTCACACAGCAGCCCCTCCAGTATATAATCTCACACAGCAGGCCACCTCCAGTATATAATCTCATGCAGCAGCCCTCCAGTATATAATCTCACACAGCAGCCCCCTCCAGTATATAATCTCACACAGCAGCCCCCTCAGTATATAATCTCATACAGCAGCCCTCCAGTATATAATCTCACAGCAGCAGCTACCTAACTCCAGTATATAATCTCTAGACAGCAGCCCCTCCAGTATATAATCTCATACAGCAGCCCTCTCCAGTATATAATCTCACACAGCAGCTCTCCAGTATATGATTCTCATATAGCAGCCCCTCCCCAGTATATAATATCGACTACAGCAGTCTCCTCCAGCATACTATAAGATCTCGTACAGCAGCCGCCCTCCAGTATATAATCTCACACAGCAGGCCCCTCCAGTATATAATCTCACATAGCAGCCCCCTCCAGTATATAATCTCACACAGCAGCCCTCCCAGTATATAATCTCACACAGCAGCCCCCTCCAGTATATAATCTCACACAGCAGTCCCCTCCCCAGTATATAATCTCACACAGCCGCCCTCCAGTATATAATCTCACACAGCACCCCCAGTATATAATCTCACACAGCAGCCCCCCAGTATATAATCTCACACAGCAGCCCTCCAGTATATAATCTCACACAGCAGCCCTCCAGTATATAATCTCACACAGCAGCCCCCTCCAGTATATAATCTCACACAGCAGGCCCCTCCAGTATATAATCTCACATAGCAGCCCCCTCCAGTATATAATCCCACACAGCAGCCCCCTCCAGTATATAATCCTCACACAGCAGCCCTCCAGTATATAATCTCATACAGCAGCCCCTCCAGTATATAATCTCATACAGCAGCCCTCCAGTATATAATCTCACACAGCAGCCCCTCCAGTATATAATCTCACACAGCAGGCCACCTCCAGTATATAATCTCATGTAGCAGCCCCTCCAGTATATAACCTCACACAGCAGCCACCCTCCAGTATATAATCTCATACATCAGGCCCCCTCCAGTATATATCTCGTACAGCAGCCGCCCTCCAGTATATAATATCACACAGCAGGCTACCTCCAGTATATAATCTCACAGCAGCTCCCTCCAGTATATAATCTCACACAGCAGCCCCCTCAGTATATAATCTCACACAGCAGCCCCCTCCAGTATATAATCTCACACAGCAGCCCCTCCAGTATATAATCTCACACAGCAGCCCCCTCAGTATATAATCTCACACAGCAGCCCCCCTCCAGTATATAATCTCACACAGCAGCCCCCCTCCAGTATATAATCTCACACAGCAGCCCCCTCCAGTATATAATCTCATACATCAGCCCCTACAGTATAATAATATCACACAGCAGTCCCCCCAGTTTATAATATCACACAGCCGACCCCCCAGTATATGATCTCACACAGCAGCAAACCCCAGTATATAATCTCACACAGCAGCCCCCCCAGTATGTAATCTCACCCAGCAGATGCCCTCCAGTATATAATCCCACACAGCAGCCCCCCACCATTATATAATTCCACAAAGCAGCCACCCTCCAGTATATAATCCCAAACAGCTGCCCCTCCAGTATATAATCTCACACAGCAGGCCACCTCCAGTATATAATCTCATGTAGCAGCCCCCCTCCAGTATATAATCCCACACAGCAGCCCCCCTCCAGTATATAACCTCACACAGCAGCCCCCTCCAGCATATAATCTCATACATCAGCCCCCCTCCAGTATATATCTCACACAGCCGACCCCCCAGTATATGATCTCACACAGCAGCAAACCCCAGTATATAATCTCACACAGCAGCCCCCCCAGTATGTAATCTCACCCAGCAGATGCCCTCCAGTATATAATCCCACACAGCAGCCCCCCTCCATTATATAATCCCACACAGCAGCTGCCCTCCAGTATATAATCCCACACAGCTGCCCCTCCAGTATATAATCTCACACAGCAGGCCACCTACAGTATATAATCTCATGTAGCAGCCCCCTCCAGTATATAATACCACACAGCAGCCCTCCAGTATATAACCTCACAGCAGCCCCCCTCCAGCATATAATCTCATACATCAGCCCCCCTCCAGTATATATCTCATACAGCAGCCCCCTCCAGTATATAATCCCACACAACTGCCCCTCCAGTATAAAATCTCACACAGTAGGCCACCTCCTGTATATAATCTCATGTAGCAGCCCTTCCAGTATATAACCTCACACAGCAGCCACCCTCCAGTATATAATCTCATACATCAGGCCCCCTCCAGTATATATCTCATACAGCAGCCTGCCCTCCAGTATATAATATCACACAGCAGGCCACCTCCAGTATATAATCTCACACAGCAACTCCCTCCAGTATATAATCTCACACAGCAGCCCCCCTCCAGTATATAATCTCACACAGCAGCCCCCCTCCAGTATATAATCTCAAACAGCAGCCCCCCTCCAGTATATAATCTCACACAGCAGCCCCCCTCCAGTATACAATCCCATACATCAGCCCCTCCAGTATATAATCTCACACAGCAGTCCCCCCAGTTTATAATATCACACAGCCGACCCCCCAGTATATGATCTCATGCAGCGCACCCCCCAGTATATAATATCACACAGCAGCACCCCCCAGTATATAATCTCACACAGCCCACTGCTCTCAGGATACAGTCTCACACAGACTCCCCTTCTCTACATACAATTCTCCTCCCATCCCCAGTGTTCACATCCACCCCAGAATTGTCGCTCTCTCTCTCTCCTCTCAGTTTCTGCTCTGTAAACATTCAGCCAGTGCCTGTAATAACAGGACTCCGACTGCCGACCCACGTGACCTAGAGATGTCACGTGATCAGAAGGTCCTTACAGTCTCTGAAGTTTACCCTGCAAACAGAACATGCGCGGCTCTGTTTCACATGGCGTGCTCGTTCATGAATGAAATGAAAGGCCGGTGTTCTGCCAGATCTCTATAGATTGCCGAAAGTCTATAGCGGAAGTCACGTGGTTCGCTGCGCAAGCGCACAAGCGCGCTTCCACAAATCATCCCTGCAGCCTCCACTGAAGTACTTCGCCCACCGCGCGTGCGCACAAGAGACGTCTTAAAGTGACAGTCATCTCCAGTAAAATACAGCATCTACATTAATTTGTACCCTCGCTGCGCTCGGCAGTTAGTCAAACTAACTCTGTGCCGCCATTATGTCGGGTTTATAATAATTCAATTAAGAATTATTAATTATGGTCATAAAAATAATTAATCAATAATTTTCCATAACTTGTCTAAATTATGACCTGGTGAATTGTAGATAATCCAATCGATACAATTCACATCTGAGGCCGACTATTTCCTCAGATAATAAGTTCTTTTCATGAGAGATGACATTAATGCTAAAGATGTAGTTTTGACATTAAATAATACGCAGATATTATAAAAATATGCAAAGTTTATTAGTTACACGATTATAAACAAATAAGTATATAAACAGGATTATATATGCCAAGGAATATATATGGCAATGATATATGAAGCATTACAAGCTTATCATAAGTAAATAAACAATGATATCTGCCAATTAATATATATGGCATTGATATCAGGCACTAGAAGCTTCACAATAAGTAAATAAACACATGTGGGTAAGAGCAGCTTGTCACATTATAACAAAGCTATTTGGTTAGGATATCAAAACAAGAAGTTACATTCTATCCATTACTCCTGTTCAGAGGCGTGTCTAATCCTAGACATCTATATGGAATGATAAATACATTCCCCACCCCTCTCTAACCAAACTAAAATACACCTCACATGTAGTAATGGGCAAATCCATTCAAGTATATAACTTAGAAGATAGTAGTCAAATCCTAGACTACTTTTCAATACTTCTGTCAATACTACTTTCATATCTGTATAACCTGGTAAGACTATTAAGACAACAGACATTGGAAGAACTTGGAACAAATCTTCCAGTGGGAATTTATCATCTAGCTTGGCGAAGAATGCTACTATCAATATATCATATCTATGCATATATGTATGCAATCATTTAATACTCTGATAAATTATGAAGCCTGATTCTTCTGCAGGTAGAATGAAGGCTCACAATTATTCTATATCTAAGACTACATCTCATATAAAGAGATGATAAATAAATTAATATGTTCGCCAACATAGATGCTATGATTTTACCCACATTATCTAAATAGTCTTAATAAAATGAAACATCATTCTTTGTGTTTGTTACCAAGTCCTAGCAGGAATCTCACTTCTGCTCCTAGGAAAGCTGGATGGTCCATCACCATGGCTTTCATATTGGTAGACCCCTCAATCTTGGGTGTAGGCTGGAATGTAGGAATGCTATGCTTCCTCCTTTGTTTCTTAGCTTCTCCCTCTTGCCTCTCTCCTTTCTCCTTCTTTTCTTTCTCATCTAGGGTAATTATCTCCCTTGTAATCTAACATTACCACCCCCTGGATTAGTATTCTCCAATCAATTGAGGGGGTGTAAACATATGTAATAAGATCCTATGAGATCATGTTTACCCATAATGCAACTATAATGTATAATGTAACGATGTAACGATATCCATCTGTCTCCGGATGGCACTGTTGTGCAAGCTATTAACACCATACCATAAAGAGTTAACTAGGGTATTTTTGCATCATATGTATTATATACATTTGACCCTCGTCGTCGTAAATCAGAGATAAGGATTAGTTAAGACAACTTTGAAACAACTAAAGACAGACCTTTAGGCGTCTCTCTGAATGTTTCTCACACTGTTGATCTATGGACCATAATGATATGAATGGGCCTTGTTCTCTTCAGACGGACATGTCTGGAGAATCCAGTGTACTCCCAACAGATAAGCCCACATCTGTGGCAATAACTTTTAAAACAATATTCTCTGTATTCAGTATTCGGCAAACTTTTTCACATACTGAACTCTGGGTGACTTCAAATCTTGGCCTGTTCCAGCCGTGTATGAAAACTTTGGTTCAGCCTGTCTCTTAAAGACAATGAGCATGCATTTTGAATATAATATGATTAGGTATCAATATATACACCTATGAAAATGCCTGACAATTAATAGTAAAGAAGGAAATGGATGGTAAAGAAATTCTTTACCATCCATTTCCTTCTTTACTATCAATGGCGGCATAGAGTTAGTTTTACTAAATGCCGAGCGCAGCGAGGCCGAGCCCGATGCGTGGCGAGCAAGCGAGCCCGCGAGGGTACAAATTAATGTAGATTAATGAGTGCTGGGGGCGGAGCTGTATTTTAATGGGGATTACTGTCACTTTAAGAAGCCTCTATACCCTTAAGTTTGCGCACGCGCGGTGCGCGGACTACTGCAATGGAGCCAGCAGGAGTGATTCGCGGAAGTACGCTTGTGCGCTTGCGCAGCGCGCCACGTGACTTCCGCTATAGACTTTCGGCAAACTATAGAGATCTGGCAGAACACCGGTGTTCAGTGAAAATCTGCTTCCCGTTAAGATATGCTACCCTCGTCACTTCCGATAGTGACGTAGCTGCATTGGAAGGAGGTGTGTTGCAGAGTTAGCCAGTGAGTGGCTGAAAAAGAGGTGTGTCAGCGCATGCGCACAATGGGGTAGACGACTTTTGCGCATTGAGTTGATGTGAAGGCGCCAAGGGTAAGTAAAAACTACCGTAATGTTTACCTAGCCTCGGCGTGTTCATCACACAGCAACTCTAAGTGTGAAATTTGCCTACCCGTATGCTCTCAGGAGGAGATAGTGGTCATGTAGAGCGTCCTCCATATACTAAGGATGAGAGCAGTACTGCAAGCAGGTCTGTACGGGCCCCTGCGCATGCTCAGCGCCGAGGGTAGGAAAAAGGTATGGGCCACTGCACTGTCATTTCTCCCTACCCTCGGCGCACACGCAGTGGCTCGTAATTTTTACCTACCCTCGGCGCATTCACATCAACTCTATGTGTGAAAGTTGCCTACCCCGTTGTGCGCCTGCGCTGACACACCTCTTTTTCAGCCACTCAGGTGGCGAGCTTTGCATCACACTTCCTTCCAATGCCGCTACGTCACTACTGGAAGTGACGCGGGTAACATTTCTTAACGAGCAGCAGATTTTCACGGAACACCAGCCACTGGATGAATGTGGTTCTTCTGCGCAGGCACAGCCCATGGAATCATCAGGGAGCGGTGGCCGTAACTATGGGAAACCATAGGACAACAATGACAGCTTTATGCATCCACTTCCTGTAGGTCCATGTCTGCTTTCTGGAACCGTCTAAGGATCTGGTGACCCCTGCTGTGTGATATAGGCTCACAGGCGATGGCGCAGCTCCACCTCTGTGTGTTACGTTCCTTCTTGCTCATTCGCTCACTCTTTCTTCACTGTCTCTCAGAATTTCCTCCTATCAATGTACAAAATACCATCCCTATAGGGTATATGCCATATTTATGTTTTACAGAATTTCCAAGCGGAAACAATGAACCAAACCATCTCATTGCATGCGGATTTCCGGAAGATCTTCAGTAAAATATTTGATGAAATTCTGGAAAATGAAGACATTTGCCCTGATAATAATGTTTGTTTTGATATTGCATTTAAGAATGATACAGATTGTGGAGACAATAGACATCATCGCGAAGCAGCCTCTGGACTTAGTAAAAGTCATAAAGACCCAGAATTAGGTAGGGATGTTGTACTGTTGTGTCTGTAGTTGTGATGGTTTCTGTTGTTGTGATGGTGATGATTCCGATGATTGTGATTGCGGTGATATCTGTTGTGATGACTGGTGACCTGGGGTGATCTTTTTTGATGGACCAGTTTGGCTGTGATGACACCAGTTGTGATTGTTATGATACATGAGGTACTCGTGATGGCCTGTTCCTTTCCTGATGGCCCAAATTGTACAGTTGTTGTAGTTTGGATGATTTCTGTTGTGATTTGTGATGATGATACCTGTTAAAGTTGTCATGACACTTGTTGAGGTTGTGATGACCTGTTCTCTTCCTGACGGCCCAGATTGTGAGGTTGTGATGATACCGGTTTTAGTTTTGATTATACTTTACTGATTTTCATCCTATGTGTTGTAGTCGGGATTATCTCTTCTGTTCCTGATGGCCCAGATTGTAAAATACTGAAATGTGTTAATAACGTATCTTGCTTTCTTGTTGCTTTATTAAAATAGGTTTTAATGAATTATTTCCTGAATATTGGTTGTAGTTACATAGTTGTTAAGGTTGGAAAATAACAAAAGTCCATCAAGTCAAGACCTGTAATCCTAGGTTATCGATCCATGGAACAAATCCCTGGATCAATGTCCATCTTTCTTTTAAGGAGGGGTTGGTCCAAAGGGAAAGGTGTGTAAAACATAATTTCTATACATTGTCATAAGCCTCAATGTTATTCTGAAATAAAAAGTCATCTAAACCTCTATTGAAGCATTTACTGTATTTGTGGTCGGATCGGCTATCAGAAAGGTGTACCTAACCTATCTAACCCTATCTACAACAAGCAGTAGAGTTATGCCATAACTGCTGCAGTAGGGCAGCCTAAAGGGGGTCACCCTAATATGAAGTGACTGTAAGATGGTGTGGGTGGGTGGGTGAAATCAGCTGAATCGGCGTCAGCCTGGGCCCACAGGTGTCTATAAATAGCCTAGTAATCAGCCAGCCTGGGCCCGCAGGTGTATATAACTAGCCTTGTAATCAGCCTCCCCTCCCACAAATACAGCAATATATTTGCTTAAGACTTGTGGTTGGATCGGCTATCAGAAAGGTGTACCTAACCTATCTAACCTTATCTACAACAAGCAGTAGAATTGTGCCATAACTGCTGCGGTAGGGCAGCCTAAAGGGGCCAAAAAGAGGAGACCTTAGTTTAGAGAAAAAGACATTCCACGATGAAGGTGCGGAATATACCGTACATATCACAGAGACTTCCATGTACCTTACCTCTTTGTCACGTGCGCCGGCACGTCGTTCTTGGAGGTAGCTAATGTTGATGCGTTTGAAAGAGTGGCCGGTAATCAGAAACGATTTACTTCTATGTTGACTAACATATGAACATATCACGAGACGGTCTGAATCCTGAGAGCTGCAGACTGAAACAACAATGGTGAATCTGATGGAAGGGCCTAAATGAACTCCAACTATTCGCCAAGGGCCCTGCTCGGACACCAACTGTTTCTGGTAGCAAAATACTTCACCTACACTTATTCCCCAGGCCACAGCTTTTTTTTTTTTTTTTTAATATAAAGGACCCAAAAAGTCAGAAGATGGCGTATGCAGTCTAACTCTAGTAGTAGATTAAGTGAAATCGTGCAAACTCACCAGGCCTGGGGAACCATAAACATGAATACATGGCTGTTTCAATTAACGAGCTAACGTTACCTGTAATGAGGACAGAGAACGTACCCACCATACTTGCAGTTGTGACAGGAAAAAAAAAACTTAAGGTCGTGATAAACTATGTATGCTGCGCGTGTAGTAGTAATAGGACTTGTGTCCGTAGACGTGACAGACTACGTATATTGTGCCGTACCTCCTACTGGAAGATGGACCGGTACCCAGGAACTAGGCGCAAAACCAACACCCTCAGCCCGAGTTGTAGATTAAGTAAGCATACCTGTAATGAAGGCATAATGTACACACAATGCCTTCTGCTATGACAGGAAAGCTCAAGGTCATGATAGACTATGTATGCTGCACCTGTAGTCATGCTGGACTTATCGTGTCAGTAAACGTGACAGACTTCGTATATCACCTGTAGTGGTGAGACAGGACTTATTAGTCTGTAGACGTGACAGACTTCGTAAATTGTGCCTGTAGTCATGACAGGATTCCCTGTGGACGAAACTGACGCCATTGTATAGTGTTTTATTTATTATTATTTTCCCTGAACAACTCCTGGAGAGGCAGAACTTGAGAAACATGAAAAATAAGACCACGGGGTCAGCTTCCTGGGAGAATGGGTCTATAATGCAAGGACGGGAAAGAAAAAGTAACAGCGGGGAGTGAGGGGAAGCAAGAACCTAGAGAGGGTAAGTGGGAGAAAATGCAAACCTGGGAGAAGGTGATGTCCGAAAAGGAAGGCTTGGGGTGACTGCTTGAAACGATAACAATGAAGACCCAACAACCTAGAAATTAAATGTCAGAGGGAAAAAAAACAAAAACAATAATGTGAGTAAGGCTCTAATGGCGAAAGCGACACATGCGAGCCTCCACAAGAAAAATTGTATTGCGAGCCACAGCTGACTGAGCCATGCGAGCAGGCCTGAAGGCAGAAAAAAACATGAAACCTACTGTGGCGAGACCACGCAGCCAACCTTGAATGGCGGAGTTATGTTTGTAAAATTTAAACGGAGAAGCCATGCGTGAAAGACTAAATGGCGGAGCCAAGCGTCCGAGACTAATGGCGGAGCCAAGCGTCAGAGACTCTAATGGCGGAGCCACGCGTGAGAGAGACTCTAACGGCGGAGCCACGCGTGAAAGAGACTCTAACGGCGGAGCCACGCGTGTAAAGTTAAACGGAGAAGCCATGCGTAAGAGACTCTCGGCGGAGCCACGCGTGAGAGACTCTAACGGCTGAGCAACGCGTGAGTGATTCTAATAGCGGAGTCATGTGTGTAAAAGTTAAACGGAGAAGCCATGCGTGAGAGACTCTAATGGCGGAGCCATGCGTGAGAGACTCTAATGGCGGAGCCACGCGTGAGAGACTCTAATGGCGGAGCCACGCGTGAGAGACTCTAATGGTGGAGCCACGCGTGAGAGACTCTAATGGCGGAGCCACGCGTGGGAGACTCTAATGGCGGAGCCACGCGTGAGAGACTCTAATGGCAGGGCCATGTGTGCCAAACTTAAACGGAGAAGCCATGCGCGAGAGTCTCTAATAGCGTAGGCATGAATGCGAGACTAAATGGCAGATTTTTATTTTTTTTTATTTTTTTTGTATAAACCAGTTATGTAGCACCAGTATGACTTGGGGACTCGCATAACCATGACCCCATCCAACAGTGAACCTAGGACACTAACCAGCCTACAACCATATAGTGCCCCTAACGAATAACATGAATCACGGTCATATGCCCCACAGAGCCATGATGCTGAAGCAGTCATCGGGCGAAGCCATGAGGCCCCCCCGAAGCCCAGACTGAACTGGATGACATTACCGTGACTAGAAGTAATTAAAACGTGAGCCAGACCTGATGGGATATGCATAGACATAAGTGATCCCAATCACGTACATAAATAAAACATTAAACCAACCGTGAAATTTAACAGATGGGAGAAAAACAAGAGCCAGAGGCATTACAGTTCGATAAGAGAAGACCATTATCGTGACAAACAAATGAACAACTTGTGAAACATAGTAGGAACTTACTCCTATTGGCCCACTGACCGCTGAGGGCAGTGGCGTACACACAATCCATTCGGCCCCGGTGCAAAACTGATCCATGGGCCCCCCCGCCGCCGTCGCCCCCTCCCCGCCACCACCCTAGTGGTGGATCCATAGCCTGGTCTCGGAAGGGACATGGGCCCCTGTGTCCCCGTCCACCCTCAAGCCACACCCGCACACAGCCCCACCCATATATCGCGCCCATACCTTTTACACCTAGTGACGTCTCCTTTGATGTAGATGTTCTCTTTCTTCATCTTCTCCATTCAGACCAGACCACCATGATGATTTCTTTCAGCCATCTCTTTTCTCTGAAGAGTTTGTCAGACATCTTAGTTTCCTACCCCCATCAGACCTCCACTCAGCCCCCATCAGACCTCAGATCAGCCCAAAGACCACCATCAGACCCCCAGTCAGCCCCCATAAGACCTCAGATCATCCCAAAGACCCCCAGTCAGCCCCCATCAGACCTCAGATCAGCCCAAAGACCCCCATCAGACCTCGTCTGGGAGTAACCCTACACCAGCAGTGCAAGCCGCGACTACCACCAAGTGTGAACACATCCCTGTATGCGCAGAGCTGGGTGCAGGGGGAACGACAGTGGCACAATCGTGCTGCAAACCATGACCGCTGGGGGTCTGTCCTAATGGGAAAAGCGCCCCATCGCCATTTAAAGGGGAATTATTAAAAGAGTCACACCTGTGCTCTGCCCGGGTCCTAGGGGGCACGCCCCCCAAAATCTTACCAGCATCAAGGATACACTACAGCCGGCCAGACTAGGAGAACTGGTTCTACCTTCTGCCATCCACAGCCCCGGGCAGGACATGCCCACAGCTGCCACCCAGGAAACAGAGAGCAGGGAAAACTCAAAACCCCCCATCATGCACGCCTCCCCCACGCACAATAGCGGCTGTGCCCACGCCACGTCATCACTAAGCCCTTCAGACGTGCCAGGCAGGACCACTGGCCCAAGTCACCTCACCTGACGCTCGTGGTGCCGTCCTCCTGTCAGCTCCACGCTCGAGTCCCTGCCACCTCACCGCGAGCTCTGACCCAGCGTCTCCCCTGCCGGCTCCGCCTCCTCATCACATTGGAAAAGAGGGGAGGAGGCGAGGAGCACTGGGCAGCTGGGCCCTGGGACGGGTACAGCAGCATTACAGGCAGCAGGGGCCAGGGGTCCACAGGCGGCTGGGCCCCCTGGAGTGCCGGGCCCGGTCGCAACTGCGATCCCTGCGACCCCTGTATGTACGCCACTGGCTGAGGGACTGTATGGTGAACTGGGGCAGGAGACCAATCTGAGTAAATGCTAACCAGGACTAAAGAACGCCACAATTTTTTTTTTTTTTTTCACCGAAGTGAACAGAAAAAGTAGGCCTATGGAATGTTACCACCAGCGAGGAAAGAAACGTAAACCTGAAAGAAAGCAGCTATGTTTATTGGGAGAACAGTATCAGAGCGGTGTGCTGACTGCCCTAGTGAAAATACTGAGTAACCATGATGTAGCAATGAAAAGAAAATGCAGTTTTAAGTGGAAGCAGAGTATAACATCTGATGTAAGAACAGGTGGGTGAATGTAGCTCTGGATGTGAGTGGTGCCTAAAAACATGGTATGGGCCCAGCTCTGAGCATGAAGAGCGAGGTATAACGCAGCCGTATGAATGCAATCTGAAAGTGAGCAGAGTATTAATGTGATGCAACAGCAAACGCATGAACGCAGCTCTAGTAGTGAATGGAGTATAGGACAAAATGTAAATGCAGACACATGGACGTAGCTTTTGAAGGTAACAAACCTGACCATGATCATTCGACCATTAGCGCCCAACCTCCTTCGCCCCAGAGCGCTACAAGTCACGGACCGTGTTACCAAGTCCGATCCCACCGTGAATGCCAGCACTCGCCTGGCACCTTCTGCCATTGCCCGGGTGCGAATGGACCTCCACATAATGCTGCAGGTTTTTTTTTTATTTATTTTTTTATTGTTTTTATATGATGGTCACCACAACACCACCTCGTGTTTCCCTAAGAAAACATAAACGTGGTTTAACATAAACCCTGATGCCACGCCAATTAATCAACATAATAGCGCACCTATAAACCTAGAACAGAACCGCTGACACATGCGTGCCCATAACATACAGTTTATAGATTAAACACACTTACCAGAGCATCAGAACTCAAATACAGGCGCCTTGACCGATCTGCTTGTGTCCCCATATACAGACCACTGATATACATTTACCAACTCCTTGCATGTCTGGCGCTAAATGCGGACGTGCGCCCCACATGTAAAACAGGTGACAGTAAACATGCACTTTTTTTTTTTTTTTTTTTTAACAACCATTGATACATGACCCTTCCAGAGAGATAACTGAATAATACCATTAATTAAACACAGAAAACATGCGACCATACCTACTCTAGGCGCATGCTACCCCAATAGCTTTATGCAATAGCCCCCACAGGACGCTGAATAGCCAGACAAACAATACTTACAACCATCACTCAACCATTAGCGCCCACGCTCTGCTTCATCCCAGAGCGCTACATGTCGCTATTTAAGCTGAAGTCACGTCACGCCGCACATCACTCTGCTCTGATTAATGTAGGGATAGGATGCAGCTGCTGTTAGGGCGAGATCAGGGGCTTGGCTGTGCTATTTTGTCACCCCTAGAAACTCAGGATAGAATTTTCTATATTTTATTGAGAGGTGTAATACTGTCCGGCAAAGAATATTTTTTTTTTTTTGTGGGGTGAAATTCAATTTCCAAAATAGCAATACCCTAAATCAGTGGTTTCTTCTGTGGCAGGACAAGTTTATAGTGTCCTTCAAGTAATAGCTTTTGTTCTGGGTTGAAATTCAATTACCAAAATAGCAATAACCGTATATCTGGTGTTCCAGCTGTGACTGGACAAGTTTCATAATGTCCGTTAAAGGATATATTATTTTCTGAGGTGAAATTTATTTGCAAAAATAGAAATACCGTAAATCTGGTGTTCCAGCTGTGACTGGACAAGTTTCATAGTGTCCGTCAAAGGATATATTTTGTTCTGGGGTGAAATTCAATTGCCACAATAGCAATACCATAAATCTGGTGTTCCAGCTGTTGCAGGCCAAGTGTAAATCTGTCCGTAAAAGGGTATATTACACTCAGCGTGCATCTCCAAGTGTATTTCTTTCTGTTAAAGGGTATATTACAGTAAGTGTTAAAAGACAGCATAATCCACTACATTTGCACACACTGTTTTGCATCTCAAAGTGTATTTCTTTCCGTTAAAGGGTATATTACACAAAGTGCTGAAAGCATAAAGTGCTGAAAGCATAATCCTATATATTTGTCACACGCTACTGTGCATCTCCAAGTGTAAATCTGTCCATAAAAGGATACCTTTCATCCAGGGCCTAAATACTAGGCCTACAATTAATATTCCCCTAAATCAGTGGTCACTGCTGTGCCTGGATTAGTGTAATATGGTACATAAATAAATAGGCAGATAGTGTTTGGTGCCTGTAAAAAAAAGGCCTGAATTTGAAATCAATACATTGGGCCAAATATTTTTTTCCTTATTGTGGTGCTTGGTGAACGGTAACAATGAGGAAAACATCTAATAAGGGACGCGGACGCGGTCGTGGTGGTGTTAGTGGACCCTCTAGTGCTGGGAGAGGACGTGGCCATTCTGCCACAGCCACACGTCCTAGGGAACCAACTACCTCAGGTTCCAGTACCCGCCAGAATTTACAGCGATATTTGGTGGGGCCCAATGCCGTTCTAAAGATGGTAAGGCCTGAGCAAGTACAGGCGCTAGTCAATTGGGTGGCCGACAGTGGATCCAGCACGTTCACAACATTGTCTCCCACCCAGTCTTCTGCAGAAAGCGCACAGGTGGCACCTGAAAACCAAGCCCATCAGTCTGTCACATCACCCCCATGCGTATCAGGGAAACTGTCTGAGCCTCAAGTTATGCAGCAGTCTCTTATGCTGTTTGAAGACTCTGCTGGCAGGGTTTCCCAAGGAAATCCACCTAGCCCTTCACCAGTGGTGGAATACATAGAATGCACTGATGCACAACCACTGATGTTTCCTGATGATGAGGACAAGGGAATACCATCTCATCGGAGTCCGCACGTCTCTGATGATGACAAAACACAGGTGCCAACTGCTGCGTCTTTCTGCAGTGTGCAGACCGAACAGGAGGTCGGGGAGGAAGACTGTGTGGAAGACGATGCAGGGGACGTTGAGGTCCTAGACCCCACATGGAATGAAGGTTGTGCCACTGACTTTCATAGTTCAGAGGAAGAGACAGTGGTGAGACCGAGCCAACAGCGTAGCAAAAGAGGGAGCAGGGGGCAAAAGCAGAACAGCCGCCGCCAAGAGATTTTGCCTGCTACTGGCCACCGCCACCAGGAACCGAGCACCCCAAAAGCTGCTTCATGGAGTTCTCTGGCATGGCACTTCTTCAAACAATGTGCTGATGACAAGACCCGAGTGGTTTGCACGCTGTGCCATCAGAGCCTGAAGCGAGGCATTAATGCTCTGAACCGTAGCACAACCTGCATGACCAGGCATCTACATGCAAAGCATGAACTGCAGTGGAGTAGACATCTTAAAAACAAGGAATCACTCAGGCTCCCCCTGCTCCCTCTTCTGCTGCTACCTCGGCCTCTTCCTCCGCCTCTGGAGGAATGTTGGCACCTGCCGCACACCAAACAGAGGAAGTGCCACCAACAACACCACCTCCTTTACCAAGCATCTCCACCATGTCACACGGCAGTGTTCAGCTCTTCATCTCACAAACCTTGGAGAGAAAGCGTAAATTCCCACCTAGCCACCCTCGAGCCCTGGGCCTGAATGCCAGCATTTCAAAACTACTGGCCTTTGAAATGCTGTCATTCAGGCTGGTGGACACAGACAGCTTCAAACAGCTGATGGCGATAGCTGTCTCTATGTTGTTCCCAGCCGCCACTACTTCTCCAAGAGAGCTGTGCCTTTCCTGCACAACCAAGTATCCGATAAAATCAAGTGTGCACTGCGCAACGCCATCTGTGGCAAGGTCCACCTGACCACAGATATGTGGACTAGTAAGCACGGCCAGGGACGCTATATCTCCCTAACTGCACACTGGGTAAATGTAGTGGCGGCTGAGCCCCAGGTGGAGAGTTCTTTAGCGCATGTCCTTCCGCCGCCAAGGATCGCAGGGCATCATTCTTTGCCTCCTGTAGTCTTCTCTTCCTACTCAGCTTCCTCCTCCTCTGCTTCCACCTGCTCATCCAGTCAGCCACACACCTTCACCACCAACTTCAGCACAGCCCGGGGTAAACGTCAGCAGGCCATTCTGAAACTCATATGTTTGGGGGACAGTTCCCACACCACGAAGGAGTTGTGGCGGGGTATTGAACAACAGACCGACGACTGGTTGCTGTCGGTGGTCCTCAAGCTCGGCCTGGTGGTGTGCGATAATAGGCGAAATCTCGTCGCGGCTCTGGGACTAGCCAGTTTGACGCACATCCCTTGCGTGGCGCATGTGCTGAATTTGGTGGTGCAGAAGTTCATTCACAACTACCCCGACATGTCAGAGCTGCTGCATAAAGTGGGGGCCATCTGTGCGCGCATCCGGGGTTCACATCCTGCCGCTGCTTGCCTGTCTGCACTAGAGCGTAACTTCAGCCTTCCCGCTCACTGCCTTATATGCGACGTGCCCACCAGGTGGAACTCCACCTTGCACATGCTGGAGAGACTGTGCGAGCAGCAGCAGACCATAGTGGAGTTTCAGCTGCAGCATGCACGCGTCAGTCGCACTGCGGAACAGCACCACTTCACCACCAATGACTGGGCCTCCATGCGAGACCTGTGTGCCCTGTTGCACTGTTTCCAGTACTCCACCAACATGGCCAGTGGCAATGACACCGTTATCAGCATTACAATACCACTTCTATGTCTCCTTGAGAAAACACTTAGGGCGATGATGGAAGAGGAGGTGGCCCAGGAGGAGGAGGAGGATGAGGAGCATTTTTAGCACTTTCAGGCCAGTCTCTTAGAAGTGGCTCAGAGGGAGGTTTTTGCAAAAGCAGAGGTCAGGTAGAAATGTGGCCAGCCAGGGCCCACTACCGGAGGACGGGGAGGATGAGGAGGAAGTGGAGGAGGATGAGGATGAAGCATGTTCACAGCGGGATGGCACCCATTACTGGTGCGTGGCTGGGGGGAAACGGAGGACGATGACGATACGCCTCCCACAGAGGACAGCTTGTCCTTACCTCTGGGCAGCCTGGCACACATGAGCGACTACATGCTGCAGTGCCTGCGCAATGACAGCAGAGTTGCCCACATTTTAAAGCATGTGGATTACTGGGTTGCCACCCTGCTGGATCCCCGGTACAAAGACAATGTGTCCACCTTACTTCCTGCATTGGAGCATGATAGGAAGATGAGTTCAAGAGCACGTTGATAGACGCGCTACTGAGAGCATTCCCAAATGTCACAGGGGAACAATTGGAAGCCGAAGGCAGAGGAGGAGCGAAAGGTCACCAATGCAGCTGTGTCACGGCCAGCTCCTCTGAGGGCAGGGTTAGCATGGCAGAGATGTGTAAAAGTTTTGTCACCACGCCACAGCTTACTGCACCACCACCTGATACGGAACGTGTTAGCATGAGGCAGCATTTCACTAACATGTTGGAACAGTACGTGTGCACACCCCTCGACGTACTGACTGATGGTTCAGCCCCATTCAACTTCTGGTTCTCCAAATTGTCCACGTGGCCAGAGCTAGCCTTTTATACCTTGGAGGTGCTGGCCTGCCCGGCGGACAGCGTTTTGTCTGAACGTGTATTCAGCATGGCAGGGGGCATCATTACTGACAAACGCAGCTGCCTGTCCACAGCCAACGTGGACAAGCTGACGTTCATAAAAATAAACCAGGCATGGATCCCACAGGACCTGTCCATCCCTTGTGCAGAATAGACATTTATAACTACCTCCCCTTAACCATATATTCTTGAACTCCAGGGCACTTCTTTATTGAATCTTCTTTTTTTTAATTTTCCCATTATTTTGTGGGGCAACCCAAAGTTGAATGAACCTCTCCTCCGTCTGGGTGCCAGGGTCCTAATTATCTGAAAGTCGCCTTCTCCATTGGTAGGTGACATGAAGCCTGATTCTCCGCTTTGGGACCTCTCTCCTCTGTTTGGGTGCTGGGGCCTAAATAACTAAAAGTGGCCTTCTCCGTTGGTGGGTGACATGATGCCTCTTTTGCTGCTATGGGACCTCTCCTCTGTCTGGGTGTCAGGGGCCTAACTTTCACGTACTTTCTTGCTGTCTTGGTGGCAGACATTTAACTCTTTTTACTGTCTAATGACTGCCCCATTGTCTGGGTGTCAAGGGCCTATATGTCGTTTAATCATTTGTTGTCTTGGTAGGAGACATTAAACTCTTTTTACTGTCATGACCAACCCATTGTCTGGATGTCAGGGGCCTAAATTTCACATACTTGCTTGCTGTCTTGGTGGCAGACATTTAACACTTTTTACTGTCTAATGGCCGCTCCATTGTCTTGGTGTCAGGGGCCTATATGTCGTTTAATCATTTGTTGTCTTGGTGGGATATAGTAAACTCTTTTTACTGTCTAATGACCCCCCCATTGTCTGGGTGTCAGTGGCCTATATTTCGTTTAATTGCTTGCTGTCTGGGTGAGAGACATTAAACTCTTTTTTCTGTCAAATGACCTCTCCTCTGTCTGGGTGTCAGGGGCCTACATAAATGATAATTGCCTGTTCCATTGCAGGTTGACCTGAGGCCTGTGTTGCTGTTACTGGACCGCTCTCCTCTTTGCGTGTGCTATGGCCCTGAATCTGTGAATGAGGCCTGTGGCACTGCAGGCAGACATGAATTCTTTTTGGCTGTGATGAGAACTTCAACTCCCATAGCATTCCCACCTGATTCCACCCCAACCTCCTATTCCACATCCTCCTCCTCCAAGTTGCCAATTGATATTGGTTAATTTTTATTCATTTTATTTTATTTTAAGTCATTTCCCTATCCACATTTGTTTGCATGGGATTTACCTACATTTTGCTGCCATTTGCAGCCCTCTAGCCCTTTTCCTGGACTATTTTACAGCCTTTTTAGTGTCCAAAAGCTGAACTTCTCGAACCCGAACATCCAGGTGTTCGCTCAACTCTAGATGTAATTGCACTCTTTCATGTCCTGGAGTAGATGCTGAAAAATCTGGATGGACAGGGGGCACAGCACTTACATCTCACACCTACCTGAGCCCTCTGGGGCTGGACTGGTGGAGAAGGAGTATGAAGACATTCACGCACAAGCAATGAGGAACACCAGGCAGATGACCCAGGTGACCTTGACACACTATGGCAGTATGCAGTGGAGATGGAGGAAGGGAATCCCTCCAAGTCCCTTGCTCAAATGGCCATATGCATGCTGATTTGCTTGCATAGTGACAGCCACATTATGACTATTCAGCAGAGGGATGACTACTGGCTCTCCATCACGTTAGACCCTCGCTACTGGGCCAAAATGGGGGCCTTTTGTACACCTGCTGAGAGGGAGGATAAACTCAACTAATATCGAGACATCAAGTACAGTCAGTTGGTGGGTGTCTATGTGCGTTATCACCCATCCTTATGAAGGTCTGACTGGGGGAGCCCTCTGCGCTCAAGCTCCACTGCCTTGACTGCTGGAGGGGGGAGCAGGACCAGCTCCATCAGCAGAAACTTGAGTATCCAGTCTCTGATGAGCACATTTCTTTACCCCCCTACTGAAGAAACCACCCCGCAGTAGGACATGGAGCAGAACCTAAGCCAGGTGGTGGCTTACTTGGACTGCACCTTGTCACCCCAGATTCAAGAGCCCCTGTGCTACTGGGCAGCCAAACTTGAATTGTGGCCTCAACTCGCTGAGTTTGTGATGGATGTGATTTGTGAGCAGAGTAAAGGCGATTGTGCTACTGAGAGCATTAGTGCCTTCTCAAACAGTTGATTAGCAAGGCACTCGGGTGTCAGATCCCCACCGATCAGATACAGATAACCCATCCAGAGGATAGGTCATCAGTAGTAAAGCATCAGAAAACCCTTTCAACTTAAGAGTCACTGTACTTTCACATAATTTCATTTAATTTAATAAAGAATAGTGTAACTGACGTACTTCTAAAAAACTACTTTAAAACAATCTGCCTGCATCCACTTGAAAAAAGACTGCAAAGTCATGGCCACTAGGGGTCTCACTTCCACCTAAGTTGCAGTCCACTACCTTTTGGGCAAAATCCATCCCTAGTAACAGAGACTCAGAAGACAATTAAGAGGAAGTGGGAAGGGGGAGGGGTGGGGTCAGAGATAGCTGAGATCCTTGGCCAGATTCATCCCTCCTTTCCAGCTTTCTGAGCTCCCTAGAAGAAAACAAACATAGTGAACAGTTAGACAAGTAATGTCACTGCATAGAGTACTGGCAGAAATAAGACAACCACTGCTTCTGAGTGAAATTCAACTAGGTTTGCAGCTGAAACAGGGAATTATATTCCCTTCCATCCAAATTTATTGGTGCTTCGTGGTAACAAATCACTTTTTTCCAGAAATGGCGGTAAAATGACTTTAGTGTGCGTGAAAATTGACATGTTTTCTTTAATTAAGATGGCAACGATGGCCTCTCTGCGATCAAATGGATGAGCGGAGTATGTATTTTGTTTTAACCCCTGATTAACCCCCTGATAGACTAAATAGGACTTAGTTGCCTCCTTCAGCATTGAACACAGCATCTGAGTGGTTAAATGACTCTGTGATGCTCACTCCATACCATGGAATGCGATTCGTTATAAAGTAATTCGTAATAAATAAAATTTCTAGCCAAAGTTCATCGAAGCAGCCGAATCGAATTTTTGAAAACTTCGCTCATCACAGTAGTGACTAACAATCAGACCAATTTTATTTCTAATCTCTGCAAAAATCTAGGTCATTTCAAATTGTTCACTTATTGTTTTTGATGCTCTATCGTTGGAAAGTCAAAAAAAGATAAAAATATTTAAGACATCATTTATCTGAATCATTTTGATGTTATATTAAATCTTTGCATTTATGCCCTAAGAAGTAAAACTTATTTCAAAGTTCTATAAAAGTTCCTAAACGTCTCCTCAGAGTGAGATCTCCCTCAGGGAGCAGCATGAGTCCTCCATGACTACACTATGTAACTGGTAGAAGATTCATCTATAAAAGAGAGGAACAGAGAAATAACCCTGTGTCTTCTCTTAAACAGGAGGACAGATTATTTTACTACGTTATACAATCAAGAAATAAAAAAAGAAAACTATTTTTATAAGATTTACTGCAGCCACAACAGCCTTCAACAATGGCTGAACCAAGAGTGGAAACAGGAGAGGATTTACTGTTAGTGAATAGATTCTATGTACAGGTGGGTTTACATGCAGTGAGTCACATGTATCAAGACTAGTGCTAAGGAAAACTGGCTTGGTTGCCTATAGCAAAAAAATAATGTGCTCTTTTCATTTTCCAAAATGTTCTCTGAAAAATAAAACTTGGAATCTGATTGGTGCTATGGGCAACTAAGCGAGTTTTACTTAGCACCCATTTCGAAAAATGTGCCGTAGTGTTTTTTTCAGAAAAAAATACATTCATGTTAAGGATGAGCACAGTTCTTAAAATTTGTTTTATTTGGTTCTGGAATTTTATGATTCTCCAAACCAGATCTAACAAAACTGAATTTTTTGAAAAATTTGCAACAAATTCTGAAATGATAGGATCAATTTGCTCGTCTATAATTCATGACATTTTCCTAATTTTATGCACACATTTTTTTTTTCTTTGCCCAAAATCCAGTAGGCAGGCATTACATAAAAGAGTCTGAAAATAGATGCCACACAAATGTCACACAAATGTCACACAAATGTCATCCTTATTTTGCAGATCCGCCTTTTGCCTGTATGGAAGAATCTTTATGACTCAAACTAAATCTACATTTTGGCTGGGTGCATGTGCAACTTGTTGATTTTTTTTCACACTTTTCTTCTTGGTTGATTACAATTTTTTTAATTTTCAACATTTCGCCTTATTTGGTGAAATTGAGATTCAGTCTTCTGTTAGAGGTTTATGTCAGGAAATAATCCCAACATTTACTTCCAAAGTATGTGTGGTTATGAAATGAGGAAGAAATGTGAATTTTTGCACTTTGACACCATTTTCTTTTTTCCAGTTCATAACAACTTTGGAAGTTTTCCCCTGAATATGGACCTGCACAATGTTAGTAAAGTGACTGAGATTCTGTTTTTGGGATTTACGGATTTACACAGATTAAATTATCTGTTCGTTCTTCTTCTGATGATCATCTACTGTGTGACTATGTCTGGAAACCTCCTCATCATGTTGGTGGTGTCCTACAGCCGATCGCTTCACTCTCCCATGTATTTCTTCCTCACACAGCTCTCCCTCTCAGATATTCTACTCACCACCATCATTGTACCCAACATGCTCCATTTTGTGTTATATGAGGGAAGTTCTATGTCTCTTATCAGCTGTTTGACTCAGTTCCATTGTTTTATAGCCACAGAATCATTGGAATGTCTTCTCCTGACATTGATGTCCTATGATCGATATCAGGCCATCTGCAACCCTCTACATTACACCACAGTCATCGACCAGATGTTTTGTATAAAAGCCATTGTATTGTGTTGGTGGGTTATTTTTGCTATGGAATTGATGGTTGTCTTAACAATGGGACATTTGGATTTCTGTGGACCAAACATCATTGACCATTTCTTTTGTGATTTAGAACCTTTATTGGAGCTTTCCTGTTCAGACACTTTTATAATAAAAATGGAGACTTTGTTTCTGGTTATTGTTCTTGCCATCTGTCCACTAACTGTGATCATAGTTTCATATGTCTACATTATCATAACCGTGCTAAAGATCCCCTCTGTGACCGGGAGGCAGAAGACCTTCTCCACCTGTAGTGCCCATTTGACCGTGGTATCTCTCTATTATGGATCACTTATTACTATCTATGTATTTCCACGACAGCAAAATGCAAACACATTTCTATCACTGTTCTACACTGTAGTAACTCCACTACTTAATCCTATGATTTACAGTCTCAGTAACAGAGATATTAAGCAGGCTCTTAAGAAACTCTTCAAAAATATCCTCCACTCCCTACGCTTTTAATTGTAGACCAGTATTTGGGCTGTGCAGGCAGCTAACATATAGATTTGTTTCATAGCCTCGACTATCTTTCTAAGAGGAAACAAGACTCTGTGAAAGAAGTCCACTCAGCCCTGAATCAGTGTGGAAATGAGACCTCTGTATGTAGCTACACACTGTTGGAAAGGTTTCAGCCAGCCTACGATAGGATATCACCTCTCTAGTGGAGTATATGCTGTTTAGAGCAAAAAGACCTTTTGATCACATGAATTAATTTTGCAGGTCCTCCAGCTTTAGCGAGAACTCAGTGAGACGTGCTTTGCAAATCTCAGGCCACTAGATTACAGGTGGAGAGAAACCTAGAGAGAGGCAAAGTTGCTGCCGGAGACAGTTGTATCCATTTTGGTCAGTTAATAAGTGGGGTTGTGGTTTAATTGTCATAAAGATACATCAGCTAAAGGCATAGATTCACATTGCTGCTAATCACAGTGAAGATAGGAAACCAGAAGCAGGAACAGCCATCATGCAATCCCTAGCTCCTGTACCCTGAAGCATGTAGAAAGAGTACAGAAACCAGGTTGGGACCATAAAGACCACCAGCCTGCAGCAATTGGATGTGTCATGAGAAATGATACAGTGGCTTGTTAGAGACTTGTTAGTACAAAGTGTGTGCAGTGAGTTGTGAAGGAGATACAACAACCTGTAACTACTGTAACCTCAAGCGATGCAGAGGATGGAGAGTATGCCATAAGGAGAATTCCCTAAGTCTGTAAAGTATGAATACCATCTTCTTTGCTGCCAAGCAGAGGGATATTCAGAAGCAGAATTCCTTTGTCTTTGGAGTTGGGAGCAATGCCAGAACATGAGAGAGTGAGCCTAATTCCACTTAAAGACACAATGTATTTAACCCCTGATTAAGACTGTACCCCGCTAAGAGACACTTGTAAGAATATTCTAATTGCCACATCTGAAAAAGTAACTATTGATTAGTTGCCACATCTGAGATTTCTATAACAGTCAAACTTCTTCCCTCCACCTGTGTCCATGCATTTCCTGCTTAGAATCGGAATCCATGCATATTAGAGTTGAGTGAACACCTTAAAGTTCGGGTTCGCTGGGTTTGGCCGATCTTCGCAAAAAAGTTTGAGTTCGGGACCCGAACTTGACCTGAACTTGACCCCGAATCCGAACCCTATTGAAGTCATTGGGGACACAAACTTTTGGGTACTAAAATGGCTCTAAAAATGTCATGGAACGGGCTAGAGGGCTGCAAAAGGCATCAAAATGTGCTTAAGAGCATGGCAAGTGCTCTACAAACAAATGTGGATAGGGAAATAACTTAAAATAAAATAAATATTGAAAATAACAACCTTGAACAAGGAGGAGGAGGTGGATGTGGAGTAGGAGGTTGATGAAGCGGTGACCACGGTGGTGTAGGTGGAAGCAAGGGTGGAGGTGGAAGAGGTAGCCAACACTGTTTTTGTTTTTTTAATTGGGGTAGCCTCCAAAATATTGGGACATATAAAAAAATAAAACAAAGAATAAGTGCACTTGAGTACAAGAATGGATGGTTGAGGCCAGCACCTCCAAGGCGTAAAGGTCAAGCTCAGGTCATGTGCCTAATTTGGAGACCCAGAACTTGAATGGGGCAGACCCATCAGTCAGTACATGTAGGCGTGTGCACACATACTGCTCCACTATGTTGCCTAAATGCTGCTTCCAGCTAAGATGTTGCATATCAGCTGGTGGTGCTTGTTGTGGCGTGGTGAGAAAGCTTTTCCACATTTCGCCCATGCTAACCCTGCCTTCTGAGGTGCTGACGGTGCCCTGGCTGCATTGGTGACCTCTTCCTCGTCCTCTGCCTTTGCCTTGTGCTTCCACTGAGGCCCCGGTGTCAGGTGGGAATGCCACCAGCAGCACGTCTACCAACGTGCGCTTGTACTCGTGCTTCTTCCGATCACGCTTCAGTGAGGGAATTAAGGATGGCACATTGTCCTTTTAATGGAGATCCAGCAAGGTGGCCACCCAGTAATCAGCACAAGTTAGAATGTGGGCAACTCGGCGGACGTTGCCCAGGCACTGCAGCATGTAGTCGATCATGTGTGCCAGGCTGCCCAGAGGCAACGGCAATCTGACCTCTCTGGGAGGTGTATCATATGTAGCCTCGGTATCCCCCCAGCCATGCTGCAGTGATGGCCCTTAGCATGGCATTAGGGTGCCAACTCTGAGCTTTCAGCAGTGGACCGGGTTGGAGACAATGTGAAGATATTGGAGGCACTGTCAGCCACCCAATCTACTAGCGATTGTACTTGTTCTGGCCTTACCATTCGTAGAGCGGCATTAGGGCCTACTAAATAACACTGAAGGCTCTGTCGTCTGTATGCGCACCTTAGAAAGGTGTTACATTTGGGCGTGTAGCTGACATAGGTCGACCACGTCCTCTCCCTGCAACAGGAGTTCCACCAACACAGCAGTACCACGACCAGGGCCATGTCCCTTATTTGATGCTCTCCTCATTTTTTGTGGTCACCCACCGAAGTAACAGACGTTTTTATTAAATTTATTTCCTTGTCAGCAATGCAGAGCAGGGGTTTTTAACCGGCAAAACTGGGTTAATGTCACCCAAGAATGTAACAGATGATTTTTAGAAATGTACCTTCCTGTCACCTATGCAGAGCAGCGGTTTGTATATGGCAAAACTGGCAAAATGTCACCCACCAATGTAACAGATGATTTTTAGAAAGTTACCTCCCTGTCACCTAAGCAGAGCAGGGGTTTGTATACGGCAAAACTGGGTTAATGTCCCCCAATAATGTCACAGACGATTTTTATAAATTTCTGTCCATCGCCTATCTAGCACAAATAGTGTGTTTTTTTTAATAGCACCAATGTACATGCAGTATGTTACGTTTGTATTGGACTGTCAGAAATGCAGCATAGCACGCAAATTTGCTAACTAGCACAAAAAAATGTGTTTTTTTATAGCAGAAATGTAACTGCAGTATGTTAATTGGACTGTCAGAAATGCAGCATAGCCCGTAAATTTACTATGTTGCAAAAACGTGTGCTTTTTTATATCAGCAAGGTAACTGCAATATTTATCGGTTTTATTGGACTGTAAGATATGCAGTGCCTTTTGCAGATAGATAGAAAAATCGCTTTAGGTCACAAAAAAATGTGACAGACTAATGTAATTGAATAATTTTCACTGCCAGGTATGCACTGCAGACCGCAGGGGTACTTGACCAGCCAAATAAGGGAATTTGTCCTCCACTGAGCTACCAGAACAGAATTAAAGTAATGTCCCTGGCACACATGCAGTTCACATGCAGTTGCACCGATGCCCACCGAACTAGTAGATTGATTAAAACTTATTCTTCAGTGTCACTGGGCTCAGGGCTGGGTACAAAAATGTAGCATAGCACCCTTAATAATCTCTGTAGTTTGAAGATTGAACACCACCAAGTTCAACAGAACTCTTCCCTAATCTCTCCCTCACAGCAGCAGCATCCTATTCCTACACTGAGAAGAGCAGAGTGACGTGCGGCGCTACGTGGCTACAGCCTATATAGAAGCTGGGTCACATGCTGCTCTTGGCCAATCACAGCCATGCCATTAGTAGGCATGGCTGTGGTGGCTTCTAAGGGCAGACTAGTGAAACACTTGTTGATTGGCTGCCCTGCAGCCTTTCAAAAAGCGCCAAGAAATCGCCGAACACTTAACCCGAACCCGAACTTTTACAGAAATGTCCGGGTTCGGGTCCGGGTACCAAAAACCCTAAAGTTCGGTACGAACTCGAACTTTACAGTTCGGGTTCGCTCAACACTAATGCATACCACTAAATGAGCTTATCTGTAATATTTGACCCCTTTATGAGTGGACCAGTGATCATGCCTCTCTTTGCTCTGAGTTCTGTTTTCTGTTTTTGTGAAAGTTCCCGTGTATGACATCATAAATCACAGTGTTCTGCAGTAATGCAGGGAGAGAGAAATTGTGAGCTGGAGAGAATCTTCTGCAGGTGACAGTTCCAGGCATAATACTGGATTTTATTTACTAAGAAGAGTGGAGCCAAACTGTACTATCAGCTAGAGCCCTGTACAGATGCAGGTCAGGACCACAAAGACCAGTCAACTTGCTGCAGAAAATTTTGGATAGAGATGAGAAAATCAAAGTTGATGAAGTGGAATTAGATCGGAATTTCAGCAAAAATTCAATTTGCACCAAATCCAAATTTTCCCACGCTTTATGGTACCGAATCACATTTTTTCCTAAAATGGCTGCTGCACGTGTGAGGAGATGGAGCAAAAATTCTGGGAATAAGGGATCACCTACAATGCCATGCATGCAGTCAATAAGCAGCCAGCCACCCGCAGATTTATAATATACAACCATTTATGGGATGTATTAATAGGAAATTGACGTACGTCCTATTAGCCGTTTTGCATTGATTTTACATTGTTTTCCTATTTTGGGGGGAGCAGGGTTAATAATACAGGAAAAAAAAGGAAAATATATGTCATAATTGCCGTTGAGCGGTGAAGTTACATTGTACTACAGCCATTTACGGGGTGTATTAATAGGATAGATACATATGTCCTATTAGCAGTCCTGCGTTGATTTTACATTGTTTTACTTTTTTGGGGGGGTGTATTAATAGGGAAAAAAAGAAAAAAATATATAGGAAAGATATTTACGTCCCTTTAGCCGTTTTGCATTTATTTTACATAGTTTTTTATTTTTTATTTTATTGCGTCCCATGTGCAGGGATATTGAATCTAACTCTTGCACTACCTCTACCTCTTATCATGGAGGTTGGCCCCTGGGGGTTCCACTATCTAGGCACCCCTGCAGACCAGCAGTAGAACAGTCCGATTATCTGGTGGTTCTATTTTTTATTTGCTTTATGGGATCTTATGTTTATCTGTATTGTAAGAGGGTGCAAGGTACCGTGGTCGATGGCAGGTACGTGTCACCGAGGTTCCTGGCCTCGGTGAGGTAAGAGCCGGGTTTTCGTGTGTCAGCAGCAGCTAGTGCTGTTTGACACCTTGTTTTTTAGTTTGGCTGCAAAGCCAATCCGGGCCGGCTCTTACTGGGAGTAGGCAAAGAGTTGGGTGGGTGCCTATTCCCCACGGTCCAGGCCGGACTTTATCCGGGCCTTTAAAAGGCAGCCTCCTCAGCAGCTGAGTGTGATTGTCCTGGAGCTGCTGTTAGGCTGTGGAATCACTTGAGTTTGGGAGTGCTGATCCATGCTGTGCTGTGTGGAGTTCTCTGGGCTGGAAGCAAGACCCCAAGCAGGAGGAGTGCAGGCGACCTGGAAGCCGGAGGTCGATCGCCTTGCGGCTGGACTGACAGCCAGGTGCGAACCTGCACCTAAAGCCTCCCAGGTGACTGGAACCTGTTTTTGACTATTTTCGTTTTGCTGCACGTTTTCTGATGGGTGTGAATTAACACCAAGTGACTGTTTGCTGTGTATTTGCTACAAGTGTGAATTAAACACTGTTTGCTACACTTTCTGGACTCCGTTTTGCCTCTATACTGCACCCGCACTGCTATCTACCAGAGCGACTCCCCACATTTGGTGGAGGATGCGGGCATGCGCAGTGAGGCTGGCGTGAACGCCTGAATTGTTTGTGTTTTGCTGAGCACAAGTGCATGGCATATATAAAACCGGCAAAGTTGCAAACAGGAATTTCTGGCAACATGGAGGCGGCTGTGAAAGCCCTCATGGAGGCTAACGTGCAGCAGCGGGAGACCAACCAACTACTTTACAGCACGTGATGGCGTTACAAGCTGCAGGAGCGTCCCACCACGACCATGATGCCCGGAAAGCGGTCCGTGCGGCGATCCCAAAGATGACCCCTCGGACGACGTGGAGGCGTATCTGGCGGTCTTTGAAAGGTGGCCGTGAGGGAGAAGTTACCGTGACCAGTGGGCTGAGGTGGTCGCTCCGTTCCTGGCATCCGGATCCCAACAAGTTTTTTGACTTAGCAGATGACCAGGCTGCTGATTACCCCACAGTGAAGGGGAGATCCTGGCCAGGCTGGGGGTAAACGTGTTAGTCCGGGCTCAACGGGTCCACCAGTGGGACTTTAAAGCGGCTGAACCCGCCCGGCCGCAGTACTATGAGTTGCTGCACAGGTTGCAAAAATGGCTGCAGCCTGATATTCTAAGTCCGACTGCTATGCTGGACCGACTGCTGGCTGACATGTTCTGGAGGGCCTTGCCTACCCCCTTCAGCACTGGATCGGCCAGGTATCACCCACCAATGCCCTAGAAATGGTCGACCTGGTGGAGCGCTATGAAGCCACCCAAAACTTGAAAGGGGGTGTTGTTGGGAGGGCCGGTCAAACCCGGAGGACTCCCATCCAGTCCCGACGACTGGTACCCGAAGAACCTTCTCGGGGTGTACCCCCTGTAGACCCGGCCCGATAGTCTGCTGGCGGTGTCACGAGCCTGGCCACGTAAGGGCCGACTGTCCACAGTGGGGAGAACCCATGGAGATTAATTATGGGTACCGGGCTTCCATGTATGCCCGGAGACTGTGTGCAACCGGCACCCGAGACAGTAGACAATCGTCACCTGTGCCAGGTGCAAGTGGGTGATAACCTGGCAGTGGCGCTGTTGGACTCAGGGAGCCTAGTAACCCTGGTAAGTGCTGCCCTGGTACAGCCCACCCAGTATATGGGCCGGAAAGTTGGTGTGGTGTGCATACATGGAGACTTTAAGGACTATCCCACTGCTGTAATGTCTCTATCCCACGGCCGGCACATGGACTTGTGAAGTGGCGATCTCCACAAAGCTACCGTATGAACTAATAGTTGGGAGAGACTTCCCTGGTTTTCCGTCACTATGGCCTGAGATGAAAGTGACTAATAGCCCTGAGACAGGGCAACCCTAGCAGAGTGGCCTGGTTCCAGTGGAGGCCAGAGCCCTGGGAGCCCGAGTCCGAAGGGCCTGCGGTAGAGGTGACCACCACTGCTGTGATAGAGGGAGACACCCCACTGGAGTGTAATGGTGGGAGACATGGAGGACTTGCCACCAGGACCTGAGTTGGCAGACCTCCACGTCTCCGGAGACAATTTTGGGACCGCCCAACACGGGACCAAACCCTAACTAGGGCCTGGGAGAATGTGGTGGAAATTGATGGTAAACCCCAGAAGCCAGGGGCTGAGTTAATATTTCCCGCTTTGTCGTTCACCAAGAAATGTTATATCGGGTGAACCAAATCCGGGGTGAATCTGTTGAACAGTTGGTGGTGCCCACAGCGTATCGCTAAGCTGGTCATGGAGCTTGCCCACCAACATGTTCTTGGGGGACACCTGGGGTGGCAGAAAACGCAGGACCGCATACTGCAGCGGTTTTATTGGCCTGGTGTGTTTAAGGAGGTAGAAGAATATTGTAAATCTTGTCCAACCTGTCAGGTAAATAGCCCCCAGCCACATTTCCGTAGTCCCCTTGTGCCTCTTCCAATCATTGAGGTCCCGTTTGAGCGTATCGCTATGGATCTAGTCGGGCCTGTACCAGAAGTCTGCCAGGGGCCACCAGCACATTCTGGTAGTTCTCGACTACGCCACTCGGTATCCGGAGCGGTGCCTCTGCGACATACCTCGGCTAAGCTCATTGCCAAAGAGTTAATGGAAATGTTTTCCCGTGTGGGCCTGCCAAAAGAGATTCTGACAGACCAAGGGACCCCTTTTATGTCTAAAGTTATGAGGGAACTGTGTAAATTGTTGCGTATAAAGCAATTGCGGACGTCCGTTTACCATCCATAAGCGGACGGTCTTGTCGAAAGAGTTTAACCAAACTCTAAAAAATATGTTAAAAAGGGTGGTGTCTAGAGATGGGAAGGACTGGGACCTGCTTCTGCCCTATCTCATGTTCGCAGTGCGAGAGGTGCCCCAGTCCTCTACTGGGTTCTCGCCCTTCGAACTGCTTTATAGCAGACACCCTCGGGGCCTGTTGGATATCGCCAAGGAAGCGTGGGAACAGCAGCCTGTCCCCCACAAAAGTGTCATTGAGTATGTCACCCAGATGCAAGACCGGATGGAAAGGGTGTTGCCGCTGGTCCGGGAGCATATGGAGGCAGCGCAACAAGCCCAGAGTAGGGTGTATAATCGTCAGGCTCGAGTGCGGGGCTTCAATCCGGGAGATCGGGTTTTGGTTCTGGTACCCACCCTTGACAGCAAGTTCCTAGCTAGGTGGCAGGGCCCCTATGAGGTGATTGAGAAGGTAGGGAAGTAAATTACAAGGTACACCAGCCAGGGCGGCGCAAGCCGGAGCAGGTGTACCACGTGAATTTACTAAAGCCGTGGAAGGATAGGAACACGACCGGCGACAACAGCCCCCGGCCAGGGCTTCTGGGTGAGAAGGGTCCAGCCCCACAGTTCGAGGCCTGCGAAGCGGTAGCCACGGTAAAAATTGCAGACAGCCTGTCTTCCAAACAAGTTCAGGAAGTCAGGGAGTTCATCAGTCGGAACACGGATGTGTTCTCGGACCTCCTGGCCGCACGTCTCTCATCCAACATGACATCGTCACTGAGCCTCAGGCCAAGATCCGGTTAAAACCATACCGGGTACCCGAGGCTCGGCGACGGGCCATCGCGGAGGAAGTGCAATTAATGTTGAAGCTTGATGTCATTGAGGAGTCGAAAAGTGAGTGGGCCAGTCCCATAGTTCTAATACCCAAGCCGGATGGGACGTTGCGGTTCTGCAACGATTTTCGCAAGTTAAATGAAGTGTCCAAGTTTGATGCGTATCCCATGCCCGGGTAGACGAGCTTGTTGAGAATTTAGGACAAGCCCGGTATTTTCTGTGCTAGACCTCACTAAAGGGTACTGGCAGGTACCCTTAACGGAGTCGGCCAAGGAAAAAACGCTTTGTTACCCGCAGGGCCTGTATCACTACAAGGTGTTACCCTTTGGCCTGCATGGCGCCCCGCCACCTTCCAAGGTTAATGGACATAGTGCTGCGACCTCATCGTCGGTGCGCCTCGGCCTACTTAGATGATGTAATCATCCACAGCACCGACTGGGAAAGCCATTTGCCCAAAGTGCAGGCGGTAGTGGATGCCCTGAGGAAAGCTGGTCTAACCGCCAATCCAAAGAAGTGTGCGATTGGGTTGGAAGAGACTAAATATCTGGGATATGTTATTGGGCGGGAGTCATCAAGCCGCAGGTAACTAAGGTAGAAGCCATACGTAACTGGCCCTGACCGGTCACCACCAGGCAGGTAAAGTCCTTCCTGGGAATGGTAGGGTACTACATGCGGTTTGTGCCCACTTTGCCACAATAGCAGCGCCATTGACAGACCTGTTGAAGGGGCGAAAGTCTGGGAAGGTTAGCTGGAGTGAGAAGGCGGAGGAGGCTTTCTCCGCGTTGAAGTCGGCCCTGTGTGGGTCCCGGTTTTGGTGACACCCGACTTCAACAGGGAGTTCGTCGTACAGACCGGCGCCTCGGAGGTAGGCCTCGGTGCGGTACTGTCTCAGGAGGTCAACGGGGAAGAACATCCGTTGTCTTCCTGAGCCGTAAGCTCAGTCCCGCCGAGTCCAGGTATAGTATAGTGGAGAGGGAGTGCCTGGCTATCAAGTGGGCACTCGAGATCTCTCGCTACTACCTGTTAGGGAGGAGGTTCCGTCTGGTGACCGACCATTCCCCTCTCAAGTGGATGAGCCAGGCAAGGAGAGGAATGCTCGGGTCACCAAGTGGTTCCTATCCCTGCAGAACTTTAAGTTCTCTGTAGAACACAGGGCAGGCCGCTTGCAGGGTAACGCAGATGCCCTGTCCCGCGTCCACTGCCTCACATGTGTTCACCCCTCAGGGTTGAACAAAGGGGGGTGTAAGAGGGTGCAAGGTACCGTGGTCGATGGCAGGTACGTGTCACCGAGGTTCCTGGCCTCGGTGAGGTAAGAGCCGGGTTTTCGTGTGTCAGCAGCAGCTAGTGCTGTTTGACACCTTGTTTTTAGTTTGGCTGCAAAGCCAATCCGGGCCGGCTCTTACTGGGAGTAGGCAAAGAGTTGGGTGGGTGCCTATTCCCCACGGTCCAGGCCGGACTTTATCCGGGCCTTTAAAGGCAGCCTCCTCAGCAGCTGAGTGTGATTGTCCTGGAGCTGCTGTTAGGCTGTGGAATCACTTGAGTTTGGGAGTGCTGATCCATGCTGTGCTGTGTGGAGTTCTCTGGGCTGGAAGCAAGACCCCAAGCAAGGAGGAGTGCAGACGACCTGGAAGCCGGAGGTCGATCGCCTTGCGGCTGGACTGACAGCCAGGTGCGAACCTGCACCTAAAGCCTCCCAGGTGACTGGAACCTGTTTTTGACTATTTCGTTTTGCTGCACGTTTTCTGATGGGTGTAAATTAACACCAAGTGACTGTTTGCTGTGTATTTGCTACAAGTGTGAATTAAACACTGTTTGCTACACTTTCTGGACTCCGTTTTGCCTCTATACTGCACCCGCACTGCTATCTACCAGAGCGACTCCCCACAGTATCTATTGATCCCTTATAATTTCCATTCATGCTTGTAATCTCCCCTGATGATCTGCTTTTGTCCTGGCAGTGAAACATGCATGTAGGGAGCTTTTTTGCTATCTAGGGACACTTAGACTTAGATTTATTGAGGGACAGGTTCTGGACGGGTCGCCCTTATCAGGACGAGCGCCCTGTGGTAAGGTGCTACTTTCCTCTAGAAATAGGGTACAGTTGTCAATAGTGACCCCGCATGACATTGTTATCACTGCCACTCTCCTGATGGTTGGATATCATGATCATTTTGGAATGGTACCGGTGATAAGACCAGATTCGGAATTGCTGACTCGGCCCTTGGTAGGACGTGCTGGTTACAGGTGCCACCGTGCACCATTTTTATTCAACTTTCTCCTTTGGGATGACATGTGCTATTTAACGGCAGAGTTGATATACATCTGATCCCAAGGGGGTTGTTATGTGTTGCACCCTATTTGTGGACACAATTGGTTCTATTGGATCATTAATAAATGTTATGTTTTAGGATTGCTCTTCGAATAATATTTTTTTGGGGGTGTATTAATAGGAAAAAAAATCTATAGGAAAGATATTTACGTCCCTTTAGCCGTTCTGCATTTATTTTACATAGTTTTTTTAGTTTTTTTTGGGGGGGGGTATATTAATAGAAAAAAAAAGGGAAAATATATGTCATAAGTGCGGTTTGGCTGTGAAGTTACATTGTTCTACAGCCATTTAAGTGGTGTAGCAAAAGGAAATATATGTACATCCCATAAACCGTTCTTCGGTGAATTGTGATTGTTATATTTCTTTTTTTTGGGATGTAGAAATATAAAAAAAAAGGAAAAAATATATGTCATAATTGGCATTCATCGGTGAAGTTACATTGTACTGCAGTCATTTACTTGGTGTAGAAAAAGTAAATAGACGTACGTCCCATTAGCTGTTCTGCGGTGAAATGTAATTGTTTTTTTTGGGTTATAGCTATAGGAAAAAGAATACATCTTAACTGACCTTCTGCAGTGAATAGTGATTATTTTTTTTTTTGGGGGGTGAGGGTGAGTTTATTAATCAGAAAATATATATATATATGTCTTAATTGCAGTTCAGCGGTGAAGTTACATTGTACTAGTGTTGAGCGTGAATATTCAAATCGCAAATTTTAATTGCGAATATCGCAACTTTGAGAATTTTTGAATATTTAGAATATATAGCTATATATTCGTATTCATGAATAGTGTTGATCGCGAATATTCTAATCACAAATTTATTGCAAATTTATTGTGAATATCGGCACTTAATAACATCCCTAGCAACCAATAGAAAAGTTGTCTACTCCTTTGTGTTGATTGTGAATATTCTAATCGTGAATTTTTATCGCGAATATATTACATTGCCGATTTTCGCAATCAAGTAAATAATGACTAGAGATCACAAATTTTTAGCGAATATTCTGCCAAAAATTCGAGAAATATCGCAAATTCAAATATTGCCTATGCCTCTCATCACTACATTGTACTACAGCCATTTACGTGGTGTAGAAAAATAAAGTATACATACTGTACATCAGCCGTTCAGCGATTAATTATATTTCTTATTTTCGGGTGTAGAAATTAGAAAAAGACTATGTATTAATTGCCGATCTGCGGTGAATTGTATACTTTTTTTTTTTTGGGGGGGGGGGTTATTAATCAGAAAAAAAAAATGTGGGCAACTCTGCTGTCGTTGCGCAGGCACTGCAGCATGTAGTCGCTCATGTGTGCCAGGCTCCCCAGAGGTAAAGACAAGCATTCCTCTGTGGGAGGCGTATCGTCATCGTCCTCCGTATCCCCCCAGCCACGCACCAGTGATGGGCTTGAGCTGTGTCGGGTGCCACCCCGCTGTGAACCTGCTTCATCCTCATCCTCCTCCACCTCCTCCTCATCCTCCTCGTCCTCCGTAGTGGGCCCTGGATGGCCACATTTGTACCTGGCCTTTGCTGCAGCAAAAAACCTCCCTCTGAGCCACTTCTAACAGAGACCTAAGCGTTTTCTCAAGGAGACATAGAAGTAGTATTGTAACACTGATAACAGTGTCATCGCCACTGGCCATGTTGGTGGAGTACATGAAACAGCGCAACAGGGCACACAGTGTCACGACTGTGACTGATCCAGACAGGTCTGGGAGGAGAAGGTCGCAGCGACTTGCTACTCGCGATAGCTTGTGAGTTTGCTCCGTGGTTCAGGGTATGTCATCCGGGTTTTGCCTTGTGAACCTTCTTGTCCTGACTGGGAGTTTGTAGGCATTCTTCTCAGGTGAGTGCTGTCTGCCACTCCCAGCTACTATATTAGTTTCAGTTTCACTTGCAGTCATTGCCAGATATAGTCCTTACTTCCAGTGCTATGCTGACCTTTGAAGGAGATCGTTTGATGGTATTGCTGTGGAGCTCTTGTCTGGCGTGGACTGTCGTTATTGGGATCATCTTCTCTGCTCGTGACTGGATAAGTCTATCTCTGCTGGAGATTGTTTGTTTGTTGCTGTCTTCCCCTGTTGTTCTCCTAGACATGAGTGATGGTGACTAGTGCTCCCATCTGCCTTTCCCCAGTCTAGTCTTCTTAGGGTGACTCAGGGTTTAGGCATACTGCTCGCCGCACGGGTTTACACCCCGTCTAGGGTATCAGGGCAGACAGGTGCCAGCTTAGGGTTTGTCAGGGGTGGCCGTTCTATTTCCCGTCCATAGATAAGGGTCCCCCTTCCCCTCCGTCTGGTGCGACACGACTGCTGCTGGGATAGCGGTCGTGACACACAGGTCTCGCATGGAGGCCCAATCATTGCTGGTGAAGTGGTGCTGTTCCGCATTGCGACTGACGCTTGCGTGCTGCAGCTGAAACTCCACTATGGCCTGCTGCTGCTCGCACAGTCTCTCCAGCATGTGCAAGGTGGAGTTCCACCTGGTGGGCACGTCGCATATGAGGCGGCGAGCGGGAAGGCCGAAGTTCCGCTGTAGCGCAGACAGGCGAGCAGCGGCAGGATGTGAACGCTGGTAGCGCGCACAGACGGAACGCACTTTTTGCAGCAGCTCTGACATGTCGGGGTAGTTGTGAATGAACTTCTGCACCACCAAATTCAGCACATGCGCCAGGCAAGGGATGTGCGTCAAAGCGGCTAGTCCCAGAGCTGCAATGAGATTTCGCCCATTATCGCACACCACCAGGCCGGGATTGAGGCCCACCGGCAGAAACCTCTCGTCAGTCTGTTGTTCAGTACCCTGCCAAAACTCCTGCGCAGTGTGGGGCCTGTCCCCCAAGCATATGAGTTTCAGAATGGCCTGCCGACGTTTACCCCGGGCTGTGCTGAAGTTGGTGGTGAAGGTGTGTGGCTGACTGGATGAGCTGGTGGAAGCAGAGGAGGAGGAAGCCGAGTAGGAAGAGGAGGCTACAGGAGGCAAAGAATGATGCCCTGCGATCCTTGGCGGCGGAAGGACGTGCGCCAAGGAACTCTCTGCCTGGGGCCCAGCCGCCACTACATTTACCCAGTGTGCAGTTAGGGAGATATAGCGTTCCTGGCCGTGCTTACTGGTCCACGTATCTGTGGTTAGGTGGACCATGCCTCAGATGGCGTTGCGCAGTGCACACTTGATTTTATCGGATACTTGGTTGTGCAGGGAAGGCACGGCTGTCTTGGAGAAGTAGTGGCGGCTGGGAACAACATACTGTGGGACAGCCATGGACATCAGCTGTTTGAAGCTGTCTGTGTCCACCAGCCTGAATGACAGCATTTCAAAGGCCAGTAGTTTATAAATGCTGGCATTCAGGCCCAGGGCTCGAGAGTGGCTAGGTGGGAATTTACGCTTTCTCTCCAAGGTTTGTGAGATGGAGAGCTGAACGCTGCAGTGTGACATGGTGGAGATGCTTGGTGAGGCAGGTGGTGGTGTCGGTGGCACATCCTCTGTTTGGTGGGCGACAGGTGCCAACATTCCTCCCGAGGCGGAGGAAGAGGCCGAGGCAGCAGCAGAAGAGGGACCAGGGGGAGCCAGAGTGAGTTCCTTGTTTTTAAGGTGTTTACTCCACTGCAGTTCATGCTTTGCATGTAGATGCCTGGTCATGCAGGTTGGTTCAGAACGTTAATGCCTCGCTTCAGGCTCTGATGGCACAGCGTGCAAACCACTCGGGTCTTGTCTTCAGCACATTGTTTAAAGAAGTGCCATGCCAGGGAACTCCTTGAAGCTGCCTTTGGGGTGCTCGGTCCCTGGTGGCAGTGGCCAGTAGCAGGCGAACTCTCTTGGCTTTTCTGCTTTTGCCCCCTGCTCCCTCTTTTGCTACGCTGTTGGCTCGGTCTCGCCACTGGCTGTTCCTCTGAACTATGAAAGTTAGTGGCACGACCTTCATTCTATGTGGGATCTAGGACCTCATCGTCCCCTGCATCGTCTTTTACACAGTCTTCCTCCCTGACCTACTGTTCGGTCTGCACACTGCAAAAAGACGCAGCAGTTGGCACCTGTGTTTTGTCCTTATCAGAGACGTGCGGACTCCGATGAGGTGGTATTCCCATGTCCTCATCATCAGGAAACATAAGTGGTTGTGCATCAGTTCATTCTATGTCTTCCACCACTGGGGAAGGGCTAGGTGGATTCCCTTTCCAGCAGAGTCTTCAAACAGCATAAGAGACTGCTTCATAACTTGAGGCTCAGACAGTTTCCCTGATATGAATGGGGGTGATGTGACAGAGTGATGGGCTTGGTTTTCAGGCGCCACCTGTGCGCTTTCTGCAGAAGACTGGGTGGGAGATAATGTTCTGAACGTGCTGGATCCACTGTCGGCCACCCAATTGATTAGCGCCTGTACCTGCTCAGGCCTTACCATCCTTAGAACGGCATTGGGCCCCACCAAATATCGCTGTAAATTCTGGCGGGTACTGGAACCTGAGGTAACTGGTTCACTAGGACGTGTGGCTGTGGCAGAATGGCCACGTCCTCTCCCAGCACCAGAGGGTACACTAACACCACAACGACCGCGTCCACGTCCCTTACTAGATGTTTTCCTCATTGTTACCGTTCACCAAGCACCACAAAAAATATTTGGCCCAATGTATTGATTTTAAATTCAGGCCTTTTTTTACAGGCACCTAACACTATCTGCCTATTTATTTATGTAGCGTATTACACTAATCCAGGCACAGCAGTAACCACTGATTTAGGGAAATATCTCTTTTAGGGCTAGTATTTAGGCCCTGGATGAAAGGTATCCTTTTATGGACAGATTTATACTTGGAGATGCACAGTAGCGTGAGAAGAAATATGTAGGATTATGCCTTCAGCAATTGTATTTTAACACTTTGTGTAATATACCCTTTAACGGACAGATTAACACTTGGCATGAAACAGCTGGAACACCAGATTCAGGGTATTGCTATTTTGGCAATTAAACTTAACCCCAGAACAAAATATATGTTTTGGGGGACACTATTATACTTTGCCAGCCACAGCTGAAACCACTGATTTATGGTATTGCTATTTTGGCAATTGAATTTCACTCCAGAACAAAATATATGTTTTGGCGGACACTATTATACTTTGCCAGCCAGTGCTGGAACACCAGATTCAGGGTATTGCTATTTTGGCTTTTGAATTTCACCACAGAAAATGATCTATCTTTTGCCAGACAGCAGACAGTATCACACTTGGCTAGCCAAAGCTGGAACACCAGATTTATGGGATTAGTGTTTTGGTAATTGTATTTAAACCCTTATTAAAATATTTAAAAAATTGCTATCCTGAGTTTCTAGGGGTGAAAATAAGCACAGCCAAGCCCCTGATGTAGGATATAGCAAAAAAAAAAAAAACTAGTATTGATGGATTGATGGACTTGGTGGCAGCTTGTTCTGGTGCACCACAAGTCACAAAATGGCCGCCGATCACCCCAGAAAAAAGTGACAGAAAAACGCTCTGTGCAGCCTAAAAACCAGTTGAATCATTCACAGCTGTAGATTGATCAGTTCATTAGGTGCTGTTGCTGACTTTTCCCTGCCTAATCTCGCCCTCACAGCAGCTGCGTCCTCTCCCTACACTAATCAGAGCAGTGTGACGTGCGGCGCTACGTGACTCCAGCTTAAATAGAGGCTGGGTCACATGCTGCACTTGGCCAATCACAGCCATGCCTACTAATGGCTTCTTAGGGCAAGAAGTAAACACTAGCTGATTGGCTGCTGTGTAGCCCTTCAGAAAGCAGGAAGAAATCGCCGAACAACGGACCCGAACCCAAACTTTTTTGAAAATGTTCGGGTCTGGGTCCGTGTCCCGAACACCCCAAAATTCCGTAGGAACCCGAACTATGCTCGAACTGTTCGCTCAACACTACTTGGCACATTTTAGAGAACTGATGGCTTGTGCCAAGCCGAAATGGAGAGTCCCAAGCCGTCATTTCTTGGCTAAAAAGGTAGTACCACCCTGCACAAATATGTAGAACAGAAGGTGGGCCAGTCCTTGAGCATGTCGGTGTCTTCCAAAATGCACAGCAGCGCCGACGTATGGAGCTGTAACTACGGTCAAGGACAAAATATGTCCTTTATGACCCACTAAGTAAATGTGGTTCCTGCCTTACCAAACCAGCAACTTCGCCTACACATTCTCACGCCGTTGGTCCGGCGACAGTCACACAGGGGAGGAACTGCTCTGTGTCCTTCATCAAGAAATTGAATCTTGGCTTTCTCCGCAACAACTCAAAATCAGAACCATGGTGATCGACAACGGGAAGAACATAGTGTTGGCACTGCGTCAAGGAGAGATAAGTTATGCGCCATGCATGATGCATGTGTTCAATCTGGTTTTCAAGAGGTTCCTTAAATCTTCCACCCATCTGCAAGACATCCTAAAACTGGCCAGGAAACTTTGTATGCACTTCAGCCACTTGCACACTGCCAAGTGCACTCTCCTTGAGCTGAAGCGGTGGAACTGGATCGCCCGACATAGGCTGATATGCAACGTTCCCACCCGTTGGAATTCCACTCTCCCTATGTTGAAAAGAAAAAGGCCATAAAGGAATTCTTGATGATCCAAGCGGACAGGAGTACTCCCCTGTGTAACTTCGATGTCAGCCAGTGGCAGCTCATGCATGACACATGCCGTTTGCTCAGGCTCTTTGAGGAGGCCACGTTATTTGTCAGTGGCCAAGGCTACGGGATGAACAACGTAATTCCACTGCTTCATGTCCTGGAACAGATGCTGGTAAACCTGGCTGGTCAGGAGAATGGAGACGTGGCACCTAGATCTCACGGCCACATGAGCCCTGTGGGGGCTGAACTGGAGGAGAAGGAGGACATTGGAGCACAAGCAATGTGTAGCGAAATGGGTGGTTTTTCTACACAGATGACAGGAGGGGAGGAGTTGGAGCAGCCAGAAGAGAAAGAGGGAGTTGAGGAAGATGAGGCAGATGACCCAGACACACCGTAGCAGTATGATGTGGAGATGGAGGCAAGTAGTCCCTCTGAGTCACTTGCACAAATGGCCTGCTGCATGCTCACTTGCTTGGGTTGTGACTGCCAAATCTACACCATTTGGCAGAGGGATGACTTCTAGCTTTCTACGTTGTTGGACCCTGACTACCATTCCAAAGTGGGGGACTTTTTAACACCTGCTCAGAGGAAGGACAAACTGAACTACTATAGAGACATTCAATGTACAAACCGGATTCCAAAAAAGTTGGGACACTATACAAATCGTGAATAAAAATTGAATGCAATGATGTGGAGGCGCCAACTTCTAATATTTTATTCAGAATAGAACATAAATCACGGAACAAAAGTTTAAACTGAGAAAATGTACCATTTTAAGGGAAAAATATGTTGATTCAGAATTTCATGGTGTCAACAAATCCCAAAACAGTTGGGACAAGGCCATTTTCACCACTGTGTGGCATCTCCCCTTCTTCTTACAACACTCAACAGACGTCTGGGGACCGAGGAGACCAGTTTCTCAAGTTTAGAAATAGGAATGCTCTCCCATTCTTGTCTAATACAGGCCTCTAACTGTTCAATCGTCTTGGGCCTTCTTTGTTGCACCTTCCTCTTTATGATGTGCCAAATGTTCTCTATAGGTGAAAGATCTGGACTGCAGACTGGCCATTTCAGTACCCGGATCCTTCTCCTACGCAGCCATGATGTTGTGATTGATGCAGAATGTGGTCTGGCATTATCTTGGTGAAAAATGCAGGGTCTTCCCTGAAAGAGATGACGTCTGGATGGGAGCATATGTTGTTCTAGAACCTAAATATATTTTTCTGCATTGATGGTGCCTTTCCAGACATGCAAGCTGCCCATGCCACACGCACTCATGCAACCCCATACCATCAGAGATGCAGGCTTTTGAACTGAGCGTTGATAACAACTTGGGTTGTCCTTGTCCTCTTTGGTCCAGATGACATGGCGTCCCAGATTTCCAAAAAGAACTTCGAATCGTGACTCGTCTGACCACAGAACAGTCTTCCATTTTGCCACACTCCATTTTAAATGATCCCTGGCCCAGTGAAAACGCCTGAGCTTGTGGATCTTGCTTAGAAATGGCTTCTTCTTTGCACTGTAGAGTTTCAGCTGGCATCAGCGGATGGCACGGTGGATTGTGTTCACTGACAATGGTTTCTGGAAGTATTCCTAAGCCCATTCTGTGATTTCCTTTACAGTAGCATTCCTGTTTGTGGTGCAGTGTCATTTAAGGGCCCGGAGATCACGGGCATCCAGTATGGTTTTACGGCCTTGACCCTTACGCACAGAGATTGTTCCAGATTCTCTGAATCTTCGGATGATGTTATGCACAGTTGATGATGATAGATGCAAAGTCTTTGCAATTTTTCGCTGGGTAACACCTTTCTGATATTGCTCCACTATCTTTCTACGCAACATTGTGGGAATTGGTGATCCTCTACCCATCTTGGCTTCTGAGAGACACTGCCACTCTGAGAAGCTCTTTTTATACCCAATCATGTTGCCAATTGACCTAATTAGTGTTAATTGGTCTTCCAGCTCTTCGTTATGCTCTAATTTACTTTTTCCAGCCTGTTATTGCTACTTGTCCCAACTTTTTGGGGATTTGTTGACACCGTGAAATTTTGAATCAACATATTTTTCCTTTAAAATGATACATTTACTCGGATTAAACGTTTGATCTGTCATCTACGTTCTATTACAAATAAAATATTTACATTTGCCATCTCCACATCATTGCATTTAGTTTTTATTCACAATTTGTTTAGTGTCCCAACATTTTTGGAATCCGGTTTGTAGTCAGTTGGCCGCTGCCTCTCTGCCCCATCGTCAATCCTCTTGTAGGTCTGACCGGGGGGGCGCTCTGTACTCTCATTTAACTGCAGGGTGGGAGTGGGGGGGGGGGTTTGGAGCAGTATCAGCTCCATCAGCAGCAGCTTGAGTCTAGATTCAATGATGAGCAGCTTTCTTAACACGCCTAGTGAAGAAACTACACCCGCAGCTAGACCTGGAGCAGAACCTGAACCTGCAGGTGGTGGCAAACTTGGACAGCACCCTTCCATCCCACATTGAAGATCCACTGGACTCCTGGGCAGTCAAACTGGATTTTTGGCCGCAACTGGACGAGTGTGCCTTGGAAAAGCGGTCCTGCCCTGCCAATAGTGTGGCATCAGAGTGGGTGTTTAGTGCGACAGGGGCCATAGTTACCCCAAGGAGAACTCGCTTGTCCACCCAAAATGTGGGGAGACTGACCTTTGTCAAGATGAATTATTCAAGGATCAGCCAGGATTTCCACCCAACAATGCCTGATGCATCAGATTAGATCATCCATGCTGCCTCATTCTTACCTTGACAAAAGAGACCGGTTTCTTCTTGCTACCTGTCTCTGCTACTATTCTGATGCTGCCACCTGCATGATGCCAGACATCTGATTCCAAGTGCTACTTCTTACACCGACCATCGTGAGTGGGTACTGTTCTTTCCACCCATCTCCCCACTCTGTGGTCTCCTGAAGCTACTGCCACACCACTGGGTCACTCTGTGGTCTCCTGATGCAACTGCCACTTCACCAGTCAAGTCTCCTCATGCTGCTGCTGCCACCTCCACACTGTCTCGCCTTGCCAGTCTGTGGCCTCCTCATGCTGTTGCCACCTCCACACTATGTCACCTTTTCAGCCTCTGTTCTCCTGATGTCTCCATCTCCACACTCTGTCATTGTGCCACTCTGTGGTATGCTCATGCTGCTGCTACTGCCACCTCCACAATATGTCACCTTGCCAGCCTGTGGCCTCCTCATGCTGCTGATGCCACCTCTACAGTATGTCACCTTGCCAGTCTGTAGCCTCCTCATGCTGCTGCTGCTGCCACCTCCACACTATGTCACTGGGCCACTCTCTGGTCTCCTCATGCGGCTGCTACCTCAATACCATGTAATTGGGCCACTCTGTGGACTTTTCAAGCTGTTCAACCCTCCCCACTCCATGACTGGGCCACTATTTTGCCTTTTTGACCTGGTTGACAACACTATTTCAACTTGCTAGTCTGTAGCTTCTTCATGCTGCTGCCACCTCCACACTATGTCACCTTGCCAGTCTGTGGCCTCCCCCTGCTGCTGCTGTCACTTCTACACTATGTCACCTTGCCACACTGTGGTCTCCTCATGCTGCTCATGCTAAATCAACATTTTGCCATTGGTCCAATCTGTGGCCTCTCATGCTGTGCCACCTCCACACTATGTCACCTTGCCACTCTGTGGCCTCCTCATGCTGCTGCTAACTCAACAGTATGTCACTGGGCCACTCTGTGGCTTCCTCATGCTGATGACACATCAACACTATGTAAATTTGCCACTGTGTGGTCTCCTCATGCTCCTGCCACCTCCCCACTATGTCACTGGGCCACTCTCTGGTCTCCTCATGCTGCTGCTTCCTCAATACTTTGTTATTTGGCCACTCTATGGACTTTTAAAGCTGTTCTTCCACCGTCCCCACTCCATGACTGGGCCACTTTTTGGCCTTGTTGACATCATCATTTATTTGACCCTTCTTCTGATCTGTCAGAAGGAAGGAAAAATGAGACACACAACGGATCATGTCTATGTAACAGGTGTAAGGGCTGTATGGTCCCATCAGAATTGTCTTATGATTTGGTAGCTAAAAGCAGGAGTGGGTACAGAACACAGAAGACATGCAAATATCCCACTTCATCTCTGTTTTTGATCCACTCCTGTTTTTTTTTTTTTTTGGATTGATGGATTACTGACCAAATGCTGACCGAGTGAAGGTGGATGCTTAGCTGACAGGATCTGTTTTTTGGGGTTTATTGTTCTGATGGATCAGAGGAAGGGCAAAATAATCTGTGACGTCAACACAAACCTACTGCTGACACCCTCTTCACTCTGTCGGGGGGCTCTACTTGTATACACATTTAATAGAACAGGTTCTGTAGACATCTATGTGGAATCAGCTGATGACGCTGTAAAAGGAGTGAGCTCTTTCACGCTACAGTAGGATCTTGGGCCTCTGCGCGATTATTTATACCTGCCGCTAACATTGACCTGTATGGCTGAGATCACACTTGAGTTATTTGATCAGTTTTGGCCCTGTAACTGCCCAAATAAGTAAAGTGTGCAGTGATTCTAAGAGCGACGCCTGTCATGTGCGTGTCATACTGACTCACAGTATTGTTTAACTACCACAGCAGACTCCCTACGCGTGTTACTGCAAGACACAGTGTTCTACCACGCTATACAGACTCTCTGCAGCTAGGAAATAGCAGTTTTTTAACACAATTCACCACAAATAAATTTGTATTGGATCAAATCTTTTTGGAAAATTCGGCAAAGTGGCCGAATCAAATTTTATAGAAATTCACTCATCTGTAGTGGTGATTTTGTCTCTAATGGATACACCATTGCTGATTTGAGTTATTGGCTGCAGTGGAGCAGATGATCATGCCTACATGCCAGAGAGAAAGTAAACAAGTTTCGGACCAGAAGATGGACACACAGGGGCCGATGCACATTACCAGAACTGCGGATAGCAGGTAAGTACAGTATGAATCTTTCCATAGGAGAGATAGGCTGCAGACACCTGTGAAAAGTTATTTATTCACAGTCAACCCCTTTAAGGCAAGTAATAAAAAAGTAGCTGCACTTGTTAAATGTTTCTTTTCTTTTCATATAGATGTGCACATGATTCTCTGTGTTTCTAGGACATACGCATGTACATAGCTTTTTTCTGAGGACAAATTCCTAGATTTCTTAAAATTATTACATGCATTACTGCTTTTTACAATTCTTAAATGCAGAGTGCATTACATGTTTTCTGAGAGGAATTTATAACTTTTCATAAACTGCTGAAATTGTATTCCAATAAATATTGTTTAACTTTTATCTAAGTCGCCTAATCACTTACATAAAAGTAAGAAACAGCCCAAATGTTACTATTTTACTACAGGAAATACGGTATTACTGTATTATGGGCCATTCATGAAGGAGTCAAAGTGGGAGCTGTAGTCGGAGTCAGAGCAGAAGTCGGATTGTGGTAAAATACAGTACTTGGAGTCATAACTTTGACTTACTGATTCCACAATCTTCAATTTGGACACAAAGCAATAAAAATAAAAAATAAATTGACAAACTGGAGACAAAACAAACTTCAATAAATTGGCAAATCTCTTCTATATATCAATGTCTTACGCGTTCCAAAGCCTTGTTTGACCCCTCTGAGACTAAAGTACAAAAGTTTAAAAATGTATTACTATCTGACCAAATTACTCAACTGATTCCTGGAATTTTTTGTTACTACTTCTAACCGAAATAATTGTAATGCTGATGGATCTTTAACAAGAAATATAGAAAAGTATAAAATTGGGTTTTGAATGGCGGCATTATTGTTACAACTGTGTGTATAAACACAAATAAATATAGCAATAACAAATGACAAAACAGGTGCACACTGTGGTCTTACTAAACCCTCAAACTGATGTTAAAATTGAGAGGTTAGTCAACATGTCCTATAGTGGAGGACATGTCTTAAGCCTGAGCACCGCGCCAAGGTCTCTCAAGTAGCTTGGGACCTAACACTCACCTACCTGTGCCATATGGGCAATACCAGGGGCCAGTGGGCAAAATTACAGGAATGTATTAGGCCGACTCGCAGCAGACTCCTCAGTTACCTCCAGCATGTAACCATGCCTGCAATGGGAGGAGGGAGAGGGCTGTGAGCCCTACCCAAGACTGGCTGATATGGCCCAGGCCTCACAGGTGCACCTAAATGTAGCCTGTGGATGGAGAACAGGCTACATTTACATGGGAGTTTATACACCTCCAAAAAATTTATATATACAATAACCAACTTACAGGTGGCATGAAGCAGGATGTGCTCAACCCAAAAATGCAGTTGCTCGGGCTTAAGAAATGTCCTCCACTGTAGGACATGTTGACTAACCTCTCAATTTTAACATCAGTTTGAGGGTTTAGTAAGACCGCAGTGTGCACCTGTTTTGTCATTTGTTATTGCTATATTGTTATATTATTTATAACATCCACACTACTGCCATCTTGTGTAGGATGTCTATTGTGGTACTTGTGGTCTGCTGCGGGCACACTCCACCGTATGCATTTTTGCTGGGGATCACCATTAGCAACGGGCCACAAGTGCAGGATCTGCTCCCCTGTATATATATGCACAATGGCATTTTCCGGTTGAGCACATCCTGCTTCATGCCACCTGTAAGTTGGTTATTGTATATTGTATATATAAACACAAAGAAAGACAGACACACAACCAATAAAGCAAGCTCAGGGTTTTAATGTGATTTTGGAATTTAGTTAGATTGAATTAATTTATAAAGAGAGGGGTTTTAGCTAGGGGCAAGACAAGGGTCAGTTAAAAGAGAATACTTTGTGTTACTTTGATGCAGGGAGATTTTTTAAATTGATTGTTTTGCACATTAATATTTAAAGCTACAGGGCTCCTTATTTTTACAATTAAGTCAATTCATATCTAAAAATCTTATCTGCAGGTTGATGATTTATTTTTTGATGAAGTCACGCAAAAGATCCTTCTCCCACAATCTAATGAAGGCCGGAGTAACTTCCAGAACTTGGAAGCTAAGTCTATTATAGAATTGGGAGATCAGCTTAGGTGTCGGTGGGACACTGCTAATTGGTCCATCAAACCAGACCTGCAGGCGGATCAGGTCACTCCTTTCAATAAGCCAAGTAAGAGGGTGTAAAGTGAGTTGAGATCTTTGCCTGTTGAATAGCAACCCCATCTTGTCTATACTCAAAGTTTGGTCATCATGATATAATTTGCCAATATGCTCAATGGAGTTCCTCACAGAAGATGGTAATCCCTCCTGGAGGAAGTTGAGGGCTAAGTTGGAAATATCCTGCACTTGTAGCAGTGGTGAGGGGGAAGGGAGCTGTGCAATGGGTATTGGCAGGTTCTATGTTCTAAAAGTATGGAACTTAAAGTGAATCCCATCAGTATTAGTTCTATCAACACCCAGGATATTTGTGGTTCGGTCCTCAACCAGTCTACAATTCATGTCATCAATACTTTGCCCTATGTTTCCGGTTCAAGGAAAGCTATGCCTCTGAATCACTTAGGACATGCCATAGTCTTATATGATAGTTGTGCCATCTTCTTATTTCAAATATAGGACCTAAATTTAATTTCTTAAAGTGATGTAATATGATTTGGATATTGGTAGTGTTGAGCTAATCGAACTTCCAAAGTTTAATTTAATCCGAATTTCAGGGAAAATTTGATTAACCACTAAGCCGAATTACCTCATGCTTTGTGGTAACAAATCCATTTGAGCACGAAGAGCCGCCACAGCCATCTTGATTAAAGATCTCGCACAAAATCCCGTGCACAGTGACGCATGACATCACCATGCCAGCCAACAGGCCACACAAGATTTTGTGCTAGATCTTCAATCAAGTTGACAGTGGCCGTCTCTTTGCGATCAAATGGATGAGGGTAAGTATAATTTTTTTATTTTTATTTTACACCAGACTATTCCTATCAGATGCCATGATCATGTATGAACATGAAGCCTGAGGGGTACAATGACGGGGGCGGCACAATCACCACTCCCTGTCATTTTACCCACTATTTACAAATAAACGGGCTTCATGACACACACTAACCCCATTTGTTTGTAAAAATTGGCAAAACAGCCAAATCTAATTTTCCAATACTTCACTTATTTCTTGGTATCAGGATAGAAAGAACCTGTTATAGGTAGGTTAAACGGAGCGGAACTAATGACATTACCAGGTTCTTCGTGCTGAACCAGGACAGTGTAGGGATATCCAAATTGTCTAACTTGTAAGTAATTTTGCATAAGAGAGGAATGTAATTGAGGGAGAAGAGTTGCGTAGGATCTGTGCTAATCTTTATACCCAAGAATGTTAGGTATGAGGCTGATCAATTAAATGGGGAATGGGGAGTTCTGCTCCAATCGACTCCTGTGAAAGGAGGATAAACCCAAGCTAATAATCAAGAAATTATTCATGTTGACTTAAAGTTGGACAGAGCTGTACACTTCCAAATGGTAATATATTCTAGGGAATGAGGTGCCCCTAATTCATTAAGTATCTGCCCTCTGCAGTCAGAACTTAAAAGAGATGTGCCTCTAGAGCCTGATGCTCACCCCTCCCAAAAAAAAAAAATTTTTTTGAGGAGTTAGCCCTACAATTGTACCACTGGGAGGAAAAAGTGAAGGACAGGTTAGGCTATTGATTGAATTTGAAGTGGCCTAATCTCTCTCTTTAGTGTGGTAAATATCTGGCGATATTTCAAAGTGGAATGAATGCCATGAACATTGTAGGAGGCAACCCTTATGTCAGCCATCAGGACCCGAAGGTGACACTGTGGCTCCAGGACACATCTACTACAATAGATGACAATTAAAGGGGTTCTCCGGGCTTTTAATATTGATTACCTATCCTCAGGATAGGTCTTTAATATCAGATCGGTGGGGGTCCAACAACCAGCATCCCCGCCAGCACATGTTCTACTCCGGTTACATTGTGTCTTAAAGCTTAGTTTTGATCTGCCTTTGCATAGCAAAAACAGAGTGCGGACAAGATAAAATAGAATACGTGAAAAAGTAATGAAAAAGCATGAAAAAGAATAAAATATAGAAGGAAAGTAAAAAGTGAAACATACAGGTACAAATGAACGAGTAAGGCAGCTTCAAATAGGTATTAAAGAGGTATGCCTTATTAGTACTATTAGTTCCTGGAGCCAGTTATAGAAGTTAGTGAGAATATAGCATTGAAGTACCCAGGGAGTGAGACCGAGTATGGTTCATGCAGGTACAATCAGAGTCCTGATGTTTAGCGAGTACGTACGTAGGGGTAAGGTCCAGTTGTTCCAAACGGAGTATGACAAGACCACAAGCGCAGGCGATATCTCCCTTCACGGAGTGTCCGCAACTATATACCTTGGGGCCAGCATTTAGGTCTTCTTCTTGGTGCATTAAGCCTTTGATGTCTGTTGAAGCTTGAATGTGGCCTTCTTTGGGATGCCTGGTAGTACTGTCAGGTCTTGAGCAGTCTCCCAATTTTCAATCTCCATAGGAGAGGTTTCCAGGTGGTGGAACATAGAGCCTAGATAGGCATGGGTGTTTATTCTGAGGTGACGACTGTTGTAAAAAACAGACAAGCCAAAAGTGATATGTCGAGCGGTACATCCCTTTTTGACTCCTGAGCTAGTTAGTGGCTTTGATATCCTGCGCTTTTTAAGTAACAGGAGCCAAATCTTGATAAATATAGATCTGATTCCCCATGTAACAGATCTCCAATTCTTCTTGAGATTTAGCCAGCACAGCCTCTTTATCCTGGAAGCTAAGAAAACTGCAAATACATTGGGGGGACCGACTGCTTGGGACGTGGATGGAGGGCCCAGTGGGATCTTTCCAGAATCACCTCCTAAGAGGTGCCTAGTAAGGTAGCACAAATAGATTTGATAGCTGCAGTTACGTCTCCATGCAAAACTGTGTCCGACACCCCCTGAAATCTTAAGTTGTTACTCCGGCCTCGGTTTTCCTGATCTTTCATGGCGTTTAGATGTGTTTGGCACTGTTGAAAACAGCGAGATATGGCTGATTGGAATTTCAGTAGTGCGGTCTGAACAGTCTCCAGGGCTTCAACCTATCAACCTATATGTCTCACATCTTGGCGGAGGGAAGATATCTCATGTAGCACCAGTTCCAGGGCATTTGACAGAGCCTATTTCAGATATTTGCAGGAGATTGGTAGGCCCTGGTTCACTGTCTCCATCTGAAGCATCATGCCCGTCCTCACTGACATTGTTCTGAGCTGCCGGCGCCATCTTGGAGTTGTGTGTCACATATGAGGTTGAATCCTTTTTTATGAATTTATCCATTTCCTTGCTGTTGGACAGGGGCTTGTGGAGCTCGGGATAATCTCCAGTGTTCACATTGCTGATCTTCTCCATTTTTGTCTGGATTTGCTGATGATAACAAGGGTATAGAGGAATCTGTGTATCGGAGCTCTGGTTCACACAACCATCCTTTGCCGGCGCTAACTCCCACCTCCCCCAGGTTGATGATTTTTTTAAGCATCATGGTTGCACTGGACACTATCCAGTTGTGTATTTTTTCCCCAAAAAAGCTGTATCAAAGTTTCTTCAATTAAATCTATCAAACTTGACCTGAGTATTTAGCAGTGTAACTGTCAGTCAGTTTATATCTCTGCTTTAGACTCTGTCAAATTGTGATTTTTTTTTTTCAAAAAGTTGTTGCAAAGTGTTTTTTAAATTAATAATAAGTATAACAGACCTGACCGGATGTATTTAGTAGTATCACAGAAAAAGTATTTCTGCTGCAGACTGAGTCTTATTGGGCATTACTTAAAAAAAGAACCTGTTACAAAGTTGTAAGTTAATATAAGTCCACCAAACATGACCAGATGTCACAGTCAGCATATATTTTTGATGCAGACTCAGTCCAATTGCACATTTATTTTCTAAAGTGTTGTAAGAGCTCTTCCCTCACTCTTACATTGCAGTCGTTTCTGTCAAATTGCACGTTTTATTGTGAAAATTTTATTGCATAAATGCCATTCAGATCAGACTAGTGAACCTGATTTTATTTTTATTTTTTTGCATCACTCTCTGTTACATTGTAGTGGCCTCGGTTCATGTACCCATTTTGCTTTATATTTTTATTTATTTTATTACATAGATTCCATCTATCACAGACCAGTGCACCTGATGTATTGTTGTGTATAATTCACTGTTATATTCTAGTGGACTGTGTTCAGCAATACAGCGTGACTTCTCATTGCGTAAGTAGTCTTCAAATAAAATGTCTAGTACACAATGGAGTGGCAAAGGGCGGGAAAATATTAAATGAAAGACCTGTGCCATGTCATTAGCAAGTGAGAATGTGGGTGGTAGTACGAGTAATAGCAGAGTGAGCACCAGCCGTCGGGCCAATGGTAGTAGCAGGACACAGTTCTCCCTTGCCTCCGATAGGTGACAGATTATTATTCTGGAGGAAGCAGATAACATGGTGGTGGTAGGTGGCAAGGAGCCCATTATCATAACATAGTACAGAGAAAAATGGTGAGAATGATGACAATGATGATGACTGTGTGTTGGACAAGACGTGTAAACCAGATCAGGGTGATGAGGAGCAGGTGACATCGGAGGAGGGAATTGGTGGTGGCAGTAAAGAGCAGAGACAATGCATGGCCAAAACATCCAAAACAACTGTCAGGACCAGATCTGCTTCTTTTGTGGTCAGCACAGGAACTGCTAATACTGTTTGTTCATGCTCAAAACATGCTAGACCTAGCTAGCTAGTTCTGGAGCACGTTTCATAAGTGTCTTGATGGAAAATGGTGGCAACTAGCGATGAGCGAATTATTGAAAAGTTCGATTCGGCTGATTCGCCAAATTTTTAAAAAATTTGCTTTGCGACAAATTACTTTGTCGCAAAATGCATTTTTTTGTAAGTAGTGGGTACAATGACAGGGGGAACTGCGATAGCATTGCTCCCCATTCTTGTACCTCTCAACTTCCTCTTTCATACATGATCGCAGCATCTGAGTGTAAAAACAGTGTCAAATTAACGTTAAAAAGTTTTTTATCAAACTTAGTGCCTCCATTTGCGCGTGACGGGCCGGCTGCCATCTGGCTAGAATATTTGGGGTGAAAGGTAGTGCGGCTCGAGATGAAATCATCACGCCGGTCAGAGTGGTGACATCATACGTCACCACGCACGGGATTTCGGCAGAGATTTTCAATCAAGATGGTGGCTGGCGGCCCGTCTTGAGCAAATGGAGGCGGTAAGTTAGATTTTTTTTTTTTTTTTTACAGTATTTCAGGTTAAATCAATTTGCTACCACAAAGCAAAAGGAAATTTGTTTTCGAGGCAAATCAAATTTATCCTGAAATTAGGATTGAATTTCACTTTGTGGGGTTTGATTCGCTCATCTCTAGTGGCAACGAATAGGTGTTTAAACTTTAACTAAATAGTCTAATGATGCACCATGTTTATCCTCCTTCAGGACAATTAATATATTGGACGTGTTAAGTAAATCTGCCCCATTGTGTATGTAGACTTTTGAATAATTTGCTATAGAGTTTAAAGTAAATGACCAAAGAAAAACGCTGATAAAAACTGCAACGATAACACCACAAAAATACAGCCAATGACACAGGGTTTAAGGAACTCTTCACACTCAGCAGATTTTCTGTAGAAATTGTCCTATCCATCAGAATTTTCAGCGTAAAGATTTCTGCCACAAACGTTGCAGGTTTGAAGATGCCGGGGTAGATATGATTGTGTTACTCCCAATATTCCCTTTTACCCTATTGAAATGGAAGCAAAGATATTCTACATACAATATCTTGTCTGAGAAAATGGACTTTATATCTATGTACTGTAAGTACTGTACACATCTGACTGTATAAAATATGCTAAGTCTAAATCCAATATTATCAATGTAAATAGCATTCTGTTAAATATTTAGTTTTACATCTTTGAATTATATTATTATACAATTATTTTCCTTTTTTATTGTTACTGTATATTTCTATATTATTATTATTATTATTATTATTATTATTATTATTATTATTATTATTATTATATTTCTTCATTATTCCTTTCATCTACATTCACACATTACATTAGGTTGAGGACAGTTCACAGTTAATCACATACTATCTTTCTGTAATTCTGCGCTCAGTGAATCCTCTAAGGTTTTCCTACAAAGTTCTCATAAAGAAATGACTTCATCAGTTCATTAATGATAACGAGAAGTAAAATACAATAATTGATAAATTCCCCTATCACACGATTACATTGTATCTGACATTATCTCCATCTACTTCATTCTCCGCCGTGTAATTAATCTTCCGGGGATTTTCCAGCCTCACGTTCATTATTTCTTTCTAAACTGTAACTTCTCATATCCCACGAGCTAAATGAGGCAATTACTATTACACAGAGAGAATAATAGAATCAACTCCCCTCCCTCCGCTGATCATTACCTCGTGGGGTTTCTTCTATCTCTGTACGGATGACGCAACTTAGTTTTGTGTGAGAAGAACTTTATACTGTATTTCCAATGATCTCTAATGTCAGTAAAGGAAAAGACAGCATACAAGTCTACAAAAGTACATGTAAATGTAAAATACATTACACTGAGAGTATGCAATTGCACAAAAGTACATGTAAATGTTAAAGACAATACACTGACAGTATACAAGTGTCCAAATAACATGTAAATGTAAAATACATTACACTGACAATATGCAAGTATCCAAATAACATGTAAATGTAAAAGACATTACACTGACAGTATACAAGTGTCCAAATAACATGTAAATGTAAAATACATTACACTGACAGTATGCAAGTGCACAAATAACATGTAAATGTATAATATATTACACTGACAGTATACAAGTGTCCAAATAACATGTAAGTGTAAAATACTTTACACTGACAGTATGCAATTGCACAAAAGTACATGTACATGTAAAATACATTACACTGACAGTATACAAGTGTCCAAATAACATGTAAATGTAAAATATATTACACTGACAGTATACAAGTGTCCAAATAACATGCAAATGTAAAAGACATTACACTGACAGTATACAAGTGTCCAAATAACATGTAAATGTAAAATACATTGCACTGACAGAACTGGAACACACATATGGCCTTGATCTGTCTCCACTTCTATTTATATCTCACTCACCGAAGACAGTCGGATGGATGATAGTGGCCCTGATTAAGTGTGATGTCACGGTGACCTGCTCAGGCCACTGCTTTCTGTGGATTGGTGCAGTGGAATTATAGTATTGGGGAATTAGACCAATGTATCAAAGTGCAATATAGAACTTGAAATGTACAATAGTAACAGTCTTCTATGCTATTCTTCTTTGGCATCGGCAAGGATATGGAGGCAGGTTGCTTGGTGCTAATTCAGCACTAAGTTGTATACGCAATGCGAGAATATTAAGTGATATTACTCGCATTGCACATCCAACTTAGAGCAGGGTATATGTAACTTACTTTACTATTGTTTGGCTGGGTAGAATTAACGAACATGACATATACGAATATAGCACTATATTCTCTATATTCGCTAATTCTAGCAAGCCAATAGGAAAGTTCACTGTACCCAGCTCTAAGTTGGATGCGCAATGCGAGAACATTACTTTGCCTATGTTTTGCAATAAATAGAATAATGACTCAGTATTCTATTTATTCCAAAAAGATAGGTAAAGTAATATTTGCACATTGCACATCCAACTTAGAGCTGTTTATAGGCAATTTCTCTATTCTATATAGCGCTATATTCGTATTTGTCATATTCGTTTTTTCTACCCAGCCAAACAATAGTAAAGTAAGTTGCATATACCCCGCTCTAAGTTGGATGTTCAATGTGAGTAATATCACTTAATATTCTCGCATTGTGTATCCAACTTAGAGCTGTGTATAGGCAAGTTTACTTGGCTTGCGAGAATTAACAAAGATAATGAATACGAATATAGCGCTATATTTGTTACCTTCATTTATTCTAGATAGCCAACCAATAGGAAAGTTGCCTTTATACCCCGTTCAAAGTTTTGTTCGCAATACGCGAATAATTAAATCGCATATTATTCGCGATAAATGGAATAATGATGAATATTCGATTTCGATGACTATATGACAAATATTCAATCGAATATTCGCGAAATCGAATATGGCACCTCCCGCTCATCACTACTCATCAAACCCATGTGTTGCCCATTCAGGCCCTTTGAAAAGGTTACTAGATTTGTGAGTAATGACAACACTAGCATCAACAATGTCATCACCCTGATAATTATATTAATGCAAATGCACACACTGATGCAACAAGGGGTGGTGGAAGAAGGACTACTGTACTTCCACGTCTTACTTAATACCAAAGTCATTAAGAACTATTTTCAGTGTAAAAAACAAGGAGTCCTAGAAGTCATGATATGGTCCCCACAGAGCCCTGATCTCATTATCACCCAGAATGTCAGTGATTAAATGAAGATACAGAAAGATCTGAGCAAGCCTACATCCACAGAGGATCTGTGCTTAGTTCTCTAAAATGTCTGAAACAACCTTCATGCTGAAATCCTTCAAAAACTGTGTGCAAGTGTACTGTGGGGAGTCGCTCTGGTAGACAGCGGTGCGGGTGCAGTATAGAGGCAAAAGGGAGTCCAGAAGGTGCAGCAAACAGTGTTTTATTCACACTTGCATCAAAAATCAACAGCGAACAGTCACTTGGTGTTAAATCACACACATCAGAAAACGTGAGGTAAAACAAAATGTCCAAATACAGGTTCTAATCACCTGGGAGGTTTTAGGTGCGGGTTCGCACCTGGCTGTCGGCCCAGCCGCAAGATAATCTACCTCAGGCTTCCAGGCCGTCTGCACTCCTCCTTGCTGGGCTCCTGCTTCCAGCCCAGAGAGCTCCACAGCACCATCTGCAGCTCCAGGACAATCACAGAGACAGCTGCTGGTGCTGGCTGAGTTTTAAACCCAGCCCCAAAACCAGGACTGGGTCGTGGGGAGCAGCTACCCACCCTACACTTTAGCTGCTCCCGGTAAGAGCCGGCCCGGATCGGCTTTGCAGCCACGCTATTTAGCAACTGTGTCAGTAGCACTAGCTGCTACTGACATCAACAAAACGGCTCTTACCTCACCGAGGCTATGAACCTCGGTGACACGTACCTGCCATCTACGACGGCACCCTGCACCTTACCACAGTACCTAGTTTGAAAGCAAAGAGCAGTCACTCCAAATATTACCTGGATTTAGATTTCTATTTTGTTCATTCAAATTGCTTTTATTAACTTCTAACTAGTATTGAGCGAATCGAGGCATCCGAAATGGAATTTGATCCGAAAGTTTAAGAATAATTTGATTTGCAACAAATCCAAATTTACTCGCGTTTCATGGTAACAAATATTTTTTTTTTCCAAAATGGAGGATACATGTGAAAATAAGAAGTCCTGGAACATGAGATTACCCATAATGCCATGCAGCCAATCAGCAGATAGCCATCCGTTTTAACCCCTTCACGCCCAGTGCCGTAAATGTACAGTGCTGGATGGGTGTTTAAAGATGGCATCCGCTCCTGCCCGTTGTGGGCTCCATGGGGGTGGCCACCTGCTTCTTTTAGCAGACATCCATGGCTAATGTCCGCAACCGGCAGTGATGCCGATCGCAGGCATTTAACCCCTCAGATGCTGTCATCAATCCTGACCACGGCATCTTAGCGTGCTTTCGGTTGTGCTCCTGCTCCCCTGTGTAGCGATCAGAGGAGCCGGAGCGTGTATGCAGCAGTTGTGTCTTTCTGAATGACAGGAGCCTGCTTCATAGTATTTCCTATGGAGCCCTTGCCTGTTAATAGGGCTTCATAGGAAAGTAGTGAAATGATCATAGATTCCAATGCAAGTGCATTGGTGTCTATGATAATAGCAATGAGATGATTGCATGTTATAGTTACCTATGGGAACTATTAAAAAGTGTACAAAAAAAACAACTTAAATTCAAATCACCCCCCTTTTCCCAAAATAAATAGAAAGGACTAAAAAAAAAAAAATACACATCATAGGTGTTGCAATGTGTGAAAAGACCTATAGTATAAAAATATAAAAATATATTCCCATATGGCAAACAGCAAAACGGAAAAAAGCGTCCAAATGGCCGATTCGCCGTTTTTGGTCATTTAATTTCCTACAAAAAAAAAATTCTAAAAAGTGATCAAAAAGTCACACACACTCCAGAATGGTATCAATGAAAAGTTCAGATTGCGCCTCAAAAAATAAGTCCCCATACAGCTCCGTACACAAAATTACAAAAAAGTTATAGGAGTCAAAACATGGCAACTGATTTATTCCCATTTTTTTATCACTATCAAAACGCAAGAAAAACTATACCTATAGGGTATTGCCGGATTCATACTGACCTGTAGAATAAAAGTAACTGGTCAGTTTTATCGTATATCGAACATCATAATAAAAAAAAAAATTAAACTGTGGTGGAATTGCTTTTTTATTTGCAATTTCACCACATTTGGAATTTTTTTCCGCCTCCCACCACATCATATGCAATATTAAATGGTGGCGTTGGAAAGTACAACTTGTCCCACAAAAAACAAGCCCTCATATGGCTATGTGAACAGCCAAACAATAAAGTTATGGCTCTGGTAAGGCAAGGGGCGCAAAATGAAAACGCAAGAAAGAAAGAAAAAACTCTGGGCTTGAAAGGGTTAACGTCACAGCCCTATGAAAGCCTCATCCATCCACCATTTCACTGTGAGCTGAGCTTAGGGAGAGAAGTGACAAGTGTGAAAGCGGTACTAACAGTTATAAAAATAATATTGGAGGGGGAGAGTGCAGGGAGATCACAGGTAGAGTTTTTTGAGACTGTAGAGAGAGCAGGAGACTGCAGGGACAGTGTAATCACCCTGTGAACCTTTTTCCGCTGCTGCTCCATTCATACTTAATCTGTTCTGTTATACATAGGACTTAATGGGCATCAGACTCACTATCAACCGGTGGTCAAATATGTCACCATATTTATCTTGTGCACTTGCTGTGCCATTCATACTTAGTTTGACAACTAGGGATCATTTAGCTCTCCGGGATCATTGTCTTCTCACCTTAGACAGTTGGCACACCTCAAGAAACCACTACAACACTGCAGATTTGGGTGCGAACTGGCCACGACCAGCTTTATTATTACATTTACAGCAGACCAAACAAATAATAAACACAAATCCTCGGCCGTCTGGCCACTGACTACACAGTATTTCTCCCTCTCTATCGGGATCAGGGTCCACCACCCAGCTCCCCTAAACACAACACAGTGCTTACCTTACACAGGGTCCAGGGTCCCGGCTCCCACAGACCTTGGCGCAGCCTGTTTCTTCCCCAGACTGGGAGCCCTGATTGAGGCGCTCAGCCCACCTTTACCTGAGCTCCTCAGCTCGCTGCTAATTACCTCCATTACCAGCCTAGCTGATCCACACATGGAAAAAAAAAACACTATTTCCACAAGTTTCTTGTTCTCATATGGCCCTCTGGCAGCTCCACTGCCACATATCCCCCTCCCCTGATAAAGGCTGTAGGACTTTTTACATTAAATAACCCCCCCTCCAGGGTCAAAGGTCCTACGTTTGGAATGGAAACATCTGGGGTCAACTCAGCAGTATGCATACAATGTATATTATCTTCTATGAGTATCTCCTCTACATAAGGTTGTTGACCTTTCTCTCTGAAAGGTCTGTCATCTGTTTTCTTTCCATCCCTATCACACAGCTCATTACCCTGGTCCTGTGGAAGTGCTACTTCAGCAACTGCAAGGAGACATTCAGTACTTTACTCTTTGACCACTGACAATGCTGAGCCTTTATCCTCACTTGGCTCTTTACACTCAGTATGACTCACCCTAACCTCTGATACCATACAAGCTTATATGTTGGGGCTAGATATGAGCAAATTTCTCAAAAATTTAATTGACCAGTTCGCCAAATTTTCTGAAAAGATTCGATCCAAAAAATGTTTGGCATATCAGGTAAAAAACTGCTATTTCCTGGCTGCAGAGAGCCTGTATAGCGGTGTAGAACACTGTTCCTTGCAGTAACACGAGTCTGCTGTGGTAGTGAAATAATACTGTGAGTCCATATTACATGCAGATGACAGGCGTCGCTCTTAGAATCACTGCACACTTCACTTATTTGGGCAGTTACGGGGCCAAAACTGATTGAATAACTCAAGTGTGAACTCAGCTTTAAAGGTTGATGTTAGCGCCAGGTATAAAGAACCGTGCAGAGACCCAAGATCCTAATGTAGCGTTAAAGAGCGCACTCCTTTTACATCATCTTCAGCTGATTCCATATAGTTGTCTACAGAACCTGTTCAGTCAGTATAACCTTTCATGTGCACAACCCCCCCCCTGAACCTTTCCCTCATGGCATCCAAACACTGACTGGTCTTACACTTAAGTCATTCACAGGGAGACTCTTTCTTAAGTATCTTCCATAGTACATGGAGTGTTGTTACCTCTTAGTGAAAAATATAGAACCCCACATCAAAAGTGATAGGCTTCTTTGGGGCCACTAGAAGATAATCAGATAGAAAATGCTGACTAGAGTTGAGCGAACACCTGGAAGTTTGGGTTCACCGGGTTTGGCCGAACTTCACACAAAAGTTCAAGTTCCGATCCCCGAACCCAAACCCCATTGCAGTCAATGGGGACCCAAACTTTTGGGCACTAAATTGGGTCGAAAAATGTCATGGAAAGGGCTAAAGGCTGCAAAACGCAGCAAAATGAGCTTAAGAGCATGGCAAATACTTTGCAAACAAATGTGGATAGGGAGATAAATAAAAATTTAAAATAGCAATCTTGAACTAGGAGGAGGAGGTGGATGTGGAGTAGGAGGTTGAGGAGGCGGTGACCGTGGCGGTGAAGGTGGAAGTGAGGGTGAAGGTGGAGGAGGTAGACAACACAGTTTTTTTTTTTTTTTTTTTTTTTTTTTAAATTGGGGTAGCCTCCAAAATATTGGGACATATAAAAAAAGTAAAACAAGGAATAAGTGCACTTGAGTACAAGAATAGATGGTAAAGGCGGGTATAAATGTCTATTCTGCACAAGGTACAGACAAGTCCTGTGGGATCCATGCCTGGTTCATTTTAATGAACGTCAGCTTGTCCACGTTCGCTGTGGACAGACAGCTGCATTTGTCTGTAATGATGCCCCCTGCCATGCTAAATTCACGGTCAGACAATACGCTGGCCGCAGGGCAGGCCAGCACCTCCAAGTCATAAAGGGCAAGCTCTGGCCATGTGGAAAATTTGGAGACCCAGAATTTGAATGGGGCAGAACCATCAGTCAGTACGTGTAGGCGTGTGCACATATACTGCTCCACCATGTTGCTGAAATGCTGCCTCCTGCTAAGACGTTCCATATCAGCTGGTGGTGCTGGTTGCTGTGGCGTGGTGAAAAAGCTATTCCACATGTCAGCCATGCTAACCCTGCCTTTTGAGGTGCTGCCCGTGACACAGCTGCGTTGGCGACCTCTTCCTCCTCCTCTGCCTTCGCCTTGTGCTTACAATGAGGCCCCAGTGTCAAGTGGGAATGGCATCAGCAGCGCATATACCAGTAAGGGCTTGTACTCGCACATTTTCCGATCACACTCCAGTGAGGGAATTAAGCACGGTACATTGTCCTTGTAACGGGGATCCAGCAGGGTGGCCATCTAGTAATCAGCACAAGTTAGAATGTGGGCAACTTGGCGGTCGTTGCGCAGGCACTGCAGCATGTAGTCGCTCATGTGTGCCAGGCTGCCCAGAGGCAACGACAAGCTGTCCTCTGTGGGAGGTGTATCGTCTGTGTCCTCGGTATCCCACCATCCATGCTGCAGTGATGGCCCTGAGCTGCTTTGGGTGCCACCCTGCTGTGAACATGGTTCCTCCTCATTCTCCCCTTCTTTCTAATCCTCCTCATCTTCCAGAACTGTGCCCTGGCTGGACAATTGTGTACCTGGCCTATGATGGTGCAGGAACCCACCCTCTGAGCCACTTGTGAATGACACATCGCCCAAAGCATTTTTTCAAGGAGACATAGAAGCAGGATAGTAATGCTGAGTACGGCATCATCTTTACTGGCCATGTTGGTGGAGTAGTCAAAACAGTGCAACAAGGCACACAGGTCTCGCATGGAGGCCCACTCAGTGGCGGTGAAATGTTGCTGTTCCGCAGAGCGACTGACCCGTGCATGCTGCAGCTGAAACTCCACTATCGCCTGCTGCTTGCACAGTCTCTCCAGCATGTTCAAGGTGGAGTTCCACCTTTTGGGCACGTCGCATATGAGGCGGTGAGCGGGAAGGCCGAAGTTACGCTGCAGCGCAGACAGGAGAGCAGCAGCAGAGTGAGAACGCTGAAAGTGTGCACAGACGGTCCGCACTTTCTGCAGCAGCTCTGACATATCGGGGTAGTTTTTCAGGAATTTCTGCACCACCAAATTCAGCACATGCGCCAGGCAAGGGATGTGCGTCAAACCGGCTAGGCCCAGAACTGCTATGAGATTTTGCCCATTATCGCACACCAGGCCAGGCCGGGCTTGAGGCTCAGTCGCACCAACCACTTATCGTTCTGTTGTTCCATGCCCGTCCACAGCTCCTGCGCGGTGTGGGGTTTGTCCCCCAAACAGATGAGTTTCAAAACTGCCTGCTGTCATTTCCCCCTGGCTGTGTTGAAGTTGGTGGTGAAGGTGTTACGCTGACCGGATGCGGAGGTGGTAGAGGAGGAAGAGGAGTAGGCAACAGGAGGCAAAGAGAAATGCCCAGCAATCCTCGGTGGCGGAAGTATCGCCAAACAGCTATATGCCTCAGGCCCAGACGCCACTGCATTTACCCAGTGTGCTGTTAGGGACATATAATGGCCCTGACCATTCTTACTGGTCCACGTATCGGTGGTTATGTGGACCTTGCCACAGATGGCATTGCGCAGTGCACACCTGATTTTGTCCCCCACTTGTTTGTGCAGGTAAGGGATAGCTTAATTGGAAAAGTAGTGTCGGCTAGGAACAGCGTACTGGGGGATAGCCACCGCCATAAGTTTTTTAAAACTCTCCGTCTCCACCAGACGGAATGACAGTATTTCAAAGGCCAGGAATTTTGAAATGCTGGCATTCAGGGCCAGGGATCGCGGGTGGGTGGGAGGACTCTTTTTTGCTCCATTGTTTGGAATATTGACAGCTGAACTCTGCCATGGGACATTGTGGTGCTGCTTGTTAAAAGAGACGGACGTGGTTGCGTTGCTGACACATCCTCTTTTTGCGGGGCGGCCGGTGCCACTGTCACTCCAGAGGTGGAGGAAGAGGCCAAGACTGCAGCAGAAGAGGGAGCAGGAGGAGCCAGAGACCTTTCTTTGTTTTGGATGTGTTTGCTCCACTGCAGCTGGGGATTTGCACTTAGATGCCTGGTAATGCAGGTTGTGCTCAGGTTAAGAACATTTATGCCTCGCTTCAGGCTCTGATTGCACAGCGTGTAAACCACTCGCGTCTTGTCGTCTGCATATTGTCTGAAGAACTGCCACGCCAGGGAACTCCATGGAGCTGGCTTTGGTGTGCTCGGTCCCTGGGTGCAGTGGGCAGTAGCAGGCAAACTGTCTAGGGGATGGCCGCTCTGCTTTTGCACCCTGCTCCCTCCTTTGCTGTGCTGGTGGCTCTGTGTGACCACCACCTCTTCCTCCGAACTGCACATGTCAATCACATGACCTTGATTCCATGTGGGTTATAGGACCTCATCATCCTCAATGTCATTTTCACCCAGTCTTCACCCCTGCCCTCTTGGTCAGTTTGCACACTGCAGAAAGCCGCAGCAGTTTTCACCTGTGTTTGATCATCATCAGAGATATGCTGCGGTAGTCTTCCCATGTCCTCATCCTCAAACATACGTGGTTGGGCATCAGTGCACTCAATCTCTTCCACTTCTGGAGCAGGGCTAGGTAGATGGGCCGGGGAAACCCTTCCAGGAGAGTCTTCAAAAAGCAGGAGAGTCTACTGCATGACGGGACTCAGACTGCTTGGCTGATTTGCAAGGGGTAGAGGTGCTAGATAGATGCCCGTAGCCTGCAGGTGCCAACTCTGAGCTTTCAGCAGTGGACTGGGTGGGAGACAATGTGAAGATACTGAAGGCACTGTCAGCCACCCAATCTACTATCGCCTGTACTTGTTCTGGCCTCACCATTCGTAGAGCGGCATTCAGGCCTACTAAATAACGCTGAAGGCTCTGTCGTCTAAACGCACCTGAGGAAGGTGTTTAATTTGGGCGTGTAGCTGGCACAGATCGGCCACATCCTCTCCCTGCAACAGGAGCTCCACCAGCACCAGCAGCACCACAACCAGGGCCACGTCCCTTATTTGACACGCTCCTCATTTTTTGCAGTCACCCAACGAAGTAACAGACATTTTTAGCAGGGCTTTTTCACCTCCAAAACTGGGTTAATGTCACCTACCAATGGAACAGACAATTTTTTTAAATTTATTTCCCTGTCACCTATGCAAAGCAGGGGTTTGTATACGACAAAACTGGGTTAATGTCATCCAAAAAGATGATTTTTAGAAATTTACGTCCCTGTCACCTATACAGAGCAAGGGTTTGTATAAGACAAAACTGGGTTAAAGTCACCCACCAATGTAACAGACGATTTTTAGAAATTTACCTCCCTGTCACCTACATATGAAGAGCAAGGGTTTGTATATGGCAAAACTGGGTTAATGTCACCCAAAAATGTATCAGACGATTTTTAGAAATTTACCTCCCTGTCACTTTAGCAGAACAGGGGTTTGTATATGGCAAAACGGGCAAAATGTCACCCACCAATGTAACATATGATTTTTAGAAATGTACCTCCCTGTCACCTATGCAGAGCAGGGGTTTGTAAATGGCAAAACTGGCAAAATGTCACCCACTGTGGTAAGGTGCAGGGTGCCGTCATGGATGGCAGATACGTGTCACTGAGGTTCCTGTTAACAGCAGTAGCTGTAGAGACCTTTGTACTTAGTATGGCTGCAAAGCCAATCCGGGCCGGCTCTTACTGGGAGTAGGCAAAGAGTTGGGCGGGTGCCTACTCCCCATGTTCCAGAACCAGGTTTTGGGCTGGGTTTAAATTCCCAGGCTGCAGCCTCAGCTGGGGGAAAAAGGAAACTTACAGTGAGTCTGGCTTGCTTTTGCAGTGTGTGGAGCTGAGGCCTGGACTCTGACAGAGGCGTACGGCGATAGCATAAAATCTAATCTAATACAAGTCAGCGAAACCAATTTAGAGTCAGTTTGGGTTACGTTGCAGCTTGGTAATCATAAGGTAACTCGTGTAGGTGTCATATACAGACCACCAAGCCAAGTCAAAGAATTGGATGATCTACTAGTTGAGGAAATGGCTAAAATGACATTGAAAGGGGAAGTTGTCATAATGGGAGACTTTAATCTTCCTGATATAAACTGGAAAACCAAAATAGCTAGTTCTGCCAGGAGTACAGACATTCTAAATTCCCTAGTGGGATTATCTCTACAGCAAGTAGTTGAGGAGCCAACCCGGAAGGAGGCCATTTTAGATTTGGTATTCACAAATGGCAATTTGGTATCTGATATTACTGTAGGGGAAAGCTTAGGATCCAGTGATCACCAGTCAGTGTGGTTTACTATAAGTACAGTGACTGAGTCACTCCACACAAAAACAAAAGTTTTAGATTTTCGGAAAACAGACTTTTCTAAAATGAGATCAGTGGCATACGAGTCCCTATCAGACTGGAACAATTTCAATGGAGTCCAAGAGAAATGGAACTACTTAAAAATGGCACTATTGAAGGCAACAGAAAAGTGCATTAGGCTCGTCAGTAAAAGCAAAAAAAGGAAGAGACCACTGTGGTACTCAGCAGAAGTGGCCAAAATTATTAAAAACAAAAAGATGGCATTTAGTAAGTATAAAAACACCCAAAACGAGGATGACCACGAAATCTATAAGATGAGGCAGAGAGAGGCCAAGCAAGTTATAAGAGCTTCTAAAGCTCAGGCAGAAGAGAAATTAGCTCAGTCAGTGAAAAAAGGTGATAAGACATTCTTCAGATACATAAATGAAAAAAGGAAATTAAATAAAGGAATTACCAAATTAAGAACAAAAGAAGGAAGGTATATGGAAGAGGATAAAGAACTAGCTGACTGCCTCAATGAATACTTCTGTTCAGTTTTTACAAAGGAAAATGAAGGAGAAGGACCTCAGTTAGGGAGGAAGACTAATGAATCCTTTGATGCATGTGTCTTTACAGAGGAAGAGGTTCTAAGTCGGCTGTCTAAAATTAATACAAATAAATCACAGGGGCCTGATGGGATACACCCAAAGCTATTAAAAGAGCTTAGAGGTGTACTAGCAGAACCATTAACAGATTTATTTAACCAATCACTGGTAACAGGTGTCATCCCAGAAGATTGGAAATTAGCAAACGTTGTGCCAATTCACAAGAAAGGTAGTAGAGAGGAATCGGGCAACTATAGGCCGGTAAGCCTGACATCAATAGTGGGGAAATTAATGGAAACCATACTCAAGGAGAGGATTGTGGAACATCTAAAAACCCATGGGTTGATTGATAAAAACAGCATGGGTTTACTTCAGGGAGATCATGTCAAACTAATCTTATTGACTTTTTTGATTGGGTGACTAAAATAATAGATGGCGGAGGTGCAGTAGACATCGCTTATCTGGACTTTAGTAAGGCTTTTGATACTGTCCCACATAGAAGGCTTATCAATAAACTGCAGTCTTTGAGCTTGGGCTCACATATTGTTGAATGGATTAGGCAGTGGCTGAAGGACAGAAAACAGAGGGTTGTAGTCAATGGAGTATATTCAGACCATGGTATTGTTACCAGTGGGGTACCTCAGGGATCTGTTCTGGGACCCATATTGTTTAATATCTTTATCAGCGAAATTGCAGAAGGCCTCAATGGTAAGGTGTGTCTTTTTGCTGATGACACAAAGATTTGTAACAGGGTTGATGTTCCTGGAGGGATACACCAAATGGAAAAGGATTTGGGAAAACTAGAGGAATGGTCAAAAATCTGGCAACTAAAATTTAATGTTGATAAGTGCAAGATAATGCACCTGGGGCGTAAAACCCAAGAGCAGAATATAAAATCAGTGATACAGTACTAACCTCAGTATCTGAGGAAAGGGATTTAGGGTCATTATATCAGACGACCTAAAGGTGGGCAGACAATGTCATAGAGCAGCAGGTAATGCCAGCAGAATGCTTGGGTGTATAGGGAGAGGCATTAACAGTAGAAAGAGGGAGGTGCTCGTGCCGCTCTACAGAGCACTAGGGAGACCTCATTGGGAGTATTGTGTGCAGTACTGGAGACCAGATCTGCAGAAGGATATTCAGAGAAGAGCTACTAAACTAGTACATGGATTGCAGGACAAAACTTACCAGGAAAGGTTAAAGGACCTTAACATGTATAGCTTGGAAGTAAGAAGAGACAGAGGGGATATGATAGAAACTTTTAAATACATAAAGGGAAGCATCACGGTAAAAGAGGAGAGAATATTTAAAAGAAGAAAAACTGCTACAAGAGGACATAGTTTTAAATTTGAGGGGCAAAGGTTTAAAAGTAACATCAGGAAGAATTACTTTACTGAGAGAGTAGTGGACGCATGGAATAGCCTTCCTGCAGAAGTGGTAGCTGCAAATACAGTGAAGGAGTTTAAGCATGCATGGGATAGGCATAAGGCCATCCTTCATATAAGATAGGGCCTGGGGCTATTCATAGTATTCAGTATATTGGGCAGACTAGATGGGCCAAATGGTTCTTATCTGCCGACACATTCTATGTTTCTATGTTTCTATGTACAGGGCGCCTAGTACCCTGTGAAGGACTTTATGCTGCTGTGCCTGGACGGGACTCATACCACTAAAGGAGCCAGGTGAAACACTCTGTTATTTTGTGTGTGAACTAACACCAAGTGACTGTTCTGTTTTCTGTTTGAGCAAGTGTGAAATAAAACACTGTTTGCTGCACTACTTGGACTCCATTTGCCTCTATACTGCACCCGCACAGCTGTCTATCGGAGTAAATCCCCACACCACCAATGTAACAGATGATTTTTACAAATTTACCTCCCTGTCACCTATGCAGAGCAGGGGTTTGTATACGACAAAACTGGGTTAATGTCACCCAAGAATGTAACAGAGAATTTTTAGAAATATAGGTCCCTGTCACCTATGCAGAGCAGGGGTTTGCATACAGCAAAACTGGCAAAATGTCCGCCACCAATGGAACAGATGATTTTTATAAATTTACCTCCCTGTCACCTATCTAGCACAAAAAGTTTTTTGTTTTTTTTAATAGCACCAATGTAAACGCAGTATGTTACGGTTGTATTGGACTGTCAGAAATGCAGCGTAGCACTCAAATTTGCTATATAACACAAACAAATTAGCTTTTTTGTAGCAGCAATGAAACGTATGTGCAGTATGTAATGTTTTAATTGGACTGTCAGAAATACAGCATAGCCCGTAAATTTACTATCTTGCAAGGTAACTGCAGTATTTAGCGGTTTTATTTGACTGTCAGATATGCAGTGCCTGTTGCAAACAGATAAAAAATCGTTTTAGGTCACAAAAAAATGTGACAGACTAATGTAATTGAATAATTTTCACTGCCAGGTATGCACTGCAGGCTGCAGGGGTACTTCTATCTGGTTGTCATGCATTTCCTGAAGTCTTCCACCCATCTGCAAGACATCTTAAAAATGGCCAGGAAACTTTGCATGCACTTCAGCCACTTGTACACCGCAAAGCACACCCTCCTTGAGATGCAGTGGCAGAACGACATCCCCCAACATAGGCTGATATGCTACGTTTCCACCCATTGGAATTCCACCCTCCATTTGTGGGAACGACTAAACGAATAGAGAAAGGCTATAAATGATTTTTTGATGATCTAAGTGGATAGGAGAACACCCCTATTTAACTTTGAAGTCAGCCAGTGGCAGCTAATGCATGACACCTGCCGCTTGCTCAGGCCCTTTGAGAAGGTCACGTTATTTGTCAGTCGCCAGGACTACAGAATGAACACTATCATTCCACTGCTTCATGTCCTTGAACAGATGCTGGTAAATCTGGCTGATCAGGGGATTGGAGACGTGGCACCTACAGTAGATCTCACTGCTACATGAGCCCCGTGAGGAGGACATTGGAGCACAAGCAATGTGTAGCGCAATGGGTGTTTTTTCTACACAGGCGACAGAAAGGGAGGAGCAGGAGGAGAAGGAGCAGCCAGAGGAGTTACAGGGCAATGAGAAAGATGAGGCAGAGGACCCAGACACACTGTGGCAGTATGCAGTGGAGATGGAGGCAGGAAGTCCCTCCGAGTCACTTGCACAAATGGCCCGATGCATGCTCACTTGTTTGCATAGTGACAGCGGAATTGTCACCAATTAGTAGAGGGATGACTTCTGGCTCTCCACCTTGTTAAACCCTCGCTACCGGTCCAAAACGGGGACCTTTTTTACACCCATTGAGAGGGAGGACAAACTGAACTACTATAGAGACATCCTGTGTAGTCAGTTGGCTGCTGCCTATCTGTGCCATCGTCCAAACTCTTGCAGGTCTGACTGGGGGAAACTCTGCACTCACGTTCCTCTGCCATGGCTGCTGTGGCAGGGAGGGGGGTTAGGAGCAGTTCCAGCTTTATCAGCAGAAGCTTGAGTGTAGAGTCGCTGATAAGCAGCTTTCTTCGACCATCGAGTGAAGAAACTATTCACCAGCAGCAGCTAGACCTGGAGCAGGACCTGAACCAGAAGGTGGTGGCATACTTGGAAAGCATCCTGCCACCCCACATTGAAAATCTGCTGGACTACCGGGCAGCCAAACTAGATTTGTGGCCGCAACTGTCCGAGATTGACATGGAAAAGCTGTCCTGCCCGGCCAGTAGTGTGGCATCAGAGCGGGTGTTTAGTGCGGCGGGGGCCATTGTTACCCCAAGTAGAAATCGCCTGTCCACCCAAAATGTGGGGAGACTGACCTTTGTCAAGAATAGAGATGAGCGAACACCTGGAAGTTCGGGTTTGGGAAGTTCCGCCGAACTTCCCGAAAAAGTTCGGAGACGGGATCCGAACTCAACCCAAACTTTATCCCGAACCTGAACCTCATTGAAGTCAATGAGGACCCAAACTTTTAGGCACTAAAAAGGCTGTAAAATAGTCCAGGAAAGGGCTAGAGGGCTGCAAAAGGCAGCAAAATGTAGGTAAATGCCCTACAAACAAATGTGGATAGGGAAATGAATTAAAATAAAATAAATAAAAATTAACCAATATCAATTGGAGAGAGGTCCCACAGCAGAGAATCATGCGTCATATCACCCACCACTGGAGAGGGCCACTTTCAGTTATTTCGGCCCCAGCACCCAGACTGAGGAGAGAGGTCCCACAGCAAGGAATAAGGCATTATATCACCCACCACTGGAGAAGGCCACTTTTAGTTATTTCGGCCCCAGCACCCAGACAGAGGAGAGAGTTCCCACAGCAAGGAATCATGCGTCATATCACCCACCACCGGAGAAGGCCACTTTGTTATTTAGGCCCTGGCGCCCAGATTGACGAGAGGTTCATTCAACTTTGGGTTGCACCGCAAGATCATGGTAAAGTTAAAAAAATTAGGATTCAATAAAGAAGTGCCCCGGAGTACAAGAATACATTGTTGAGGGGGAGGCAGTTATAAATGTCTATTCTGCACAAGAGAGGGACAGGTCCTGTGGGATCCATGCCTGGTTCATTTTTATGAATGTCAGCTTGTCCACGTTGGCTGTGGACAGGCGGCTGTGTATTTCAGTAATGACGCCCCCTGCCGTGCTGAATACACGTTCAGACAAAACGCTGGCCGCTGGGCAGGCCAGCACCTTCAAGGCATAAAATGCTAACTCTGGCCACGTGGACAATTTGGAGACCCAGAAGTTGAATGGGGCCAAACCATCAGTCAGTACGTGGAGGGGTGTGCAGACGTACTGTTCAACCATGTTAGTGAAATGCTGCCTCCTGCTAACACGTTCCGTATCAGGTGGTGGTGCAGTTAGCTGTGGCGTGGAGACAAAACTTGTCCACATTTCTGCCATGCTAACCCTGCCCTCAGAGGAGCTGGCTGTGACACAGCTGCGTTTGCGACCTCTTGCTCCTCCTCTGCCTTCGCCTTCGGCTTCCACCTGTTCCCCTGTGACATTTGGGAATGCTCTCAGGAGCGCGTCTACCAGCGTGCGCTTGTACTCGCGCATCTTCCCATCATGCTCCAGTGCAGGAAGTAAGGTGGGCACATTATCTTTGTACCGGGGATCCAGCAGGGTGGCAACCTAGTAGTCCGCACACGTTAAAATGTGGGCAACTCTGCTGTCGTTGCGCAGGCACTGCAGCATGTAGTCACTTATGTGTGCCAGGCTCCCCAGTGGAAGGCGTATCGTCATCGTCCTCCGTATCCCCCCAGCCACGCACCAGTGATGGGCCTGAGCTATGTCGGGTGCCACCCCGCTGTGAACCTGCTTCATCCTCATCCTCCTCCACCTCATCCTTCTCGTCCTGCAGTAGTGGGCCCTGGCTGGCCACATTTGTACCTGGCCTCTGCTGTTGCAAAAAACCTCCCTCTGAGCCACTTCTAACAGACTGGCCTGAAAGTGCTACAAATGACCCCTCCTCCTCCTCCTCCTCCTGGGCCACCTCCTTTTCCATCATCGCCCTAAGCGTTTTCTCAAGGAGACATAGAAGTGGTATTGTAACGCTGATAACGGTGTCATCGCCACTGGCCATGTTGGTGGAGTACTCAAATGCGCAACAGGGCACACAGGTCTCGCATGGAGGCCCAATCATTGGTGGTGAAGTGGTGCTGTTCGGCAGTGCGACTGACCCGTGAGTGCCGCAGCTGAAACTCCACTATGGCCTACTGCTGCTCGCACAGTCTCTCCAGCATGTGCAAGGTAGAGTTCCACCTGGTGGGCACGTCGCATATGAGGCGGTGAGCGGGAAGGCCGAAGTTACGCTGTAGCGCAGACAGGCGAGCAGCGGCAGGATGTGAACGCCGGAAGCGCGCACAGACGGCCCGCACTTTATGCAGCAGCTCTGACATGTCGGGGTAGTTGTGAATAAACTTCTGCACCACCAAATTCAGCACATGCGCCAGGCAAGGGATGTGCGTCAAACTGGCTAGTCCCAGAGTTGCGACGAGATTTCGCCCATTATTGCACACCACCAGGCCGGGCTTGAGGCCCACCGGCAGAAACCACTTGTCAGTCTGTTGTTCAATACCCCGCCACAACTCCTGCGCGGTGTGGGGCCTGTCCCCCAAACATATGAGTTTCAGAATGGCCTGCTGACGTTTACCCCGGGCTGTGCTGAAGTTGGTGGTGAAGGTGTGTGGCTGACTGGATGAGCTGGTGGAAGCAGAGGAGGAGGAAGCCGAGTAGGAGGAGGAGGCTACAGGAGGCAAAGAATTATGCCCTGCGATCCTTGGCGGCGGAAGGACGTGCGCCAAGGAACTCTCCGCCTGGGGCCCAGCCGCCACTACATTTACCCAGTGTTCAGTTAGGGAGATATAGTGTCACTGGCCATGCTTAGTGATCCACGTATCAGTCATTAGGTGGACCTTGCCGCAGATGGCGTTGCACAGTGCACACTTGATTTTATAGGATACTTATTTGTGCAGGGAAGGCACGGCTGTCTTAGAGAAGTAGTGGCGGCTGGGAAGAACATACTGTGGGACAGCCATGAACATCAGCTGTTTGAAGCTGTCTGTGTCCACCAGTCTGAATGACAGCATTTCAAAGGCCAGTAGTTTAGAAATGCTGGCATTCAGGCCCAGGGCTCGAGGGTGGCTAGGTGGGAATTTACGCTTTCTCTCCAAGTTTTTTGAGATGGAGAGCTGAACGCTGCCGTGTGACATGGTGGAGATGCTTGGTGACGCAGGTGGTGGTGTCGTTGGCACATCCTCTGTTTGGTGGGCGGCAGGTGCCAACAATCCTCCCGAGGCGGAGGAAGAGGCCGAGGCAGCAGAAGAGGGAGCAGGGGGAGCCTGAGTGAGTTCCTTGCTTTTAAGGTGATTACTCCACTGCAGTTCATGCTTTGCATGTAGATGCCTGGTCATGCAGGTTGTGCTAAGGTTCAGAGCGTTAATGCCTCGCTTCAGGCTCTAATGGCACAGCATGCAAACCACTCAGGTCTTGTCGTTAGCACATTGTTTAAAGAAGTGCCATGCCAGGGAACTCCTTGAAGCTGCCTTTGGGGTGCTCGGTCCCTGGTGGCGGTGGCCAGTAGTAGGCAAACTCTCTTGGCGGCGGCTGTTCTGCTTTTGCCCCCTGCTCCCTCTTTTGCTACGCTGTTGGCTCGGTCTCACCACTGCCTCTTCCTCTGAACTATGAAAGTCAGTGGCACGACCTTCATTCCATGTGGGGTCTAGGACCTCATCGTCCCCTGCATCGTCTTCCTCCCTGACCTCCTGTTCGGTCTGCACACTGCAGAAAGACACAGCAGTTGGCACCTGTGTTTTGGCATCATCAGAGATGTGCGGACTCCGATGAGGTGGTATTCCCATGTCCTCATCATCAGGAAACATCAGTGGTTGTGCATCAGTGCATTCTATGTCTTCCACCACTGGGGAAGGGCTAGGTGGATTCCCTTGGGAAACCCTGCCAGCGGAGTCTTCAAACAGCATAAGAGACTGCTGCATAACTTGAGGCTCAGACAGTTTCCCTAATATGCATGGGGGTGATGTGACAGACTGATCAGCTTGGTTTTCAGGCGCCACATGGGCGCTTTCTGCAGAAGACTGGGTGGAAGATAATGTTGTGAATGTGCTGGATCCACTGTCGGCCACCCAATTGATTAGCGCCTGTACCTGCTCAGGCCTTACCATCCTTAGAACGGCATTGGGCCCCACCAAATATCGCTGTAAATTCTGGCGGGTACTGGAACCTGAGGTAGTTGGTTCACTAGGACGTGTGGCTGTGGCAGAATGGCCACGTCTTCTCCCAGCACAAGAGGGTACACTAACACCACCACAACCGCGTCCGCGTACCTTACTAGATGTTTTCCTCATTGTTGCCGTTCACCAAGCACCACAATAAGAAAAAAAATATTTGGCCCAATGTATTAATTTCAAATTCGGGCCTTTTTTTTACAGGCACCTACCACTACCTGCCTATTTATTTATGTAGCGTATTAAACTAATCTAGGCACAGCAGTAACCACTGATTTAGGGGAATATCTCTTTTAGGGCTAGTATTTAGGCCCTGGATGAAAGGTATCCTTTTATGGACAGATTTACACTTGGAGATGCACAGTAGCGTGTGAAAAAATATGTAGGATTATGCCTTCAGCAATTGTATTTTAACACTTTGTGTAATATACCCTTTATCGGACAGAAATCCAATAGGAGATGCACGATAGCGTGTAAAGTTAATGAGGATGACCCTCTCAGCACTTGAATATACACCTTGAGTGTAATATACCCTTTTACGGACAGATTAACATTTGGCCTGCAACTGCTGGAACACCAGATTCAGGGTATTGCTATTTTGGCAAGTGAATTTCACCCCAGAACAAAATATACCCTTTTACGGACAGATTAACACTTGGCCTGCAACTGCTGGAACACCAGATTTATGGTATTGCTATTTTGGCAATTAAATTTCACCCCAAAACAAAATATATGTTTTGGCGGACACTATTATAGTTTGCCAGCCAGTGCTGTGACACCAGATTTAGGGGATTGCTATTTTTGCAATTGAATTTCACCACAGAAAATAATCTATCCTTTGCCAGACAGCAGACAGCATTATACTTGGCTAGCCAAAGCTGGAACACCAGATTTAGGGTATTAGTATTTTGGAAATTGTATTTAACCCCTTAATAAAATATAGAAATTGCTATCCTGAGTTTCTAGGGGTGACAATAAGCACAGCCAAGCCCCTGATGTAGGATATAGCAAAAAAAATAAAAAATAGTATTGATGGATTGATGGACTTGGTGGCAGCTTGATCTGGTGCACCACAAGACACAAAATGGCCGCCGATCACCCCAGAAAAAAAGTGACAGAAAAACGCTCTGTGCAGCCTAAAAGTTCAATCATTCACAGCTGTAGATCGATCACTTCATTAGGTGCTTTTGCTGACTGTTCCCTGCCTAATCACAGCAGCTGCGTCCTCTCCCTACACTAATCAGAGCAGTGTGACGTGCTGCGCTACGTGACTCCAGCTTAAATAGAGGCTGGGTCACATGCTGCACTTGGCCAATCACAGCCATTCCATTAGTAGACATGGCTGTGATGGGCTCTTAGGGCAATAAGTAAAACGCTAGCTGTTTGGCTGCTGTGCAGCCCTTCAGAAAGCGGGAAGAAATCGCCGAACAACGAACCCGAACACGAACTTTTTTGAAAATGTCTGGGTTCGGGTTCGTGTCCCGAACACCCCAAAATTCGGTACGAACCCAAACTATTCTCGAACTGTTCGCTCAACACTAAAGATGAATCAACGTGGATCAGCCTGCATTTCCACCCACCAATGCCTGATGCATCAGATCATCCATGCTGCCTCACCCAAACCTTGACAAAAGAGACAGTTTTTTTCTGGCTACCTGCCTCAGCTACTATTCTTATGCTCTCACCAGCCTTTTTCCACACCTCTGATGCCAAGTGCTGCTTCTTACAACAACCATTTTTAGCAGGTACTGTTATTGCCACCCACTTCCCCAGTCTGTCACCGGGATACTCTGTGGTCTCCTGATGCTGCTGCCACCCCACACTATGTCACCTTGCCACTCTGTGGTCTCCTGCTGCTGCTGCCACCTCCACACTATTTCACCTTTCCACTCTGTGGTCTCCTGATACTGCTGCCACCTCCACACTATGTCACCTTGCCACTCTGTGGTCTCCAGATGCTGCTGCTACCTCTACACTAGGTCACCTTCCCACTATGCGGTCTCCTTATGCTGCTACTACCTCTACACTATGTCATCTTGCCACTCTGTGGTCTTCTGTTGCTGCTTCTACCTCCACACTATATCACCTTGCCCCTTTGTGGCCTATAGATGCTGCCACCCCCACACTGTCATTGTGCCACACTGTGGCCTCCTCCTGATGTTTCTGCTGCTGCCACCTCCACACTCTGTCATTGTGCTGTTCTGTGGTCTCCTGATGCTGCAGCCACTTCCACACTGTCATTGTGCCACCCTGTGGCATTCACCTCATGTTGCTGCTGCCACCACCTCCACACTCTGTCATTGTGCTGTTTTGTGGCCTCCTGATGCTGCCGCCACTTCCATACTGTCATTGTGCCACCCTGTGGACTCCTCCTGATGCTACTGCCTCCACCTCCACACTCTGTCATTGTGCCACTCTGTGGCCTCCTGATGCTGCTGCTGCCACCTACAAACTTTCATTGTGCAACTCTTTGGCCTCCTCTGCTGCTGCCACCTCCCGACTATGTCATTGGTCCACTCTGTGGTCTCCTTATGCTGCTTCCACCTCACCCCTATGTCATAGGGCCACTCTGTGGACTTCTCATGCTGTTCCCACTCCCACTGCATGACTGGGCCTTCTTATGATCTGTCAGAAGGAAGGAAAAATGAGACGCACAATGGATCCTGTCTATGTAACAGCTGTAAGGCCTGCATGACATGGTCCTAATCAGAATTGGCCTATGATTTGTTAGCTAAAAAGCAGGAGTTGGTATATAACACAGAAGACATGCAAATATTCAATTCACGTGTCATCTCTGTTTTGGATCTACTCCTGTATTTTTTTTGTTGGGCTTTAGCAACACTGATGGATTACTGACCAAATGCTGACCATGTGAAGACAGATGATCCACAGACAGGATACATTTTTTGTGGGTTATTGTTCTGACGGATCAGAGGAAGGGCAAAATAACCAGTGACGTCAACACAAACTTACTGCTGACAACCTCTCCACTCTGTCGTTTGGGGGGGGGGGGGTGCTCTACTTGTATAAGCGTTTAAAAGAACAGGTTCTGTAGATATCTATTTGGAATCAGCTGATAACAGTGTGAATGGAGTGTGCTTCTTCTTGACACTTGACAACATGGACCTGTAAGGCTGAGTTCACACTTGAGTTATTTGGTCAGTTTTGGCCCCATGACTGCCCAAATAAGTGAAGTATGCAGTGATTCTAAGAGCAACGCCTGTCATTTGCATGTCATACTGACTCACAGTATTGTTTCACTACCAGAGCAAACTCCCTATGTGTAATGCAAGGCACCAACAAACAGACCAGTGAAGTTCAAATCAAAGGTGTTTATTCACAAAAATGAACCAAAAGTCCAGGTACACAAAACTTTGGGAAAGCCAGGAGAAGTCCCAAACCGTGCATTAGTCCCTGAGCTGGTTGCCAGGTGAAGGGATGCTTCACGGAAAATCCCGGGTCCTGGGTCCCACTGGAGCAGACGGAGTCCAAGCAATCTTCTCTCAGAAGTAAGCAGTACTGACCTGCACCTGGATAGAAAGAATAACAGTGGGCACTGACCGACCTGGGAGGCCACTTTTTATGTGCATGCTTACAAATCCCAGGGCGCCAAGTGTTCACTCCCCATAGATCATGACCCTGCCTACACCTGTGTACAAGGCTTGGTCAGTCATTAGTCAATTAGACCAATGCTGGCCCCCTAATCTACTTTGCACTTGCGGCCTGGTGCTATTCCCTTGTTGGTCGCATATCCCCTTGCGAACCTGCTTTCAAATGTGCACGCAGACGCGCAACAGGCTCTGCGGGAGTATGCGAGCGCGTCGACACGTACACTGGAATAGAATCCGCAATAGGCACCGGAGACAGCTCGGCCGCGGCATAGTGCCCCTAGCCCATCCCAGCTGTTCCCGAAACCCATGCGGTCTTCCCCTCTGGCGCAGATGCAAACGCTTCCCCACGTTGGTTCGCAAAGGGGTCAGAGCTGGTGTATCAGTGGAGACACACGTAACTTGTCCCGCAGCTCCACGAGGTCGAGGACCCTTTTTAGTCACACCGGAGTGCGAGACAGGTGAGGATCTTACACTATGCATGTTACTGCAAGGCACAGTGTTCTACACCACTATAAAGGCTCTCTGCAGCCAGGAAATAGCCATTTTTTAACGCGATTCGCAAAGAATAAATTCGGATTGAACCATTTTTTTTCAAAAAATTTGGCGAACCAGCGCCAGAATTTAGAAATTCGCTCATCTCTACTCACAAGCTTTCAAGCACCACCTTAGTTCATAATAGACAAGTGAAAATTGTCCCTCCAGCTTGGCTGTGAGGTTCACTTCAAGACATTGCGGGCAGGCCCGCTGGCCATAGCTCTGCCTTGGGTCATGTAATCCTCTGCATCATTCCTGCCCTGCTTCCCTCACTGCTGTATGGAATTTGATATGATTTTAATATGATTTTGCACATTTTCCAAAGCCAAAACTTTTATTATTTTAATGGGTTAGAAGTTTCATTAATTTAGATTCAAAATGGCCAGTCTCTAGCTGTGACTTCCAATCAGACCAACTTTTATTATTATCCCATGGATAAATGTAGGCAAACTTATTTCAAAGTTCTATAAAAGTTTCTAAAGTTCTCCTCGGAGTGAGATCTCCCCCAGGGAGCATCATGAGTTCTCCATGACTACACTATGTAACTGGTAGTAGATTCCTTTATAAAAGAGAATGAGAAATAACATTGTGTCTCCTCTTATGGAGGAGGAGAATCATTATGACTCCATACAAAATAGAGCCACATTATGGTCATCTGGATGAGCTTTTATTCTGAGCTATGTTCAGCTTAACTGGGAATCAAAATGTTAATGTTGATCTCATTTCTCAATTTTTTCACAGGTTGATTACATTTTATTTTTGGATCTTTTAACATTTCACCTTACTTGGTAAAATTCTGATTTTGGACTTTAAAGGATTTTAACAGGATAGTTCAAAAAGGCTTAACAGAAGGAACTCACTGTACATAATCTCTGCATGCTCTTCAATCTGTTTAAACTCTATCAAATGGTGGAGAAGAGAGTCCAAGGGTGAATTCACACTGTGTATGGGAGCATTCAATGTGGCATATTTACCAGAAGGTCCAGAGAAACAAAAACCACTGCGAGTGGATGCCAAAAGTGTGTCCCACTACTTGAGCTGGTATGTGTCGATTTTGACCATATGCAGCCTGTTGGTGCCACTGTTTGACCATACAGTGGCATAAATCAGTGTAACTTGCTAGAGGTTTATGTCAGGAAACTCCCAAAGTTTACCTCCAAAGTATATATGGCAATGAAGTAGGGGATGAATCTGAATGTTTTGCTCTTGGTTATCTAATGCCTTTTTCACCTTCTAGTTTATAACAACTCTGAAAGTTTCCCTCAGAATATGGAACATCACAACATAAGTAAAGTGACTGAGATTGTGCTTTTGGGGTTTATGGATTTACACAGATTAAATTATCTGTTCTTTCTTCTCCTGATGATCATCTACTGTGTGACTGTATGTGGAAACCTCCTCATCATTCTAGTGGTGTCCTACAGCAGATCACTGCACTCTCCCATGTATTTCTTCCTCACACAGCTCTCCCTCTCAGATATCCTTCTCTCCACCACCATCGTACCCAACATGCTCCATTTTGTGTTATATGAAGGAACTTCTATGTCTCTTATCAGCTGTTTGACTCAGTTTTATTGTTTTGTAGCAACAGAATCAATAGAATGTCTTCTCCTGACAGTGATGTCCTACGATCGGTATCAGGCCATCTGTAACCCTCTACGTTACACCACAGTCATCGACCAAAGGTTTTGTATAAAAGCCATTGTATTGTGCTGGTTAGTGATTTTTATTATGGAGTTGATGACTGTATTAACAATGGAGCAATTGGATTTCTGTGGCCCAAACATGATTGACCATTTCTTCTGTGACTTAGAGCCTTTACTTGGGCTTTCCTGTTCAGACACTTTTATAATGAAATTAGAGACTTTGCTCTTTGTCATTTTTATTGCTATTTGTCCTGTTATAGTCATCATAGTGTCCTACATGTACATTATCTTCACCATCCTAAAGATCCCCTCTGTGACCGGGAGGCAGAAGACCTTCTCCACCTGTAGTGCCCATTTGACCGTGGTGTCTCTCTATTATGGATCACTTATTACTATCTATGTATTTCCACGTCAACAAAATGCTAAGACATTTCTATCACTGTTCTACACTGTAGTAACTCCACTACTTAATCCTATGATTTACAGTCTCAGTAACAGAGATATTAAGCAGGCTCTTAAGAAACTCTTCAAAAACATTCTGCAGTTCCTAAGTTTTTAATTGCAGACCAGTATTTGTACTGTGTAAAGCCTCATTCACATGCTAGTGTTTTGGTCAGTGATTTCCATCAGTGATTGTGAGACAATACCAGGCATGAAGCCTACACAGAGATAAGGTATAAGGGGAAGATCTGCACCTGTTCTGTGTTTAGAGCGGCACCTGGTTTTGGCTGAAAATCACTGATGGAAATAACTGACTAAAATTCTGACGTGTGAATGAGGCCTATGGCCAACATATGGATTTATTTCATAGCCTCTACTAGCTTCCTTCAAGGAAGCAAGACTCTTTGAAGAAGTTTACTTCTGACATAAATCAGTGTGGAAATGAGTCCCCTGTACACGGCTTCAAGCCGATGGAAATGTTTCAGGCAGCCTGTATCAGGATATTGTTTCTTGAAGCCATGTAGGGTATTTCAACAATAACATTATTTAGGATCACAGAAATAAGCGTGGCCTAAATGGGTGGGACTGCTCCAAACCCCAAACACTGTGGCGTGTTTCTACCTGGGGGGGCAGTTCCTCAGCATGTGGTTCGCAGCGAACGGCTATCCCCAGCAAAAATTGCATACAATGGAGGATACCGGCGCGAACCACAAGCACCACACAAACATCCTACACAAAATAAACCATGTGCGGATGAAAATATATAAACACATAACTCACAGAAAAAAGATGCACCACATGGATAAGCAACTGACAACACTGGCTAATCCCTCACTCGGATGTTTAAAAGCTGAGAGATTTGCCAATATTTCCAATCAGGAACATATCGGAGCCCCTTTAAGCACCCCTTCACGGTATCTCAGCATGACATTGGGTCCTACCACTAGACTACCTATGGTGTGTGAACAAGGTCTGAACAGGTATTAAGCAGCCTACAGCCCCCTCCCACTCACCTGCACTGCAGGACCAACAATGCAATGGGGAACAAATGAGGCCGCAAGCTACACCTAAAACAGACCATGTGACACCGGCTTCCAGGTGCAACAGAATGTTTACCAGCCATATGCAATGGCACATTCAATACATATAAAACAAGAATCACAGAAATAAACGTGGCCTAAATGGGTGGGACTGCTCCAAACCCCAAACACTGTGGCGTGTTTCTAACTGGGGGGGCAGTTCCTCCGCATGTGGTTCACAGCGAACGGCTATCCCCAGCAAAAATTGCATACAATGGAGGATACCGGCGCGAACCACAAGCACCACACAAACATCCTACACAAAATAAAACATGTGCGGATGAAAATATATAAACACATAACTCACAGAAAAAAGATGCACCACATGGATAAGCAACTGCAAACCACATGCGGAGGAACTGCCCCCCCAGTTAGAAACACGCCACAGTGTTTGGGGTTTGGAGCAGTCCCACCTATTTAGGCCACGTTTATTTCTGTGATTCTTGTTTTATATGTATTGAATGTGCCATTGCATATGGCTGGTAAACATTCTGTTGCACCTGGAAGCCGGTGTCACATGGTCTGTTGTAGGTGTAGCTTGCGGCCTCATTTGTTCTCCATTGCATTGTTGGTCCTGCAATGCAGGTGAGTGGGAGGGGGCTGTAGGCTGCTTAATACCTGTTCAGACCTTGTTCTGACACCATAGGTAGTCTAGTGGTAGGACCCCATGTCATGCTGAGATACCGTGAAGGGGTGCTTAAAGGGGCTCCGATATGTTCCTGATTGGAAATATTGGCGAATCTCTCAGCTTTTAACACCAGAGTGAGGGATTAGCCAGTGTTGTCAGTTGCTTATCCATGTGGTGCATCTTTTTTCTGTGAGGTATGAATAACATTATTTAGACACGAACAATATAAAAAAGGTTATAAACTGTCATATATATATATATAGCCTACAGGTGACAATACACATGTTAACAAGTATAACTCCTAACATCCTCTCTTTCTTGTGAAATCAAGTAATATATAACATAAGATGATAGGATAACACAATGCATTCCAAAGGTGACAATGTTTTATATGAGGTATCTAGGATACAAAATCCTTATATCTTGTTGGTGTCCTAATAACCCTAGTTCTAGTATGTCTTGGTGTGGCAGGAGCTACACATTGTTACATACGATCATCCATCCCTGTTTCTTCGAGAGTTGTTTCATCTGGAGATGTACCTGGTGTAATCACTTCACTTGTTTCCATGTAAGATTTGTCATCCACAGTCTTCAGAAACTTCCTGTTTCTTCTGTACAACTGTCCATTTGCTTCCACTTGATAAGATCGTGGAACAACTTTCTCCAAACAAATGCCTTGTTGCCTAATTCCATCTGTTGACAACGGCGATGGTTGTATTTGCACTGGCTGACCAATGCTTAGTTCGGGAAGTTCCTTGGCTCCTTTATCATAATATGCCATCGCTTTTTTGCGTCTTTCAGTTAGGTTCTCGACCACTCCTTTTATAACCTTTGGAAGCAGCAGTTTCTGAGCAGTCGGAAGTAAAGTCCTGGTCCTTCTTGAAATTAGCCGTTGTACAGGACTACTGGTGGTGCCTTCTAAGGGTGTATTTGTCCAGTCAAGAGTTGCTTTCCTTGTCATCTCGTTTATCTTTCTTTAAGAATGTTTTTCTATTTTTACAGTAGCTTTTGCTTTACCGTTGGACTGACTGTGATATGAGGATGATGTAATATCTTCCAATTCCCATTCTACAAAATCTTGCAAACTCTGAGCTGACAAACTGTGGCCCATTATCTTTTATTACAGAGTCAGGGATTTTATGTCTGCTAAAATGTGCTTTGCAACAATCTATAATTGTTTTAGAGGTGGAATCAGAAACTAAATCAATTTCCCAGAAATCTGAATAATAATCAACAATTATTAAGTATCTTTTCCTGTTAAGGAAAATAAGTCTATGCCTAGTTTGCTCCAGGGTAGAGTGGGCAATTTGTGAGTCTTCAGTGGTTCTTTTGTTCGTTTTACGCATTTACTGATTGCAAGTATTACAGTTCTTTATTGCCTCTATAATCTCTGGGCCCATGTGTGGCCAAAAGATGACATCCTTGGCCTTGCAAAGGCATGCTTCTGTTCATAAGTGGCTAAAATGAGTCTTCTCTATAATTTCTGGGTGCATATTTTTTGATATGATGACTGTGTCCTTTGTACAGTATTCCATTTTGTATAATTATCTCATCTCTAAAGCCCCAGTAGTCCCTGATACAAATCGGTATATTTTTCTTTTTGGTCAGGCCATCCTGTAAGAACAGCCATTTTTAATGCTTGTAAGACTTCATCCTAAACTGTGAACTTCTGAATTTGTTGTAGGCGCAAATCCGACACTCTTAGGCTTCTTTCACACTTGCGTTGCTCCTTTCCGTCCTAGAGGTCCGTCCTCGGGGCTCTAAGACAGAAAGATACTGATCAGGATTATCCCAATGTATTCTGAATGGAAAGAAATCCGTTCAGGATGCATCAGGATGTCTTCAGTTCAGAATTCAAATGTTTTTTTGCCATTGAAAAATCCGCAGCATGCTACGGTTTTTCCTCCGGCCAAAAAAACTAAAGGCATGCCGCAAGGATGGATCCAGAATTAATGCCCATTGAAAAGCATTAATCCGGATCCGACTTTAAGCTAAATGTCATTTCGGCGCATCACCGGATCAGACGTTTAGCTTTCTGAATGGTAACCATGGCAGCCAGGATGCTACTAAAGTCCCAGCTGCCACGGAAAAGTAGTGGGGAGCCAGGGGAGAAGCTACTTACCATCCGTGCGGCTCCTGGGGTGCTCCACAATGATGTCACAGCACCCCTCCGTTGCTTGGATCATGTGATCCATGCGACATAGGGGCGCTGTGACGTCATTGTACAGCACCCCAGGAGCCTCACGGACGGTAAGTAGCTTCTCCACTTCTCCCCATTACGTTTCCATGGCAGCCAGGACTTTAGTAGCTTCCTGGCTGCCATGGTAACACTGAAAGCATTTTGAAGACTGATCAGTCTATAAATGCTTTCAGGTGTGTTGCGTTGTGATGTATCCGGCGGGCATTTCCGGCGACAGAAGTGCATGCCGGATCCTCACAACGCTTGTGTGAAAAAGGCCTTAGATATTCTGCAAAGTTTATCTCTTCCAGTTCCTTAGAAAAGGCATCCTCTGATTGCATCAGGAAAATCTCATAATCTGGGTTGTCCTTGTCCATTGTTTTGTGAGGTAATGCTGTTCTTGATAAGAAGTCTGCAGTATACATTTCTGATTCTGTTTGTAAACCACATTCAGGTTGAATTTTTGCACTATGGCATCATGCGCTGTAGATGTTTTGGTGCTACTAGTGGCTTATGATCAGTCTCAATGTTAATAATATTTTGTCCATGTAAATACTGATTAAACTTCTGGCATGCATAGACAATGACAAGACGTTCCTTTTCAATCTGGGCATATCTTTGTTCTGTTGAAGACAGTGTACGTAATGCAAACGTCACTGGCTGACCTCCTTGCAAAAGTGTTGCTCCAAGATCTTCATCACATTGGCCTGTTACTTCTTCATTGACATTATAGTATCTCAAAATTGAATGTTTAGTAACAAGATCTTTTATTTGCTTGAGGACTTCATCATGTCTGGATTGCCAGGCCCAGAAGCTGTCTTTGTCTGTCAGTCTGCGCAGTGGTTCACATACATCTGAAAGATGTGGTAATAATTCTGAAAGGTAGTTAACAAACCCTCGCAGTCTCTGAACTGCTTGTACATTGTCAGGCTTTGGTACCTCTAAAATTGCTCTGACTTTTTCTGGATCAGGACGTCAGGCCTTCTGCTGTGAGTAAATGTCCCGTGTATGGTACCGAAGATAGCCTCAATCTCAGCTTCTATTTATTGAATTTTAGGTTCAGCTTTCGTGCTCTCTCTGAGTCCAATCAAATTCTTTTTGTGATCCTTTGTGGCATCCTTTGTAGTGTCACCACAGCCATACACCAATACAGTATATCGTCTGCAATAACTTCCACTCCGGGCAGGCCTTCTACTGCTTCATGTTGTCTATGTTGATATTCTTCTGGCGCAGTAGCAATCCCAAAAGGCATGCATAGCCATCGGTAACGCCCAAAGGGAGTCCAGAATGTGGTGAGATAACTGATTTTAGTGTCCAGTTTTACTCGCCAGAAGCCATCCTTAGCATCTAAGACAGAAAATACTTTTCCATTTGTTAAACTTGGCAGGATTTCCACTATAGTGGGCATTGGATAATGTGAGAATTTTAGTGCTTTATTAAAGTCTTTGAGCTCAATGCATATTCGCAGCTTCCTGGTTTCTTAACATCAACCATACTACTTATCCATGACGTAGGTTCTGTGACCTTTTTTATCACTCCCAGTGTCTCTAATCTCTCTATTCTCGCCTTTAAGTCTGCTTAAAGTGGAGCCGGCACTCTAGGTGGTTGGTGTTGAACAGGAGATGTTGATTCATCTTCTAGGTGATACTCTCCAGGTAAACACCCTAGTCCTTTGAAAATGTCTCTATTTGTGATCACTTCATAAGACAAGGGGGAAGTTGTAGCTGTTTCATGGTCATGATGTAATAATACATTATGTTCTACATTTAGTGTAAGGAGGCCCATTTTCTGACATGTTTCTGCTGAGAGAAGTGGTTTGTTTAGTGGCTTTTATCTGTGGAAAAAGATAAATATATACGCAGGTCACTTTTGTTGTTATTTACGCTAAAATCATTTGCTGTCTTTTCTGGTGAAAGAGTATAGGGCGGTATTTCAGTAATACATGAAAAATATAAACACACTGTACGTTTTCAGTCATTTTTGGAGAAAGAGTATAGGGCGGTATTTCAGTAATAGACGAAAAATTTTAACGCACTGCATGTTTCCATTCATTTCTGGTGACAGAGTGAGGGCGGTATTTCAGTAATGCAGAAAACATTTAAATGCACTGCACATTTGCATTCATTTCTGGTGAAAGAGTATAGGGCGGTATTTCAGTAATACACAAAAAATGCAAACGCACTGCACGTTTGCAGTAATTTCTGGAGAAAGAGTATAGGGCGGTATTTCAATAATACAAAAAACATTTAAATGCACTGCACGGTTGCAGACATTTCTTGTGAAAGAGCATAGGGGCTTATTTCATAAAAAAAAGAAAAATATATACGCACTGCACTGTTGCAGTTATTTCTGGTAAAAGCGTATAGGGGCGTATTTCAGTACTGCAAGATAAATATATACGCACTTCACTCTTTAATTTTTTTCTGGTCAAAGCATATAGGGGCCAATTTCAGTGCAACAAGAAATATATATTCTTAGTGCACTGCTGCAGTTATTTCTGTTGAAAGCGGATAGGGGATTATTTCAGTACTTCAAGAAATATATATACACAGTTCACTCTTTAATTTTTTCTGGTAAAGCACAAAGGTTATATTTTAGTACAACAAGTAAACTATATTTTCAGTGCATTGCCACTGTTAATTGTGGTAAAATTGTTTAGTGGCCAATTTTAGTACAAAAAGAAATATATATTTGTTGCTTTTAGGGGTGTTTTAATTTCCGTTCAATTTGTTTAGTTCAGCTACAAGTATATGAAAATATGTGGAGGAGACATCTGCCGCTTTCTCCGCTAGGCGGGCAAGTAGTGATGAGGAGAGTGGCATGAGACCTTGTGTTGTGAGTGGTCAGGCTCCTGAACCAGAGGCCGTTGAGGAGGACATCAGTGACGTGCAGACACTACTCGATGATGATGAAGCCGATCGCACTCGGGAGCCGGGTGAAGAATGGGCTTTATCATCATCAGGAGAAGAGGGTGGCAGCTTGCCCGTCAAGCAGAGGCAGAGCCAGTAAGCCGCTAGCGTGGCCGGGAGTCAGGAGGGTGGCAGCAGTGGTAGGTCGGGAGCCAAACGGGCACGGGGTAGACCACCCGCTATGGAGCAGCCTACCTGCCCGGAAAGGAGTGGCACACGGGTTCACGGAAGCAGCTGTGTTAGCAGTCAGCCAGTGAGCAGTGTTCGGGGAAAATCAGGTACTCCGTGGTGTGGCAGTTTTTTGTGAAGCCGCCGGAGGTGGTCAACATGTCTTTATGTACAGGGTGGGCCATTTATATGGATACACCTTAATAAAATGGGAATGGTTGGTGATATTAACTTCCTGTTTGTGGCACATTAGTATATGTGAGGGGGGAAACTTTTCAAGATGGGCGGTGAACATGGCGGCCATTTTGAAGGCGGCCATTTTGAATCAAACTTTTGTTTTTTTAATAGGAAGAGGGTCATGTGATACATCAAACTTATTGGGAATTTCGCAAGAAAAACAATGGTGTGATTGGCTTTAGCATAGCTTTATTGTTTTATGAGTTATTTACAAGTTTCTCTTTGTTTACAGCCATTGACATGTCGCCGAGGTAACACGTGAGGAGCGGATAGAAATTGTGTTGATGTCTGGTGAACGCAGTAACCGGGTCATTGCAGCAGTTTTTAATGCAAGACACCCTACGGGACCACCCATCTCCCATGCTACAGTTAGCAAACTGCTTGCTAAGTTTCGTGAAACTGGTTCAGTGTTGGATTTGCCAAAATGTGGACGCATGAAATCTGTCACTAATGAAGAAACATCAGTGGCTGTCCTAGCTTCATTCAGCAAGAGCCCACAGCTTAGCATTCTCCGCATGTCAATGGAGAGTGGCATTAGTCGAACATCCCTTCGGCGGATATTAGCTACTCACAAATGGCACCCTTACAAACTCCAGCTACTGCAGCATCTCAACGAGGATGACCCAGATCGGCACACTGAATTTGCAGAATGGGCAAAACAAAAATTGGAACAGGACCCTCAGTTTACGCAGAAGATTTTGTTCAGTAATGAGGCAAACTTTTATGTGAATGGTGAAGTTAACAAACAAAACCACCGCTATTGGTCTGACACTAACCCACATTGGAGAGATCCCTCCAAGACTGTTGGAACAAAAAAAATTGATGGTATGGTGTGGTATATGGAGTACAAAGATAGTGGGGCCATTCTTCATCAATGGAAACCTCAAGGCCATTGGATATGCGAAATTGCTACATGATGAGGTGTTTCCCTCATTATGCACTGAAGCTGGCACGTTGCCTGAGTTTTTCCAGCAAGATGGTGCACCACCACATTATGGGTGTCAGGTCCGAGCATTCCTAGATGAACAGTTTCCTGGAAAGTGGATTGGTCGTCGTGGGCCAGTTGAATGGCCCCCAAGGTCTCCCGATCTGACCCCCTTAGACTTTTATCTTTGGGGTCATCTGAAGGCAATTGTCTATGCTGTGAAGATACGAGATGTGCAGCACCTGAAACTATGGATACTGAAAGCCTGTGCTAGCATTTCTCCTGTGGTGTTGCTATCAGTGTATAGAGTGGGAGAAGAGGGTTGCATTGACAATCCAACACAATGGGCAGAACATTGAACACATTTTATAAGTGGTCAGAAACTTGTAAATAACTCATGAAAGAATAAAGTTAAGTTAAAACCAAGCACACCATTGTTTGATGTGTCACATGACCCTCTTCCTATTGAAAAAACAAATGTTGGATTCAAAATGGCCAACTTCAAAATGGCCGTCATGGTCAGCACCCATCTTGAAAAGTTTCCCCCCTCACATATACTAATGTGCCACGAACAGGAAGTTAATATCACCAACCATTCCCATTTTATTAAGGTGTATCCATATAAATGGCCCACCCTGTAGAATATGTGGGCAGAAGGTGAAGCGTGGCCAGGATGCCAATGTTGGTACCATGGCACTGTGTCAACATATGCAGCATCACCATCAAGTGGCCTGGGAGAACTGTGGCTCTGATGTGGTGGTCCAGCCTGCCACAGCTACCGAAACATCACCCAGAGGCAAGCACCCAGTTTCAGCCAGTCAAGGCTCCACCACCTCAGCCTAAGAGAGCTGTCTATTAATCCTATCTTCTGCTGGTCCGGATGCTCCTACTCCTCGTCAGTCATTCCATCACCAATCGATCACCGAAGCGATTGCCAAGACACAACAGTATGCATGCATGCATCCAATGGCACAGAAGCTGAACGTGCTGCTGGCCAGGTTGCTGGTGCTACAGTCCCTCCCTTTACAAGTGGTGGACTCTGCACCTTTCAGAGAACTGATGTCTTGTGCCGAGCCGAGATGGAGAGTCCCGAACCGTCATTTCTTTGCCAAAAAGGCAGCACCAGCCCTGCACACACATGTAGAACAGAAGGTGGGTGTCACCGCCTTTTGTGAGCACCGTGACATGGTTGCCGTGCATGCTGTTGCCAGCGGCAATGTGTTGTGTTTGGTATGCACGTGCACTTCCCCTTTATCTTGTTTCCTCCTTCTGTCTGATGTTTGTGGGGTTAATTTCTCTAGGTGTGGATCTGGGTGTGGTCTCTAGGCTCTTTATATCCTTGTATCTGGAGAGTGAGATCAGTTGTTTGTTTGTCTCCAGCCTTGGTGTGTGTGTGTGTTGGAGTTTGATGTCCCTTCGATTCCACCTGTCCAGTCTGTGGGCCATCCTAATAGAACATCAATGTCTTCCCCTTCTTTCTATGTTCACCCCTACCCTTACCTGTTGTCGTTTTTGGTTTGGGATAGTGTTTTGGGTGTGTGGTAATGTCTGGTTTGGTGTTCTATGTCTGGAGTGTTTGGTGTTATGCCCGACATGGTTGCTAGACTACTACATTGTCTGTACACACCTGCAAACCTAATAACATTTAGCAGCCTTGCCTGGAGTCTCCATGCTTCCAGTCTCTGCATAGGGGTCCAGGTTGTTTTGGTGTCGTTTGTTCCATCATTGCTGCGGCCGCATATGTGTCCTGTTGTTACATTGGGTGCCTTTTTGTGGCTGCTCTATCCTTCTCCTCATGTGTTACTAGGCCACTGGGAAACGCTGGTTCTTCTGTGTTTTCAAGGAACTGGTGGTCTCTGGCCCTGTCTCCTTATCCTACGGCATTTCAGGGATTCCAGGGACCTGCGTTTACTGAGAATGGGCCCTCCAATCTTCTGGGTGGGCTCATACAGCTAGGAGACCAGGGCTGGATTTAGGGATGCAGAAAAAGGTCTCCTGCTCCCTTTTCCCTGTTCCAGGTTTAGTCACACAGTTCATTGTACGGTGGGGAGTTTCCCCCACTCCCCACCAAGACAGTGGGCCAGTCCTTGAGCCTGTCGATGTCTGCCAAAAGGCACTGTATCGCAAAAGTGTGGAGCACTAAATACGGTCAGGGACAGTACATGTCCTTTACAGCTCACTGGGAGATAGTAGTTCCTGCACAGCCACACCAGCAACTTGGAAAGGTCACACCACTTCCGCCTCCACGTTGTCATGCTGTTGGTCCTGCGACAATGTCCGCCTCTGCCTCCTCATCGTCCACCATGTCCTCAGCCTCCACTGCAGGGACAAGTCACAGTGCCCCTCCAGCATCACAAATGTGCAGGGCTTGGCGGTGTCATGCTGTTCTGCACCTGGTTTGCGTTGACGAACAGAGTCACACAGGGGAGGAACTGATCCAGGTAAGGCATCAAGAAATAGAATCCTGGCTTTCTCCACAACAATTGAAAATCGGAACCATGCTGACCGACAACGGGAAGAACATAGTGTCGGTGCTTAGTTAAGGAAGGCTGAGCCATGCGCCCTGCATGGCACAAGTGTTCAATCTACTTGTCAAGTGGTTCCTGAAGTCTTCCACCCATCTGCGAGACATCCTAAAAATGACCAGGAGACTTTGCATGCACTTCAGCCACTCATACACCCTCCATGAGCTGCAGCGGCAGAACAGCATCCCCAAATATAGGCTGATATGCGACGTTTCCATTAGTTGGAATTCCACCCTCCATATGTTGGACCGACTATACGAACAGAGAACGGCCATCAATGATTTCTTGATGATGCAAGCGGATATGGGTACTCCCCTGTGCAACTTAGATGTCAGCCAGTGGCAGTTCATGCGTGACACCTGCCATTTGCTCAGGCCCTTTGAGGATGCCATGTTATTTGTCTGTTGCCAGGACTATGGGATGAACGACGTCATTCCACTGCTTCATGTCCTGGAACAGATGGTGGTAAAAAACTCACGGCCACATGAGCCCTGTGGGGGCTTAACTGGAAGACGAGGAGGACATTGGAGCACAGGCAATGTGTAGACAAATGGGTGTTTTTTCTACTCAGCTGACAGGTCAGGAGAAGCAGGAGCAGGCAGAGGAGCTACAGGGCAATGAGGAAGACAAGACAGAGGAGCCCCGACACACCATGGCAGTATGCAGTGGAGATGGAGACAAGGAGTCCCTCCGAGTCACTTACACAAATGGCCCGATGCATGCTCACTTGTTTGCATAGTGACAGCGGAATTGTCACCATTCGGCAGAGGGATGATATCTTGCGCTCCACCTTGTTGGACCCTCGCTACCAGACCAGAATGGGGGCCTTTTTTACACACGTTGAGAAGGGATGACAAACTGAACTATTGTCAAGACATACTATGTAGTCAGTTGGCCGCTGCCTATCTGCGCCGTTGTCCATCTTCTTGCAGGTCTGACCAGGGGGTCTTCTGCCTTCACGTTCCACTACCATGGCTACTGGTGTGGAGTGGCAGGAGCAGTACCAGCTCCATCAGCAGCAGCCTGAGTTTACAGTCGCTGATGAGTATCTTTCTTCACCCGCATAATGAAGAAACTACTCACCAGCAGCAGCAGCTAGACCTGGAGCAGGACCTGAACCAACGGATGGTGGCATGCTTGGACATCCCCCGATCATCCCACAATGACGATCCGCTGGACTACTGGGTAGCCAAACTGAATTTTTGGCCGCAACTAGCAGAGTTTGCCCTGGAAATGCTGTCCTGCCTGGCCAGGAGTGTGACATCAGAGCGGCTGTTTAGTGTGGCGGAGGCTATAGTTACCCCAAGGAGAACTCGCATGTCCACCCAAAATATGGAGAGACGGACCTTTGTCAAGATGAATCAGGCGTGTAGCAGCCAGGATTTCCAACCACCAATTCCTGATGCATCAGACTAGATCATCCATGGTGCCACACTAACACTTGGATACAAGAGACCAATTTCTTCTGACTACCTGCCTCAGCTACTACTTTGATGCTGCAACTAACCTAATACCACACATCTGATGCCAAGTGCTCCTTATTTCACCCACCTTCATCAGTGCGTACTGGTATTGCCACCTACCGCCCCACTTTCTTATTGCGTCACTTTTTGGTCTCCTGATGTAACTGCTGCTGCCATCTCCAAACTATGTCACCTTGCCACTCTGTTGTCTCCCCTTATGCTGCTGCCATCTCCACACTATGTCACCTTAACACTCTTTGGTATCCTGCTGCTGCCAGCTCCACACTATGTCACCTTAACACTCTATGGTATCCTCATGCTGATGGCACCTCCAGACTCTGTCATTGTGCCACGCTGTGGCCTACTCATGCTGCCGCCTTAACCAGATTCTGTCATTGTGCCACTCTGTGGTCTCCTCATTCTACTGCCACCTCCAGACTTGGTCATTGTGCCACTCTGTGGTCTCCTCATACTGCTGCCACCTCCAGACTTGGTCATTGTGCCACTCTGTGGCCTGCTCATGCTGCCGACACCTCCAGATTCTGTCATTGTGCCGCTCTGTGGTCTTCCCATGCTGCCACCACCTGCATACTCTGTCATTGTGCCACTTGGCGGCCTTCTCATCCTGCCGCAACCTCCAGACTCTGTCATTGTGCCGCTCTGTGGTCTCCTCATGTTACTGCCACCTCCAGGTTCTGTCATTGTTCAACTCTGTGGTCTCCTCATGCTGACACCCGAAGACTTGTTAATTTTGCCACTCGGTGGCCTCCTTATATTACCGCCATCTCCAGACTCTGTCATTGTGCCGCTCTGTGGTCTCCTCATGCTGCTGCTACCTGCAGACTCGATCATTGTGCCACTTGGTGGCCTCCTCATACTGCCGCCCCTTCCAGACTATGTCATTATGCCGCTCTGTAGTCCCCTCATGCTGCTGCCACCTCAGACTCTGTCATTGTGCTGCTCTGTGGTCTCCTCATGCTGCTGCCACCTCCAGACTCGGTCATTATGCCTCTCTGTGGCCTACTCATGCTTCCGCCACCTCCAGATTCTGTCATTGTGCCGCTCTGTGGCCTACTCATACTGCTGCCACCTCCAGACTCGGTCATTGTGTCGCTCTGTGACCTACTAATGCTGCTGCCACCTCCAAACCCTATCATTGGACCACTCTGTGGACTTCTCATGCTGTTCCCACTCTCCCCACTTCATGACTTGTCCACTATTTTGGCTTTCGGCCTGGCTGACATCATCATTTATTTGACACTTCTTCTGATCTGTCAGATGGAAGGAAAAATGAGATGCACAACAGATCCTATCTGTGTAGTAGCTGTAAGGCCTGTATGGTTCCATTAGAATTGGCTTATGATTTGGTAGCCAAAAGCAGGAGTGTGTACAAAACACAGAAGTCATGTAAATATTCCATTCACGTGTCATCTCTGTTTTAGATCCACTCCTGTTTTTTTGGCATTAGCAGTACTGATGGATTATTGAGCAAATACTGACCGAGTAAAGGCGGATGCTCCACAGACAGGATCAATTTTTTGTAGGTTATTGTTCTGACTATTTAGAGGAAGGGCAAAATAATCAGTGATGTCGACACAATCTTACTGCTGACACCCTCTCCACTCTGTCAAGGGGCTCTACTTGTATAAGCGATTAATAGAACAGATTCTGTAGACATCTATGTGGAATCAGCTGACGATGGTGTAAAAGGAGTGAGCTTCTTCTTGGCACTAACATCAACCTGTAAGTTGATACTTGAGTTATTTGGTCAGTTTTGGCCCCGTGAGTGCCCAAATAAGTGACGTGTGCACTGATTCTGAGAGCGACGCCTGTCATCTGCATGTCATATGAACTCACAGTATTATTTCACTACCCAAGCGGACTCCCTATGCTTGTTATTGCAAGGCACAGTGTTCTACACCACTATAAAGGCTCTCTGCAGGTGGAAATATAATTTTTTTTAACGCAATTTGCCGCAAATATTTTCTGAACAAATCAAATTTTTCCTGATAAAATTTGGCGAACCGGCAAATAGAATTTTTTAAAAATTTGCTCATCTCTAGTGTAGAGCTACAGACCTGCTAATTCTCACAGTGAAGACTGGAAACCTAAAGCTGGAGTTGCCATCTCTAGCCCTGAAGCAGCTAGAGACAGTGGTGAAACCAGGTTGGGACCACAAAGTCCGCCTGCTGTAGTGTAAACCACAATAGTGGGTGTCATTAGGAATGACGCTAGCTGTGACTTGTTACAGAAAGTACAAAGTGGGTGCAGTAAATTGTGACAAAGGAGATGCATTGCAGAGTCTGTAAAGTATGAATGTCTACTTTATTTCTGCCAAGCAGAGGGAGATTAAGAAGATTCCGCAATGTACAGGCACCGGACATTTGTGCACCACAGTACGGATGTTGATTTATTCGCTTGAATGGCACAGAGCCCCAGTTTTTTGAAGTGTGGACCGTCAGATGTGCATTCAAGTGAATAGGTTGTCCGCATATGGCTATCTTACGGTCAGTGCCCATCCATTGCTGACCGCAATTTGCTGCCCACAGCACGACCCCGGCTGGCACGTGTGTCCATGAGCCCTAAGTCTATACCCCCTGAGAGACTGTTGTAACCATATGCTAGTTGCCACATCTGAAACTATTAAGCCAGTTGCCTTTTTTGAGAACTCTATAGCTGTAAAACTTGTTACCTGAGAACGGTACAGGCACTGTCCTGAGTTGCATCTGTGTCCATCTAATCCACACATACCACACAGGCCCAAAATGATCTTATTTGTAACATCTGACCCTCTTATGTGTAGACCAACTGTAGGAAACAGATGAGATTCTTTATGGTGTAATGGCTGCATTTTCTCCATTGCCTTCTTGTAGATGGTCCTAATCACACAATTGTATAAACTGTTGCTGTCTATTAGATGAGCATCCAAATAAGAAAGCATGCAGACAAAAAAAAGAGGGTGGATTAGATGACATTCAGGCATGTTCCTCTCCAGTGATCATGCTTCTATGAGCTCTGAGTGCTATTTTTCAGGTCTTCAAGCTGTTGTGAACCATCTTGTCTATGACATCATACATAGCAGTGTTCTGCTGACATGATGTCACTAGTATACAGGGTGAAATGCAGGTCAGGACCACAAAGACCTACCAACGTGCTGCATTGTAAGCCAGAATTGTGGGTATTGAGAGGAAACCTACTGTGACCTGTGAGAGACAAAGGCCCAGATTTACTAATTCTACAGATGTGTCAAGTGCACTGTGCCAGAAAAGTGGAGTGATTGTGCCTGTTTTTTTTGCTGGGGTAGGCAATTGTGCCAAATTTATTATGTATTTATACCATTTTATGCCATGCCCGGCAGTTTACATTTACTAAGGGGAGGCCAGATGTTTTGTGGGTGGAACTACAATTTCAGCCAGATTTATTATTGCAACTTTTTTCAAAAATGCTTAAAAAGGTTTCTAAAGCAAACATGGACTACAAGCAGCAGCACACTGCCATGCACAGTTTGCTTTTTACGTTGCAGCCATGGTAGCGTGCACCTAAACCCCTTTGTTTGGAGGTTCAGGTCTAACTTTGTTTTTTTACAAAAAAATGTGCAAGTGTGCTCCAGTACTCTGGCGGCATACAAACTGAGATAGCCTTTGTTATAAAAATGAGTAGACTTTAGCCTGAAAAATTAGTAGGTACAGTATATTTCGTATTACGAAGTTAACCCTGTGAATGCTAGAGAGTTATGATGAGCGAACCCAGACCGGAATGTCTGTGTTCATACAGAACATTACAGAGTCCGGGCACCCGAACATGGACATTGGAGCAAATGTCCATTTTCGTGTTCGGATTTTAAATAAAGCTTGTTGAAAGGCTGCAGCACAGCCAATCAACAAGCTTTTAAGCAGTGGGCAATTGGAACACCATCACAGTCATGCCTAGTATAAGCTCTGCATTTGCATCCGTCTTACTGTAATACAATAGTTAATCAGTTTTTTCATTCTGTGAGTGACATAAACCCATTTTTTGGGGGGAGATACACCGCATTTCCATTTATGACAGAGAAATATAATTGATCGTCTGGCAGACACTTTTTTGGGGGGTTACTGTCAAAAAATAAGGAGAGCACCAAATAGGTGCAGGGAGAGGATGTTGTTGATTTGTGCCAGCTATGTGCCCAAATGAAACAACTTCTTATGGTGCATTTGTAGGCCCGAATACCGCTCTAAGAATGGTAAGGCCAGAACAAGTAAAGGCGGTAGTAGATTGGATGGCTGACAGTGCCTCCAGTTCCTTCACATTGTCTTCCACCTGGTCCCCTGCTGAAAGCAAAGAGTTGTCACCGTCGGCCAAAGGGCACTTCAACCACTTTCAAATGAGCCAAGCAGTCTGAGCCCCAAGTCATGCAGCAGTCACTTATGCTTTTTTATGACTTGAGTGCACCGATGCCCAACCACTTACGTTTGAGGATGAGGATGTGGGAGGACCACAGCAGCACGTCTCTGAAGATGATGTTGAAAGACAGATGTCAACTGCATTGGCTTTCTGCACTGTGCAGACTGGCAAAGAGGGCAGGGGTGAGGAGTGGGTGGAAGATGATGAGTTCCTAAACCTCACATGGCATCCAGGTCATCCGAGTGACATGTGCAGTTTGGAGGATAAGGTGCGGATTACACAGCACCAGTAGCAGAGGAAAAGAGGGAGCAGGTTGCTAAAGCTGAGTGGCTGGCCCCTTGCCAGTGCGCCTGCTACTGACCACTAGAGATGTCCCGAACTATTCGCCGGCGAACAGTTCCTGGCAAAGATCGCTTGTTCGCGATGTTCGGTCCGCCCCCTATACATCATCATTGAGCAAACTTTGACCCTGTTAGCTACTAGTGTTCTGTGTCCACTCCAGTCCTCAAAGACTCATCTTCTGTAAGGGCAGCATCCTTATAGCACCCCAAAAAGCCCATTTTAGGGCTGGTATATTAGTATGCTTTTATTTATTCTTTTCTGTAATATATTGCAGTTGCCTGCGCGCGTGTGAGAGACACAGACTGTACTGTGTGCACACGACTCATATAGGGTGGCACAGTAACTTGCAGAAAAAAAAAACGTCTTTGAATTTTTACCCTTTAATATAATTGCATTTGCCTGCCAATGAGTGTCAGGCCCACAGACTGTACTGTGCCCACTGCCAGTGCCCACCACTCATATCGGGTGGCACAGTACCTTGCAGATAAAAAAGTCATTTAGTTTTTACCCTTTAATATAATTGCATTTTCCTGTCAGTGAGTGTCAGGCCCACTGACTGTACTGTGCCCACTGCCCACCACTCATATAGGGTGGCACAGTACCTTGCAGATAAAAAAGTCATTTAATTTTTACCCTTTAATATAATTGCAGTTGCTTGCCAGTGAGTGTCAGGCCCACTGACTGTACTGTGCCCACTGCCAGTGCCCACCACTCATATAGGGTGGCACAGTACCTTGCAGATAAAAAAGTCATTTAGTCTTTACCCTTTATTATAATTGCATTTGCCTGCCAGTGAGTGTCAGGCCCATAGACTGTACTGTGTCCACTGCCAGTACCCACCACTCATATAGTGTGGCACAGTACCTTGCAGAATAAAAAAGTCATTTAATTTTTACACTTTAATATAATTGCATTTGCCTACCAGTGTGTGTCAGGCCCACAGACTGTACTGTGCCCACTGCCCACCACTTATTTAGTGTGGCACAGTACCTTGCAGAAAAAAAGTCATTTAGTTTTTACCCTTTAATATAATTGCATTTTCCTGTCAGTGAGTTTCAGGCCCACAGACTGTACTGTGCCCACTGCCCACCACTCATATAGGGTGGCACAGTACCTTGCAGAAAAAAAAGTCATTTAATTTTTACCCTTTAAAATAATTGCAGTTGCCTGCCTGTGTCTGTCAGGCCCACTGACTGTACTGTGCCCACTGGCCACCACTCATACCGGGTGGCACAGTAGCTTGCACGCATAGTACCACTAATAAAAAAAAAAATGACAGGCAGAGGCAGGCAACCTTGAAGAGGCTGTCGTGGTGCTGTGATGTCCTTTGGCCCTAGAATAATGCCCAGTGTTCAGAGGCCACGTACCCTGAACTCGAAAAATTCTGAGGACATAGTTGACTGGCTTACACAGGATAACCAATCTTCTACAGCTTCCGCTCGGAACCTTGACCCACCATCCTCCTCCAGCTCAGCTTCGAGCACCTCTCAAGTTACCACTCGCCCGCCCACCGCCACCACCAGCACTAGCACCACAGCCGCTTCACTTGATCTGTCAGAGGAGTTATTTACACATCAGTTGGAAGAACTGAGTGATGCGCAACCAATATTGGCAGAAGATATAGATAACAGGGATATGTCTCAGTCAGGCAGCATTACACACATGGACGTACAGTGTGATGATGATGGTGTTGTACCCGCTGCTGCTTCCTTTGCTGAGTTGTCAGATACAAGTGAAGTTGTTGATGATGACAATGTGTCCGTGGATGTCACGTGGGTGCCCAATCGAAGAGAAGAAGAACAGGGGGAAAGTTCGGATGGGGAGACAGAGAGGAGGAGGAGACGATTTGGAAGCCGGGAGAGGTCGTCGCAAGGAGCTAGTGGCACAGTCAGACAGCATGTATCGGCACCCGGGGTCAGCCAGACAGCACGCCACTCAACGCATGCTGTTGCCACCACCAGAATGCCGTCATTGCAAAGCTCAGCAGTGTGGCATTTTTTTTGTGTTTCTGCCTGTGATAACAGCAATGCCATTTGCAACCTATGCCAAAAGAAACTGAGTCGTGGGAAGTCCAACACCCACCTTGGTACAACTGCTTTGCGAAGACACATGATCTCACATCACAAACGCCTATGGGATCAACACATGAGTACAAGCAGCACACAAACTCAAAGCCACCATCCTCTTCCTGCTCCAGCATCTTCAGCCACGTCAGCCACTGCTGTCATCCTTGCCCCCTCTCAACCACCCGTCACTTCGCCTCTCACATTCAGCAGTTCCTGCTCATCTGCCCACAGTCAGGTGTCTGTCAAGAAAATGTTTGAGTGTAAGAAGCCAATCTCACAGAGTCACCCCCTTGCCCGGCGTCTGACAGCTGGCTTGTCGGAATTCTTAGTCCGCCAGCTTTTACCATACAAGCTGGTGGAGTCTGAGGCCTTCAAGAAATTTGTAGCTATTGGGACACCGCAATGGGAGGTACCCAGACAAAATTCTATTTCACAAAAGGCAATCCCCAACCTGTACTCTATTGTGGAAAAGGAAGTCATGGCATTTCTGGCACACAGTGTTGGGGCAAGGGTCCATCTGACCACTGATACCTGGTCTGCAAAGTATGGTCAGGGTAGATATATCATGTACACTGCACATGGGGCAAACCTGCTGACGGCTGCCAAGCATGGAAAGCGGGATCTGCAGCAGAGTTGGTGACACCGCCACGACTTGCAGGCAGGCCTGCTTCCACCTCCTCTACTCCTCCTACTCCATCCTCTTCGCTAACCTCCTCAGCTGAGTCCTCTTCTGCTACGGCGTCTTGCTCCACATCAACTGCACCCCCCAGCTCCCCGGGGGCTATTCCACATCCCGGATATGACAGTGTCACGCTGTATTGGGGTTGACTTGCCTGAAAGCAAAGAGTCACACCGGACCAGCACTCCTGTCCGCCCTGAACACACAGGTGGATCAGTGGCTGACCCTGCACCAACTGGAGATCGGCAAAGTGATGTGTGACAAAGGAAACAATCTGTTGGCGGCAATGAATTTTGGCAAGTTGACACATGTGCCGTGCATGGCACATGTGTTGAATCTGATCGTACAATGCTTTGTGTCTAAGTACCCAGGCTTACAGGACGTCCTCAAGCAGGCCAGGAAGGTGTGTGGCCATTTCAGGAGTTCCTACACTGCCATGGCGCACTTTTCCGATATTTAGAGGCAAAACAACATTCCAGTGAGGCTCTTGATTTGCGACAGCCCGATACGTTGGAATTCGACACTCCTAATGTTTGACCGCCTGTTCCAACAAGAAAAAGTCGTCAACGAGTATTTGTATGACCGGGGTGCTGGGACAGACTCTGCGGAGCTGGGAATTTTTTTTGCCACGTTACTGGGCGCTCATGCGCAATGTCTTTAGTCTCATGCGTCCTTTTGAGGAGGTGACAAACCTAGTCAGTCGCACCCGAAGGCACCACCAGCGACCTCATCCCATTTGTTTTCTTCCTGGAGCGTGCCCTGCGAAGAGTGCTGGATCAGGCCGTAGATGAGCATGAAGAGGAAGAGTTGTAATCACCATCACCACCAGAAACAGCCTTATCATCATCGATTGCTGGACCTGCGGCAACACTGGAAGAGGAGTCTGAGGAAGAGGAGTCAGAGGAGGAATGTGGCTTTGAGGTGGAGGAAGACAAACCACAGCAGGCATCCCAGGGTGCTCAATGTTGTCACCTATCTGGGACCCATGGTGTTGTACGTGGCTGGGGGGAAGAACAGACCTTCTATGACATCAGTGAGGACGAGGAACGGGAGATGAGTAGCTCGGCATCCAACGTTGTGCAAATGGGGTCTTTCATGCTGTCATGCCTGTTGAGGGACCTTCGTATAAAAAGGCTGAAGGAGAACGACCTGTACTGTGTGGCCACGCTACTAGACCCCCTGTATAAGCAAAAAGTGGCTGAAATGTTACGGATTACCGGAAGTCGGAAAGAATGCAGCAGTTCAAAAAGTTCCAAAACAGTTAAAAAGTATGCTTTACAAAGCGTATAAGGGGGATTTCACAGCAATACGGGAATCTAACAGGCGAAGAGGTGAAAGTAATCCTCCTCCTACCACGACCACGCCGGCAAGGACAGGATGCTTTACACACGTATTGTTGATGGAGGACATGTAGAGCATTTTAAGTCCTACTCATTGCCACAGCCCTTCGGGGTCCACCCTCAGAGAACGACTCGACCGACAGGCAGCAGACTACGTCACCTTAACTGCAGATATTGACACTCTGAGGAGCGATGAACCCCTTGACTACTGGGTGTGCAGGCTTGACCTGTGACTAGTGTTGAGCGAACAGTTCGAGCATAGTTCGGGTTCGTACCGAATTTTGGGGTGTACGGGACATGGACCTGAACCCGGACATTTTCAAAAAAGTTTGGGTTCGGGTTCGTTGTTCGGCGATTACTTCCCGCTTTCTGAAGGGCTGCACAGCAGCCAATCAGCTAGCGTTTTACTTCTTGCCCTAAGAGCCCATCACAGCCATGCCTACAAATGGCATGGCTGTGATTGGCCAAGTGCAGCATGTGACCCAGCCTCTATTTAAGCTGGAGTCACGTAGCGCCGCACGTCACACTGCTCTGATTAGTGTATGGAGAGGACGCAGCTTCTGTGAGGGCGAGATTAGGCAGGGAAAAGTCAGCAACAGCACCTATTGAACGGATCGATCTACAGCTTTGAATGATTGAACTTCTGCTAGTTACTTGCTCACTGGTTTTTAGGCTGCACAGAGCGTTTTTCTGTCACTTATTTTCTGGGTTGATCGGCGGCCATTTTGTGACTTGTGGTGCACCAGAACAAGCTGCCACCAAGTCCATCAATCCACCAATACTAGTTTTTTTTTTTTGCTACATCCTACATCAGGGGCTTTGCTGTGCTAATTGTCACCCCTAGAAACTCAGGATAGCAATTTCTATATTTTATTAAGGGGTTAAATACAATTGCCCAAATACCAATCCCCTAAATCTGGTGTTCCAGCTTTGGCTAGCCAAGTATAATACTGTCTGCTGTCTGGCAAAGGATAGATTATTTTATGTGGTGAAATTCAATTGTAAAAATAGCAATACCATAAATCAGTGGTTTCAGCTGTGGCTGGCAAAGTATAATAGTGTCCACCAAAACATATATTTTGTTCTGGGGTGAAATTCAATTGCCAAAATAGCAATACCCTGAATCTGGTGTCCCAGCTGTTGCAGGCCAAGATTTATAGTGTCTGCAAAAACATATATTTTGTTCTGGGGTGAAATTCAATTGCCAAAATAGCAATACCCTGAATCTGGTGTCCCAACTGTTGCAGGCCAAGATTCATAGTGTCCGCCAAAACATATATTTTGTTCTGGGGTGAAATTCAATTGCCAAAATAGCAATACCATAAATCAGTGGTTTCAGCTGTGGCTGGCAAAGTATAGTAGTGTCCACCAAAACATATATTTTGTTCTGGGGTGAAATTCAATTGCCAAAATAGCAATACCCTGAATCTGGTGTCCCATCTGTTGCAGACCAAGATTCATAGTGTCCGCCAAAACATATATTTTGTTCTGGGGTTAAATTCAATTGCCAAAATAGCAATGCCCTGAATCTGGTGTTCGAGCTATTGCAGGCCAATTGAAAATCTGTCCATAAAAGGATACCTTTCATCCAGGGCCCAAATACTAGCCCTAAAAGAGATATTCCCCTAAATCTGTGGTTACTGCTGTGCCTGGATTAGTGTAATACGCGACATAAATAAATAGGCAGATAGTGTTAGGTGCCTGTAAAAAAAGGCCTGAATTTGAAATCAATACATTGGGCCAAATATTTTTTTTCTTATTGTGGTGCTTGGTGAACGGTAACAATGAGGAAAACATCTAGTAAGGGACGCGGACGTGGTGGTGTTAGTGTACCCTCTTGTGCTGGGAGAGGACGTGGCCATTCTGCCACAGCCACACGTCCTAGTGAACCAACTACCTCAGGTTCCAGTACCCGCCAGAATTTACAGCGATATTTGGTGGGGCCCAATGCCGTTCTAAGGATGGTAAGGTCTGAGCAGCATGTTAGCAACATTATCTCCCACCCAGTCTTCTGCAGAAAGCGCACAGGTGGCACCTGAAAACCAAGCCCATCAGTCTGTCACATCACCCCCATGCATATCAGGGAAACTGTCAGAGCCTTAGTTATGCAGCAGTCTATTATGCTGTTTGAAGACTCTGCTGGCAGGGTTTCCCAAGGGAATCCACCTAGCCCTTCCCCAGTGGTGGAAGACATAGAATGCACTTATGCACAACCACTGATGTTTCCTGATGATGAGGACATGGGAATACCTCCTCATCGGAGTCCGCACGTCTCTGATGATGACGAAACACAGGTGCCAACTGCTGCGTCTTTCTGCAGTGTGGAGACCGAACAGGAGGTCAGGGAGGAAGACTGTGTGGAAGACGATGCAGGGGACGATGATGTCCTAGACCCCACATGGAATGAAGGTCGTGCCACTGACTTTCATAGTTCAGAGGAAGAGGCAGTGGTGAGACCGTGCCAACAGCGTAGCAAAAGAGAGAGCAGGGGGCAAAAGCAGAACAGCCGCCTCCAAGAGAGTTTGCCTGCTACTGGCCAGCGCCACCAGGGACCGAGCACCCCAAAGGTAGCTTCAAGGAGTTCCCTGGCATGGCACTTCTTTAAACAATGTGCTGACGACAAGACCCGAGTGGTTTGCACGCTGTGCCATCAGAGCCTGAAGCAAGGCATTAACGTTCTGAACCTTAGCATAACCTGCATGACCAGGCATCTACATGCAAAGCATGAACTGCAGTGGAGTAAACACCTTAAAAGCAAGGAACTCACTCTGGCTCCCCCTGCTCCCTCTTCTGCTGCTGCCTCGGCCTCTTCCTCTGCCTCGGGAGGAATGTTGGCACCTGCCGCCCACCAAACAGAGGATGTGCCAGCGACACCACCACCTGCGTCACCAAGCATCTCCACCATGTCACACGGCAGCGTTAAGCTCTCCATCTCACAAACCTTGGAGAGAAAGCATAAATTCCCACCTAGCCACCCTCGAGCCATGGGCCTGAATGCCAGCATTTCTAAACTACTGGACTTTGAAATTCTGTCATTCAGGCTGGTGGACACAGACAGCTTCAAACAGCTGATATCCATTGCTGTCCCACAGTATGTTGATCCCAGCCGCCACTACTTCTCCAAGACAGCCGTGCCTTCCCTGCACAACCAAGTATCCGATAAAATCAAGTGTGCATTGCGCAACACCATCTGTGGCAAGGTCCACCTAACCACAGATACGTGGACCAGTAAGCACGGCCAGGGACGCTATATCTTCCTAACTGCACACTGGGTAAATGTAGTGGCGGCTGGGCCGCAGGCGGAGAGTTCCTTGGCGCATGTCCTTCCGCCGCCAAGGATCGCAAAGGCATCATTCTTTGCCTCCTGTAGCCTCCTCCTCCTGCTCGGCTTCCTCCTCCTGTGCTTCCACCAGCTCATCCAGTCAGCCACACACCTTCACCACCAACTTCAGCACAGCCCGGGGTAAACGTCAGCAGGCCATTCTGAAACTCATATGTTTGGGGGACAGGCCCCACACCGCGCAGGAGTTGTGGCGGGGTATTGAACAACAAACCGACGAGTGGTTTCTGCCGGTGGGCCTCAATCCCGGCCTGGTGGTGTGCGATAATGGGTGAAATCTCGTTGCAGCTCTGTGACTAGCCGGTTTGACGCACATCCCTTGCCTGGCGCATGTGCTGAATTTGGTGGTGCAGAAGTTCATTCACAACTACCCCGACATGTCAGAGCTGCTGCATGAAGTAAGGGCCGTCTGTGCGCGCTTCCGGCGTTCACATCCTGCCGCTGCTCGCCTGTCTGCGCTACAGCGTAACTTCAGCCTTCCCGCTCACCGCCTCATATGCGACGTGCCCACCAGGTGGAACTCCACCTTGCACATGCTGGAGAGACTGTGCGAGCAGCAGCAGGCCATAGTGGAGTTTCAGCTGCAGCACGCACGCGTCAGTCGCACTGTGGAACAGCACCACTTCCCCACCAATGACTGGGCCTCCATGCGAGACCTGTGTGCCCTGTTGCGCTGTTTCGAGTACTCCACCAACATGGCCAGTGGCGATGACACCGTTATCAGCGTTACAATACCACTTCTATGTCTCCTTGAGAAAACGCTTAGGGCAATGATGGAAGAGGAGGTGGCCCAGGAGGAGGAGGAGGAGGATGAGGGGTCATTTTTAGCACTTTCAGGCCAGTCTGTTAGAAGTGGCTCAGAGGGAGGTTTTTTGCAAAAGCAGAGGCCAGGTACAAATGTGGCCAGCTAGGGCCCACTACTGGAGGACAAGGAGGATGAGGAGGAGGTGGAGGAGGATGAGGATGAAGCAGGTTCACAGCGGGGTGGCACCCGACACAGCTCAGGCCCATCACTGGTGCGTGGCTGGGGGGATACGGAGGATGATGACGATACGCCTTCCACAGAGGACAGCTTGTCCTTACCTCTGGGGAGCCTGGCACACATGAGCGACTACATGCTGCAGTGCCTGCGCAATGACAGCAGAGTTGCCCACATTTTAACGTGTGCGGACTACTGGGTTGCCACCCTGCTGGATCCCCGGTACAAAGACAATGTGCCCACCTTACTTCCTGCACTGGAGCGTGATAGGAAGATGCGCGAGTACAAGCACACGCTGGTAGAGGCGCTCCTGAGAGCATTCCCAAATTTCACAGGGGAACAGGTGGAAGCCCAAGGCGAAGGTAGAGGAGGAACAAGAGGTCGCCAAAGCAGCTGTGTCACGGCCAGCTGCTCTGAGGGCAGGGTTAGCATGGCAGAAATGTGGAAAAGTTTTGTCTCCACGCCACAGCTAACTGCACCACCACCTGATAAGGAAGGCAGCAGGAGGCAGCATTTCACTAACATGGTTGAACAGTACGTCTGCACACCCCTCCACGTACTGACTGATGGTTCGTCCCCATTCAACTTTTGGGTCTCCAAATTGTCCACGTGGCCAGAGTTAGCATTTTATGCCTTGGAGGTGCTGGCCTGCCCGGCGATAAGCGTTTTGTCTGAACGTGTATTCAGCACGGCAGGGGGCGTCATTACTGACAAACGCAGCCGCCTGTCCACAGCCAACGTGGACAAGCTGACGTTCATAAAATGGAACCAGGCATGGATTTAACAGGACCTGTGCCTCCCTTGTGCAGAATAGACATTTATAACTGCCTCCCCCTCAACCATGTATTTTTGCACTCCGGGGCACTTCTTTTGAATTGAATCCTCATTTTTTTAACTTTACCATGATCTTGCGGTGCAACTCAAAGTTGAATGAACCTCTCCTCTGTCTGGGCGGTGGGACGGACATAACTGAGAGTGGCCTTCTCCGGTGGTGGTTGATATGACGCATGATTCCTTGCTGTGGGACCTCTCTCCTCTGTCTGGGTGCTGGGCCGAAATAACTGAGAGTGGCCTTCTCCGGTGGTGGTTGATATGACGCATGATTCCTTGCTGTGGGACCTCTCTCCTCTGTCTGGGTGCTGGGGCCGAAATAACTGAAAGTGGCCTTCTCCAGTGGTGGGTGATATGACGCATGATTCCTTGCTGTGGGACCTCTCTCCTCTGTCTGGGTGCTGGGGCCGAAATAACTGAAAGTGGCCTTCTTCACTGTTGGGTGATATGAAGCATGATTCCTTGCAGTGGGACCTGTATCCTCGGTCTGGGTGCTGGGCCGAAATAACTGAAAGTGGCTTTCTCCAGTGGTGGGTGATATGACGCATGATTCCTTGCTGTGGGACCTGTATCCTCGGTCTGGGTGCTGGGCCGAAATAACTGAAAGTGGCCTTCTCCAGTGGTGGGTGATATGACGCATGATTCCTTGCTGTGGGACCTCTCTCCTCTGACTAGGTGCTGGGGCCTAAATAACTGAAAATGGCCTTCTCCAGTGGTGGGTGATATGACGCATGATTCCTTGCTGTGGGACCTCTCTCCTATTTCTGGGTGCTGGGGCCGAAATAACTGAAAGTGGTCTTCTCCAGTGGTGGGTGATATGACGCATGATTCCTTGCAGTGGGACCTCTCTCCAATTGATATTGGTTAAATTTTATTTATTTTATTTTATTTTAATTCATTTCCCTAACCGAACATTTTCGGGAAGTTCGGCCGAACTTCCCGAACCCGAACTTCCAGGTGTTCGCTCATCTCTACCTGTGACCTGAGCTTTCCCAGTTTACAATAGAACTATTGGCCTGCCCCGCAAGTGTCCTGTCAGAAAGGACCTTCAGAGCAGCAGGAGGTATTGTCACTGACAAAATGGTCCCCACGCTGCTGTATTTAATCTCTGCATGCCGGATGACTTGCATGACTTATCCGCCACCAACTACTATTCAAGCCGAAATGTTTTAGGACACTTTCTGCCTGGAAAACATAATTTTTTCAGGCCGCTACTACAGCGGCTGCAACAGGGGGTACTTTTTCAGCCATGTGTAGATGCCTAATTTTTCTGTCCTATGGGTCTGCACTGTGGCTGCAAAAAAAAAAAAAAAAAAAAAAAAAGCCACATACATGTGTCAATTCCCCTTCATGATCTTTACCTTGTTGTGGTGAAAGGGCTTGCGTATCACAATGAAGCGATCACCTCTATGAGTGTGTTGGCAATGTTGGCACACCCCAGATGATAAGGTCACTGCTTCATTGTGAACAGACCAAAAGCGATCGGCTGGATAATTTTTCATATAAAAAACATTCATTTTCTTAGTGATCATCTAAGGCAGGCATCCTCAAACTGCGGCCCTCCAGCTGTTGCAAAACTACAACTCCCAGCATGCCCGAACAGCCTACAGGTTATCAGCCTACAGCAGGGCATTGTGGGAGTTGTAGTTTTACAACAGCTGGAGGGCCGCAGTTTGAGGAAGCCTGCTCTAAGTTGATCATTAAAGCCTACGAGGCCAACAATGGGCCCACACTGCAGAATCATTGTTTTCTGGGTCACTTAACTGTCACTGAACTACCTCAGCACGACCATAGGCTTTGAAAAACCGCCATCGCCTGCAATCTCCCAAACGTGCCCCACGAGCATAGTCATCACTACACCAAGATTGACGCATAGAGGAATAAAACTTATGTCATAAGTGTGTCACCTATTGACAGCTGTTTGCGGTTGTCTAAAATCTATTCAATACACGTCCCCTGATAGGGAACGTAACAGGGATTAAACTGATAGGAAAAGTACTACTTAACACACCACTCATATAGGGTGTCACAGTACATTGCACGGCGCACGCGCAGTGCCCCAAATTGGAAGTAAGAGGACCGACCAACCATCTTTTTCCATCTCCCAGTTCCTAAAATCTATTCCATACACCGACCCCTGCTAGGGGACAAAACAGAGATTAAACTGGTAAGAACAGATTTTTTTAATTTAAAAAAAGAGGACAGCCTCTGCAGAGCTGGGTATTTTTGGCCGCATTCCTGAATGCTCATGCACAATGGCTGTAGGCTCATGCGTCCTTTTGCGGAGTTGACAAACCTGGAGGAAGAAGGTGGCTTTGAGGAGGTGGAAGACCAACCTCAGCAGGCGTCCCAGGGGGCTTGTTGTCACCTTTCAGGGACCCTCGGTGTTTTACGTGGCTGGGTGGAGGAAGAGACCTTCAATGACGTCAGTGAGGACAAGGAACGGGACAAGGCTAGCTTGGTATCCAACCTTGTGCAAATGCAGAGTTTGCGGTTGTGCAAATGGACTGCTTTGCGGTTGTTTGCGGTGCGTTAAACGGGGAGTTTGGTCTGTCAGAGTTTGGTCGGTCAATGTCTGTGAATCGGGTGTAACCCTTACACTACCTGATCGATACAACATCATACCTGATCGTATACACACACTGGATGTTTTAAAGCACGTTATTCCAAACAATTAAGGAATGTTAGGTGATGTATGCCCTTTATGGATTAAAACCCGACTCTGCGTCCACTACGTAATTTTCCATGGGAGTTTTTCCATGGATCCCCCTCCGGCATGCCACAGTCCAGGTGTTAGTCCTTGAAACAACTTTTCCATCACTATTGTGGCTAGAAAGAGTCCCTGTGGGTTTTAAAATTCGCCTGCCAATTGAACTCTATGGCGGTTCGCCCGGGTTCGCCCGTTCGCGAACATTTTAGGAAGTTCGCGTTCGCCGTTTGCGAATATAATATAAAATTTTATGTTCACGACATCTCTACTGACCACTGCACCAAGGGACAGAGCACACCGAAGCCAGCTCAAATAAGTTCCCTGGCATGGTAGTTCTTCAGGCAATGTGCTGATGACAAGACATGGGTTGTTTGCATGCTGTGCAGTCAGAGCCTGAAGTAAGGCATAAATGTTCTAAACCTGAGCACTACCTGCATGACCAGGCATCTAAATTCAAAGCATGAGCAGCAGTAGCATAGACACCTGAAAATCCACAAAAGATCTGATGCTCCTCCTGCTCCCTCTTCTGGTGTAGCGTCGGCCAAGATCCTGTGAATTCCTCAAAAGTCTTTTGCTTGAATTCCTCAAAAGTCTTTTGCTAGAGCACTAAAGTCACGGTTGGTCCCACATCCTGATCCTGAACCTATGCAGATTAACCATCTTAGGCTGTCAGTTGAGGAAAGATGGCACCATCTCTCTTCTGGTCTTTGCCTATATTGCGGTGGTTCTGGCAATCCTGATCACAACTGTCATAGAAAGTCGGGTGTGATGACCAGTGGGTGGGACCCACTGGTCAACCCAGTGTCAACCAAGGGATGGCAGCCACTAACCCCTAGGGGGTTATTCAGAACCCTCACAGAAGACAGGACAGAACACAAGAGAGAAACTGAACCACTACCTATCGGATTAGCTAATATGGTTGACAGCTGACTCACAGAGTCAGAAAACAGGTAATGCTCCTATAGCTCAAGTTGCAGTAAGAACCGCAGTAAGTCTTTACTAAGTCCAATAGCAGACATGGTGGTGAGAAGTGGTATTTCAGAGAAGATTGGAGTAAAGGCAACAGCTGATGATGATGATGATGATGATGATTGTCAGAGGCAGAAGCTGAAGCGTGGTCAGAGACAAGCCAGAGTTCAGACTCCGGGATTAGATAATAGCGTGGTACAGAAGATCAGACAGGCTCAGGGTCAGACAGGTCCAGTAGTCGATGTAGGCAGCAGGCAAACAGAATAGTGAAACAGGCTGGGTAAAACATACAAGATCAGAAAAGAACACCTTTGCTATTACTGATGGTAACTCAACGCTCAGGCAACTTCCTGCCGAGGGGTCATGCTGGGAGGCAGGAAGCACGCTCACTGGGAGCATAAATGACATGAAGCAGCGAGTGCGCCCCCAATGGGACTCCAGCATTCGATGGAGCATTGAGGCAGTGTGGCCAGAGGACATGTGCCTGCTACATCTGTCAGAGATAGCAGTGAGCAAGAGATGCTGGGCATATGGTAGGTGAGACAGTGAGAGGTATGGCAGAATGCCAAGGCCTAACATCGGATAAATCCAGGGCCTAGGGTCATTAGGAGAGGTGATCCTAGGCGAAGATAACTCTTTTCTAAAAACCTCTGTTCAACTGTTGTTTGGTGATGCCAGGTTCTCTGTGACAGCCTCCATTGACTCTGGTGCAGCAGGAATCAACTGGGGGACTATGGGGAACATGATTACTAGAATGGGAACAATGTGGGCATTGTTACTATTGTGAGGGGGATAACGTGAGGGGGATACCGTGGCACAGTATCAGCTTAGCACAATTATTTTTGGGGGACATTATGTTTATACTATTAGTATCAGGTACACTATTTCCTGAGAGAAGTTGTTTTTAGGGCACCGTCTTCCAATAATTATTGAATGGGCCAGTATGTGCTTGGTACTGTTATTTTGAGGGAGATTATTGCTGCAGAAAAGTATTGGAGAACACAGTGGGCACAGGATGGGTGTAAAGATGGTGTAAAAATTATGGAAAAGTAGGAAACTAAGATGTCTGAAAGAAATCCTCATGGCGGTCTGGACTGAAATGAGAAGGATGAGGACAGAGAACATCTACATATGAGAAGACATGGCTAGATGTAAAAGGTATGTATCACTGTATTTTCCTGTATGTTTTGTAGCGCTGCATGTAATGTTTTCCAAGTATGTCTCTAACAGTAGGCCCAGAGGGAAGTGGTTAGGTTGAGGATTCGGAATTGGCATGGGGTGTGCAGTTTTAATTTTTACATCAGGCAGCATTACGATTTGGCTCACCCCGTCCCTTGCCACAAATCAATGAGGGAAGCGAGGGGGGAAAGCAAGCTGAACTCTTGCTTCAGGGTACAATTGCAAAGAGTGGACCATATTCTATGCCACATAAGAGTACAAGACAGGGATGGCTTTTTGGGTGAAAAAATGCTTGTTAGGTATCTTCAAGTGAGGCTGAGCACACACCATAAGCTTTCTAAAGGCAGCCGACTCTACTTAATAGTACATCAGCGACTGCAGTTGGACCGTCAGCAACTTGGCCAGTATGGGTTCAGCTTGTAGGCAAGCTAATTGCTCACTGAGAATAGTTTTCTCATGACAACATATTCAGTTATGGATGTTTCACAATGGAGCAGAGAACAAGGAGGAAGAGGAGTCTGAGCAGGAGAAGAATAAGCTGATGATGATGACAAAGACACTGTATTTCTTAGGATGAGGGCTGGCTGCCACAAATCAAACCAGGGGAAGGAGGACAGACTTGTTTTGATTGGGAATGTTTGCATATTTTTGCGCAATACGTGCAGCTTCATATTTTAGCAGGTCTGACTACATATTAGTGACTGGTGCACTATTGTTGTTAACTTGTGACATCACAGCACTATCTCTGTAGTATGTATGTATAGACAGCAGAACCTATCACACTACCTAACACCCTGCACTGGAACCTATCAGCTACACTATATCACTATCTAACCTACACTGACTATCTCCCCCTAACTATCTGTATTATATATATAGAATAACTAACTAACTAAGTATCTAATGTAATGTGACATCACAGCACTATGTCTGTAGTATGTATGTATGGACAGCAGAACCTATTACACTACCTAACACAGTGCACTGGAACCTCCAGCTACACTATATCACTATCTAACCTACACTGACTATCTCCCACTAACTATATGTAATATATATATATATATATATATATATATATATATATATGAGATAACTAACTATCTAATGTAATGTGACATCACAGCACTATGTCTGTAGTCTGTATGTATGGACAGCAGAACCTATCACACTACCTAACACCCTGCACTGGAACCTATCAGCTACACTATATCACTATCTAACCTACACTGACTATCTCCCACTAACTATCTGTATTATATATATATATGAGATAACTAACTATCTAATGTAATGTGACATCACAGCACTATGTCTGTAGTATGGATGTATGGACAGCAGAACCTATCACACTACCTAACACCCTGCACTGGAGCCTATCAGCTACACTATATCACTATCTAACCTACACAGACTTTCTCCCACTAACTATCTGTATTATATATATAAGATAACTAACTATCTAATGTAATGTGACATCACAGCACTATGTCTGTAGCCTGTATGTATGGACAGCAGAACCTATCACACTACCTAACACCCTACGCTGGAACCTATCAGCTACACTATATCACTATCTAACCTACACTGACTATCTACCACTAATTATCTGCATTATATATATAAGATAACTAACTATCTAATGTAATGTGACATCACAGCACTATGTATGTAGCATGTATGTATGGACAGCAGAACCTACACACTACCTAACACCCTGCACTGGAACCTATCAGCTACACTATATCACTATCTAACCTACACTGACTATCTCCCACTAACTATCTGTATTATATATAGAAGATAACTAACTATCTAATGTAATGTGACATCACAGCACTATGTCTGTAGCCTGTATGTATGGACAGCAGAACCTATCACACTACCTAACACCCTGCACTGGAACCTATCAGCTACACTATATCACTATCTAACCTACACTGACTATCTCCCACTAACTATCTGTATTATATATATAAGCTAACTAACTATCTAATGTAATGTGACATCACAGCACTATGTCTGTAGCCTGTATGTATGGACAGCAGAACCTATCACACTACCTAACACCCTGCACTGGAACCTATCAGCTACACTATATCACTATCTAACCTACACTGACTATCTCCCACTAACTATCTGTATTATATATATAAGCTAACTAACTATCTAATGTAATGAGTTGAAACCACAGAGCACAGCAATAACACTGCTTTCTCTCTCAGAACTGTAATAAACTGTAGAAAATGGCTGCTGGGGAGGTTCTTCTATAGTAAGGGGTAGGCAACTTTCCTATTGGTTGGCAGGGATGTTGCTAAGCTCAGACAAATATATTGCAGCCTTCTCATTGGCCCCACAAGCAAAAAGGAAGGTTACTGATGAAAAAAGTAGAATTTTCTAAAATACGAATATATATCACTATATTTTAAATATTCGTGAATTCTTGAAGTTGTGATATTCACAATTAAGATTCGCGATTCAAATATTTGCGCCCAACACTAGTATTCTGCAAAATAATTATTTTTCTATTCTTTCCCTACACTGTCCCTGTTCCTGGAAGAGATGCTCGTTTGTGGCTCTGAATACTGTATAATATTGTTTTCTATCAGACACTGCACACACTCATCCACCCTCATCAGCAGCTAAAATAAAAATGATAAGCTTCTCATCTGCAAGGGCATTTTACTGCCTGCTGCCCCGCTGATTGGCTGATGAGGCTGTTTGGTGACATATTAAATTCAGTACATTATTAAAGGGTTAGGATCCAAAGAAGAACAAAATCCAGCACAATTCGCAGATGGTGCAGTGGTACTTTATTAAAATTTAAACATCCAGTTTGACAAATCCTCGTCTACCGGTTTCAGGCTATTGTGACGTCAGCCCTTTCTCATGACATACTGAGGATAGAAATGAGTCCAGCACATAAGATGGTCACACACCTGCGCCTGCAATTAGGCTGTCATGTGACCAGGTAATACGCTGGTATTCAGGTGCATAAACACTCCTCTGTTTAAAAAGTTATATACAAAAGACCATATCATAAAACATAGAATATATAGTGGGAACCATGTTATACTATTGTTGCAATATTAGATCTAATCTTTTATTAAAGAAAGTCTTTCACCCCAAAATCCAATTTTTCAACACTCACATCATTCTGTGCAAAATTGCCCCCACATTAAAAAGCTTCTTACCCTATTGATGTACATTCTACAGATCTTCTGAAAATCACTTTAATTGCATATGTCAATCACTGTTGAAGGTGCCCAGGAGCGGCGTCATAACGGCCGGTGCCCAGGCCGCGCTCATCTTTATAACTTTCCACTCCCCCTTTTACCCAGATGGCCCGCCTAGTGTCTTCACCTTGTCCTCCTCCGCCAGTGGCCAAATCCCACGCCTGTGCCGAGGATCCGGATGTCCGCGCCTGCACACTGGTTTCCCGATTATTGGCAGAAGCATCGGAGTATCCAGTGCGCAGGTCATTAGGAGAGGTGATCCTAGGTGAAGATAACTCCTCTCTAAAAAACCTCTGTTCAACTGTTGTTTGGTGATGCCAGGTTCTCCGTGACAGCCTCCATTGACTCTGATGCAGCAGGAATCAACTGGGGGACTATGGGGAAACATGATTACTAGAATGGGAACAATGTGGGCATTATTACTATTGTGAGGGGGATACCGTGAGGGGGATACCGTGGCACAGTATCAGCTTAGCACAATTATTTTTGGGGGACATTATGTTTATACTATTAGTATCAGGTACACTATTTCCTGAGAGAGGTTGCTTTTAGGGCACCGTCTTCCAATAATTATTGAATGGACCAGTATGTGCTTGGTACTGATATTTTGAGGGAGATTATTGCTGCAGAATAGTATTGGAGAACACAGTGGGCACAGGATGGGTGTAAAGAAGGTCTAAAAATTATGGAAAAGTAGGAAACTAAGATGTCTCTTTGTCAAACTCTTAAGAAACGATAGATGACTGAAAGAAATCCTCATGGCGGTCTGGACTGAAATGAGAAGGATGAGGACAGAGAACATCTACATATGAGAAGACATGGCTAGATGTAAAAGGCATGTATCACTGTATTTTCCTGTATGTTTTGTAGCGCTGCATGTAATGTTTTCCAAGTATGTCTCTAACAGTAGGCCCAGAGGGAAGTGGTTAGGTTGAGGAATTGGCATGGGGTGTGCAGTTTTAATTTTTACATCAGGATACAATTGCAAGGAGTGGACCATGTTCTATGCCACATAAAAGTACAAGACAGGGATGGCTTTTTGGGTGAAAGAATGCTTGTTAGGTATCTTCAAGTGAGGCTGAGCACACACCATAAGCTTTCTAAAGGCAGCCGACTCTACTTAATAGTACATCAGCGACTGCAGTTGGACCGTCAGCAACTTGGCCAGTATGGGTTCAGCTTGTAGGCAAGCTAATTGCTCACTGAGAATAGTTTTCTCATGACAACATATTCAGTTATGGATGTTTCACAATGGAGCAGAGAACAAGGAGGAAGAGGAGTCTGAGCAGGAGAAGAATAAGCTGATGATGATGACAAAGACACTGTATTTCTTAGGATGAGGGCTGGCTGCCACAAATCAAACCAGGGGAAGGAGGACAGACTTGTTTTGATTGGGAATGTTTGCATATTTTTGTGCAATACGTGCAACTTCATATTTTAGCAGGTCTGACTACATATTAGTGACTGGTGCACTATTGTTGTTAACTTGTGACATCACAGCACTATGTCTGTAGTATGTATGTATAGACAGCAGAACCTATCACACTACGTAACACCCTGCACTGGAACCTATCAGCTACATTATATCACTATCTAACCTACACTGACTATCTCCCACTAACTATCTGTATTATATATATAGAATAACTAACTAACTAAGTATCTAATGTAATGTGACATCACAGCACTATGTCTGTAGTATGTATGTATGTATGTATGGACAGCAGAACCTATTACACTACCTAACACCCTGCACTGGAACCTATCAGCTACACTATATCACTATCTAACCTACACTGACTATCTCCCACCAACTATCTGTATTATATATAAGATAACTAACTATCTAATGTAATGTGACATCACAGCACTATGTCTGTAGTATGGATGTATGGACAGCAGAACCTATCACACTACCTAACACCCTGCACTGGAACCTATCAGCTACACTATATCACTATCTAACCTACACTGACTATCTCCCACTAACTATCTGTATTATATATATAAGATAACTAACTAATGTAATGAGTTGAAACCACAGAGCACAGCAATGACACTGCTGTCTCTCTCAGAACTGTAATAAACTGTAGAAAATGGCTGCTGGGGAGGTTCTTCTATAGTAAGGGGTAGGCAACTTTCCGATTGGTTGCTAGGGATGTTGCTAAGCTCAGACAAATATATTGCAGCCTTCTCATTGGCCCCACAAGCTAGAAGGGAGGATACTGATGAAAAAAGTAGAATTTTCTAAAATACGAATATATATCACTATATTTTAAATATTCGTGAATTCTTGAAGTTTTGATATTCACAATTAAGATTCACGATTCAAATATTTGCGCCCAACACTAGTATTCTGCAAAATAATTATTTTTCTATTCTTTCCCTACACTGTCCCTGTTCCTGGAAGAGATGCTCGTTTGTGGCTCTGAATACTGTATAATATTGTTTTCTATCAGACACTGCACACACTCATCCACCCTCATCAGCAGCTAAAATAAAAATGATAAGCTTCTCATCTGCAAGGGCATTTTACTGCCTGCTGCCCCGCTGATTGGCTGATGAGGCTGTTTGGTGACATATTAAATTCAGTACATTATTAAAGGGTTAGGATCCAAAGAAGAACAAAATCCAGCACAATTCGCAGATGGTGCAGTGGTACTTTATTAAAATTTAAACATCCAGTTTGACAAATCCTCGTCTACCGGTTTCAGGCTATTGTGACGTCAGCCCTTTCTCATGACATACTGAGGATAGAAATGAGTCCAGCACATAAGATGGTCACACACCTGCGCCTGCAATTAGGCCGTCATGTGACCAGGTAATACGGTGGCAATCAGGTGCATAAACACTCCTCTGTTTAAAAAGTTACATACAAAAGACCATATCATAAAACATAGAATATATAGTGGGAACCATGTTATACTATTGTTGCAATATTAGATCTAATCTTTTATTAAAGAAAGTCTTTCACCCCAAAATCCAATTTTTCAACACTCACATCATTCTGTGCAAAATTGCCCCCACATTAAAAAGCTTCTTACCCTATTGATGTACATTCTACAGATCTTCTGAAAATCACTTTAATTGCATATGTCAATCACTGTTGAAGGTGCCCAGGAGCGGCGTCATAACGGCCGGTGCCCAGGCCGCGCTTATCTTTATAACTTTCCACTCCCCCTTTTACCCAGATGGCCCGCCCAGTGTCTTCACCTTGTCCTCCTCCTACAGTGGCCAAATCCCACGCCTGTGCCGAGGATCCGGATGTCCGCGCCTGCTGTCAGAAGCATTGAAGTATCCAGTGCGCAGGCCCGTACAGTGACACTCCTGCAAGCCCCGCATCGGAGGGCTGTCCTTATTCTGTGGCCCTTGCAGTAATGTGATGTACGGGCTGATGCCTGCGCACTGGATACTCTGATGCTTTTGCCAGTAATGGGTAAACCAGTGCCCAGGCACGGACTTCCCGTTCGTCAGCGCAGGCATGGGATTTGGCTATGGATGAAGGAGGTGAAGATCCAGACAAAGGGCAGGCCGAATGGGTGAAAGGGGAGTGGTTGCTTATGAAAATCAGCGCGGGGCCTGGGCACCGGCGGTTTGAACGCCGCCCCTGGGCTCCTTCACACACTGATTTGCATATGGAATAAAAGTGTTTTTTGGACGACCTATGGAACGGACAACAATATGGTAAGATGCATTTTAATGTGGGGGCTGTATTGGACACAATGGTGTAAGTGTTAGATATTGCAATTTTGGGGTGAAAGACTCCCTTTAAGACCTTTTGGCTGACAGCTATCCAATTGAAAAATCCAAAAGGATTCTCTATTTAGAAGTTTCCTTTTGTGATCACCTCCCCTGACTGGCATCTTAACTCTTTCTATTCCTTGTACTCGCATACCTGACATGTCCCCACCATCAGCTATGGCAAAATGCAAGCTGACTGCTAACACATTGCGGCTCCCATGGTGTGGCACGTCAGATATGTGTCTGCGTATCCTCACTTTTATCGCATTGGTCGTACAGCCGACATACTGTAGTTCACAGATCGTACAGGTAATTAAATAAACAGCAAACGTATTGCTATTAAGATTTTATCACAAATTCATAACCATTCGCACTGGATTTGAATGTTGCATTATTAAAGGGGTTGTGTCACTTCGGCAAAAAACATTTATTATGTAGAGAAAGTAAATACAAGGCACTTACTAATGTACTGTGATTGTCCATATTGCCTCCTTTGCTGGCTGGATTCATTCTTCCATCACATTACACTGCTCGTTTCCATGATTATGACCACTCTGCAATCCAGAAGCAGTGGTCATGCTTGCAAACTATAGAAAAAAGCACCAGCCTATGTGCACTCACACAAATAAGCCAGCACTTTTTTTCTTTTTTCAACCACTGATGGATTGCTGAGTGTTCATAACTAGAGATGAGCAAATCGAAGTTGATTTGCATTGAATCTAAATTTTATCACGCCTCGTGGCAATGAATCACATTTTTTCCAAAATGGCTGGTGCACGTGTGAGGGCATGAAGCAAAGAACTCTGGGAAGGCGGGATCACCCATACTGACATGCATGCAGCCAGCCAGCCCTGTGATGTCACAGCTCTATAAATAGCCTCAGCCATCTTGGATTCTACCATTTTCCAGTGTACTTAGTGCAGGGAGACGTCAGCAGGCGATAGGGAAAGTGCTAGGAAAGACTTCATTGTGCTGAAAAAACGATTTCCAAGAGTAGGGAAAGGATAGGGAGGAATCATTCCACAGCATTTATGTAGAACAGGGTTCAGTAGGGGAGGCTACAGCCTGGGTAACAGGAACAATCCTATTACACCTTGCTGCACTGACTGGGGACTCAAATTGCCTTTATACAGCTCTGTAATTCCAGCAAACCGTTCTTGTTATTAGGGTGCAAGTGCTGTGTGATACCGCCATTAACAGGGTTTATTACAAGGAAATATTTATATGTCTTATTTACCCTTGTGCGGTGGAGTAATATGTTCTAAAACATTTTTTGGCTTTTATTAGTGGGAAATAAAGGACTTATCAGCTGTTGTGTGGTGAAGTGCGAAAATTTCAGCAGTTTTTGTATTAGTGGCAAAAGAAAAATATATTTGCCGCTCAGTGGTGCAGTTATATGTCCTAAAGCCTTGTGTGGCGAGTATTAGTTGAAAAAGAAGAAATATATATGCCGCACAGCAGTGCAGTTATCTGTTCAAAAGTCTTTTGTGGCATGTATTAGTGGGGGGAAAAGGGCTTATTTGCCGTTTTGTGGTGAGGTGAGAAAATTACTGACTTTTTGGGGGTGTTTTAATTTCCTTTTTACTTATTTTTTTATTTTATCTAACAGTATGTCAGGCAGAGAAGTGTCAGGCCCTGCACAGGGGAGTGGCAGAGGCCTAAATGTTTCTGGTCGCAGGCAGAGGTTGCAGCACAGTAAGGCAGTGTGGCAGCATGGGTCGCAGTGAGAGGCCTGAGTTCCCAGTGTCAGCTAGCTGTCGGGTCTTGACCAGCAACTCAGCGGTTCTTGAATGGTTGACTCGGTAAACCACTTCGTCCCGAGTAACATCAGACACCCCCAGCCAAAAGTCGGTGGGTTCCTCTGACACAACGCTTAGTTGGCATGGCCCTGGAGCAGGCCCTGTTCCCCACCTGTCCTGAACCTTCCTCTGTCATTTTCAGTTCCCTCACTGTAAGAAGTATTATATACCGTAGGCTCGGCTCCACTTTTCAGCAAACAAGAGCTACTAGAGGACAGTCAGCTGCTACTGCCCAGTCAAGATTTGGAGGAGACATCTGCTGCTTCCTCCACTAGGCGGGAAAGTAGTGATGAGGAGAGTGGTGTGGGAGCTGGTGTTGCGAGCGGTCATGCTCCTGACCCAGAGACGGTTGAGGAGGACATCAGTGACGTGCAAACAGTACTTGATGATGATGATGTAGCTGATTGCACTTGGGAGCCTGGTGATCAAGGGACACCATCATCATCGGGAGAAGAGGGTGGCAGCTTGCTCATGAGGTAGCGGCGGAGCCAGCAAGTTACTAGCGTAGCCGGTAGTAAGCAGGGTGGCAGCAGTGGGAGGTCGGGAGCCAAATGTGCCAGAGGTAGATCACCCAATTCGCAGGAGCCTACCTGCCCGGAAAGTAGCGATGCACTGGTTCAGCGGCAGTAGCAGTCAGTCAGTGCAGAGTGTTGGGGGTAAAATCACCTACCCAGCGATGTGGCAGTTTTTTGTTCAGCAGATGGAGGAGGTGAACATGGCCATTTGCCGAATCTGTGGTCAGAAGGTGAAGTGTTGCCATGGTGACAATGTTGGCACCACGGCCCTGGGTCAACATATGCATTATTACCATTAAGTGGCCTGGGACAACCCAGGCTCTGACGCAGTGGTCCTGCCTGCTGCAGCAACTGCTGCATCACCCAGTGGCACGCACCCGGTTTCAGGCAAACAATGCTCCACCACCTCAGCTGAAGGTAGCTGTCTGTCCTTCCCATCATCTGCTGGTCCTGCTGCTCCTGCTCCTCGCCCTCCTACTTATCATCAGTCATTCTGTCAGCAATCGATTACCGAAGCGATTGCCAAGAGACAACAGTATGTGTGCACTGATCCAACGACGCAGAAGCTGAATGTGCTCCTGGCCAACTTGCTGGTGCTGCAGTCCCTCCCTTTCCAAGTCGGTGGACTCTGCACCTTTCAGAGTACTGTTGACTTGTGCCAAACTGGGGTGGCGAGTCCCAAGCCGTCATTTCTTTGCCAAAAAGGCATTACCAGCCCTGCACACACATGTAGAACAAAAGGTGGGCCAGTCCTTGAGACTGTCGGTGTCTGCCAATGTGCAAGTCAGCACTGACGTGTAGAGCTGGAGCTGTAAGTATGGCCAGGGACAATACATGTCCTTTACAATCCACTGGGTGAGTAGGGTTCCTGCACAGCCACACCAGCAACTTGGCCAGGTGACGCCACTTTGGCCCCAAGCGGACAGGAGTACTCCTCTGTGTAACTTCGATTTCAGCCAGTGGCAGCTTATGCGTGACACCAGCCCTTTGCTCAGTTCCTTTGAGGAGGCCATGTTATTTGTCAGTCACTAGGACTATGGAATGAATGATGTAATTCCACTGTTTCATGTCCTGGAACAGATGCAGGTAAATATGGCTGGTCAGGGGACTGGAGACACAATGCCACGCCTAGATCTCACGACCACATGAGCCCTGTAGGGGCTGAACTGGAGGAGGAAAAGGACATTGGAGCACAAGCAGTGGGTAGCAAAATGGGTGTTTTTTACACACAGGTGACAGGAGATAAGGAGCAGGAGAAGCAGGACCAGCCAGAGGAGCTACTGGCCGAGGAGGAAGAGGAGGCAGATGGCCCAGACACACTGTGGCAGTATGTAATGGAGATGGAGGCAGGGAGTCACTGAATCATTTGCACAAATAGCCTGATTCATGCTCACTTGCTTGCGTAGAGGGATGACTTCTGGCTCTCCATCTAGTTGGACCCTCGCTAACAGTCCAAGATGGGTGCCTTTTCTACACCCGCTAAGAGGGAGGACAAACCGAACTACTATAGAGACATCCTAATGTATGTAGTCAGTTGGCCGCTGCCTATCTGCACCATCGTTCATCCTCTCGCAGGTCTGACCGGGGGGGGGGGGGGGTGGCACTCTGTTCTCATATTCCTCTGCCATGGCTACTGGGAAGGGTTGACGGTTGGGGGTAGCAGCAGTTCCAGCTCCATCAGCAGCAGCTTGAGTATAGAGTCGCTGATGAGTAGTGTTGAGCGAGAATATTCGAATTTCGAATTTTTATCTCGAATATCGGCACTTCAAAAATTAGTGAATATTTCAAATATAGTAGTGATACAGTCATGTGAAAAAATTAGGACACCCTTTGAAAGCATGTGGTTTTTTGTAACATTTTTAATAAATGGTTATTTCATCTCCGTTTCAACAATACAGAGAGATTAAAGTAATCCGACTAAACAAAGAAAACTGAAGAAAAGTCTTTTCAAGATCTTCTGTAAATGTCATTCTACAAAAATGCCTATTCTAACTGAGGAAAAAGATAGGACACCCTTGCCCCTAATAGCGAGTGTTACCTCCTTTGGCTGAAATAACTGCAGTGAGACGGTTCTTGTAGCCATCTACCAGTCTTCGACATCGGTCTGAGGAAATTTTACCCCCACTCCTCAATGCAGAACTTTTTCAGCTGTGAGATGTTTGAGGGGTTTCTTGCACGTACAGCCCTTTTCAAGTCACCCCACAGCATCTCAATGGGATTCAAATCTGACTTTGACTTGGCCATTCCAGGACTCTCCATTTCTTCTTTTTCAGCCAATCTTTGGTTGATTTACTAGTATGTTTTGGGTCATTGTCATGTTGCATGGTCCAGTTCCGCTTCAGCTTTAATTTTCTAACTGATGGTCTCACATGTTCTTCAAGCACCTTCTGATACACAGTAGAATTCATCGTGGATTCTATGATGGTGAGCTGACCAGGTCCTGCTGCAGCAAAGCAGCCCCAAACCATGACACTTCCACCTCCATGCTTCACAGTTGGTATGAGGTTCTTTTCTTGGAATGCTGTGTTTGGTTTACGCCAAACATGTCCTCTGCTGTTGTGTCCAAATAATTCAATTTTGGACTCATCTGTCCAAAGAACATTATTCCAGAAGTCCTGGTCTTTGTCAACTTTATCTCTGGCAAATGTCAGTCTGGCCTCGATGTTTCTCTTGGAAAGCAAAGGTTTCCTCCTTGCACACCTCCCATGCAAGTTAAACTTGTACAGTCTCTTTCTGATTGTAGAGGCATGTACTTCTACATCAACAGTAGCCAGAGCCTGCTGTAGTTCTCGAGATGACACTTTAGGGTTTTTGGAGACCTCTTTTAGCATCTTGCGGTCTGCTCTTGGGGTGAACTTGCTGGGGCGACTCAGTCCTGGGCATGTTGGCAGTTGTTTTGAAAGCCCTCCACTTGTAGACTATCTTCCGGACAGTGGAATGGCTGATTTCAAAATCTTTTGAGATCTTTTTAAATCCCTTCCCAGACTCATAGGCTGCTACAATCTTTTTCTGAAGTCCTCTGACAGCTCTTTTGCTCACCATGGTGCTCACTCTCACTTCAACAGTCAGGAGCACACCAAACTAAATGTCTGAGGTTTAAATAGGGCAAGCCTCATTCAACATGCAGAGTAACGATCTACTAATTATGTGCACCTGGTGTGATATACCTGTGTGAGATCTGAGCCAATTTAAGAGGGAATACATGTGAGGGTGTCCTATCTTTTATAGGCATTTTTGTAGAATGACATTTACAGAAGATCTTGAAAAGACTTTTCTTCAGTTTTCTTTGTTTAGTTGGATTACTTTAATCTCTCTGTATTGTTGAAACGGAGATGAAATAACCATTTATTAAAAATGTTACAAAAAACCACATGCTTTCAAAGGGTGTCCTAATTTGTTCACATGACTGTATATATTTGTAAAAGCAAATATAGTTTTTTTTTTTTTTCATCTGAACCCATTACCTAGTATACCTACCTGCTTCTTGTTTGTGGGCCAATGTGAGAAGGCTGCAATTTTGTAGTCTGTAGTGAATCAGAATATTCTTCATTATTTTTTTTTTTCTCTTCTGCGAAAAATCGGCAATGTAATATTTGCGTAATGCGAATATTCTAACACCCGAATATATAGCACTATAGAATATATTTTCATTTTTTAGAATATTAGTTATTTTTTTCCATCTGAAGTCATGATTCCTCCCTGCTTTAGTTGTTTTGGGCTATTGACTGTTCACATTGAATTGAAAAAAATGACGAATATTTTAATAAACGAATATATAGCACTATATTCTGTAGTACTATATATTCATGTTTTAGAATATTCGCATTACGTGACTATTACATTGCCGATTTTTCGCAATCAATAAAATAATCTCGAATATGAATATTTGCAAATATATGATGAATATTCTAATAAATATTTGCGAATTATCGCAAATTCAAAGATTGTCCCTGCCGCTCATCACTACTGATGAGCAGCTTAGTTCACCCGCCTAGTGAAGAAATTACTCACCAGAAGCAGCAGCTAGACCTGGAGCAGGACCTGAACCAACAGGTGGTGGCATACTTGAACAGCACCCTGCCACCCCACATTGAAGATCTGCTGGACTACTGGGCAGCCAAACTGGATTTGTGGCTGCAACTGGCAGAGTTTGCCCTGGAAAAGCTGTCCTGCCCATCCAGTAGTGTAGCATCAGAGCGGATGTTTAGTGCGACAGGGGCCATAGTTACCCCAAGAAGAACTTGCCTGTCCACCCAAAATGTGGAGAGACTGACCTTTGTCAAGATGAATCAGGCATGGATCAGCAAGGATTTCTACCCACCAATGCCTGATACATCAAATTAGATCAACCATGCTGCCTCACCGATACCTTGACAAAAGAGACTGTTTTCTTCTGGATACATTCCTCAGTTACCATTATGATGCTGTCACCCGCCTGATGCCACACATCTGATGCCAAGTGCTCCTTCTTACACCCACCATCATCAGCAGGTACTGTTAGTGCCACCAACCGTCCCAGTCTGTCACCGGGTCACTTTGTGGTCTACTTATGCTGCTGCCACCTCCAAACTATGTTACCTTGCCACTCTGTGGTCTCCCTATGCTGCTGCCACCTCTACGCTATGTCACCTTGCCACTATGCGGTCTCCTGATGCTGCTGTCACCTCCACACTCGGTCATTGTGCCACTCTGTCGCTTCCTACTGATGCTGCTGCTGAAAGCTCCACACTCTCTAATTGTATAACTGGGGCTCCACATTTATTTTGCATATGACTGTTTCCCAGGGAGCTTTGCACTTTGGATTGCTGTGTTGAGACTCTTAAATGAGGCTCTGCGGTGTTTTTTGTAGCTGGTCTCCCTGAGATCAGCTATTGGTGTGTTTGAGTAGTCTACGAGGCATTGCTCCCGGTTAGCCAGAATCCTACTCCACACTGATGAGGGGCAACACCCCGAAACAGCTGTCTGTGGATGGATACCTGGCTTAGGTTTTCCCCGTCACATCCTTAAAACTTGTAAAAAAGCGGGATCTTGACATAGGGGCCACTTAATATGGTGGATTTGGTGATCTCTGTAATGGAGACACCCCTTTGCTCGGTTTTCCTTCCTTTGTGGGATATCTGGCTTTCATTGTGTTGTAGACCCATAACTGGGGCTCCACATTTCTTTTGCATATCACTCTCTAATTGTGCCACTTTGGAGCCTCCTCCTGATTCTGCTGCTGTACCACCTCCACACTCTGTTATTGTGCCACTCTGTTGCCTCCTGATGCTTCTGCTGCCACCTCCACACTGTCCTTGTGCCACTCTGTGGTATTCTCATGCTGCTGCCACCTCCACACTATGTCACCTTGCTACTCTATGGTCTCCTGATTCTGCCGCCACCTCCAAACTGTCATTGTGCCACTCAGTGGCCTCCTCCTGATGCTGTTGCTGCCGCCACCCCACACTCTGTCATTGTTCCACTCTGTGGCCTCCTGATGCAGCTGCTGCCACTTCCACACTGTCATTGTGCTACTCTGTGGACTTCTCATGCTGTTCCCACCCTCCCTACTTCATGACTGGGCCACTATTTTGCCTTTTTTCCTGGCTGACATAATCATTTATTTGACCCTTCTTCTGATCTGTCAGAAGGAAGGAAAAATGAGACGCACAACGGATCCTGCCTGTGTAGCAGCTGTAAGGCCTGCATGACATGGTCCCTATTTTGCATCAGAATTGGCTTATGATTTGGTAGCGAGTGGGTATAAAACACAAAATACATGCAAATATTTCATTCTCGTGTCATCTCTGTTTTGGATCCACTCCTGTTTTTTTTGCATTAGCAATACTGATGGAATACTGACCAAATGCTGACCGAGTAAAGGCGGAGGCTCCACAGACAGGATCCATTTTTTGTGGATTATTGTTCTGACGGATGAGGAAGGGTAAAATATTCAGTGACGTCAACACAAGCCTATTGCTGATACCCTCTCCACTCTGTCAGGGGGGCTCTACTTGTATAAGAGTTCAATATAACAAGTTCTGGAGACATCTATGTGGAATGAACTGACGACAGTGTAAAAGGAGTGTGCTTCTTCTTGGCGCTAACATCGACCTTTAAGGCTTAGTTCATACTTGGTCAGTTTTGGCCCTATGACTGCCCAAATAAGTGAAGTATGCAGTGATTCTAAGATTGACGCCTGTCATCTGCATGTCATACAGATTTACAGTATTATTTCACTACCAAACCATCCCCCCTATGTGTGTTACTGCAAGGGACAGTGTTGTACACCACTATAAAGCCTCTCGGATTGAACCAAATTTATATTCGGATTGAACCAAATTTTTTTTAAAAAAATTGGCGAACTGGCGAATCAAATTTTTGAAAAATGCGCTCATCTCTAATTGTTACCCTTTTGCTCATCAGTGTATGTCTAAAACAACAGTTAAGCAAACCCTACTGTGTATGAGGCTACAAAGCAGATAGTCGGTCAATGCACTACTAGTACTACTAATAAAGTTGACAACATGAGAGAATAAACACCCTGCAGCCTTTGCTGGAAGAACACAAGCTGGTGGGGGCAGTTTTATGTTGTGGGGAATGTATTCATAGCATTCTCTGGGCCCACTCATCCGGCATTCTCAACCGATTTGGGTACAAACACACTTTACGTTTATATACACTCATACATGCTGATTGTCTTCCCTGGGGTGGATAGGATCTTCCAACAAGACAGTGAAGCATATCATCAAGCTAGAAATGTCCTATATTGGTTGAAAGACCATGACCAAGACTGCAAAGTCTTACCCTGGCCGCATAATTTCCCAGACATGAACCCAACTGAGCATCTGTGGGACCACCTTGATGGTCATGACTCGTGTTTGCTCACGCTCCCTCCAGCAGCTGTGGGACGTGCAGCAATCAGCATTGCTCCAGATACCTGTGACCACCTACCGTGAGCTTATTGAATCACCTCCAGACTTTCTAGCTGCTGTCCCAGCTGTACACCGCAGTTACTCTGGATATTAGCTGGTGGTCATAATAGTGTGACTCGACTGTGTATCTGATAGTTCTTTCTACCTCTACTGTATAACAGATTAAATAAAAAGAAACATTGGAATTTATCATTTATAAAACATTTCCAGTGCTCTTTGTCACAGATTAAAAATGAAAGACGCTTCAAGCAGAGAGGGAGGGGCCAAATCAAGATATCAAAAATATAAAAATATACTTCTGTGTAGTTAACAAAATAGTGATAATTGGTACTGTATGTTGCGTCTTCTTGTGGCCCTAAGCATAGGGTGGAAAGTATCTGATGAATAAACTATTCCATTCTGTATTGTCTGCGATAGTGGAAAAATAGAGAATTAGAAACAGCAGGGCAATTCAGATATAGGCTGACATGGGAACTTTTTATTTTATTGATTAACTTTTTTTTATAACTATTTTATATGTCAATTTCAGCTTCTTATGAAATGAATAGGTACATTTTTAGAATTCACTAATGAGACTGTCTCTCACACATCCCTAGTATTTTATTAATCCATATTACGTATAAACACACATTAAAATATTAAAAGTACATTATTTAAAGATCCAGGCCTATAATATGCAGAGCTCACGCATAAAACAAAATTAAAAATCAAATGATGGCCGAACTGGTATGTTAAGACTGTGCTTTTTGGATGGTAATTTAACAGATGTTAATGCCCATATGATGTTGTTCACATTGATTGGGCTGCGGCTAGTCCCATATGAATATTAAGTTGATATTCAGATGCTGCATATATTTGTGTCTAAGTATGTTCATTCACATGGATAATAGCAATGTGGAATATATTAGCTGGCAATTTTGTGGCACTAGTTTAGGGAGGGTGCTGATTAAAGAAAGCAAAGTCTATGGTATAACATGTGCACTGGGTTCCTTAATAGTTTGTAATATGTTCATGCTTAATGTTTGAATGCATGTTTATTTGTAATATGGAGTAATAAAATTCAGGGGATGTGTTGAGAGCCATTTGCATTTTTTGGTACAGTAGGGTCAATGGTTGGCAGGCTCCACACTAGCTGGTGAGCCCCCTCAAAGAGTTAACATTTTTAGAATTATTTTTAAGAATCATGACAATTAATTTAGAAAAGTTCTCTTCGGTCTATAAATACGTGTTTTCTCTTTAGGGAGCAATGAAATCTCTGTGGCTCATGATCGCCTTGTTATACTGTAACGCACCATCTATAAAAGGATGCACATCACAGCATTGTGTCTGTATTACATAGACAGGGTCATGTTAACAATCCGTTTTCTTATAGAGCAAGCAATAAGGATCTGAAAGAGAGCAAAATGTCTAGATACAGTCATCTACTGTAAGTATGCTGCATTCTCGATTGTTTCAGATAGTTTAAAAAATCATATCTAATAAGAGATTAGCAAAACTATTCTTTAGATTAAAAATGTGATAGAATGTTTAATAAAGTTCTGATGTGTCAAAACTTTGAGAAAATATTCTGGAAAATCCTGATTCTAAAGGAGAGAAAGACAGGCATGTACCCCAATCGATCCTCATGGTCGATTTGGAGCTGAATCAAATTTTAGGAAATGGATTCATCTCTGTATCTAATATGATTAAATTAAATACAGAAATATGTAATCAAAACAACGCAAAAATACCAGATTTTTCCTCAACAACTGAAAGTCCAGACAATATGGGTTTTAATTGAGAGAAATTTTGTAATATGTTATTTTGTTTAACCTGATTTAAGGGTCGTCTTTGTTAGATCCACATGGGAGGTGCAGTTGTTTTGCAATTTTCCATTCTCTGGTATTAGGATAACAAAATAAAGGTATTTCATTTTACTACATGGATGTGGAGGCTGGACTGGTTTCATACATATTGGCAGGGCTTGTTCATGTATCATTTCTAGGCCTCTGGTGAAAGTGGTGAGACAAGGAGAGAGACATCATCTCCACAGGTAGTTGCACATGGAGAGGGGACACTGTGAACCTGCTTCTTCTAACATCTCTGATCCTGCAAACCAACAAAATAGTTCACTTACAGTATGATAGAAACAATACACTTTTTTTTTTTTAAAAGGAACAAATTTAATAAATTTTGTAAGGGTCTAATGTGATCAGAGTTCTCTTCTTTTGATGATATGATAATAAATTCACATACATGTAGGATAAAAACGGGTATTAACACAATGACTTATATTTTTTATTTTTTATGTTTTTTTTAATATTATATTAATATTAAAAATAGTGTTTGTTGATTGTTTATTACAAATCTTTCTAATATCTATCTGGACCCAAGGCCAATGTCCTGCTAACAATATATATAAAAAAATGAGGCACTCTGGAATCCATGGAGAAATCTTTCATCCATTTTCAGTACTATATGTTGTCTATTTGGCCCTTCTACACTGCCCGATTGTCCCCAGATTATAGTAACATAGTAACATAGTATATAAGACCGAAAAAAGACATTTGTCAATCCAGTTCGGCCTGTTTCCTACTAGTTGATCCAGAGGAAGGCAAAAAAAAACTGTGAGGCAGAAGCCAATTTTCCCAACTTAAGAGGAAAAAATTCCTTCCTAAATCCAATCAGACATCAGAATAACTCCCTGGATCAACGACCCCTCTCTAGTAGCTATAACCTGTAATAATATTACACTCCAGAAATACATACGGGCCCCTCTTGATTTCCTTTATTGTACTCACCCCATCACCACCTCCTCAGGCAGAGAGTTCCATAGTCTCACTGCTCTTACCGTGAAGAATCCTTTTCTATGTTTGTGTAGAAACCTTCTTTCCTCCAGACGCAGAGGATGTCCCCTTGTCACAGTCCTGGGGATAAATAGATGAATTATCGGGGACAAATGTTCATACATAGGCTCGTTCCTGGTATTCTGACGGTGCTGCCAATCTCTCAATCAACTAACAAAATGGTGGTCCATCGGGCAAAACAATTGCTCATGCGGGAACTGAATTATCGTTTGTGGGAAGCAGATCATTCTTTCTAAACAGCATTCTGCTGCCCAGAAATGATGATTCTGTATGAGGATGGCAGTATCCATATCTTCCCCATACAGTGGAGGGAATGGCTTAGTGTAAATGTAGTGTTCTACTCCAATGATGAGCAGGCAGTTTTCAGGGAAGGAACAATTTCTTCCGGACTTTTGCCTGCTCCATAGGGCCGTGTAAACCAGTCTTAAAAGTGGGTCACTGTCTCTTCCTGCTCATAACTTTTGACTTTGATGCGGTCCACTGCAGGCTTGTATCAGTTTTCTAACACTGTCGGTACCCACTGCATATAGTCAAATGATACATTCTCTGCACACAAGGATTGTGCCCATGGAGTAACCATAAATTCCATAATTAAAGAATATTGTTCCTATTCTCGGTCTTTATCTTTAGGTGAAACCTTTATCATCTTCCGGTGTAACTCAGTGCTAGAATTCAGTATCTTCATCAGGACATTCATTCAACATTTTAAGCTAACACAATCATTCTGGTCTTCATCACTATGCAGTATAACTCCACTCTTGTGACTGAAATCTTTCTTTTGGGTTTTCAAAATTTTCAAAGTATAAAGAACTTTTTCTTCATTTTGATGCTTCTAACTTATTGTGTGACTGTGTTTGGAAACCTCCTCATCATCTTAGTGGTGTCCTACAGCCAATCGCTCCACTCTCCAATGTACTTCTTTGTCACACAGCTCTCCTTCTCAGATATCCTCCTCACCACCACTATAGTACCCAACATGCTCCGAGTTGTCTTGTATGATGGAAGTTATGTGTCTTTTATTGGATGTTTAACTCAATTTTATTGTTTTTCTGCCACAGAATCAATAGAATGTCTTCTCCTGACCGTGATGTCCTATGACCGGTATCAGGCCATCTGTAACCCTCTCCATTATGTCTCTGTCATAAACATCACATTTTGTGTAACAACAATATTTCTCTCTTGGTTATTTGTCCTTTTTGTAATATTGATCATTTCAGTAACAATAAATCATTTGACATTCTGCGGACCAAACATCATTGACCATTTCTTCTGTGATTTTGACCCAATTCTTGAACTTTCCTGTTCCGACCCTTTTATAGTTAAGATGGAGAGTCGGTTAATAGCTGTTCCTCTGGTCATTTGTCCATTTGTGGTTATTATCATTTCATATGTTTATATAATTTTCACCATACTGAAGATCCCCTCTGTGACCGGGAGGCAGAAGACCTTCTCCACCTGCAGCTCTCACTTGGCCGTGGTGTCTTTATACTATGGATCACTTATTAGCATCTATTTGCTTCCAAACATGAACAATGCAAAGAAAATCCTTTCCCTGTTCTACAATGTTGTAACTCCACTTCTGAACCCCATGATCTACAGCTTGAGGAATAAAGATATTAAGCAGGCCTTAGAAAGAATATTGCAACAAATGAGCAATAAATTCCACATGTGTTAGTTCAGTCGTAGTCGTAGTCAGAAGCAGTGAATATTCTTACAAGCATAGTTAAAGGGGGTCTGAGCAGCTCTAATGAACCAAGGGCAGCGACAAATAGACTTCGCTGACCTGAAGCACATGCTGCCTTCGCTTTGTAAATTGTTTCCCGTTTTGTGACAAAATACCACACTGATTATGAATTTTAGTAGTTCAGTGTAGAGATGATCGAACCTTTGAAGATTCGGTTTGTGTCAGGTTAGCAGAGAAGAGAGAGTCTGTCTGATGATATCAGATGTAAGCTGTAATAATTACTGTTGGGCGCTAATATTCGAATCACAAATTTTAATCGCGAATATCGCCACTTTGAGAACTCGTGAAGATTTAGAATATAGTGATATATGTTTGTATTTTCGAATATTCTACTTTTTTTTTTCATCTGAACCCATGATCCCTCCCTGCTTCTTGCTTGTGGGCCAATGAGAAGGCTGCAATGTCTTTGCCTGAGCTTAGCAACATCCCTAGCAACCAATAGGACAATTGCCTACCCCTTTAGTAAATAAAAACTTCCCCAGCAGCCATTTTGTGAAGTTTTTTTGCAGTTCTGAGAGAATTTAGGGGGTGGGCGAGGCTTCTTATCAATTTGGACCTACATTTGCCTCACATTAATAGTAAGTAACCTCATCATGTGTACCTCACATTAATGGTTAACCCAATGTTGCCCATTATTTGATGAAGTGCTTGGGCCACTTACTTTTAATGTGAGGTACATGGGGGTACTAATGTAATAGCACCATGTACCTCAGATTAATAATAGGTGACCCCATATTTTCAAATTATGGCTACTGGCAACATTGCGGTTAATGAGTCACATTAACCCCAAATGTTGGATCCAAAGCTAAGTTATCTGGATCCAAAATTGCTGGATGTTACCGGAATGCCAGCTAGCTCCATTGACTAAGCAGCGGTAATTCTCCAGCCGAATCCTGGCATATTTGCCGGGTAGCGGATGGATCTCTGCCAGACTCCATTATTGTCCATGGGACCGGAAAACATTCTGGTAACATCTGGAAATGCCGGGACCAGATAGCTCCGGCAGGTTGTTCTCTGTAGAACAAGATGCAGGAACTATGCCAGCAGTGTGAAACAGGCCTTACTATTAGGCCTCATGCACACAACCGTTGTTTGATTCCCTGTCCGTTGCTCAGTTTTTCGTGATTTTCTGCGGACCCATTGGTTTTCAATGGGTCCGTGGAAAACTCGGCAAATGCACCGTTTGTCCTCCGCGTCCGTGGTCCGTGATTCCAGTCCGTCAAAAAAATATAACCTGTCCTATTCTTGTCCATGAAAAACGGTTCACGGACCCATTTAAGTCAATGGGACCGTGAAAAAATGCGGATGGCCATCCGTGTGTCATCCGCGTTCCGCGTCCGTTTTTTTTGCGGATTCCTTGGCAGGCACTTGGCAAAAATTGTCAGTCTGTCATTTGGTAAAATCTTTTGGGTCATGTCCGCTAAAAAAAACGGAAGACACATGGAAACACAACGGAAGGCAAAAACGGACACAGACCACTGAACAACGGAACCCCTTTTTGTGGACAACATAAAAAAACGGTCGTGTGCATGAGGCCTTACATTGATATCTCCCTGCCTTTATTTCAGGCTGACATTGTAACTGTACCTGAATTGGCTGCACAAAACTGACTAGGGTCTAGTGGTCACTAGTCTCTGATGTGCTGTTCTCTGCTGCAATGGGCTCTGCTGCACTGGGCTCTGCTGCACTGGGCTCTGCTGCACTGGGCTCTGCTGCACTGCTGATATTTTCAAGGTGACATGGAAGAGGAACTGCAGGTCATTCTCCCACTCACTCTCTCAGATACTAGCTGAAACTGAATCCCGACAACCCCCCTCCCCCCTCGAGCTGTCATGTTTATCTTCATTGGTGGGGCAGTGGGACCTAACCAATCCCTGCCTCACTAGCCCTTTTCAAGCATTTTCATTGGTGGCAGTGGCTGGCCAGCATCACAGTTTGAAGGAAGGAACTCTCTCCTTCCTTCCTTCCTGCTGTACGCACTGTGTGTGATGTAGGGTTGTTTCGATACCAAAATTTAGACTCTGTTTCGATGCCATAAAAAAGTATTGCGATACTCGATACCATTCAATACCACACGAAAAATATAAAACATCAAAAAGGAACATCCGGCTCATAATCGAGCAGTCTGATCCTATTTTTTCGGGGGACAAAAAAAAATTGCGAATCGCGCAGTTTTTTTCCCCCCTCTATTCTGGCATTCACCGCATAGGAGATTTTTTAAATATTTTAATAGTTTGGACTTTTCGGACGTGGCAATATGTGATATGTTTATTTATTGTTTATATATTTTATATGTAAAAGTGGGAAAGGGGGTGATTTAGACTTAATATTTTGGTGTTTTTTTAACTTTCTTTTTTTTTTTTTTACTGTTTATCTATTAACTATTTCCCCCCATAGGGGGTAGAACCTGGGATCTTTTCATCCATTGTCTTATTCACCTTAATAGAGTTCTATTAGGGTGAATAGGACTTCACACTCTCCCTGCTGCCCTGTGCATAGTGCACATGGCAGCAGGGAGCCTACCATGGCATCCAGGACTTCAGTAGCGTCCTGGCTGCCATGGTAACCAATCGGAGCCCCAGGATTACACTGCTGGGGTTCCGATGAGAAGCTGCCACTGCCACCAATGAGGATGAGGGGAGGGGACCCTGTGTCCACTGCCACCAATGATTTTAATACTGGGGAGGGGGGGGAGGGCGCACTGCTCCACCAATGATAGTTAACCTTTAATACAGGAGCTGATACCGGCAGAATCACATAGTCGGCAGCCTGCCTCTGACAGGGAGCTGTGATCAGCGTCAGTTAACCCCTCAGGTGATGTACCTGAGGGGTTGACTGCGGCTGATCGCAGCGCCCTGTGATAGAGGCAGGGTGACGGCTATGTGATTCTGCCACCTCATGTATTTGCATTAGAAGTTAACTTTCATTGGTGGAGAAGGGCCGTCGGCCCTCCCCCTCTTCTCTCCTCATTGGTAGCAGCAACACAGGGGGGAGGGAGAGATTGCTTCCTTCTCCCCTGTGCTGCTGAGGGAACTTAGAGGGCGCTGACAGCATCAGGGTCTCCGCTTCTCTGTATTGCCGCGGCCCGGCAAGCAATTTTCCAGGGCCCAGTCCTCAACCAGCGGTCCCCAACCGCCCGGCCATTGCCCAGGACTGAAACATAGAAACATAGAATGTGTCGGCAGATAAGAACCATTTGGCCCATCTAGTCTGCCAAGTATATTGGACTAGATGGGCCACATGGTTCTTATTTGCCGACACATTCTATGTTTCTATGTTTCAGTCCTAGGCCATGGCCGGGCGGTTGGGGACCGCTGGGTTAGATTGTGATATAGTGTAGCTGATAGGTTTCAGTTCAGGGTGTTAGGTAGTGTGATAGGTTCTGCTGTCCAATGTCCATACATACATGCTACAGACATAGTGCTGTGATGTCACAACACTACTTAGTGCACCAATCACTAATATGTAGTCAGACCTGCTAAAATGTGAAGTTGCACGTATTGCGCCAAAACATTTGCATCATTAGTGACGATTTGCACAATCACAAATATATCGGAGCACTCGATCTGCATATAAAGCTATTGTAATGTTCTGCCGTGACAACCATTTTCTCCAGTATAAGGAATCCTCTAGCAGCTTGAAAAATGTAGCTATAGTGACCCACAATTTTCCCAGTTTCGCAATCAAGAAAATATTCACAAATTTGCGAATATATGACGAATATTCTACCAAATATTCTCGAAATATCAGGAATTAGAATATTGCCCCTGCCACTCATCACTAGTAATAATTTTCATATATTTTTTCCGAGGTACCCAGAGGAACGTTGATTGGGTTACAATACTCCTTATGCATACTTAGCACCCTGCATAGGAAATAATAGTACCCACCCAGAGGTCCACCCAAGGCTTCTTAACTGGAAAAGCTGATTATACCTGCTTTGCTCTGATAAAGAGTTTTTGTCTCTCTCTCCAATTTGCCCGAGACGAAAAAAAAAAAAAAAAGGGGGTTCATTGGTAATTTCGGGAAGAATTCAGAACTGGTAGAATCGATTCGCTCATCCTTAGTTCAGTGCACCGAGGGCACTGCCACTGACCTCCGTGCATGAAAGATCCATTAGCCACCCAGCCCTTCACTCCAAATATTGATTGACAATGCCGAGGCCTTAGATACATCATCTTGTTTGGCCCTGTGTACTCGCAAACAAGAGTCATGTGATCACATATTAGTGCATGCACAGTGCACTTCTGTTCATCCTGGCAGAGACAATTTACTCCTAATCTTTCATTAGCAATGGTAATCCATTGTCCTGGCCACCAGTGAAGCCAGTGCTTTTTCCTATAGTGTACAAGCACGGCCACCACTGCTGCATTGCAGGGTGGTCATAACCTTGGAAACAAACAGTGTGTAATGTGATGGAAAAATCATTTCAGACAGCAAAGTAAGCAATGTGGATAATAACAATACATTAGACAACCCCTTAAACCCTTAGGATACAAGAGTTTTTTTTTTGTTTTTGCATTTTCATTTTTCATCACTGTCTTCCTGGAGCCATAACTGTTTTTATTTTTACATTCAAATAGCTGTATGAGAGTTTATATTTTTGTTAGACAAGTTGTCATTTCCAATGCCATCACTGAATATGGCAAACAATGTAGTGGGAAGCAGGAAAAAATCGAAATGGGATGGATTTAAAAAAAAAAAAAAAAACGCAATTCCTCCACCGTTTTACGGGTTTTGTTCACACGTAGTTTGTTCCTTTTGTGGCAAAACTGACCTATGACATTCATCTTCTGGGTCACTATGATTACAGCTATATCATATGTATATATCTATAGGTTTTTATGTCTGCATAGTTTAAAGATAAATTTGGCCATTTTGACACTTTTTTTCCCATTAAACCATTTGTCTTATTGGAAAAATATTATTTATATTTTAATAGTATGGGCATTTTTGGTCACTGTGATACCCATGATGTTTATATATTTTGTTATTTATGTATTTATTTTTTATTCTACGGAATTTAACGGTGATTTAAACTTTTATGTATTTATTTTTTTATGCATTTTTAAACAGTTATATTTTACTTCTGTCTTATAATTTTGAAGCTCATACTTGAGCCTACAAAATCTAATTTTAGTTTTTAATTCTGAACATTCATGGATTTTTTACATGCGTTTAAATGTCAGAATTGCTCATTTTTTTATGCAGGCCTGCCTCCTGCTCGCCAAAACAACAATTGCAGTTTGAATGTCCTAGGTCTCTTCAGAAGAGCGAGACCTAGCGCACTTAAATCAATTACCGGCATTCTCATTGGCCGCAGAGGATGCCGGTAAGAAACCCGATGAGCTGGCCACCGCCATCTTGATTGAAGGTCCTGCACAAAATCCTGTGCACGGTGAAGTATGTCGTCACTACGCCGGGTGACGTGATGACGTCATCACACGCTGAGTAAGATTTTGCGCTGTATCTACAATCAAGATGGCAGTGGCCGGCTCTTCACGATCAAATGGAAGAGGTTAAATATCATTTTATTCTTTTTTTTTATTTTACAATGTAATATTGATGTCAGATGCCGCAATCAATGTTGAACGCGGCATTTGAGGTGTACAATGAAAGGGAATGGCGCCTTCTCTGTCTTTGCACTCACTACTTACGTACCAAGAAATGTGATTCACTAAGCAAATTCTTTTGTAAATTTGTTCCCACCAAGCCACTTTTTTTCATGACACTGTATGTATTTAAACACCATCTGCCCCTGATAAGTAAAAATTTATGGAAGCTTCCTAAAAAAGTATAACACAAATGATGGCAAGGTGTGTTTTTAAACATTCTATATGTTAGGACTGTTAACCATGGATTTACACAAGCAATATATATGTCAGTGTCACTTTGATATGAATTAAACATAGTAACATAGTAACATAGTATATAAGACCGAAAAAAGACATTTGTCCATCCAGTTCGGCCTGTTTCCTACAAGTTGATCCAGAGGAAGGCAAAAAACCCCTGTGAGGCAGAAGCCAATGTTCCTCACTTAAGGGGAAAAAAAATTCCTTCCCGACTCCAATCAGGCAATCAGAATAACTCCCTGGATCAACGACCCCTCTCTAGTAGCTGTAGCCTGAAATATTATTACACTCCAGAAATAAATCCAGTCCCCTCTTGAATTCCTTTATTGTACTCACCATCACCACCTCCTCAGGCAGAGAGTTCCATAGTCTCACTGCTCTTACAGTGAAGAATCCTTTTCTATGTTTGTGTACAAACCTTCTTTCCTCCAGACGCAGAGGATGTCCCTTGTCACAGTCACAGTCCTGGGGATAAATAGATGATGGGAGAGATCTCTGTACTGACCCCTGATATATTTATACATAGTTATTAGATCTCCCCTCAGTCGTCTTTTTTCTAAAGTGAATAACCCTAATTTTGATAACCTTTCAGGGTACTGTAGATCCCTCATTCCAGTTATTACTTTAGTTGCCCTCCTCTGAACTCTCTCCAGCTCTGCTATGTCTGCCTTGTACACAGGAGACCAGAACTGTACACAGTACTCCATGTGTGGTTTAACCAGTGATTTGTAAAGTGGTAGGACTATGTTCTCATCACGGGCGTCTATGCCCCTTTTGATGCAACCTATTATCTTATTGGCCTTGGCAGTAGCTGCCTGACACTGGTTTTTGCAGCTTAATTTGCTGTTTATTAAAATTCCTAGATCCTTTTCCATGTCAGTGTTACCGAGTGTTTTACCATTTAATATGTACGGGTGACTTGCATTATTCCTTCCCATGTGCATAACTTTACATTTGTCAGTGTTAAACCTCATCTGCCATTTTTCTGCCCAAGCCTCCAATCTATCCAGATCCCTCTGTAGCAGAAAACTGTCCTCTTCAGTGTTAATTACTTTACACAGTTTAGTGTCATCTGCAAAATAGATATTTTACTGTGCAGGCCTTCTACAAGATCATTAATAAATATATTGAAGAGAATAGGGCCCAGTACTGACCCCTGAGGTACCCCACTAGTGACCGTGACCCAATCTGAGTGTGTACCGTTAATAACCACTCTCTGTTTTCTGTCACTCAGCCAGTTACTTACCCACATACAGACATTTTCTCCCAGTCCGAGCATCCTCATTTTATGTACTAACCTTTTATGAGGTACGGTGTCAAATGCTTTGGAGAAGTCCAGATATACGACATCCATTGATTCGCCGCTGTCAAGTCTAGAACTTACCTCCTCATAGAAGCTGATTAAATTTGTTTGGCATGACCGATCCCTCATGAAGCCATGCTGATATGGTGTTATTTGCTTATTTTCATTGAGATACTCCAAAATAGCATCTCTTAGAAACCCTTCAAACAGTTTACCAACAATAGATGTTAAACTTACCGGCCTATAATTTCCAGGCTCTGTTTTTGGACCCTTTTTGAATATTGGTACCACATTTGCTATGCGCCAATCCTGTGGAACATTCCCTGTTATTATAGAGTCCGTAAATATCAGAAATAATGGTCTGGCTATGACATCCCCAATTCTCTTAGGATACGGGGTGTATGCCATCCGGTCCTGGCGATTTGTCTATTTTAAGCTTTTTAAGTCGCTGTTGTACTTCTTCCTGGGTCAGACAGGGCACTTTTAATGGGGGATTTACTTTTACATTCTGCATTTCATCTGACAGTTTATTTTCCTCAGTGAATATTAAAAAATATTTAATAGTTTTGCTTTATCCTCGTCGCTCTCTGCAACACCCCCCTCATTGCTATGTAGAGGGCCGACTCCTTCAGATTTATATTTTTTACTATTTATATAATTGAAGAACATTTTAGGGTTAGTTTTACTCTCTTTGGCAATTAATCTCTCGGTCTCTAGTTTGGCAAATTTTATTAGTTTTTTACATATTCTATTTTTTTCCTTATAGTTTATCAGTGCTTCCTGACTCCCCTCCTGTTTTAGCGATTTATATGCTTTCTTTTTGTCATTTATTGCCTTCTTTACGGTTCCATTCATCCACATTGGTCTCTTATTGTTCCTTAGCCTTTTATTCCTATAAGGTATGTACCTCTCACAATTAGATGTTACAATGCTTTTAAAAATCTCCCATTTTATGGTTGTATTTTTATTTTTGAGGACTTTGTCCCAGTTAGTTAGGCCTATGGCCTCGCTTAGTTGGCTAAATTTTGCTTTTTTGAAGTTTGGTATTTTTGTTCCTCCCTTTAGAAACTCTCGTTTGAAGGATAATTGGAAGCTTATAACTTTATGCTCACTATTTCCCAGGTGTCCCCCAACCTGCACATCTGTTGTTCTATCAGGTCTATTGGTTAATACTAAGTCCAGTATGGCCGTCCCTCTAGTGGGGTCCTGAAGTGGGGAAAGGAAATTGTCTTTGGCTATTGCCAAGAACCTGTTTCCTTTATGGGATGTACAGCTTTCAGTTTCCCAGTCTATATCTGGGTAGTTGAAGTCCCCCATGATAACGACTTCATTATGATTTGCCGCCTCGTCTATCTCGTTTAGTAATAGATTTTCTGTGGACTCTAGTATATTAGGTGGTTTATAATACACTCCTATTAGTAATTTATTATTGTTTTTTGCTCCATGTATTTCTACCCACAGTAACTCCACATGTTCATGTCCCTCACAGATGTATTCTCGAATTGTGGGCTTTAGACACGACTTCACGTAGAGGCAGACCCCTCCACCTCTCCGGTTTTGACGATCCTTTCTAAACAGATTGTAACCTTTTATATTAACTGCCCAGTCATAGCTATCATCCAGCCATGTCTCAGTTATTCCCACTATGTCATAGTCCTCCTCACACATCACTAATTCCAGTTCACCAGTCTTGTTAGTCAGGCTTCTGGCATTAGTATACATACATTTGACAGGTTTATGTGTATTTTTTACCCTACATCTTTCATTCTGAGCTGTTCTAGTCCCCCCTTCCATTCCTCCCCCAGACACACTACCTCGCCCCTGGTCTCTATCTGCACTATCTTCCCCTCCTATAACGTAATTACCCTCCCCCCAGTCCCTAGTTTAAACACTCCTCCAACGTTCTAGCCATCTTTCTCCCCAACACAGCTGCCCCTTCCCCATTGAGGTGCAGCCCGTCCCTACGGTAGAGCCTGTAGCCAACAGAGAAGTCGGCCCAGTTCTCCATGAACCCGAACCCCTCCTTCCTACACCAGTTCTTGAGCCACTTGTTAACCTCCCTAATCTCCCGCTGCCTTTCTTGTGTGGCTCGTGGTACAGGCAGGATTTCAGAAAATACTACTTTTGAGGTCCTTGCCCTAAGCTTTTGACCTAAATCCCTGAAATCATTTTTAAGGACTATTGATTATATTGCATCCAGGAGCTAAAAAAGGTGAGGGAAAGATAAAAAGCAAAAATTGATTCAAAAAATTGCCCATTTAGTACCCCCACAGAGAAGGATGTTCTTTAGTGCCCCGTTACACTAGATACGCCCCTTTAGTGCCCCCTCAAAGCAGATATGCCCTTTTAGTACTCCCTCACAATAGATATGCCCCTTTAGTATCCCCTCATACTAGATATGCCCTTTTAGTACCACCTCACAGTATATATGCACCCTTAGTATCCCCTCATACTAGATATGCCTTTTTAGTACCACCTTACAGTTTATATGCACCCTTAGTGCTCCTTTTCACTAGATATGCCCCTTTAGTGTACCCACACAGTAGATATGCCCTTTTAGTAAACCTTCACAGTAGATTTGCCCCTTTAGTGCCCCTCACAATAGATGTGCCCCTTTTTATGTCCCCTTACAGTAGATATGCTCCCTTAGTTTCTCTTCACAGTAGATATGACTTTAGTGCCCTCTCACAGGAGATATATCCACTTAGTGCACCAATAGTGATGTAGTTTTAATAAAATAAAAAACAGCACTACTTACCTAGCTCCTAGCTCCCACTTTGCTGATGAATGAAGCACATCAGCCTGGAGCTTGTGCTTCTCCCACTCTGCAGGCATTATGATGTTATTTTATCGCGCCTGCTGCTGGGGTCAGAAAGAACCGGCCAATGAATGGTGGAGCAGGGAGCTGCTGGGCTCCCTGCTTCACCATGGTATTCAACTTTATGTGCGAGCTCAGGACGCACATACAACTGGATGCGGAACACGCAGGGGTCCGGACAGCCGGCATCCAAGGTCCACATTCGGATCATGGTCCGCTTGTGAGTACCCCTGCCTTAGATGTTATATGTCAAGGCCAATTAGAGCTCTTTTGATATATGTAGAATCGATTTGGCCACAAATGGAATTTTTTTTTTTTTTACAAACCAGGCACAAAAAAATTCAATATGTTTGCTCATCTGTAATTATTTATTATTAGAGATGTCGCGAACATAAAATTTTCCGTTCGCGAACGGCAAACGCGAATTTATGCAAATGTTCGCAAACATGCGAACAGGGCGAACCGCCATAGACTTCAATAGACAGTCAAATTTTAAAACCCTCAGGGACTCTTTCTGGCCACAATAATGATGGAAAAGTTGTTTCAAGGGGACTAACACCTGGACTGTGGCATGCCGGAGGGGATCCATGGCAAAACTCCCATGAAAAATTACGTAGTTGACGCAGAGTGCGGTAAGTTATAATCGCAATGCGAATTCAACTTAGAGCTGGGTTCCTAATGGTTGTATTGCTAGAATTATATAACGAAGATTGAGAATATAGCGCTAAATTCTCAATCTTCGTTATATTCTAGCAATACAACATTAGGAACTCAGCTCTAAGTTGTAATCGCAATGCAAATAATACTTACAATTATTAATCGCTTTGCGAATCCATTTGATGCCTCTATTAGATTGTATATGACGGTTGACTATGACTATCACCAATGTTCTGCGGCCTCGGCAAGATATCTGAACCCCCCAGGGGCCATTTAGGTGTTTTTGATAGAAAACGCATCAAAAACGCATATGCGTTTTTATTATTTTTTTATTTAATTTTTTTGTGTATTTTGTCACATTGCATATTTACATTTGGTATAGGCAAATATGGTAGTCTAGATCATTACTCTGCCCAAATCTATTCAGCTACATGGCTTAGAAAATGTGCTGTCAAATAATGATCCTAGGTTTTGGTATAGACACATGATCTAGACTACCATATTTGCCTATACCAAAGGTAAATATGCAACAAAATGTGGCAAAATACACAAAAAAAATTAAAAAAATTATAAAAACGCAGATGCGTTTTTAATGCGTTTTTGATGCGTTTTCTATCAAAAACGCCCAAATGGCCCCTGGGGGGTTCAGATATCTTGCCTCTGAGGCCGCAGAATGTTGGTGGTAGTCATAGTCAACCGTCATATACAATCAAATAGAGGCATCAAATGGATTCGCAAAGCGATTAATAATTGTAAGTATTATTCGCATTGCGATTACAACTTGGAGCTGAGTTCCTAATGGTTTTATTGCTAGAATATAATGAAGATTGAGAATATAGCGCTATATTTGTTATCTTCGTTAATATATTCTAGCAATACAACCATTAGGAACTCAGATCTAAGTTGTAATCGCAATGCGAATAATACAGGTTATATTAATCGCATTGCGATTTACAATTACTATTACTGCAGCTTCAGAATAAATCTAAGATGGATGCCGTCCTTGCGTTTAGATAGGAGGTGGGAGGTTCTGGGAGGGAGGGTATGCTGCTGATTGGCTGGAATGTGTCTGCTGACTGTGAGGTACAGGGTCAAAGTTTGCTCAATGATAAACTATACGGGAGAACGCGAACATCGCATATGTTCGCCCACCACAGCGGACGCGAACAAGCTTTGTTCGCCGGGAACTGTTCGTCACTTGTCAGCGAATAGTTCGGGACATCTCTATTTATTATCCTGTAGCAAAAAAGATAATAGCAGGGCAGCACCGCTCCAAAGCGCTCCTTATAGGTGAGATCTGGACGGTCTATTTATTATCCATCAGCCCTTGCTGTGCCTGAATATCAGGCAGCGTCTTTACACTTGGATAGAGAGAACAAAGTCCTGTAATAATGCAATATAGATGGATAAAAAGGCATAATGCAAAAATAGTGCAGCGGTTTTTTCATCTTGTCTTAGGCCTCAGAAACTAACAATCACTTATCTTCAATTCCTAGCCGAAGAAATCTCCTGCAAAGCTTGTAGATTTTGTTGTCCAAAAGAGTGGTGAATGGTGACCTTACAGCTTCCTAGGGATTAGAATAGAGGTGATTATTTCTATGTCGGAGAAAGGGGAGCTGTTTTTTTTTTTTTCCCATTTGTGTGTCTGAACAATGAAATAGTAGGATTCTACATGGCCACACAGTGTTTGAATGTATACCAGCACAGTAGCCATTGCCTGATCTATGCACAACCTGTAGGTGGCCACAAAGAAGCTGTCTAACAAGGTGAAGAACATTTTATTTTGGTTGAACACCTTAGACCATAAGATTTAAAAACGGTGAAAGTGGTGACATTAACTGAATCTGAATACATAGGATGGAATTCATGTTGAAAGTTATGGTGGTGCAGAGAGCCCTTGGCTTCCTGTCCCTTCATGTACTCTATTAGGTCACAGGTTGGTTCAGGCCTATGTCCTACAAGAGGTCGGGAGCGCAGTAATGACTCTGATGTCAGCATACTGAACACAGGAGGCGTGATGCAGTCAAGTCATTGTTACCTGTGCCAAAACACTGGAAGGCAGCAGACAGCAATAAAATCAGGCTGCTGATCATGGGACCAGGAAATTAGGCAAAGTTTTATTATTTTTTATTATTGTCATAAATGCAAACATTATAAAAATGTGAGGGGCACAGACCAGGGACTGAAGGGCAAAAAAATTTGACTGTTAGAGCACATTGTGAGAGCACAGATGGAGAGATATTATAACAATGTGGGAGCACAGTAGGAGGCATTATTGATACATCGTGGCCCATGGCCACCACCGCTCTGCTCACCCACTAAGCAAAGATCTGCTGTCTTCTCTCCCCTCCTTCCCAGTGGGTAGATCCCTGTTTGCTATGTTCATCTGCCTGTGTACTGACTTGTGTGTTGCTAGCTTCATGGATATTGACCCTCTGCTGCCTGACCTGACCTCTGCCTGATCTCCAATTTGATCTTGAGCTGCCTGTCCTGACTCTGACTTCAACATGGGACCACAAAGGGGGGGCATTATAATGTTGGGGTACTATTGTTTAGGGGTCACTCAGAAAACACCATTATTGTATGGGAAGTGTAGACACTATTACTCTTCGGGGAGTGCCACAACTCAAAAGGGGTTGCATTAACTCTCTGGGGCAACACATCTGGGACACTACATCTGGGATGGCCAAGGTCCAACAGTTGTCCAGAGACCCTTAGAAATCTAGCTATGCCTCTTTCTAAATAAGTATAAAAACATGAGCATGAGCGAAAAGCACCATCTCTACCAAAGCGCCATATTGCCTAAGCGCTTGGCAGTTAATCATGACAGTTGAATAACATGCTTCTTTCCTCTCTTCCCACAGGTATATCTGCAATTTATTTGGACAATACTGCTCCACCTAGCTTTCCCCAAGCCTAACAGTGCAGCTTCCATCTTCCCTGGTATATAACTCTGCATATTCATCCATGTATACTAGTGATGATCGAGCACCCCGATGCTCGGGTGCTCTGCCCGAGCACATCGGGATTAGTGATGAGCGGCAGGTGCCATATTCGATTTTGTCGAAATCGAATATTCGTCATTATTCTAGTTATTTAAATAATTGCGTATTGCGATTTTAACTTAAGGCTACTTTCCTATTGGTTTGATATCTAGAATTAGGGAAGATGACGAATATGACGAATGATAAGTATTCTCCATCTTCGTTTTAGCTCCATATTCGTCAACCTCGCTAATTCTAGCAATCAAATAGGAGGGTTGACTATAGAGACATCTGTGTTTAATTCGCTATGCGATTATATTATTATTCTTTTTTTAATAAATAGAATTATAATAATTATCAAGTATTATAATTATTCTATTTATTTTTAAAAAAAGCAAAGTAATATAATCGCATAGCGAATTAAACACAGCTGTCTCTATAGTCAACCTTCATATTTGATTGCTAGAATTAGCAAAGTTGACGAATAGGTTGCTAAAACGAAGATGGAGAATATTTCGTTATCTTCGTTTTGAGGAATATGACGAATACATTCGTCATATTCGCTAATTCTACCAACTCAACCATAGTAAACCAGGTCTCAGTTGAAATTGCAATGCGATTAATTTAAGTTATATTAAACGCGTTGCGATTTTAACGTAGTTCTCAAATCCGACAGTACATTTTAGTATATGAAGACGTTCCCATGGTGATGGGGACGCTCCATGAGCACGGAAGTCGGCAGAAGTGGCAACGGGCACTGACTGGAGCAGCCAGGAATCCTCAGGACAGGTAAGAACTACTTTTTGGAAGTGGGAAAGAAAAAAATATAACAAAAAAAAAAGAATATTCGAAATAGCGAATTTATAGCGCTATATCTGAAATATTCGTGAATTAGCGAAGTGCCGATATTCGCAAAAAAAATTCGCTATTCGAATATTCGCGCTAGACACTAATCGGGATGTTCGGGTGCTCTACCGAGCCCTATAGAAGTCAATGGGAGAACCCGAGCATTAAACCGGGCACCCCCTGCTCTGAAGAGAGGAGGGTGCCTGGTTCATATGAAAAGGACAGAAATTGATGGAAACTGGATGTCTGGATGCATCTCGGACTTGAAAGTCGCTGCTGGGAACGATGTTGCCCGAGTTGTACGTCACTTTTACAGACTGACCATAAAACTCCCAAAACCGAAGACAAAAGCGATTTTAGATGAAAAATTGTTAGGAAACATTCATTCCTGTATATTTACTTTTATATAAATAGCAAGTTCAGACAAAAATGTTCATGATTTTTGCAACTGGGGCCATGTGTTGACCGGACTATCATCTGATGATAATGAACTTGTAAGAAGAACGGAGTGGACGTTGAGCTGACAAGTGACCGTGTACATAAAATTGTAGGTGAGGGTCTACTGCCGCTTTGTTAACTCTAGATAACTTCTAAGCTGATCGCACGTCCCCTTGATGTAGACGATCTATCGATGTCTGCTCTTTCAACTTTCAATGTTCTTTTATGCCCCTACCATGGTGATAGCAAGTTTAGGCAAAAAATGTTATGACTTTCGGAAATGGGGCCATGTCTTAGAGGGTTTCGATTGTGTTGACCGGACTCTTGGACAATGAAACTGAACTTATTGGAAGAGGAACGGCCAGTGGCATCTGTATTACACAGTCTAGATATAAGTGTAGATTTGCGTCTCACTGCTCACAGCAAGCAGAGTTTGTGGAATACAGAAAATGACTGTATGTCACTAGTATTTTTTAATTAAATATAGGCCGCACACAGTCTAGATATAAGTGTAGATTTGTGTCTTACTGCTCACAGCAAGCAGAGTTTGTGGAATACAGAAAAAGTCACTAGCGGTCGCCCTGACAAAAAAAATAAAAAACTCCCCCAAAACAATTTTGGCTGCCTGCCACCTCTAACAATAGTCCTTAAAAGGACTGTTAGTACTTTGAAACGTCTTCTCAATGATAATTTTTAGATGAAATTTACCCTACACTGACTGTCCCTTCCTAACAGCAGCTCTCCCTGACTAGCAATAAGCCGAACCCACGTGATACTGGTACTCGGCCGAGCATGCTCGCTCAACACTAATGTATACTATTTTCTGCAAGTGTAATATCATTGTGCTTAATCCTATAGATGTTCTTCCAATTGACCCTATGTGATTTCCATGACTGTTGTAATGCTTGTGATCTGTAGTGATTTTATGGCCCATCCAGATCCTTAGCTGTGTTTAGTTACCTACATATATGTTCTCTTCTCATGTGCCCTAACTATGTGATTGATTAATGAGCTAAATTACCCCTAGTTCTGTGATCACACTTCCTATAAATATAGACACAGTCTAAGGGGAAGCACTCGCAGGGGTCAGCATGAGCCAAGAGCACCATCTCTGCCAAAGCGCAATATTGCCTAAGCAGTTGGACAGGGCTGGAGATGGAGGTGCTATGTATACTACTCAAACAAAGTTACACACAGCACGGGTATGTTACAGTATTGTTTCACCCAGGTTCTTGCTACATTTCTCATTGCTATGGCTGTCTACCTTTAAAATCAACCTCACCTTCCACCTTCTGTCCCTTCTCTCCACATCAGTCCCTCCCTCCTTCCCTCACCATTGTTCAATTCGCATAGACTTTATACCCTTATACATCACCGTGAACTATCCTCCTCCACGGTGCAGCATAAAAAACAGCAATATAAATCTTTCAACCACTTGTTGTCTCTTTCTGTTCTTCTGCTACTAGCTGCAGGGGATATTTCAGCAAACCCTGGCCCTCCCTCTGTTGCTAACTTCAGCTTCTCCTCTGCCACACACAGAAACCCCAAAAATCGGATTAATGTTTACTGCACATCCTCTCCAGTCTCTTAACTGTGCACTCTGGAATGCGCTTTCAGTTCGTAATAAACTACCCACAACCCACGATTTCTTCCTTTCACACTCTCTGAACTTGCTGGCCCTTACAGAATTCTGGCTTCAACCCTCTGACACTGCTTCCCTATCCCATGGTGGACTTCAGGTCTCCCATACCCCCAGACCTGATGACAGGCATGGTGGTAGAGTAGGCATACTACTTTCTCCACAGTGCACGTTTCATGTAATTCCCCCTGTACCCTATCTCACATTCCACTCTTTTAAAATCCATACTATCAGACTCTTCCATCCATTCCCCCTGACAGTTGCAGTTGTCTATCGTCCCCCAGCCTCACCCGACCAATTCCTGGATCACTTTGCAGCTTGGCTTCCTCACTTACTATCTTCTGAATCACCAACTCTTATTATGGGTGATTTTAATATCCCCATTGATGATCCTATCTCCCCAACAGCCTCTCACTTTCTTACTATAACCACCTCTCTTGGCCTATCACAACTTACTTCTCTAGTCTTCCTCCGTCACTGCTCAGTCTCAAACTTTAGTAACTCATCCTTCCCACTTTCTGACCACAATCTTCATTCATTTACTACTAAGACCTCTCAATCTTCTCATGACAATCCTACTTTTCACACTTATAGAAACCTACACACCATTAACTGCCAGCAACTTATTGACACCCTATAGTTAGCTCTTACCCCAATCTCTTCCCTCTCCTGTCCAGTTTGACTGTCAATCATTACAACCATACCCTCAAAGCCACCCTAGATGAAGCAGCTCCAGTATTAGTCCAACCCTCCAAAGTTCCAGAACCTGTCACTCACCTCTGTGCTGATGGCATGGCCACTTACTTCTGAGACAAGATTGGCAGTATCCAGCAGGAAATAATCTCCCAGCCCCTAAATAATCTCAATCCTCCTCCTTCCCATACTTCGACATGCTCTATCTCCTCTTTTGACCCTATAACAGATGAAGAAGTCTCCAGGCTTCTCTCTTCTTCTCGACCCACGACCTGTAGCAGTGGTTCTATTCCATCACACCTTCTCCAGTCCCTCTCCCCGGCTGTCATTACTCACCCATATACAATTTTTAACCTCTTTCTCTTCTGGTATCTTTCCCTCCTCTTTCAGACACTCTGTTGTAACCCCACTACTAAAAAAACATTTCTTGACCTCACCTGTGCTGCTAACTACCAACCTATTTCTAACCTCCACTTCATTGCTAAACTCCTTGAACATCTTGTCTACTCTCGCTTAATAAGCTATCTGTCTGCAAACTCTCATCTTCACCCCTTACAATCTACCTTTTGCCCTCTTCACTCTACAGAAACCGCCCTTACTAAAGTGTCTAGCAATCTCCTGACAGCAAAAAGAAATGGTGATTATTCTCTACTGATTCTTCTGGATCTCTCTGCAGCATTTGATAAGATAAGATAAAATAAGATGCCTTTATTGTCACTGTACAACACAATGAAATACAATGTACAATACAATGAAATGTTGTTTGGAGCAATCCTAGATGCCATGGACAGAGGAACAAAGAACTGACATTTAAACTAAAGCATTGCCCTAGAAAGAATTAATATTCACAGTTCACAGCCTATATAATCACAAGAGCAAAGTAGGAATTGCTTATAAATATATATACAAACTGATTCAGACACCACTGCAGACAAGAGATCATCATGGGGTCATAAATGCAGCAGTCACTTTCAGTCTGTGGTAGTTTCTATTATAGAACATAGACCATAAACTCCTTCTAACCATGTTCCACTCACTTGGTCTTAAAGACACGCTCTCTCTTGGTTCTCTTCCTATCTCTCTGGTCGCTCCTTTAGTATATCATTTGCTGGCTCTTCTTCTTCTCCTCTTCCAATTGATGTTGACATTCCTCAGGGCTCAGTACTAGGTCCTCTTCTCTTCTCCCACTACACAACTCCCATAGGACAGTAGATTTGGCTTTCGGTACCATCTCTATGCTGATGACACCCAACTATAAACTTCATCCCCTAACATCACCCATGCTTTACTCCAGAAACACCATTAATTGTCTAGAAGTTGTCTCTAAGATCATGCCCTCTCTGTATCTAAAACTGAACCTTTCAAAAACTGTCCCCCTTACAGTGGAAATGGAAAAAACTCTTGTTGCCTTGATTCATTCTTGTCTTGTCTACTGCAATGCAATACTAATCGGTCTCCCTCTCACTAAACTCTCCCCCTTCAGTCTGTCCTAAATGCGGCAGTCAGGCTCATCTATCTATACAACCGCTACACTGATGCTACTAGCCTTTGACAGTCACTTCACTGGTTGCCCATCCACCACAGAATACAGTTCAAACTTCTCACTCGCACCTACAAAGCTCTCCACAATGTTGCACCACCAATTGTTTCCTCCCTAATTTTCATCTACCACCCAACTCATGCTCTCCGTTCTGTTAGTGACCTTAGATTAACATCCTCCATAATTCATACTTCTCACGCCCATCTTTTTTCGAGCCAGACCTACTCTCTGGAATACTCTGCACCGGAATATTAGCGTAGATCAATTCACAACTTCTCCACCTTCAAACGTGCCTTAAAAACACATCTTTTAAGGCAGGCTTATCAAGCTACCTAAAATGACTATTCCCCAAGTAAACCTCTCCCCACCAACTCCTCTGGCCTGAACTCGATCCTCTAACAGTCCAAAACCAGAAGCAGATCGGCCGGCACCACTGCTTTCAGTTCAATAATGGCTTGAATACTACTTATATACAACATTCCTCATAGATTGTAAGCTCTTACGAGCAGGGCCCTGACTCCTAGTGTTTCAGTTGTATATTAGCCAGTTACTTTTGTTTTGTACATGAACCCTATGAATTTGTAAAGCGCTGCAGAATATGGTGGCGCTATAGAAATAAATCTAATAATAATAATAATAATAATTATTATTATTATTATTATTATTATTATTATTATTATTATTATTATTATTATTATTATTATTTCACCATTTTGATATTTGCTGTGACTATGGATGGACACCCACATTTGCTTCTCACCTTCTATATTTATGGATTACGTCATATGCAGCTCTTTTTATATCTTTATTTCTCAAACTATATATTATGGGGTTCATCAAAGGGGTAAATACAGTGTAAATCAAGGAGAGGATTTTACTAATAGTCAAGGTTTTCCCTTTACTCGGGACAACATACACACTGAACATAGACCAATAAAATATGGAGACCACAGTCAGATGGGAGCTACAGGTGAAGAAGGCTTTCTGTCTTCCAGTACTGGATGGGATCCTTATAATAGCAAGAACAATATTACCATATGAATAAATGATTATTACGGTCGGTATGAAAACAGATGGTATGCTAAGTAAGAAGATTTCTCTCTGGACAATAAAGGTGTCTGAACATGAAACTTCTAGCAAAGGTAGTAGATCACAGAAGAAATGGTCAATAATATTTGGTCCACAAAATGTCAGCATCGATATTGTTATAGATTCGGTAAAAGCCATAGATAAACCAAGTAACATGGTGATGATGGCCAACTTTACACAACAAACACTTGTCATAACAGAGGTATAACGGAGCGGATTACAGATGGCCACATATCTGTCATAGGACATCACTGTGAGGAGGAGACATTCAAATACTTCTGAGGCACAGAAAAAATTAAACTGAGTGATACAACCTATAATAGTTATGGCCCCCCCATTATTCAGTAGGATGTGGAGCATGTTGGGGACAACATCAGTGGGTAGCAAGATGTCACTGATGGCCAGTTGTGAGATGAAGAAGTACATTGGAGTGTGGAGGTTCTTGCTGGTGGACACCAGGGTGATGATCAGGAGATTCCCACATATTGTCCCACAGTAAACCACCAAGAGAAGACAGAACAAGAAAATCCTTAAACTTTTACTGACTTGGAATCCTAAAAGGAAAAACTCACCAAATGCAGTCAGATTGTTCTCCTGTATTTAGAGCACAAAATAAAGCAAATTAAAACACAAAATAATAATCTCAGAAAATAACTAAATTTAAATAATTCTGGATCAACAAGCCATATTTGTGGTGCTTGACTTGAAACCCTCTTCATAATATGCCTCTTCATCACTCTATGATTAACAATGAAAGCCTAGCCACATCCATACTGAAAGCTGCTATACATTTTATCCAGTAGGGAGCGCATCTCCTGGCTTCTTATATTGTACTGAGGGTTTATAAACTATCAAATGCAAATTACATTGATGGTCTGTGATATTCGCAATAAAAATTTGCTTTTCGAATATTTGTGCTCCACACTATTGTCAATCATACAGCAGGTGGGCACGGTGGGCTTCAACTGTGGGGGACAGTCTCGCTCCTCTCTACACTCGGTGATCTATATACAGATACAGGAGAGATAAATATGACGATGAGCTGTGTTTAAACTGTACTACTTATTTAGTACTAAATGTAGAGCTAGTCTCGTATAGTACCATGATTTTAGGATTTTTCACTCTTTTGTCTCCTAAGGTTTGGAAAAAGTCCTACACTTTTGGCATGCACAGATAAAACCTAAATTATAAAATAAATATCATTATATTCCACCTTTTATTGCAGCCTATACATTTCCTGAAAGTAATCACTGGGCACATTGTTAACTTACAATTGTCCTTCACTGGCGCCTTCATGCAACTTTGCATCTAAAGTTGTTTTGTTAAAAAAAAATACAAAGAAATCATATTTGTGGCTAAACTTCAGAGTCGAGCAGAACCCGAGAGACTTCCTAAAAAGTTAAGGTTAAGATGTACAGAATCCATTCATGCCCCTTATGTCTACAGTAAGTCTCCCGGCCAGGGACAACTTTAATCATCAACTGAAGAGGAGAAACATGTCTGTGATGCAAGTCAGGCCACAATACAAGTATGGGAAGTTGAAAAATGTATTTCTCCACCGTGGAGTCGTTGGCAGGCTGCAGAGGGGGGAGATAACAGTAACACGTATTGACATGCTGATTATTCTTGCTCCTCGTGTCTTACTCCTCTATCTTTGAGATTTGCAATTTCTGGATCTAGAGGAATACTTTATTTGTGTCTATATTTGCACACTTGCATATTCATTGCAGAGATTTCAGTGACTGTTTTATACAGTACATCTAGGAAACAGAGAAATTTCTGCCCTGGACCTGACAAGTGTGAACATATGTCCTTATAGAAGCGAGATGCAGAAGCCTGACGAAAGCTGAAGAAACTTGTGGATATATCTCCTTCATATATCGTGTCCTCATCTTTTGTATATATGTTCAAGAAATGAGAAAAGAATCACGATAGCAATGTGATATCCACAATACTCACAGCTGGCAACGTCATGCTCCTGCAGAAAACAATATAAGACAATAAAAAAGGAAAATTCTTCTAAATCTTTGGTAGAATTAATCTCAGCTTTGTTAAAAATTCTGGAGGTTTTTTACTTTCTATAACAGACTGATGTCTGACAATCCAGCCCTCGATATGTCACATAGTATGAGCAGTCCAGTGCCTGGCTGTATATACAGTATATATATATACACTAGATAGCATGATGACAGAGCTGTATAGTATTGCTATGGGATTTATTTAAGCCATTACCTTATGTGTCTCTTGGGTTCTATACTACTGTGTAATATAACCTAAAAGTGTATTAATAGAGTATTGTAATATGTTCCTATCAATAGATGGAAATAAAAAGTACAGAGTAAACATGTTTAATAGTGATGACCAGGCATGCTCGGCCGAGTACTGGTTCGGCTCAAGCATCGCTATGCTCGGGACACGTCTCTGTACTTGGCCGCGTACCGCATGTGCTCGAGCGGAATGCTGGAGTCTCCGCCCCTCACATTTTGCGGGTTTTAAGCAGCCAATAAAGGTGCAGGTAAGTACTGCCCTCACTGTAATGCCAGTAGCCATGTTAGCTGCTGGCATTACAGTCATTGGCTGGCCAGAACGCGTCATTGGGTGCTATGTAGAACCCGATGAGGCATGTTCGGCTCAGACGTAGACAGGGAGAGCAGAGCTTAGGAAGGGAAAGACAGAGCAGAGAGCGAATTCCACTGTTTTTATTCTGAGAAAGCTTTTCCAAGACCCAAAAGTCCTTTTAAGGACTATAGTGTGTGTGTGTGTGTGTTTTAGAGCAGCAATCTATTTACCTCCTGCAGTCTCAGGGACAGTGCTTCAGAAGGGACAGATAGTAAAGGGTGGGAGATCTGCTGTTTTTAAAACCAAAAGCTTTTCAAAGAACCCAATGTCCATTCAAAGACTACTGTGTGTGTTTCACAGCAGCAAGATATTTTTATTTTATACCTATTAGTGACATATACTGTACATCATCCGCAGACTGTGTCTTTAATAATCTGGGCCTTATCTAGTGTCCATATTCTGTGGGTTTCTGTGACATATACCGTCCTGCATCCGAAAACAGTGTGAGTATTGCAAATTCCAATAATCTGGGCCTAAAATAGTGTCCATAATCTGTGGGTTTTAGGACATATGCTGCCCTGCATCCGAAAACAGTGTCTGAATTGCAAATTTCAATAATCTGGGCCAAATATAGTGTCCATATTCTGTGGGTTTCTGTGAGATATACTGTCCTTCATTCGAAACTGTGTCTTTATTGCAAATTACAATAATCTGGGCCTAATCTAGTGTCCATATTCTGTGGGTTTCTGTGACAAATACTGTCCTGCATCTGAAAACTGTGACTGTATTGCAAATTTCAATAATCTGGGCCTAATATAGTGTCCATATTCTGTGGGTTTCTGTGAGATATACTGTCCTGCATCCAAAAACAGTTTCTGTATTGCAAATTTCAATAATCTGGGCCTAATATAGTGTCCATATTCTGTGGGTTTCTGTGACATATACTGTCCTGCATTCAAAAACAGTGTCTTTATTGCAAATTACAATAATCTGGGCCTAATATAGTGTCCATATTCTGTGAATTTATGTGACATATACTGTCCTGCATCCGAAAACAGTGTCTCTATTGCAAATTCCAATAATCTGGGCCTTATCTAGTGTCCATAATCTGTTTAGTTATGTAAACAATACTGTACTACCTCTGCAAACAGTGTCTGTATTGCACATTACAATAATCTGGGCCTAATATAGTGTCCATAATCTGTGGGTTTTGGGCCGGCAGCTGAAGGGAGCGGATGCACAGCGCTTCAGCTCCTGAGCCTCTTCTATAATCTTCCTCCATCCAGCCCTAATCCTACCTTTATACCCCTTCAAACTTTGCCATCCTTTTTCCCCGTTAGAAGAGGATTTTAGGTAGTCCACCCCACAGTCTGTGGTGCCCGGCTGCCACGATCGGCGGTTATGGCCCTTTCGGCAGTGGGAAGCCTGAGCCCAGAGCAGAGACGAACACCAGAGGCACTGTCAGCGGTAAAGAGACCTCCGTCCATGCTCCAGACTGCACAAGGGGGCCAGCGGTCTTTAAATACAAGCAGTCAAGGGCAGCCATCCTAACTCTCTGGTCCTAGAGAGAAACGCCGCTGCCTTACCGGAATGCAAATTGCAGGAAGGACTGGGCGCAGTGAGTACTGGACCAAGAGGTACACCTGAGCGCTGGGGACAATACCAAAACGCCTGCTAGCCACAATACTAGCCTGCTTGACTTAGACCCCGGACTGACCAACTGTCACTACTTTCCCCCGTTTCTACTCTCCTGTATCTATACAGTGTACATATCAGGAGTCGGGGTGGAAAAGAGTTGTATAGAGAGAGGCCTACGGCCTAATTTTTTCAGTGTCACTTTATACACTGTTATTGGGATGCTACATTAACTTTCCATCTGCCCCTGAGGGAACAACCTGTCTTAGCTGCATCTAACTAGTTAGCAATAAAGATGTCGTGAACATAAAATTTTCCGTTTGCGAACGGCGAATGCGAACTTCTGCAAATGTTTGCGAACAGGTGAATCGGGCAAACCGCCATAGACTTCAATAGGCAGGCGAATTTTAAACTCTTTTACAGGGACTCTTTCTGGCCACCGTAGTGATGGAAAAGTTGTTTCAAAGGGACTAACACCTGGACTGTGGCATGCAGGAGGGGGATCCATGGCAAAACTCCCATGGAAAATTACGTAGTGGACGCAGAGTCGGGTTTTAATCCATAAAGGGCATAAATCACCTAACATTCCTAAATTCCTAAGCATTCAGTGTGTGTATACGATCAGGTATGATGTTGTATCGATCAGGTAGTGTAAGGGTTACGCCCGCTTCACAGTGACAGGCCCAACTCTGACAGACCAAACTCCCCGTTTAACGCACCGCAAACAGTCCATTTGCACAACCACAAACTCCCCATTTGCACAAGGTTGGATACCAAGCTAGCCATGTCCCGTTCATTGTCCTCACTGACGTCATTGAAGGTCTCTTCCTCGCGCAATGTACTGTGCCACCCTATATGAGTGGTGTGTTCAGTAATCAGTAGTACTATTTTTATCAGTTTAATCCCTGTTACGTCCCCTATCAGGGGACGTGTATCGAATAGATTTTAGGAACCGAGAGATAGAAAAAGAAGCTTGGTCGGTCCTCTTACTTCTAATTTGGGGCACTGCACATGCGCCGTGTAATGTACTGTGCCACTCTATATGAGTGGTGTGTTACTTAGTACTATTATTATTAGTTTAATCCCTGTTACGTCCCCTATCAGGGGAGGTATATGGAATAGATTTTAGACAACCGCAAAGAGTTTTCAATAGTTGACACACTCATGACATAAATTTTATTCCTCTATGCGTCAATCTTGAGACAATCCATCAGTTCAGCTGCCCCCCGAAAAAACAATGCCAGAAGATGCCAGGAGCTGATAGGATAAGAAATGACAAGCTGAGAGTCTTGTCTACAAATGCTCGCAGTTTAGGGAATAAGATCAACGAACTTGAGTCTGTAATGGCATCTGAGAATATAGATTTAGTGGCTGTTACTGAGACATGGTTCAATGATAGTAATGACTGGGACTGGGTTCTCTCTATATATGAAAGACAGAGAAGGCAAGAAAGGGGGTGGAGTGGCCCTATATGTGAAAGATAGCATCAAAGTCTAATCTAATACGAGTCAGCGAGACCAATTTAGAGTCAGTTTGGGTTAAGTTGCAGCTTGGTAATCATAAGGTAACTCGTGTAGGTGTCATATATAGACCACCTAGCCAAGTCAAAGAATTAGATGATCTACTAGTTGAGGAAATGGCTAAAATGACATTGAAAGGGGAAGTTGTCATTATGGGAGCCTTTAATCTTCCTGATATAAACTGGAAAACCAAAATAGCTAGTTCTGCCAGGAGTACAGACATTCTAAATTCCCTACTGGGATTATCTCTACAGCAAGTAGTTGAGGAGCCAACCCGGAAGGAGGCCATTTTAGATTTGGTATTCACAAATGGCAATTTGGTATCTGATATTACTGTAGGCGAAAGCTTAGGATCCAGTGATCACCAGTCAGTGAGGTTTACTATAAGTACAGTGACTAAGTCACTCCACACAAAAACAAAAGTTTTCGATTTTCAGAAAACAGACTTTTCTAAAATGAGATCAGTGGTATACGAGTCCCTATCAGACTGGAACAATTTCAATTAAGTCCAAAAAAAATGGCACTACTTAAAAGTGGCACTATTGAAGGCAACAGAAGAGTTCAATAGGCTTGTCCATAAAAGCAAAACAAGGAAGAGACCACTGTGGTACTCAGCAGAAGTGGCCAAAATCATTAAAGACAAAAAGATGGCATTTAGTAAGTATAAAAACACCCAAAACGAGGATGACAGGGAAATCTATAAGATGAGGCAGAGAGAGGCCAAGCAAGTTATAAGAGCTTCTAAAGCTCAGGCAGAAGAGAAATTAGCTTAGTCAGTTAAAAAAGGTGATAAGTAGTGTTGAGCGAACAGTTCGAGCATAGTTCGAAATTTTAAAAAAAGTTCGGGTTCGTTGTTCGGCAATTACTTCCCGCTTTCCGAAGGGCTGCACAGCAGGCAATCAGCTAGCATTTTACTTCTTGCCCTAAGAGCCCATCACAGCCATACCCACTAATGGCATGGCTGTGATTGGCCAAGTGCAGCATGTGACCCAGCCTCTATTTAAGCTGGAGTCACGTAGCGACGCCCGTCACACTGCTCTGATTAGTGTATGGAGAGGAAGCAGCTTCTGTCAGGGCGAGATTAGGCAGGGAAAAGTCAGCAACAGCACCTAATGAACGGATCGATCTACAGCTGTGAATGATTGAACTTCTGCTAGTTACTTGCTCACTGTTTTTTAGGCTGCACAGAGCATTTTTCTGTCACTTATTTTCTGTGGTGATCGGCGGCCATTTTGTGACTTGTGGTGCACCAGAAGAAGCTGCCACCAAGTCCATCAATCCATCAATACTAGTTTTTTTTTTGCTATATCCTACATCAGGGGCTTGGCTGTGCTAATTGTCACCCCTAGAAACTCAGGATAGCAATTTCTATATTTTATTAAGGGGTTAAATACAATTGCCCAAATACCAATCCCCTAAATCTGGTGTTCCAGCTTTGGCTAGCCAAGTATAATACTGTCTTCTGTCTGGGAAAGTATAGATTATTTTCTGTGGTGAAATTCAATTGCCAAAATAGCAATACCATAAATCAGTGGTTTCAGCTGTGGCTGGCAAAGTATAATAGTGTCCGTAAAAACATATATTTTGTTCTGGGGTGAAATTCAATTGCCAAAACAGCAATACCCTGAATCTGGTGTCCCAGCTGTTGCAGGCCAAGATTCATAGTGTCTGCAAAAACATATATTTTGTTCTGGGGTGAAATTCAATTGCCAAAATAGCAATACCATAAATCAGTGGTTTCAGCTGTGGCTGGCAAATTATAATAGTGTCCGCCAAAATATATATTTTGTTCTGGGGTGAAATTCAATTGCCAAAACAGCAATACCCTGAATCTGGTGTCCCAGCTGTTGCAGCCCAAGATTCATAGTGTCCGCAAAAATATATATTTTGTTCTGGGGTGAAATTCAATTGCCAAAATAGCAATACCATAAATCAGTGGTTTCAGCTGTGGCTGGCAAAATATAATAGTGACCGCCAAAACATATATTTTGTTCTGGGGTGAAATTCAATTGCCAAAATAGCAATACCCCGAAGCTGGTGTCCCAGCTGTTGCATCCCAAGATTCATAGTGTCCGCATAAACATATATTTTGTTCTGGGGCGAAATTCAATTGCCAAAATAGCAATACCCTGAATTTGGTGTCCCAGCTTTTGCAGGCCAAGATTCATAGTGTCCGCCAAAACATATATTTTGTTCTGGGGTGAAATTCAATTGCCAAAATAGCAATGCCATAAATCAGTGGTTTCAGCTGTGGCTGGCAAAATATATTAGTGTCCGCCAAAACATATATTTTGTTCTGGGGTGAAATTCAATTGCCAAAATAGCAATACCCTGAATCTGGTGTCCCAGCTGTTGCAGGCCAAGATTCTTAGTGTCCGCAAAAACATATATTTTGTTCTGGGGTGAAAATTCAATTGCCAAAATAGCAATACCATAAATCAGTGGTTTCAGCTGTGGCTGGCAAAGTATAATAGTGTCCGCCAAAACATATATTTTGTTCTGGGGTGAAATTCAATTGCCAAAATAGCAATACCATAAATCAGTGGTTTCAGCTGTGGCTGGCCAAGTTTCATAGTGTCCGCAAAAACATATATTTTGTTGTGGGGTGAAATTCAATTGCCAAAATAGCAATACTATAAATCAGTGGTTTCAGCTGTGGCTGGCCAAGTTTCATAGTGTCCGCAAAAACATATATTTTGTTCTGGGGTGGAATTCAATTGCCAAAATAGCAATACCCTGAATCTGGTGTGCCAGCTGTTGCAGGCCAAGTTTCATAGTGTCTGCAAAAACATATATTTTGTTCTAGGGTGAAATTCAATTGCCAAAATAACAATACCCTGAATCTGGTGTACCAGCTGTTGCAGGCCAAGTTTCATAGTGTCCGCAAAAACATATATTTTGTTCTAGGGTGAAATTCAATTGCCAAAATAGCAATACCCTGAATCTGGTGTCCCAGCTGTTGCAGCCCAAGAATCATAGTGTTCGCAAAAACATATATTTTGTTCTGGGGTGAAATTCAATTGCAAAAATAGCAGTACCATAAATCAGTGGTTTCAGCTGTGGCTGGCAAAGTATAATAGTGTCCGCCAAAACATATATTTTGTTCTGGGGTGAAATTCAATAGCCAAAATAGCAATACCCTGATTCTAGTGTACCAGCTGTTGCAGGCCAAGATTCATAGTGTCCGCAAAAACATATATTTTGTTCTATGGTGAAATTCAATTGCCAAAATAGCAATACCCTGAATCTACTGTTCCAGCTGTTGCAGGCCAAGTTTCATAGTGTTCGCAAAAACATATATTTTGTTCAGGGGTGAAATTCAATTGCCAAAATAGCAATACCCTGAATCTGGTGTTCCAGCTGTTGCAGGCCAAGTATTCATAGTGTCCGCCAAAACATATATTTTGTTCTGGGGTGAAATTCAATTGCCAAAATAGCAATACCCTGAATCTGGTGTCCCAGCTGCTGCAGGCCAAGATTCATAGTGTCCGCAAAAACATATATTTTGTTCTGGGGTGAAATTCAATTGCCAAAATAGCAATACCATAAATTAGTGGTTTCAGCTATGCCTGGCAAAGTATAATAGTGTCCGCCAAAACATATATTTTGTTCTGGGGTGAAATTCAATAGCCAAACTAGCAATACCCTGATTCTGGTGTCCCAGCTGTTGAAGGCCAAGATTCATAGTGTCCGCAAAAACATATATTTTGTTCTGGGGTGAAATTCAATTGCCAAAATAGCAATACCCTGAATCTGGTGTCCCAGCTGTTGCAGGCCAAGATTCATAGTATCCGCAAAAACATAAATTTTGTTCTGGGGTGAAATTCAATTGCCAAAATAGCAATACCATAAATCTTTGGTTTCAGCTGTGGCTGGCAAAGTATAATAGTGTCCGCCAAAACATATATTTTGTTCTGGGGTGAAATTCAATTGCCAAAATAGCAATACTATAAATCGGTGGTTTCAGCTATGGCTGGCCAAGTTTCATAGTGTCCGCAAAAACATATATTTTGTTCTGGGGTGAAATTCAATTGCCAAAATAGCAATACCATAAATCAGTGGTTTCAGCTGTGGCTGGCAAAGTATAATTGTGTACGCCAAAACATATATTTTGTTCTGGGGTGAAATTCAATTGCCAAAATAGCAATACCATAAATCAGTGGTTTCAGCTGTGGCTGGCAAAGTATAATAGTGTCCGCCAAAACATATATTTTGTTCTGGGGTGAAATTCAATTGCCAAAATAGCAATACCCTGAATCTGGTGTTCCAGCTGTTGCAGGCCAAGATTCATAGTGTCCGCAAAAACATATATTTTGTTCTGGGGTGAAATTCAATTGCAAAAATAGCAATACCATAAATTAGTGGTTTCAGCTATGCCAGGCAAAGTATAATAATGTCCGCCAAAAAATAGATTTTGTTCAGGGGTCAAATTCAATTGCCAAAATAGCAGTACCCTGATTCTGGTGTCCCAGCTGTTGCAGGCCAAGATTCATAGTGTCCGCAAAAACATATATTTTGTTCTGGGGTGAAATTCAATTGCCAAAATAGCAATACCATAAATCAGTGGTTTCAGCTGTGGCTGACAAAGTATAATAGTGTCCGCCAAAACATATATTTTTTTCTGGGGTGAAATTCAATTGCCAAAATAGCAATACCCTGAATCTGGTGTCCCAGCTGTTGCAGCCCAAGATTCATAGTGTCCGCAAAAACATATATTTTGTTCTGGGGAGCAATTCAATTGCAAAAATAGCAATACCATAAATCAGTGGTTTCAGCTGTGGCTGGCCAAGTGTTAATCTGTCCGTAAAAGGGTATATTTTATTCTGGGGTGAAATTCAATTGCCAATATAGCAATACCATAAATCAGTGGTTTCAGCTGTGGCTGGCCAAGTTTCATAGTGTCTGCAAAAACATATATTTTGTTGTGGGGTGAAATTCAATTGCCAAAATAGCAATACCCTGAATCTGGTGTCCCAGCTGTTGCAGGCCAAGTTTCATAGTGTCCGCAAAAACATATATTTTTTTCTAGGGTGAAATTAATTTGCCAAAATAGCAATACCCTGAATCTGGTGTCCCAGCTGTTGCAGGCCAAGATTTATAGTGTCCGCCAAAACATATATTTTGTTCTGGGGTGAAATTCAATTGCCAAAATAGCAATTCCCTGAATGTGGTGTTCGAGCTGTTGCAGGCCAATTGTAAATCTTTCCATAAAAGGATACCTTTCATCCAGGGCCTAAATACTAGCCCTAAAAGAGATATTCCCCTAAATCAGTGGTTACTGCTGTGCCTGGATTAGTGTAATAAGCTACATAAATAAATAGGCAGATAGTGTTAGGTGCCTGTAAAAAAAGGCCTGAATTTGAAATTAATAAATTTGGCCAAATCATTTTTTTCTTATTGTGGTGCTTGGTGAATGTTAACAATGAGGAAATCATCTAGTAAGGGACCCGGACGCGGTCGTGGTGGTGTTAGTGTACCCTCTTGTGCTGGGAGAGGACGTGGCCATTCTGCCACAGCCACACATCCTAGTGAACCAACTACCTCAGGTTTCAGTACCCACCAGAATTTACAGCGATATTTGGTGGGGCCCAATGCCGTTCTCAGGATGGTAAGGCCTGAGCAGGTACAGGCGCTAGTCAATTGGGTGGCCGACAGTGGATCCAGCATGTTCACAACATTATCTCCCACCCAGTCTTTTGCAGAAAGCACACAGGTGGCACCTGAAAACCAAGCCCATCAGTCTGTCACATCACCCCCATGTATATCAGGGAAACTGTCAGAGCCTCAAGTTATGCAGCAGTCTCTTATGCTGTTTGAAGACTCTGCTGGCAGGGTTTCCCAAGGGAATCCACCTAGCCCTTCCCCAGTGGTGGAAGACATAGAATGCACTGATGCACAACCACTGATGTTTCCTGATGATGAGGACATGGGAATACCACCTCATCGGAGTCCGCACGTCTTTGATGACGACGAAACACAGGTGCCAACTGCTGCGTCTTTCTGCATCCATAGTCCTACCACTTTATAAATCACTAGTCAGACCACACATGGAGTACAGTGTACAGTTCTGGGCTCCTGTGAACATGACAGACATAGCAGAGCTGGAGAGGGTTCAGAGGAGGGCAATTAAAGTAATAACTGGAATGGGGCAACTACAGTACCCTGAAAGGTTATCAAAATTAGGGTTATTCACTTTAGAAAAAAGACGACTGAGGTGAGATCTAATAACTATGTATAAATATATCAGGGGTCAGTACAGAGATCTCTCCCATCATCTATTTATCCCCAGGACTGTGACTGTGACAAAGGGACATCCTCTGCGTCTGGAGGAAAGAAGGTTTGTACACAAACATAGAAAAGGATTCTTCACTGTAAGAGCAGTGAGACTGTGGAACTCTCTGCCTGAGGAGGTGGTGATGGTGAGTACAATAAAGGAATTGAAGAGGGGCCTGGATGTATTTTTGGAGTGTAATAATATTACAGGTTATAGCTACTAGAGAGGGGTCGTTGATCCAGGGAGTTATTCTGATGCCTGATTGGAGTCGTGAAGGAATTTTTTATTCCCCTTAAGTGGGAAAAATTGGCTCCTGCCTCACAGGTTTTTTTTGCCTTCCTCTGGATCAACTTGTAGGAAACAGGCCGAACTGGATGGACAAATGTCTTTTTTAGGTCTTATATACTATATCACTATGTTACTATGTATATGCACAGCACAAAATGTACCAAAATGGAAATAAAGGGTCTAAGATCATGGCCCTTATGGCTAAACGGAGACAAGAACAACTCCATATTAAGAAAATATCATCCCCGTCAGGTACCCATTTCACAGAAACTAGAAAGATATCGCTACCCAATTTCAACAATTTTATGCAGACTTATATAATATTAGAGAGAGTGAACCCACGACTTCACTCCGCCAGAGGAAGGAAGATATTGCCTCTTTTTTAGATGTTTTGTCTCTCCCCTCCCTATCCATGCCTCAGCAACAAAGCCTAGATAAAGACTCCACTATGGAGGGTAAAAGCCCAGGCTCTGATGGGTTACCAATTCAATACTATAAAGTATTCGCAGATGTGCTACTCCCGCAAATGCTAAAAACCTTTAACGCTTTGGGGGGCGGTGTTCACTTTCAAACCCAATCCCTAGAAGTGCACATCACCATTCTGCCTATGGAGGGGAAGGACTCGTCTCTGTGTAGTAGTTACAGGCCCATCTCACTTCTCATTACTGATATTAAACTATATGCTAAAATGTTAGCAAATCGGCTGAAGGACTTGCTTCCTGCCCTGATCAATGAAGAACAGGTGGGATTTGTAAAGGGGAGGGAGAGGAAAGATAATACATTGAGGGTCCTGCATCTGATCCAGTTTGCCCGGTTAAACAAAACCCCATTAGCCTTGCTTTCAACCGATGCAGAAAAGGCATTCGACCGGGTGGACTGGACCTACATGCAGCAGACTTTGTCTCATTTTGGTATCCAGCCGCGCTTCATGAATAGAATAATGGCACTCTACTCTACTTCTACAGCGTCAGTCCGAGTAAATGGTACGTTATCCCATCCTTTCAAAATTTTAAATGAGACTCGTCAGGGGTGTCCCCTATCACTGCTTCTCTTCGTCCTCACCCTCGAGACACTTATCCAAACTATCCGTCAGCACCCTGACGTGAAGGGGGTTAATGTGGGGAATGAAACACATCTCACTACGTACTATGCCGATGATTTGCTGTTTTGTCTAATCCGAAAACCTCCTTTCCGGGTCTTGGCGACATTTTCACCACTTTTCAGGAACTCTCCAACTTTAAGATAAACTCCTCGAAATCCTCAGCCCTTAATATAACGTGCTCGGAAGGCGTTGTACAGCATACTAAGACGGGCGCTCCATTCCCCTGGGCAACCTCCTCCATAAAATATCTTGGCCTCAACATCTCGTCCGACCCTGGAAAATTGTTCTCCCTCTACTATGCTACCCTGTATCATGTATGTATCATGCTTTGGGCAAAAGAACTTACTTAAGATAATGATGGTACCTAAATTCATGCGTTTTGTCTGAGCTTGTATTTAGTGCTGCTGGTGGCATTATAACAGATAAGCGTATCCGCTTGTCCACTGGAAATGCTGACAAATTGACACAGATAAAAATGAACAAGGCCTGGATTGCCCCTGACTTCTCAACTCCACCAGAGGAGAGCTGAGCTGATGATGAACATAAAGGCAATTTCAATCTATTTTTATAATGTACTCAATCTACTGTAGTGTATTCCCATGCACCTTTTTCACCATAAAAAAAGAAAATATAGTTGAATCTTGTTTTCTCCTCCTCATCCTGATTGTATATATTCCCTCCACTCTAATTTTGTTATAGGGTCAGCTCAATTGCAGGCCCTCAACTAATTTTTTAGCATATAATAGCATATAATGTTTTATAGAGTTAGCTAAATAGCATGCACTCGCATATAATGTTTTAAGAGTCAGCTGAAACAGCATGCACTCACAAATAATGTTTTAGAGCGTCAGCTCACCTGCAGGCACTCGCATATAATGTTTTAGAGCATCACCTCACCATCAGGCCCTCGCCCCTAATGTTTTAGAGGGTCAGCTCAGCAGCAGGCTCTCACCCCTAATGTTTTAGAGGGTCACCAGCTGGCCTTTGCTCCAAATGTTTTTGAGGGTCACCAGTAGGCCACCAACTATAATTTTTCAAGGGTGTGTATGATGCCCTCCTTTATGTGTAACAAAGGGTGTATTAAAGTGCTGGTTGGCAGCCCTTTCACTTATTGCATAGGCTTTATGAGTTTAGGAGTCCCACTACCTAAACAATTGTACCACAATGTGAATGAGACCCTCCTTTATGTGATATACAGGTTGTATTGGAGTGCCTCTTGCTTGTAATTTATGGCAGCACTTGCACTGTATATATAAATAAATATACAGGATATAGTGTTTCATAACAATTTTTCCTGTGAATTTTTTTTGGGGGGGGCGGTTTTCTGTGTATTTTTGTCATTCTGTAAAAGTGGCGTACAACTCGGACAACATGGTCCCCATGCTGTTCCCAATCCATTTTGGTGGTGTTTCATTCACTTTCTGAACTTTTCCAATGAACCAGGCCCCTCCCTCTTCAGAGCAGGGGTGCCTGGTTCTCTCCCATTGACTTCCATTATACTCAGTCGAGCACACGAATATAGCAATGTGTTTGGGCCGAACATCCAAATACTTTGGTGCTCGATCATCACTAGTGTCTATAATAATAAACTGGGGCGTTTCTTCCAAGTTTTTATATGAACATAGGCTGGTTGAGGTGCTGTACATTGTAGCGCAGTAAGTCTACTGTGTTATGTGCTACTTGTGCAGGGGGCAGGAGACTAGGGGCCTACCATGCTTAGTGGCCCATTGGGATATTCACCTGTACACCTGTGGGCCAGTCTGAGCCTGTTCTCAGTCATAGAAGGATGATGTACATGTTAGCTCTGAGTCTGACACTGTGCCAGTATTCAGCACATTCCTCCGGCTCATCCTCCATAACAACCAAATTGAGGCCCTTTAGTAGCATTTATTTTTGTCATCTCTGTCTTCACTGTCCCTCACTGCCCTTCATTGGTATTGAAGATATTCTAGGTAGTGTTCATGATGATGAGTTATCATTTGGACTGCCATAAGGAAGCGGTTCTGGCACTTTCAATATCTTCATAGTCTTGTGGTGTTTTAAAAGGGGTTGTCCGGGTTCAGAGCTGAACCCGGACATACCTCCATTTTCACCCAGGCAGCCCCCCTGACTTGAGCGTCATAGCAGTATATGCTCCGATGCTCTCCTTTGCCCTGCGCTAAATCGTGCAGGGCAAAGGCATTTTACTGAGTTCCGGTTATGAACTGGGTTCTCCATGGGGCTACGAGGAAGCCCGGTGACTTCACCGGCACTGATGGGCAGGCTTTAGCGCTTCCCTAGCCTGTAAAACGCCCTAAACAAAAGAGCCCAGTGTTATTGTAAACAAAAGAGCCCACCCACTGCCGCATAAAATTCCAGTAGGAAACTAAAAATGAAGGCAGGCGCTATCTAGCTTGGAGTCGTATAGACAAATCAAACTACTGGGTATGTATAAAGAACAATTTATAAGGATCATAAAAGAAACATGATTAGTAATATAACATAGTTAGTAGAGTACCATGGTGTAGGAAAAAACATATATACTGTATCACGATGTACAGAAACAAAAGTACATAAAATAAAAACAAAAAAAAAATATGGGATAGTCTATTAGCTAACTATTCTTGCAAATTATATTAAGTGACAAAAAATGACAAAAATAATAGTTTTATTTGTCACACTATATATGCATTGCTTATAATTTAGCTAATAATTAGATAGTAGAAATTGGTTAACTACATAGATAACAATGATATTGAATTCATATAACACTCGTAGGAATAAAAATGTAAATAATTAGAAAATATAAGATATATATAGCTCCATGGAGATAAAAATTCATAAATTCATGTATGCCCTTTGATTAGTAAATGGGATGATCCCAGATTGTTCAGTGATAATGACACCACACTCGATATATTGTTTCTCCATTAAATGTCCCAATATGTAGGGATAGTTGGTAGAGAGAGAAGCTCTAGTTCATCCAATATTTACATCTAAGTTGCCAATTGTATCGTGATGTAATCGATGGTTGCATTACCATCCGGAGTATATAGTCATGTTACATTACCATATTGTAGGCGTCGCCGCGATTCTTTACAGTACGCTCATACAGCCATGCTGTAGTTGCTGCTAGGAGCGTGCGGTCTCTATGTCTCGGCCGCTTCTCTATACGGGTAAAGCAAATTGTCCAACGTCTAACCAGCCACGCTGCATTGCTCACCACGTGGAACGCCACGTTCCACGTGGTGAGCAATGCAGCGTGGCTGGTTAGCAGAGACGATGCAACAGATAGATCTGAGTCTGAGCCCCAGTATAAAGGAGATTATCTGTACTGTACAAAGCCTGTTATTATGATGGAAACTGACCTGGGGGTGGGTAAATTACATCAGGGAGGGGGTAAGAGGAGAATAATCTCTAGGGGGTTTGACTTGTGCAGCAGCCAAAGAGGGGTCCAATTATAATGGGGTAAGCATTGTATGGGAAATGTGCTTGATGGATCAGGTGAAAAGACACAAATAAGGGCAGGATACCAAGAAGATAGTGATGGAGAAATACATGTGGAAGATTATGTTGTTAGCCCACAAAGGTCCATTACAGGGAAACCTAGAGTGAGGCAAACCCAACATAAAATTATAAACGGGCTTTTCTGCCCCGGGTGACCCTTGAAATAAGGAAATTTGTAAGATGTATGAAACATGCCAACAGGTGGGAGGTCCCCCATGCAGAGCACCTTTAAAACCCATATCTTTAATAGCAGAACCATTTCAATGGGTGGACTGGATTTAATAGGTCGACTGTACCAAATGGTTGTGGACTTTGCCATGAGGTACCCTGGTGCTGAGGAATAAATGCACAGAGAGTGGCACATGCACTAGTGGAGGTATTTTAGCCTAGTGGGCTACCCCAAGGAGGTAGCATCAAACCAAGGAAGGCAATTCATGGGGGAAGTAATGTGTGCACTATGGAGCCAGGCAGGAGTCCAACCAGTGTTCACCACAGCATAACACCCATAGACCAACTGGTTATGTGAATGGTTCAGTGGGACACTGAAATGGTTGATTTGTGCATATATGGATGCAGAAGGGGAGGACTGGAAAAAACTCTGCTGCAGTTCATATTTGCCAACAGAGTGGTGCCACAGGCATTTACAGGTACTGGTGTTTTGAGAAACTTTTGACTATGTGAGGTAAGAGAGAAGATGCAACACCTTGCAGACAAAAGATCATCATGGGGTCACAAATGCAGCAGTCACTTTCAGTCTGTTGTAGTTTCTATCATAGAACATAGACCATAAACTCCTCCTCACCATGCTCCACTCAATTGGCCTTAAGGACACTGCTTTCTCTCTTGGTTCTCTTCCTATCTCTCTGGTCGCTCTTTTAGAATATCATTCGCTGGCTCTTCTTCTTCTCCTCTTCCTATTGATGTTGACATTCCTCAGGGGTCAGTACTAGGTCCTCTACTCTTCTCCTTCTACACAACTCCCATCAGACAGTAGATTTGGCTTTCGGTACCATCTCTATGCTGATGACACCCAACTATAAACTTAATCCCCTGACATCACCCCTGCTTTACTTCAGAAACACCAGTAATTGTCTAGCAGTTGTCTCTATGATCATGTCCTCTCTGTATCTAAAACTGAACCTTTCAAAAACTGAACTTCTCCGCCCCTCCTTTCCCCCATGCCCACTGTCTTGGGGCCCCGTTTGAGTCAGATCTTTCCTTTGTTCCCCATATTCAATCACTTGCACGCTCTTGTCATCTGCCTCTCAGGAATATCGCCAGAATCCGCCCTTTTCTTACAGTGGAAATGGCAAAAACTCTTGTTGCCTTGGATTCATTCTTGTCTTGTCTACTGCAATGCAATACTAATCGGTCGCCCTCTTACTAAACTCTCCTCCCTTCAGTCTGTCCTAAATGCGGCAGCCAGGCTCATCTATCTATACAACCGCTACACTGATGCTACTAGCCTTTGCAAGTCACTTCACTGGTTGCCCATCCACCACAGAATACAATTCAGACTTCTCACCCTCACCCACAAAGCTCTCCACAATGTTGCACCACCATGTGTTTCCTCTGTAATTTTCAGCTACCACCCAACTTGTGCTCTCCATTCTGTTAGTGACCTAAGATTAACAATCTCCATAATTCGTACCTCTCACTTCCATCTTCAAGACTTTTTTTCAAGCTAAACCTACTCTCTGGAATACTCTGTCCTGGAATATTAGCGTAGATCAATTCACAACTTCTCCACCTTCAAATGTGCCTTAAAAACACATCTTTTAAGGCAGGCTTATCAAGCTACCTAAAATGACTATTCCCCAAGTAAACCTCTCCCCCACCAACTCCTCTGGCCTGAACTCGATCCTCTAACAGTCCAAAACCAGAAGCAGATCGGCCGGCACCACTGCTTTCAGTTCAATAATGGCTTAAATACTACTTATGTACAACTACCATTTATGGTCAGGGCTAGGGATGTCATCCGTGAGTGTTGACACCCTAACCCTGAGGATAGTGGCTGGAGTGTGACGGGAGCCACGGATGCGGTACACCAAGGAAAAAGGGGGCAAAAACAGCGATTAGGAGAAGTTTTATTAACATATTTACAAAGCCAGAGAACAAAAGGCTTGCGATATTTCAACATGTGGATTAGGTATATAACGAGCATAACAAGACGATCGCCACCGACCCATGGATTGAATGAAGTGAGCCGGTACCTGATGATGTTAAGCGGCCGAAGCTGCGCCAATGCGAAAGGAATGTCCTGATATGAGTTTGGGGTCGTGACCCAATACCTTGGTGAGGGTACGGATATATGAAATAAAACGAAAAGTGGTGAGGGCCCTGCCAGCATAAGACAAAAGCAGACTGTCAGGAGAAGCTGCCTGAATATGTGAGAACAGCTGCTGCAGGACCTTAACCGGACACCAGGCGTTAGATGTGGGATAATACTTAACCTCAGTAGGAGGCCCCGTTTGATTTGTTTTGGTGGAAGGTAGCGTCAGAGTGAAGTGGCCACGGCCCCAGGACAGATGTTGCTTCTGCGGATAACCCTGGTGATTGGAGCGAGCAGTGACTTTCCCACGGTCTGAGAAAGCCGTAAAAGCTGAGATACATGGCCGCTTTCAACACAATGCTGACATAGGGCCCAAAAGGACAAGCGTCCAAGGCAGAGGAAAGTTCTCTGAACAATTCGCTGGATACTGGCTGCCTGCAACTCCTGGACCCCTTGCCTTCCTTCTGGATACCCTGAAGGGTTGCCTTAATAGCCTGGACTGAAAAAATGGAGCTGCGCTGCGGATCGGTCAACATGAAGTGATGCTGAATGCCCGCCAAGTAAAGTTTAATAGTATTGTATGACAAGGATAGCTGAGTATGGCAATAGGCTATGAAGGCCATCAGGTGAGACCGGCTTAGTAGTTTCTGGCCGTGTTCGGGGAGAGTGATTTCGCGACCAGACTCTTGGCCTCGTGGAGAAGCGCGTCTAATCCAGGATGAGGGCATTGAAGGGATGGACTGTCATGCCTGACTGATCTGCTTCGGGCATTTCCTGGAAGAATACCGGGAAATTAAGCTGAGGAAAGAGCATCTGCGGCCTTCTTCTGCTCACCAGCTATGTGGATGCTACGCATGTGGAAGTTGTGAACTAAAGATAGCCAGACTAACCTGCGTAACAAGGCCATAATCTCAGGGGACCCTGCCCTGCCGTTGTTGATGAATGTCCACCAGAACCTGGCTATCCGTTATAAATATCATAGAGGAATTAGCCCACTGGTGACCCCAGACAAATGCTGCTGCCACAATGGGACTGTTGAGTCTGTAGCCAATTTTGGAGGCCATCTGGCAGCCAGCCAATGCGACCCAAAAATAGCAGCAAAACCGAGAGAACCTGCTGTATCTGAAAAAATTATGGGAGAAGAAGAGTCCCATTGTGGCACAAACAAAGAAATGCCGTTCCATGTAGAAAGAAACGATTCCCACATGGCGAGGTCTGCGATGGCCTGGCTGTCGAGACAGATGATAGAATCCTGCTCCGGGGCGGAAGGAAGAAGTTGCAGCAATCTAGAGATAAAGGTCCTTCCCTGAGGCATAATCCTAGTGGCGAAGTTCAGCATCCCCAGCAAGGACTGCAGATCGGACTTGGATAAATAACGAGACCGAACTGCCTGAGAAATGGTGGAACGGATCCTAATCAGTTTCTCGCTGGGGAGGCTAGCCTCCATTTTGATGGTTTCCAGGACCATGCCCAGGAAGGTGACCCTGGTGGCCGGGCCCTCAGTCTTGGTACTTGCTACCGGAACCTGTAGGCGGGAAAAACTATCTAGGAGCGTGCCTGAAATAGAGGGGACCTGCCCAGGCTTCTCGATGAGCAGAAAATCGTCCAGATAATGTAGGACCATGGGTAACCTGCCGTGATGTACCAGGATCCAGTGCAACACCTTGGCAAACTGCTCAAAGAGCCAAGGGCTACTCTTAGACCCAAAGGTGAGCCGGTTGGCGAAGTAGAATTTGTTTGCCCATATGATGCCATAATATTTCCAAAGTTGCGGACGGATGGGAAGCAACTTGAAGACATCAGCGATATCCACCTTCGCCAACCAAGCCCCCCTGCCAGCTTGGAGGATGTACTGAATCACCTCGTCGACTGAAGAGTACTGCATGGAATACTCTTCTGATGGAATGAACGAGTTTAAACTGGGTATAGTGGACATATGAGACGCGGACAAATCATAAATGAGGCGTTTTTTATTGGAAGACAACTTGGTGACCAGACCGATGGGATTGATTCACCCGGAGCGGAAGGGAATTTCAGAAAATGGACCAATTATGAATCCTTTGTCTACCTCTCCTGGATGAGGGTATCAACTGCTCTGGGATCACTGGAAGCTGAAGGTAGATTGGGGCCTTCCCAGCAGTCCTGAGGGTGTGATATGAGACCCGTATGGAACCCTTCTCTGAAGCCATCCAATAAAAAGGTGACAAACGCCTGGTCAGGATGATCCTCCAGGAAGGCAGCCAAAAGCCCCACATTGATGTCGGCTAGTCAGGAGTCCTTAGCTGCCTTCCTGGGGCAAACCTTTCGCGTTAAAATTATTACATACCTGGCTGCTACCCAGGTACACGATGGGCCTACCTAATTTATCTAGGGAGGAGGAAGATCTGGCAGAGCCAGAAGGGCCTGGAGCGGGCGTGGACTGGGAAGACTGCGGAGGGTTAGGACACTATTCGGTTGAATGAAAAATAGGTTGGCAGGTCGTACACAATATGGGGCTTTGAGGCCTGCAAAGTGGCGACAAAATAACTCCATATCCAAGTCAGCCCAGTTCGTCACAAACTGGAACTGACTTAGAGCGGCGGCGGCCTTGGCCGAAAAAGACCGATGATAGTCGTAAAAAGCCGAGCCACCGTATTTGTGTGCCAAATCAATGACTTCGGTACAGATACGTATCTAGCTCCTCCCTACGAGTCGGCTGAGCAGAACACACCACGTCCCTGTAGATGCTAAAGGCCAGGACAAATTCAGAAATCGATAATTTCCGGTTAAGCCGCGCATCCTTCGCCTTCAGTACCACGGACACCTCACCACAGCTGATGACGCGGTTCTCAGAAATATCCTGAGAGGCGATAAGGATAGCTGCAAGGTTCACATCCCTGCCTGCCAGGATATCCTTCCTGATATTGTCCGGGATGAAGTGTGAAGGTGCGATCTGGGTAGTGGCCGAGGGCCTAGCTGCAACGTCCTGAGAATTGGCAGAGGAAGCTGTCGGATCCCGGAGATTGCGGGGAAGCCACCGACCTGACTTCCAAAGCCGACACCCTGGACTGGATGTTCGAAACTGAGTTTGTCAGGCCACTAATAGAGCTCTGAATCTGGGCCAGAACTTGATGAACTGAGCTGAGGTCTGACTGATCAGCTTGCGTGCTTGGGGCGGTCATCAGCAAGCGGTATAACTCTGCCTTGCGCGCCGAAGCGGGTGCCGAATCCCTCGACGATTAAGCTTGGCAATCAGTCTGGGAACAGTCCAGTTCCTTAAAGATGAATTGCTGTTGCGGCCTGAGACAGAGGTTCCTGGCAATGACACGTTGTCGTCCATGTCGGAGATGTGAGACATATTTGACCTAAAAAGAAACAACTCATCACCTAGCAAGATGGAAGCGAGAATGGAGACAAGCGAAAACTGCCTACCTGAAGAACTCTGTCGGGATAGCGCGATGAGTGTCCGGGTGCTAAAGCAAGACTGATAAAAACTACCCTACATGAGAAGCCTGACAAATCGTCATGACCCGAAACACCCTGGCGAGAAAAACTTACCTGAAGCCCCTTGAAGCAAGCCTAACTGGACAATGGAGTAGACACAAGGAGAAGATCGGTCTAAGAATGGAACAAATGAAACAACAGAGGTAAAGATAAGGATAATGTGCCAACCGTGAAGCCAAACTCCACTGAAAATAAATAGCCTACTGAGGCCCCTGCTTTTGTTTTTTAGTTTTTTAACCGATGATGAAAACTGGAAACAATAGAAGAACAGGTGGAACTGGTACGTGGGGACTACGAGATGAGCTAAAGTAAGTTAAGAAGAACTGACAGTCGAGGTGGAAAAAAACCAGGTGGGACCTAGAGAACCAGAGGAAAAGAACAACCTGGCGATCCAGAACACACAAAAACCTGGGCGATCCAGGAGACACAAACAACCTGGGCTATCCAGGAGACACAAACAACCTGGGTGATCCAGGAGACATGAAAACATGAGGAGACACGGACTAGGCACAGACAACCTGGGTAAAATCAGAAGAACGGACAACCTGGGCAATCCAAGAGACACGAACAACCTGGGCGATCCAGGAGACACGAACAGCCTGGGCGATCCAGGAGACATGAACAACCTGGGCGATCCAGGAGACACGAACAACCTGGGTGATCCAGGAGACATGAAAACATGAGGAGACAAGGACGAGGCATGGACAACCTGGGTAAAATCAGAAGAACGGATATCCTAGGCGAACCAGGAGACAACGGACAAAGTGAGTGAAACGAGAGACGCGGACGATCTAAAGAACCAGGAGACACGAACAACTGGTGGATGAAGCAGAAGAATGAAGAGCCTGGCCGAACCAGGAGACAACGGACAAAATGAGAGAAACAGGAGACGCGGACAACCTGGATGAACCCAAAGACACAGGGTAAAACAGGATATATGGACGGCCTGGACGAACCAGGAGACATGGACGGCCTGGGCAAATCAGGAGACACGGATGGCCTGGGTGAACCAGGAGACATGGACGGCCTGGGCGAACCAGGAGACATGGACGGCCTGGGCGAACCAGGAGACATGGACGGCCTGGGCAAATCAGGAGACACGGGTGGCCTGGGCGAACCAGGAGACATGGACGGCCTGGGCGAACCAGGAGACATGGACGACCTGGGCGAACCAGGAGACACGATCAGGAGACATTAAGGGGGGACACTATGTAATCACCGGGGCCAACAAGCCCAATACACAAATCAGCAAAAACAGAAGGATACTTAACTAGGATGAATAATGTGATGGACAGGGAGCCTTAGTATTAAATAACAAAGACAAGCCAACAATCATATATCAATCCCCCAAGATGCCAGTACAACTGAATGTACATTAAATATATGAACTGGTAGGGCAGGACTGATAACCATTTAATGAGGTAGAACCACGGGACCCACTCAAACCCAGAGGAAACGAGATAAGGCCTGCCAGAATCCTACCAATAGGTTTGAACTTAAAGGGAGCAGCTATATGCACAAAACCTACCTAACACCCTGACTACCTCCATATACCAAGCTTGACAGAGAAAAAAAAAAGGGGGGGGGGGTTACCTATACAGAACACAACCCTACCAAGACCAGCACAAAAAGGGAAGCACAGGAATCCCTAGCACGAAAGAGTGAAGGAGGTATTTCATTGAAGATCCAGCAGGTGGCAGCAGATAACAAACAGTAACTATGGCGACAGCCTGATACAAGCTGCTGAACGAGAGACTCCGGAGCGGCCGAATGCTGAAACAGCTGATGAGATACCGATACCCGCTGAGCCGCACTAAGTGGCGTGGAATGTAGCGGGGGAAGCGGCAGCGCGTCAGCTGGAGCAGGGCGGCCGGGCTCCGCTTACCTGCAGGATGATAGGCGGGTAACAGTATAGCTACAGAGCGCAAATTCTGAATGAAGATGGATGTCACCACGTAGGTAGGAGGACTCGAGTACCGGCAGGGCACGCGGAAATCGGGCGTCTTGACAGGGGGCGGCGCAGAATATATACTATATGCCCCTCCAACAAATACAGGCTGCATGCAGCCTTATCTATATGTGTCACCCCCAATTCCTTATAGATTGTAAGCTCTTACGAGCAGGGCCCTGACTCCTAGTGTTTCAGTTGTATATTAGCCAGTTACTTTTGTTTTGTACATGAACCCTATAATTTGTAAAGCGCTGCAGAATATGGTGGCGCTATAGAAATAAATGTTATTATTATTATTATTTCACCATTTTGATATTTGCTGTGACTATGGATGGACACCCACATTTGCTTCTCACCTTCTATATTTATGGATTATGTCATATGCAGCTCTTTTTATATCTTTATTTCTCAAACTATATATTATGGGGTTCATCAAAGGGGTAAATACAGTGTAAATCAAGGAGAGGATTTTACTAATAGTCAAGGTTTTCCCTTTACTCGGGACAACATACACACTGAACATAGACCAATAAAATATGGAGACCACAGTCAGATGGGAGCTACAGGTGAAGAAGGCTTTCTGTCTTCCAGTACTGGATGGGATCCTTATAATAGCAAGAACAATATTACCATATGAATAAATGATTATTACGGTCGGTATGAAAACAGATGGTATGCTAAGTAAGAAGATTTCTCTCTGGACAATAAAGGTGTCTGAACATGAAACTTCTAGCAAAGGTAGTAGATCACAGAAGAAATGGTCAATAATATTTGGTCCACAAAATGTCAGCATCGATATTGTTATAGATTCGGTAAAAGCCATAGATAAACCAAGTAACATGGTGATGATGGCCAACTTTACACAACAAACACTTGTCATAACAGAGGTATAACGGAGCGGATTACAGATGGCCACATATCTGTCATAGGACATCACTGTGAGGAGGAGACATTCAAATTCTTCTGAGGCACAGAAAAAATTAAACTGAGTGATACAACCTATAATGGTCATGGTCCCCCCATTATTCAGTAGGATGTGGAGCATGTTGGGGACAACATCAGTGGGTAGCAAGATGTCACTGATGGCCAGTTGTGAGATAAAGAAGTACATTGGAGTGTGGAGGTTCTTGCTGGTGGACACCAGGGTGATGATCAGGAGATTCCCACATATTGTCCCACAGTAAACCACCAAGAGAAGACAGAACAAGAAAATCCTTAAACTTTTACTGACTTGGAATCCTAAAAGGAAAAACTCACCGAATGCAGTCTGATTGTTATCCTGTATTTAGAGCACAAAATAAAGCAAATTAAAACACAAATTAATAATCTCAGAAAATAACTAAATTTTAATAATTCTGGATCAACAAGCCATATTTGTGGTGCTTGACTTGAAACCCTCTTCATAATATGCCTCTTCATCACTCTATGATTAACAATGAAAGCCTAGCCACATCCATACTGAAAGCTGCTATACATTTTATCCAGTAGGGAGCGCATCTCCTGGCTTCTTATATTGTACTGAGAGTTTATAAACTATCACATACAAATTACATTGATGGTCTGTTTTTAGGATAGGAGTAGGACATCAGCTTTTGACAGTAGAGTCCAGCCTCTGACCAGCATCAGGATGGGACCACAATGCATTCATACATTGATTACACAGATACAGGTGAGCATCCTGTGAACAGATTGGACTGTTGCTGCATCTTAGCACCATTCAAGGAACGGGCATAGACACATTAAAGGAGGATGTCTCATTTCCACTCCAACGTTGGTGGCATATCGCTAGGAAGTCCCATAGAAATGAATGAAGAGTGTTCTGTGAAAGCATTGCCAGCACTCCATTTACTTCTATGGAACTGCTGGAAATAGCCGGACATGTGCGTTGCCCTCTTGTTCACTTTGATCGCTTTGTTCTAGAGATAGTTGAGGATACTATCTAACATTGGTGGCATATCCTAGCAATAATGACATGATTTGTCTCATTAGTCAGACTTATTTACCTGTGAGGTACAGATGAAGAACGCTCACCTGCCATTTAACTTACAAAACCGGACATCTAGCTCTGGCTCTGTCAAACTCCTGCCTGGGCTGCTGCCGAAGCTCAAATTCAGCTTTGCTGGGAGCTACTGCACATGCGCTCTTACCCGTGCACACAGTAGTTACTCCTGAAGGCAATTTTGAGCTCTGGCAGTGCCGCAGACAAGGTATTCACAGGGCCAGGGCTAGAGTTCCACTCTTATCTAGTGATGAGCGGCATCAGCTATATTCGCTTTCGCCATATTTGACAAAGATATGGGCGAATATTTGTCAAATATTCGCGAATTCACTACTACTAAAATTCATTTTGATAAGCGCAATGTAAAAATCGCATGCAATTGCAAGAAAGGGGCGTGGTGCAGTTTTCAAACTAAGAAGGGAGGGATCAGTGAAGTGCCGATATTTGCATCGCAATAAAAAAACGCATTACGATTATTGACGCATTTTTTATTGTGATGCGATTATCGTCACTTAACTGTAATGTGCATTGTGATGTGTACTGTGTAAAAAAAAATTTTATTCGTGTTTACGAATATATAGCGCGATATTCTAAATATTAGTGAAATTGCGAAGTGCCGATATTCGCGATAAAAATTTGCTTTTCGAATATTTGTGCTCCACACTATTGTCAATCATACAGCAGGTGGGCACGGTGGGCTTCAACTGTGGGGGACAGTCTCGCTCCTCTCTACACTAGGTGATCTATATACAGATACAGGAGAGATAAATATGACGATGAGCTGTGTTTGAACTGTACTACTTATTTAGTACTAAATGTAGAGCTAGTCTCGTATAGTACCATGATTTTAGGATTTTTCACTCTTTTTTTCTCCTAAGGTTTGAAAAAAGTCCTACACTTCCGGCATGCACAGATAAAACCTAAATTATAAAATAAATATCATTATATTCCACCTTTTATTGCAGCCTATACATTTTCTAAAAGTAATCACTGGGCACATTGTGAAAATGCTAACTTACAATTGTCCTTAATTGGAGCCTTCATGCAATTTCTAAAGTATCATGTTTTTTAAAAGAAATCATATTTGTGGCTAAACTTCAGAGCCGAGCAGAACCCGAGAGACTTCCTAAAAAGTAAAGGTTAAGATGTACAGAATCCACTCATGTCCCTTATGTCTACAGTAAGTCTACCGGCCAGGGACAACTTATAATCATCAACTGAAGAGGAGAAACATGTCTGTGATCCAAGTCAGGCCACAATGCAAGTATGGGAAGTTGAAAAATGTATTTCTCCACCGTGGAGTCGTTGGCAGGCTGCAGAGGGGGGAGATAACAGTAACACATATTGACATGTTGATTTTTCTTGCTTCTTGTGTCTTACCCCTCTATGTTTGAGATTTGCAATTTCTGGATCTAGAGGAATACTTTATTTGTGTCTATATTTGCACACTTGGCAGATTTGTTGCAGACATTTCAGGGACTGTTTTATACAGTACATCTAGGAAACAGAGAAATTTCTGCCCTGGACCTGACAAGTGTGAACATATGTCCTTATAGAAGCGAGATGCAGAAGCCTGACGAAAGCTGAAGAAACTTGTGGATATGTCTGCTTCATATCATCGTGTCCTCATCTTTTGTATATATGTTCAAGAAATGAGAAAGGAATCACAATAGCAATGTGATATCCCCAGTACTCACAGCTGGTAACGTCATGCTCCTGCAGAAAACAATTAAGACAATAAAAACTGAAAATTCTTCTAAATCTTTGGTAGAATTAATCTCAGCTTTGTTAAAAATTCTGGAGGTTTCTACTTTCTATAGCAGACGATGTGTTTAATTTGCATGCATGATGTCTGACAATCCAGCCCTCGATGTGTCACATAGTATGAGCAGTCCAGTGCCTGGCTGTATATACAGTATATATATACACTAGATAGTATGATGACAGAGCTGTATAGTATTGCTATGGGATTTATCTGAGCCATTACCTTTATGTGTCTCTTGGGTTCTATACTACTGTGTAATATAACCTAAAAGTGTATTAATAGAGTATTGTAATATGTTCCTATCAATAGATGTAAATAAAAAGTACAGAGTAAACATGTTTAATAGTGATGACCAGGCATGCTCGGCCGAGTACCGGTTCGGCTCAAGCATCGCTATGCTCGGCACATGTCTGTATTTGGCCAAGTACCGCATGTGCTCGAGCGGAATGCTGGAGTCTCCGCCCCTCATGTTTTGCAGGTTTAAAGCAGCCAAAATAGGTGCAGGTAAGTACTGCCCTCACTGTAATGCCAGTAGCCATGTTAGCTGCTGGCATTACAGTTATTGGCTGGCCGGAACGCGCTATCGAGTGTTATATAGCACCCGACGAGGCATGTTCGGCTCAGACTTAGACAGGGAGAGCAGAGTGTAGGAAAAGAAAGACGTATCGAATTCGACTTTTTTTATTCTGAGAAAGCTTTTACAAGACCCAAAAGTCCTTTTAAGGACTACTGTGTGCGTGTGTGTGTTTTAGTGCAGCAATCTATTTACCTCCTGCAGTCTCAGGGACAGTGTTTGGGAAGGGACAGTTAGTGCAGAGAGAGAAATTTGCTGTTTTTACAACCAAAAGCTTTTCAAAGAACCCAAAGTCTGTTAAAAGATTACTGTGTGTGTTTGACAGCAGCAAGATACTTTTTTTTATACCTATTAGTGACATATACTGTACATCATCCGCAGACTGTGTCTTTAATAATCTGGTCCACATCTAGTGTCCATTGTGTGTAGCTATGTATAAAAGAATACTGAACTACATCTGCAAACAGTGTCTGTATTACAAATTCCAAAAATCTGGGCCTAGTATAGTGTCCATAATCTGTGGTGTTCTGTAACCAATACTGTACTACATCTGCAAACAGAGTCTGTATTAGAAATTCCAATTATCGGGGCGTAATATAGTGTCCATATTCTATGGGTTTCTGTAACATATACTATCCTGCATCTGAAACAGTGTCTCTATTGCAAATTCCAAAATTCTGGGCCTAGTATGGTGTAAATATTATGTGGGTTTCAGTAACATATTCTGTCCTTCAAACGAAAACAATGTCTGTATTGCAAATTCCAATAATCTGTGCCTGATATAGTGTCGATAATCTGTGGGTTTCTGTGACATATACTGTCCTGCATCCGAAAACTGTGTCTGAATTGCAAATTTCAATAATCTTGGCCTAATATAGTGTCCATATTCTATGGGTTTCTGTGAAATATACTGTCTGCATCTGAAAACAGTGTCTGTATTGGAAATTCCGATAACCTGCGCCTTATATAGTGTCCATATTCTGTAGGTTTCGGTGACATATACTGTCCTGCATCTGAAAACTGTGTCTGAATTGCAAATTTAAATTATCTGGGCCTAATATAGTGTCCATATTCTGTGGGTTTCTGTGACATATACTGTCCTGCATCCGAAAACAGTGTCTGTATTACAAATTCCAATGATCTTGGCCAAATATAGTGTCCATATTCTGTGGGTTTCTGTGAGATATACTGTCCTGCATCTTAAAACTGTGTTTGTATTGCAAATTCCAATAATCTGGGCCTAATATAGTGTCTATAATTAGAGTTGAGCGAACCCGAACTGTATAGTTTGGATTCTTACCGAATTTTGGGGTGTTCGGGACACAGACATTTAAAAAAATGTTCGGGTTCGGGTCCGTAGTTCGGCGATTTCTTCCCGCTTTCTGAAGGGCTGCACAGCAGCCAATCAGCAAGCGTTTTACTTCTTGCCCTAAGAAGACATCACAGCCATGCCTACTAATGACATGGCTGTGATTGGCTGAGTGCAGCATGTGACCCAGCCTTTTTATAACCTGGAGTCATGTAGTGCCGCACGTCAATCTGCTGAATTGAGATTAGAGCAAGGTTGCTGCTGGTGCGACCAGGGACAGAATAGGGCAGAAATCTGAAGAACCTGTGCTACTTTAATCCACAAGATACAGCACATAGAGAGGGAGGGAGCCTCAGCAATCCAAAATTTCTGTACCCAGCCACTGCCAGGGAGATTTTTTTTGTAATCTATCTGAGTTGGGGGTCGGCAGCCATTTTAGGCACTGCAGTGTACTGCATGTCTGCCAGCCAGCCAGGGACATCAGCCTGATCCTATTTTGTAGCTCAGTGAAGGGGAAAAAAAAAAACTTTTTTGTCTGGCTGCTCAAGTCCCCTATATTGACTTTTGTATGTTTAAGGGGTGACATAGTCCATTTGTCTAGCCTGGGATCTGTGGTGCCACAGAGCACTTGTGCATACAATGCACTAAACCGTATATTCCATTTCAGCTATCAAATAGTGCATCAGTGTATTTTAGTTAAAAAAAGTGGTCATCCTGATCCACCAAGCCTATTTTAAATCACCAAAATATATATTTGACATTTCTGCAGTGAAATAGAGAATCCGTGTAATTTTGGGGGAAAAAACGTATTCCTTCTCCACAAACCAGTTCTGAATACACTGTCCAACGACATATTTTATATTTCTGCAGTGAAATAGTGCTTCTTTGTTTTTTATAGAAAAAAAACAAGGTCCACCAAACAGTCTGAAATACCCATTACAACCACCTATTTTACATTGCTGCTGTAAAATACAGCATAAGTGTATTTTTTTGACAAAAGAGTGGAAATCCTGATCCACAGAGCATCTTGAAATACACCGCCTAAATACAGATTTCACATTACAGCTGAGAAATAGTGCATTATTCTTTTTTGTGTGAAAAAAGCAATATTCTTGTTTTACAAAGCAGTTGTACATACACAGTATGAATATCTAATTTAAATTTACAGCAGTAAAAAACAGCATTTTGGGGTTTTATTGAAAAAAGCTGTGTTTTAGGCCAAAAAAACTGTTGTGCATCTGTCCTTTAAATAATTATTTCCAATTTATAGCAGTCTAATACTGCATTTGTGAATCTGGGTCCCCAAATCTGGTGTCCATACATAGTATAAATATCTACTTTTGATGTACAGCAGTTAAAAACTGCTTTTTGGGGTTTTATTGAAAAAAGCTGTGTTTTAGGCCGAAAAAACTGTTGTGCATCCGTCGTTTGAATAAACCTCGGATCCGCAAAATGCGAAGCTGCTCCGCGTTCCGTTCCACGAATTGCGGAACGGAATGCGGCCTATTGTAAAAATGCTTTTCTTGTCCGTAAAATGGACAAGAATAGTGCATGCTCTATTTTTTTGCGGGGGCATGGAACGGAGCAACGGATGCGGACAGCACACGGAGTGCTGTCCGCATCTTTTGCGGCCCTATTGAAGTCAATGGGTCCACGCCCGAGCCGCAAAATATGTGGCTCGGACGCGGACCACAACAACGGTCGTGTGCATGAGGCCTGATACTGCATTTGTGAATTTTGGTGACCAAATTCGTGTTCTGGGTCCCCAAATCTGGTGTCCATACATAGTATAAATATCTACTTCGAATGTACAGCAGTTACAAACTGCATTTTGGGGTTTTATTGAAAAAAGCCGTGTTTTGGGCCGAAAAAACTGTTGTGCATCCTTATAAATAATTTATTTCAATTTACAGCAGTGAAATACTAATGTTCTGTATTTTATTGCAAAAATACTTGTTCTTGTTCCACAAACCACTAGTGCATACAGCATACCCCAAAAATATTTACATTTCCGCATAGAAATTAAGAATCAGTGTATTTTGGGCACAAAAATCTTTATTCTGGGTCCACAGAGTATTTTTATGACACGGGCACTGCCTTAGCGAACTGTAATTGTCGACTAGTGGCAGTTAAATTAACACCGGAGAGAGACCAATCTTTCAGCTTGGTGGGTGTACGCAAATAATGAGGAGAGCATCAAATAAGGGATGTGGGCATGGTCATGGTGGTGTTGGTGGAGCTCCTGTTGCTGTGAGAGGACGTGGCCGTTCAGCGCCAACTACCGCTCCAAGTCAAAAACCCTTCCACTGGTGCAAGTAGGCGACAGCATTTCACAGGGTTTCAGGCAGGTCATACAGAAGTGGCTCAGAGGGTGGGTTCCTGCAGCAGCAGAGGCCAGGTACACTTGTGGACAGCCAGGGCACACTTCTGGAGGATGAGGAGGAGGAGGATAAGGGAGAGGAGAAGGAACCGGTTTTACTGCAGGGTGGCACCCTACGCAGCTCAGGGCCATCACTGGAGCGTGGCTGGGGGGATACGGAGGACACAGGCAATACACCACCTACAGAGGACAGCTGATCGTTACCATTGGGCAGCCTGGCACACATGAGCTACTACATGCTGCAGTGCCTGCGCAACGTTCATAGGGAACGTGTTAGCAGGAGGCAGCATTTCAACAACATTGTTGAACAGTACACGTCTGAATACCAGGGGCCTACATTTCAGATAATCACCTGTTGCTTTGGTGGGTGACATTAACCACTTTTTACTGTCAAATGACCGCCCCATTGTCAGGTTGTCAGGGGCCAATATTTTGTTTCATCGCTTGCTGCATTGGTGGGAGACATTAAACTCTTTTTACTGTCAAATGACCGCCCCATTTTCTAGTTGTCAGGGGCCTTTATTTCGTTTCATCACTTGCTGCATTGGTGGGAGACATTAAACTCTTTAGACTGTCAAATGACCTCTACATTGTCTGGTTGTCAGGGGCCTTTATTTCGTTTCATCGCTTGTTGCATTGGTGGGAGACATTAAACTCTTTAGACTGTCAAATGACATCTACATTTTCTGGTTGTCAGGGGCCTATATTTTGTTTCATCGCCTGCTGTATTGGTGGGAGACATTAACCTATATTTACTGTCAAATGACCACCCCATTGTCTGGTTGTCAGGGGCCTATATTTTGTTTCTTCGCTTGCTGTATTGGTGGGAGACATTAACCTCTTTTTATTGTCAAATAACCACCCCATTGTTTGGTTGTCAGGGACCAATATTTTGTTTCATCGCTTGTTGCCACGGTGGGAGACACTAAACTCTTTTTAATGTCAAATGACGGCCACATTGTCTGGTTGTCAGGGGACTATATTTCTTTTTATCGCTTGCTGCATTGGTGGGAGACATTAAACTCTTTTTACTGTCAAATGATCGCCCCATTGTCTGGTTGTCAGGGGCCTATATTTCGTTTCATCGCTTGCTACATTGGTGGGAGACATTAAACTCTTTAGACTGTTAAATTACATCTACATTGTCTGGTTGTCAGGGGCCTATATTTCGTTTAATCTCTTTATGCATTGGTGGGATACATTAAACTCTTTTTACTGTCAAATGACCGCTCCATTGTCTAGTTGTCATGGGCTATATTTTGTTTCATCGTCTGCTGTATTGGTGGGAGGCATTAATCTCTTTTTACTGTCAAATGACCGCCCCATTGTCTGGTTGTCAGGGGCCTATATTTTGTTCCATTATGCCCAGACTATTGGAAGTCTGCAATCTTGCGAGAGAGGGTGTCCCTTTTTCTAGGGACATGCTGTCGGCACAGATTACTATAATCCCCAAACCTGGCAAAGACCACTTGCTATGCTCCAACTACAGGCCTATATTTCTCCTGAACAATGATCTGAAACTTTACGCAAAAATGCTAGCTAATCGGTTAGTCATACTTACCGGATTTAATATCACACGACAAAAGAATGGTAGTTTGCAGCCTGTGCCATACCAAAATGAGCCGGGGTGTGAACACTAGCTACCTCACCACCACCAGCATGATGCGCCACATGGCATCCAAGCACCCAAATAAGTGGGCCAAACGGCTGAATCCACAATTTGGGTCTGTGGGTCCCACCACTGCATCCTCTTCCCCTGTGTTACGCACTGCTGGCCAAACCCCTGTTGAAGGTGCAGGCCCGTATTCGCCTCACAATGCACCTGGATCTTCGCAAGAACCATTATCAACAACATCCATGTCCCTGTCCCAGCGCAGCATCCAAATGTCGATAACACAGGCATTTGATCGCAAGCGCAAAAACCCACAGGCCAAAGCACTGAATGCGCAACTTTCGAAATTACTGGCCCTTAAAATGTTGCCATTTAGGCTTGTGGACACTGAGGCCTTCCGCTGCGTGATGTTGGCGACTGTCCCTCGGTACGCAGTCCCCACAATTTTTCACTGTCTGCCGTGCTCGCTTTACACCAGCATGTGTCCCAGAACGTCAACGTGCCCAGACCAACGTACTTACTGGGAAGGTCCACTTCACCACAGACACATGGACAAGTACTGGTGGCCAGGGACGCTACATTTCCCTGACCGCACACTGGTTGAATGTTGTGGAGGTCGGGAGCGAGTCATACCCTGGGATGTCACAGGTGCTACCCATGCCCAGGATTGCATGCCCTACGTCCATCAGGGTCTCCGCCAGCAGCTATGTTACTGGCTCCAACCCTCAGTGTTCACAGGTTGGGGACGGGGATGGTTTGGGATAGAACTAGTGTTAAGCGAACAGTTCGAGCATAGTTCGGGTTCGTACCAAATTTTGGGGTGTTCGGGACACGGACCTGGACCAGAACATTTTCAAAAAAGTTCGGGTTGGGGTCTGTTGTTCGGCAATTTCTTTCCGCTTTCTGAAGGGCTGCACAGCAGCCAATCAGCTAGCGTTTTACTTTTTGCCCTAAGAAGCCATCACAGCCATGCCTATTAATGGCATGGCTGTGATTCGCCAAGTGCAGCATGTGACCCAGCCTCTATTTAAGCTGGAGTCACGTAGCGCCGCACGTCACACTGCTCTGATTAGTGTAGGGAGAGGACACAGCTTCTGTGAGGGCGAGATTAGATAGGAAAAAGTCAGCAAAAACACCTAATGAAGTGATCGATCTACAGCTGTGAATGATTCAACTTCTGCTAGTTAATTGCTCACTGGTTTTTAGGCTGCACAGAGCGTTTTTCTGTCACTTTTTTCTGGGGTGATCGGCGGCCATTTTGTGACTTGTGGTGCACCAGCACAAGCTGCCACCAAGTCCATCAATCCATCAATACTAGGTTATTTTTGCTATATCCTACATCAGGGGTTTGGCTGTGCTTATTGTCACCTCTAGAAACTAAGGATAGAAATTTCTATATTTTAGTAAGGGGTTAAATTCAATTGCCAAAATAGCAATCCCCTAAATCAGGTATCCCAGCTGTGGCTAGCCAAGTGTAATACCGTCTGCTGTCTGGCAAAGGATAGATAATTTTCTGTGGTGAAATTCAATTGCCAAAATAGCAATCCCCTAAATCTGGTGTCCCAGCTGTGACTGGACAAGTTTAATAGTGTCCGTCAAATGATAGATTTTGTTCTGGGGTGAAATTCAATTGCCAATATAGCAATACCCTGAATCTGGTGTTCCAGCTATTGCAGGCCAAGTGTTAATCAGTACGCAAAAGGGTATATTTCACTCAAGGTGTATATACAAGTGCTGAGAGGGTCATGCTCATTAACTTCACACGCTACCGTGCATCTCCCATTATATTTCTGTCCGTTAAAGGGTATATTACACAAAGTGTTAAAATACAATTGCTGAAGGCATAATCCTACATATTTTTTCACACGCTACTGTACATCTCCAAGTGTAAATCTGTCCATAAAAGGATACCTTTCATCCAGGGCCTACATACTAGCCCTAAAAGAGATATTCCCCTAAATCAGTGGTTACTGCTGTGCCTGGATTAGTGTAATACGCTACATAAATAAATAGGCAGATAGTGTTAGGTGCCTGTAAAAAAAGGCCTGAATTTGAAATAAATACATTGGGCCAAATATTTTTTTTCTTATTTTGGTGCTTGGTGAACAGTAACAATGAGGAAAATATCTAGTAAGGGACGTGGACTCGGTCGTCATCGTGTTAGTGTACCCTCTGGTGCTGGGAGAGGCGTTGCCATTCTGCCACAGCCACATGTCCTAGTGAACCAATTACCTCAGGTTCCAGTACCCGCCAGAATTTACAGCAATATTTGGTGGGGCCCAATGCTGTTCTAAGGATGGTAAGGCCTGAGCAGGTACAGGCGCTAGTCAATTGGGTGGCCGATAGTGGATCCAGCACGTTCACAACATTGTCTACCTCCCAGTCTTCTGCAGAAAGCGCACAGATGGTGCCTGAAAACCAAGCCCTTCAGTCTGTCACATCACCCCCATGCATATCAGGGAAACTGTCTGAGCCTCAAGTTATGCAGCAGTCTCTTATGCTGTTTGAAGACTCTGCTGGCAGGGTTTTCCAAGGGAATCCACCTAGCCCTTCCCCAGTGGTGGAAGACATAGAATGCACTGATGCACAACCACTGATGTTTCCTGATGATGAGGACATGGGAATACCACCTCATCTGAGTCCGCACGTCTCTGATGATGACGAAACACAGGTGCCAACTGCTGCGTCTTTCTGCAGTGTGCAGACCGAACGGGAAGTCAGGGAGGAAGACTGTGTGGAAGACGATGCAGGGGACAATGATGTCCTAGACCCCACATGGAATGAAGGTCATGCCACTGACTTTCATAGTTTAGAGGAAGAGGCAGTGGTGAGACCGAGCCAACAGCATAGCAAAAGAGGGAGCAGGGGGCAAAAGCAGAACAGCCGCCTCCAAGAGTTCGCCTGCTACAGACCACCGCCACCAGGGACCGAGCACCCCAAAGGCAGCTTCAAGGAGTATCCTGGCATGGCAATTCTTCAAACATTGTGCTGACGACAAGACCCGAGTGCAATCAATCAATGTGGAACCGCACTCGCCAGATCTTGTGGTCCACCGGAATGCAACAGCCAGCCTGGAGTACTAGATCCATACAGGCTCCTATGTAAATGATTCAGGAAAAGATGTCGGAGGCAGCATGTCCAGTTGAAAAATCCCTTTATTTTGGGAACTGTTCACATGAAAAACATGAATATAACAAGACCGAGTGGTTTGCACGCTGTGCCATCAGAGCCTGAAGCGAGGCATTAACGTTCTGAACCTTAGCACAACCTGCGTGACCAGGCATCTATATGCAAAGCATGAACTGCAGTGGAGTAAACACCTTAAAAGCAAGGAACTCACTCTGGCTCCCCCTGGTCCCTCTTCTGCTGCTGCCTCGGCCTCTTCCTCCGCCTCGGGAGGAACGTTGGCCCCTGCCGCCCACCAAACAGAGGATGGGCCACCGACACCACCACCTGCGTCACCAAGCATCTCCACCATGTCACACGTCAGCGTTCTGCTCTCCATCTCACAAACCTTGGAGAGAAAGAGTAAATTCCCACCTAGCCAGTACCACCCTCGAGCCCTGGGCCTGAATGCCAGCATTTCTAAACTCCTGGCCTTTGAAATGCTGTCATTCAGGCTGGTAGACACAGACAGCTTCAAACAGCTGATGTCCATAGCTGTCCCACAGTATGTTGTTCCCAGCCGCCACTACTTCTCCAAGACAGCCGTGCCTTCCCTGCACAATGCAAGTGTCCAATAAAATCAAGTGTGCACTGCGCAACGCCATTTGTGGCAAGGTCCACCTAACCACAGATACGTGGACCAGTAAGCACAGCCAGGGACGCTATATCTCCCTAACTGCACACTGGGTAAATGTAGTGGCGGCTGGGCCCCAGGTGGAGAGGTCCTTGGCGCACGTCCTTCCGCAGCCAAGGATCGCAGGGCATCATTCTTTGCCTCCTGTAGCCTCCTCCTCCTACTCGGCTTCCTCCTCCTCTGCTTCCACCAGCTCATCCAGTCAGCCACACACCATCACCACCAACTTCAGCACAGCCCGGGGCAAACGTCAGCAGGGCATTTTGAAACTCATATGTTTGGGGGATAGGGCCCACACCGTGCAGGAGTTGTGGCGGGGTATTGAGCAACAGACCGACCAGTGGTTTCTGCCGGTGGGCCTCAAGCCCGGCCTGGTGGTGTGCGATAATGGGCGAAATCTCGTCGCACATCCCTTGCCTGGCGCATGTGCTGAATTTGGTGGTGCAGAAGTTCATTCACAACTACCCCGACATGTCAGAGCTGCTGCATAGAGTCCCGGCCATTTGTGCGCGCTTCCGGGGTTCACATCCTGCCGCTGCTCGCCTGTCTGTGCTACAGCGGAACTTCGGCCCTCTCGCTCACCGCCTCATATGCGACGTGCCAACCAGGTGAAACTCCACCTTGCACATGCTGTGCGAGCAGCAGCATGCCATAGTGGAGTTTCAGCTGCAGCACGCACGCGTCAGTCGCACTTAGGAACAGCACCACTTCACCACCAATGATTGGGCCTCCATGCGAGACCTGTGTGCCCTGTTGCGCTGTTTCGAGTACTCCACCAACATGGCCAGTGGCGATGACACCGTTATCAGCGTTACAATACCACTTCTATGTCTCCTTGAGAAAACGCTTAGGGCGATGATGGAAGAGTAGGTGGCCCAGGAGGAGGAGGAGGATGAGGGGTCATTTTTATCACTTTCAGGCCAGTCTGTTAGAAGTGGCTCAGAGGGAGTTTTTTTGCAGCAGCAGAGGCCAGGTACAAATGTGGCCAGCCAGGGCCCACTACTGGAGTCCGAGGAGGATGAGGAGGAGGTGAAGGAGGATGAGGATGAAGCAGGTTCACAGCAGGGTGGCACCCGACACAGCTCAGGCCCATCACTGGTGCGTGGCTGGGGGGATACGGAGGACGATGGCGATACGCCTCCCACAGAGGACAGCTTGTCCTTAACTCTGGGGAGCCTGGCACACATGAGCGACTACATGCTGCAGTGCCTGCGCAACGACAGCAGAGTTGCCCACATTTTAACATGTGTGGACTACTGGGTTGCCACCCTACTGGATCCCCGGTACAAAGACAATGTGTCCACCTTACTTCCTGCACTGGAGCGTGATAGGAAGATGCGCGAGTACAAGCGCACGCAGGTAGACGCGCTCCTGAGAGCATTCCCAAGTGTCACATGGGAACAGGTGGAAGCCCAAGGCGAAGGCAGAGGAGGAGCAAGAGGTCGCCAACACAGCTGTGTCACGGCCAGCTCCTCTGAGGGCAGGGTTAGCATGGCAGAAATGTGGAAAAGTTTTGTCTCCAAGCCACAGCTAACTGCACCACACCTGATACGGAACGTGTTAGCAGGAGGCAGCATTTCGCTAAGATGGTTGGACAGTAAGTCTGCACACCCCTCCACGTACTGACTGATGGTTCGGCCCCATTCAACTTCTGGGTCTCCAAATTGTCCACGTGGCCAGACTTAGCATTTTATGCCTTGGAGGTGCTGGCCTGCGTTTTGTCTGAACGTGTATTCAGCACGGCAGGGGGCGTCATTACTGACAAATGCAGCCGCCGGTCCACAGCCAACGTGGACAAGCTGACGTTTATAAAAATGAACCAGGCATGGATCCCACAAGACCTGTCCCTCCCTTGTCCAGAATAGACATTTATAACGGCCTCCCCCTCAACCATGTATTCTTGTACTCCGGGGCACTTCTTTATTGAATCCTCATTTTTTTCACTTTACCATGATCTTGCGGTGCAACCCAAAGTTGAATGAACCTCTCCTCAATCTGGGTGCCGGGGCCTAAAAAACTGAAAGTAGCCTTCTCCAGTGGTGGGTGATATAACGCCTTATTCCTTGCTGTGGGACCTCTCTCCTCTGTCTGGGTGCTGGGCCTAAATAACTGAAAGTGGCCTCCTCCAGTGGTGGGTGATATGACGCATGATTCCTTGCTGTGGGACCTCTCTCCTCTGTCTGGGTGTTGGGGCCTAAATAAATGAAAGTGGCCTTCTCCAGTGGTGGGTGATATAACGCCTTATTCCTTGCTGTGGGACCTCTCTCCTCTGTCTGGGTGCTGGGGCCTAAATAACTGAAAGTGGCCTTCTCCAGTGGTGGGTGATATGACGCATGATTCCTTGCTGTGGGACCTCTCTCCTCTGTCTGGGTGCTGGGGCCTAAATAAATGAAACTGGCCTTCTCCAGTGGTGTGTAATATGACGCCATATTCCTTGCTGTGGGACCTCTCTCCTCTGTCTGGGTGCTGGGCCTAAATAACTGAAAGTGGCCTTCTCCAGTGGTGGGTCATATGACACCTTATTCCTTGCTGTGGGACCACTCTCCTCTGTCTGTGTGTTGGGGCCTAAATAACTGAAAGTGGCCTTCTCCACTGGTGGGTAATATGAAGCATGATTCCTTGTTGTGGGACCTCTCTCCTCTGTCTGGGTGCTGGGGCCGAAAAAACTGAAAGTGGCCTTCTCCAGTGGTGGGTGATATGATGCATGATTCTCTGCTATGGGACCTCTCTCCAATTGATATTGGTTAATTTTTATTTATTTTATTTTATTTTAATTCATTTCCCTATCCACATTTCTTTGCATGGCATTTACCTACATTTCGCTGCCTTTGGCAGCCCTCTAGCCCTTTCCTGGACTATTTTACAGCCTTTTTAGTGCCTAAAAGTTCGGGTCCCCATTGACTTCAATGGGGTTTGGTTTCGGGATAAAGTTCGGGTCGAGTTCGGATCCCGAACCCGAACATTTGCGGGAAGTTCGGCCAAACTTCTCGAACCCGAACATCCAGGTGTTAGCTCATCTCTAATGGTGAGTTCACTAAAAGAGTTCAAGAGGGGCCTGGATGTATTTCTGGAGTGTAATAATATACAGGCTACAGCTACTAGAGAGGGATCGTTGATCCAGGGAGTTGTTTTGATGCCTGATTGGAGTCGGGAATTAATTTTTTATTCCCCTTAAGTGGGGAAAATTGGCTTCTACCTCACAGTTTTTTTTTTTGCCTTCCTCTGGATCAACTAGCAGGATGACAGGCCGAACTGGATGGACAGATGTCTTTTTTGGCCTTATGTACTATGTTACTATTTTACTATGATGTTCTATTATCTAATTATTCTTGAAAATTATAGTAAGTGACAAAAAATGACAATTATAATAGTCTTATTTGTCACACTATGTATGCATTGCTTATGATTTAGCTAATAATTAGATAGTAGAAATTAGTCATTACATAGATAACAATTATATTGAATTTATATAACACTCGTAGGAATAAAAAAATTAAATTAGAAAATATATATATATATATATATAGCTCCATGGAGATAAAAATTCATAAATTCATATATGCTATTTGGTTAGTAAATGGGATGATCCCGATTGTTCAGTGATAATGACACCACACTGATATATTGCCTCTCCGTTAAATGTCCCAATATGTAGGGATAGTTGGTAGAGAGAAAGCTCTAGTTCATTCAATAATTAGATCTAAGTTGCCAATTGTATTATTGATGTAATCAATGAGTATATAGTCATGTTACATTACCACATTATAGGCGTCTCCGCGATTGTTTACAGTACGCTCATAAAGCCATGCTGTAGTTGCTGCTACGAGCTTGCAGTCTCTATGTCTCGGCCGCTCGCTATACGGGTAAAGCAAATTGTCCAACGTCTTACGTGGAGTCCCACGTGGTGAGCAATGTAGCGTGGCTGGTTAGCTGAGATGATGTAACAGATAGATTCTCTGTACCGTACAATGCCTGTTATTGTGATGGAAACTGACCTGGTTGTGGGTAAATTACATCAGGGAGTGGGTACGAGGAGAATAATCTCTAGGGGGTTTGACTGGTGCAGCGGCCAAAGAGGGGTCCAATGATAATGGGGTCATCATTGTATGGGAAATGTGCTTGATGGATCAGGTGAAAAGACACAAATAAGGGCAGGATACCAAGCAGATAGTGATGGAGAAATACAGGTGGAAGATTATGTTGTTAGCCCACAAAGGTCCATTACAGGGAAACCTAGAGTGAGGCAAACCCAACATAAAATTATAAACAGGCTTTTCTGCCCCGGGTGACCCTTGAAATAAGGAAATTTGTAAGATGTATGAAACATGCCAACAGGTGGGAGGTCCCCCATGCAGAGCACCTTTAAAACCCATATCCTTAATAGCAGAACCATTTCAATGGGTGGAGTGGATTTAATAGGTTGACTGTACCAAATGGTTGTGGACTTTGCCATGAGGTACCCTGGTGCTGAGGAATAAATGCACAGAGAGTGGCACATGCACTAGTGGAGGTATTTAGCCTAGTGGGCTACCCCAAGGAGGTAGCATCAAACCAAGGAAGGCAATTCATGGGGGAAGTAATGTGTGCACTATGGAGCCAGGCAGGAGTCCAACCAGTGTTCACCACAGCATAACACCCATAGACCAACTGGTTATGTGAATGGTTCAGTGGGACCCTGAAATGGTTGATTTGTGCATATATGGATGCAGAGGGGGAGGATTGGAAAAAAAGCTCTGCTGCAGTTCATGTTTGCCTACAGAGAGGTGCTACAGGCATTTACAGGTACTGGTGTTTTGGCTATGTGAGGTAAGAGAGAAGATGCAACGCCTTGGGCCGATGACAAGGGCACCAAAAACCTTATCATGATAGGGGCACACAGTCAAAGGAATTAACGTAGGTCAGCAAGGGATTGTATTAATCCCCATCTGCCAAGTTACAGGCTAATTGGGAGGGTTTCCTACACTATAGTGGGTAGAAATGGGGTAGTCACCTATCATGAAGCATTCAACTGCCACCACACATAAACTTAAAGGATCCACATCAATAGATTAAAAGCATACCAGACTACTGATGTGCAGTGGCCTTATGGTGTCCATTTAAAGATGTCTGAGAACATGATTCCTTCCTGGACTTGTTACAGAACACTAAAGAGCAAGGAGGGGTTGGTCCAATCACACTGGGAGATCACTTCAACCCAGCACAGACCAGTCAGACCAATACTTCTTCAACAAACCGTGCTAAAGCACTCTGGATGCCGGAACAGCAAGGATAGTTTGGCAGCCACTGAACTGGGTGGCATGGTCTTTGATATCATTCATAAAGTAGATGAAATGTTAAAACTGGGAGTATTGATCCCTTTGTGCAGATCCTGAGTCCTTGTCCTAAAAAAAAAAATTTGAATACAAGGTTCTGAATGGACTACCGGAGGCTGATCAAAGGAACTATGTATATCAGCATGCATACCCCATGGTCTGTTAAACCAGATAGGGGAGCGACATGCATGTTTTCCCTCAATTTCAGTAAGGGCTATTGGCAAATTCTCTTGCCACTGAATACCCAGTAGCGTTCAGCCTTAATCAGTTTCTGTGCTCTTTTCCAATTTACGATTATGCTATTCGGGATGAAGAATGTGCCAGCCACCTTTCAGCGAATGGTGGATGTCACGCCTTCAGTCTGGGAGTTCTCCCAGGCTTATCTGGATGATATACATACAGTGCCTTGTGAAAATATTTGGCCCCCTTGAACTTTTCGACCTTTTGCCACATTTCAGGCTTCAAACATAAAGATATAAAACTGCAATTTTTTGTGAAGAATCAACAACAAGTGGGACACAATTATGAAGGGGAACAAAATTTATTGGATACTTCAAACTTTGTTAACAAATAAAAAATGGAAAAATTGGGCGTGCAAAATGATTCAGCCCCTTTACTTTCAGTGCAGCAAACTCTCTCCAGAAGTTCAGTGAGGATCTTTGAATGATCCAATGTTGACCTAAATGATGATGATAAATAGAATCCACCTGTGTGTAGTCAAGTCTCCGTATAAATGCACCTGCACTGTGATTGTCTCAGAGGTCAGTTTAATGATTTAAACAGAAAGCGGTCACCTGGCATAAGCTTCCATTGTCAATGATAGGTAGAGGTAATCTTCTCAAGATGGTATGTATGCCGCAATTGCTCTACATCTTACCTAACTCACCTGTATGGATTCCCATGCATTATTATTATAAGATACAGAGAATATTTAGGTCCTTATTATGGAAAAATAAACATAGTAGGATCCGATATGAAACATTACAGCGTGGTAAAGAAGCGGGGGGCCTGGCATTACCTAAACCCTTCATATACTTCTTAGCAGCTCAGTTGCAACATTTTAAGGGCTGGGGGTCCCTGAGAGAGATGGGAAAATGTGGAGCATTGGTGCAGTGGGCAGCGGGGGTATGCCAGCCTATTTCGATTATGGAAAAAGATCTACCTGACTCTTCTAAACCCCTCCCAGTGGCAGGATTAATGAGGAAGGTCTGGGGAAAAGTTAGGGAAATTCTGGGTGTCCAGGACCTATTGGACCTGTCTCCTGCTTGCAATAACTCTCATTTAATGGAATTGTCCAAACTTCAGGGATTTACTGATTGGGAGTGTAAAGGACTATGGAATTTAGGCCAACTATATTCACAAGGTATCCAAAAACAATTTGCCCAACTTTGCACTGAATATGGTCTTGAGTCTACCCATTTCTATAAATACCTTCAGTTAAGGCATGCTATTAGCTCGCAGGATAAAGTGCGCCCCCTACAATTCGGCTCACATCTCATACTTAAAAAACTGATAGAACCAGGTCCTGTAAAAGGAGCTATTTCGGATGCCTATAATGCTTTGCAATATGAACAGCTGAAAAAATATCCGCTCAATGTTAAGTTGAAGTGGGAGAGGGATGTGGGCCCCATCTCAGATAGCCAATGGGAGGAAGTCCTTGCACAGGTTCCTACTCTAACCCTTAGTGAAGCGGCTAGATTTGTCCCAACTCTATATGATACATAGGGTATATAGAACTCCAATATTCTTATGGAAGGTGGGATATAGATCTGACTCCAAGTGTCCGAAATGTGGGGAAGAAGGGGCCGGATTGCTCCATATGATGTGGAATTGCAGTGCGCTACAGGGCTATTGGACAGATATAATCACTTTATTAAACAAAATTTATAGCGCTACTTATAAATTTAATCCTAGGTTTTGCTTGCTTGGTATGTTAGATTCGGATAATTTGCCACCAACTGCTATAATTGGCATTAACAGAATCCTGTATCAGGCATGCAAAACTCTAGCTGCTAGATGGATACAGCCACTTCCCCCAAGCATATCGGAATTCATTGGCAGAATGAATACAGTTATAAGATTGGAGGGAGGAGTATACATGAAGCGTAATTGCATGTCGAAATTTGATACCGTTTGGGGCCCCTGGATCGACAGATCTGGAGTCTGTAGTACATGGTTAAGTTTGCAAAGTAGTTTGAGGGTTCTCTCAGGTTAACCTGGTTGGAGCTGATTGTATTTATTTAAGCCCAGTGGGTTGAAGCTCTATATTGTGCAAGTGATGTTATGGTCTGCTACTAAACCAAGGAGGTCTTATACAGGTTTTTGCCTACCTACTCATGATAATGTCTCACAGTGGGTGGGTGGGAGGGGGAGTTTGGTTGTCGGGTTCCTTGTGGTAGGGATCCTGATTTTGGATTATTCGGTTTTGTAAAATGTATATGTTTGCATTATATTGAACATACTCTATGAGACAATAATTTTGCAGAATGATACTGTTTATTTTTGCTAAATAATAAGAAAAATGTATCTGATTAAAAAAAAAAAAAAAAGGTCAGTTTAAAGCGCAGAGAGCATCATGAAGACCAAGGAACACACCAGGTGGGTCCGAGATACTGTTGTGGAGAAGGTTAAAGCCGGATTTAAATACAAAAAGATTTCCCAAGCTTTAAACATCTCAAGGAGCACTGTGCAAGCGATAATATTGAAATGGAAGGAGTATCTTGGCCGCCCCTCTAAACTTTCAGCTCATACAAGGAGAAGACTGATCAGAGATGCAGCCAAGAGGCCTATGATTACTCTGGATGAACTGTAGAGATCTACAGCTAAGGTGGGACACTCTGTCCATAGGACAACAATCAATCGTATACTGCACAATTCTGGCCCTTATGGAAAAGTGGCAAGAAGAAAGCCATTTATTAAAGATATCCATAAAAAGTGTTGTTTAAAGTTTGCCACAAGGCACCTGGGAGACACACCAATCATGTGGAAGAAGGTGCTCTGGTCAGATGAAACCAAAATCGAACTTTTTGGCAACAATGCAAAACGTTATGTTTGGCGTAAAAGCAACACAGCTCATCACCCTGAACACACCATCCCCACTGTCAAACATGGTGTTGGCAGCATCATGGTTTGGGCCTGATTTTCTTCAGCAGGGACAGGGAAGATGGTTAAAATTGATGGGAAGATGGATGGAGCCAAGTACAGGACCATTCTGGAAGAAAACTTGATGGAGTCTGCAAAAGACCTGAGACTGGGACGGAGATTTGTCTTCCAACAAGACAATGATCCAAAACATAAAGCAAAATCTACAATGGAATGGTTCACAAATAAACATATCCAGGTGTTAGAATGGCCAAGTCAAAGTCCAGACCTGAATCCTATCGAGAATCTGTGCAAAGAACTGAAAACTGCTGTTCACAAACGCTCTCCGTCCAACCTCACTGAGCTCGAGCTGTTTTGCAAGGAGGAATGGGCAAAAATTTCAGTCTTTTGATGTGCAAAACTGATAGAGACATACCCCAAGCGACTTACAGCTGTAATCGCAGCAAAAGGTGGCGCTACAAAGTATTAACTTAAGGGGGCTGAATAATTTTGCATACTCAATTTTTCAGTTTTTTATTTGTTAACAAAGTTTTAAATATCCAATAAATTTTGTTCCACTTCATAATTTTGTCCCACTTGTTGTTGATTCTTCATAAAAAATTACGGTTTTATATCTTTATGTTTGAAGCCTGAAATGTGGCAAAAGGTCGAAAAGTTCAAGGGGGCCAAATACTTTCACAAGGCACTGTATAAGGAACATATTCCAGGGCATTTGTCAAGCTAGTTTGACCGTTTGGGAAGACAAGTGCCAGATGGGGATGGCCAAGGTCAAGTACCTGTGACATCAGGTAGGGAATGTATAATAAAATCTGTCCCAGCCGAAGTGGAAGCGGTTACCTAATGTTCCCAGCACCTCAGCCAAAAGGAATTGTGACCATTCTTGGGTATTACTGAAAATTTGTCCCACAGTATAGTATTGTAGCAAAGCCCCTGGCGACCTGACGACAAAGAAATTTCAACGACATATAGAATGGACTGGCAAATGTGAACAAGCTTTTGTGAAGCTCAATTTAACCCTGCTAGGGGCTCCTGTGCTGGCTGTGCCCAATTCTACAAAGATATTTATGGTGCAGACTGATGCATCAGTGGGTTGGGAGCTGTCCTCAGTTAGTTGGACAGTACAGGATAGGAATATCAGGTGGAACAGGTAGAAAGTGTAAGCAACTATAGAGAGAGAATACCTGGCCATTGTCTAGACACTTAAAAAAAACCTTTTACTCTATGTGTACTGAAGATAATTCTTCGTAGTAACAGACCAAGATCCATCGAGCTGGCTACACGCGATGGTGGGGCAGAAAGGGTGATTGTTACCGTGGAACCTGGCATTGCAACTAGAGATGAGCACATTTTTCAAAAATTTAATTCGGCTGGTTCGCAAATTTTTCAAAAATTTAATTTGGCTGGTTCGCAAATTTTTTTAAAAATGTGGTTCGATCCAAATTTATTTGCTGCGAATCATGTTAAAAAACATCTATTTCCAGGCTGCAGAGAGCCTTTATAGTGGTGTAGAACACTGTGCCTTGTAGAAATACTCATAGGTAGTGAAACAATACTGTGAGTCAGTATGACATGCAGATGACAGGCGTCACTCTTAGAATGACTGCACACTTCACTTATTTAGTCAGTTATGGGGCCAAAACTGACCAAATAACTCAAGTAGAGTATGAACTCAGCCATGCAGGTCGATGTTAGCGCCAAGAAGAAGGGCACTCCTTTTACACCGTCGTCAGCTGATTCCACATAGATGTCTACAGAACCTGTTCTATTAAACTCTTATACAAGTAGAGCCCCCTGACAGAGTGTAGAGGGTGTCAGCAGCAAGTTTATGTTGACGTCACTGATTATTTTGCCTTCCTCTGATCCGTCAGAACAATAAACCCAAACAAGGGATCCTGTCTGTTGAGCATCCATCTTCACTCAGTCAGCATTTGGTCAGTAAATGGCTGCGGCACGTGCAAGGACATAGAACAAAGAACTCTGGGAAGGTGGGATCACACATAATTCCATGCATGCAGCCAATCAGAAGTCAGCCAGACCTGTGATGTCACAGTCCTATAAATAGCCTCAGCCATCTTGGAGTCTGTCATTTTCCAGTGTAGTTAGTGCAAAAAGAGACGTCAGCAAGTGCTAGGGACAGTGCTAGGAAAGACTTCATTGTGATACAAAATGATTTACAAGTTCAGATAAAGATTATTCAAGGTGTAGGGAAAGCATAGGTAGGAATTATCCCACAGCATTTATGTAGAACAGGGTTCAGTCAGGGAGTTTACAGCCTGGGTAATAGGAACAATCCTATTACACCTTGCTGCACTGACTGGGGACTCAAATTACCATTATACAGCTTTGTAATTCCAGCAGAAAGTTCTTGTTATTGGAGTGCTGTTTGATACAGGCATTAACACATATTTGCCCTTGTGCGGTGCAGTTATATGTTCTAAAGCATTTTTGGCTTGTATTAGTGATAAAAAGGGCTTATTAGCCATTGTGTGGTGAAGTGCGAAAATTGCTGCCATTTTTGTCGCGTATTAGTGGCAAGAGAAAAATATATTTGCCGTTCAGCGGTGCAGTTATATGTTCTAAAGCAGGGTTGCCCAACATGTGGCCCTCCAGCTGTTGCAAAACTACAACTCCCAGCATACCTGGACAGCAGTGAATAATGGGAGTTGTAGTTTTACAATAGCTGGAAGGTCGCAGGCTGAGCATCCCTGTTCTAAATTCATTTTTGTTGTGTAATAGTGGCAAAATAAAAATATATTTGCCGTTCAGCGATGCAGTTACGTATATGTTCTAAAGTCCTTTTTGGCATGTGTTAGTGGGGAAAAGGATAAAGGACTTATTAGCCATTGTTTGGTGAAGTGAAAAAATTACAGCCCTTTTTGTGTGTATTAGTAGAAAAAATATATTTGCCATTCAGCTGTGAAGTTTCATTGTACTACAGCCATTTACAGGGTCTATTAATGGGATAGATACATACGTCCTATTAGCCGTTCAGCGGTGAATTGTGATTGTTATATTTTTTTTGGGGGTGTATTAATAGGAAAAAGAATACGGAAAAATTGATGGGTGATTGTAGACCTTCTGTATGAACCGAATTACGTTGATTAGCCATTCAGTGGTGAAATTTGTTTGTGATACAGCCTTTTTGGGAAAATTGGTTGGTAACTGTAACCAGGGGCTGACTGGCAACTTTTGGCCCAGGGGAAAGTAACACCCAGAGGCCCACTGATCCCCCTCCTGCTTTCCCTTTTCCCCTGTCTCCTCCTGACCCCCCTTGCCACTTTCGTCAGCCATGTAAATTACAACACAGGAAAACAAAAAAACTAGGGATGCTCCGATATATCGGCCGCCGAAACATATCAGCGTAAAATTGCATTTTTGGTATAATGCCGAAAGTGTCATTTTCTGGCTGATACAGTGTTGCATCCATGTATTCTCTCCTCCCCGCTGGGCGCTGCTCTGTGTCCCAGCAGGGAGGAGAGAAACTGTGTCAGCTGGTCGAGCACTGTGGGAGGAGAGCGCAGTGAGTGGCCGACGTCTCTCCTCTCCACAATGCTCAGCCTTCTGTCACAGATTGGCAGAGTGGTGTGTGGGCAGAGACAGCTTGTAGTGCTGTCCCAGGAGGTTGAGCTCTCCTGTCCGCACCGCCTGCTCAGCCTCCTGTGATAGCGTGTCAGGAAACAGAGTGAGGCACAAACACGCAGTGATCAGTGATCAGTGAGTGTTTGTAAATAATTGAGGACCTAGCATGTTTACTGTGTCCCCAATTATGAATATAAAGAAAGTGATCTACATCACCGTTTCCGCAGCCCTAATTTTTACTTTACATTTAGGGGCTTCGGGGAAATATTAGGGATCTAAACCGACCCCTGATATTTCACTTTTAAAATGGAAAAAGAGATTGAGGACAGAGTACTCAGAGACACACAGAGTTCTCAATGTCTTTTTCTACAGCCCCTATTACAAATGAATTTATAACATGAGAACAGAGCATGTTTACTGAAGGGTTCTATTACTGAGCCATTTTGTATGGGCTTTTTTGAGTTTTCATCTTTACATTAGTGTGAACGGGGCATTGCTGCTGGTGTGGAGTGGACTTTGGACTGTAATGTAGCTGTAAATGCTTACGTTGCAGTCCAAGGTCTATATACATTAATATATCAGGAACATAGAGGTGAGAGAGTTCTGGCTGTTTGATACAGGCATTAACACATATTTGCCCTTGTGCGGTGCAGTTATATGTTCTAAAGCATTTTTGGCTTGTATTAGTGATAAAAAGGGCTTATTAGCCGTTGTGTGGTGAAGTGCGAAAATTGCTGCCATTTTTGTCGCGTATTAGTGGCAAGAGAAAAATATATTTGCCGTTCAGCGGTGCAGTTATATGTTCTAAAGCAGGGTTGCCCAACATGTGGCCCTCCAGCTGTTGCAAAACTACAACTCCCAGCATGCCTGGACAGCAGTGAATAATGGGAGTTGTAGTTTTACAATAGCTGGAAGGTCGCAGGTTGAGCATCCCTGTTCTAAATTCATTTTTGTTGTGTAATAGTGGCAAAATAAAAATACATTTGCCGTTCAGCGATGCAGTTACGTATATGTTCTAAAGTCCTTTTTGGCATGTGTTAGTGGGGAAAAGGATAAAGGACTTATTAGCCATTGTTTGGTGAAGTGAAAAAATTACAGCCCTTTTTTGTGTGTATTAGTAGAAAAAAATATATTTGCCATTCAGCTGTGAAGTTTCATTGTACTACAGCCATTTACAGGGTCTATTAATGGGATAGATACATACGTCCTATTAGCCGTTCAGCGGTGAATTGTGATTGTTATATTTTTTTTTGGGGGGTGTATTAATAGGAAAAAGAATACGGAAAAATTGATGGGTGATTGTAGACCTTCTGTATGAACCGAATTACGTTGATTAGCCATTCAGTGGTGAAATTTGTTTGTGATACAGCCTTTTTTGGGAAAATTGGTTGGTAACTGTAACCAGGGGCTGACTGGCAACTTTTGGCCCAGGGGGAAAGTAACACCCAGAGGCCCACTGATCCCCCCTCCTGCTTTCCCTTTTCCCCTGTCTCCTCCTGACCCCCCCTTGCCACTTTCGTCAGCCATGTAAATTACAACACAGGAAAACAAAAAAACTAGGGATGCTCCGATATATCGGCCGCCGAAACATATCAGCGTAAAATTGCATTTTTGGTATAATGCCGAAAGTGTCATTTTCTGGCTGATACAGTGTTGCATCCATGTATTCTCTCCTCCCCGCTGGGCGCTGCTCTGTGTCCCAGCAGGGAGGAGAGAAACTGTGTCAGCTGGTCGAGCACTGTGGGAGGAGAGCGCAGTGAGTGGCCGACGTCTCTCCTCTCCACAATGCTCAGCCTTCTGTCACAGATTGGCAGAGTGGTGTGTGGGCAGAGACAGCTTGTAGTGCTGTCCCAGGAGGTTGAGCTCTCCTGTCCGCACCGCCTGCTCAGCCTCCTGTGATAGCGTGTCAGGAAACAGAGTGAGGCACAAACACGCAGTGATCAATGATCAGTGAGTGTTTGTAAATAATTGAGGACCTAGCATGTTTACTGTGTCCCCAATTATGAATATAAAGAAAGTGATCTACATCACCGTTTCCGCAGCCCTAATTTTTTACTTTACATTTAGGGGCTTCGGGGAAATATTAGGGATCTAAACCGACCCCTGATATTTCACTTTTAAAATGGAAAAAGAGATTGAGGACAGAGTACTCAGAGACACACAGAGTTCTCAATGTCTTTTTCTACAGCCCCTATTACAAATGAATTTATAACATGAGAACAGAGCATGTTTACTGAAGGGTTCTATTACTGAGCCATTTTGTATGGGCTTTTTTGAGTTTTCATCTTTACATTAGTGTGAACGGGGCATTGCTGCTGGTGTGGAGTGGACTTTGGACTGTAATGTAGCTGTAAATGCTTACGTTGCAGTCCAAGGTCTATATACATTAATATATCAGGAACATAGAGGTGAGAGAGTTCTCGAGGAACTGTTTTGCTGACATGTAGCTTTGACTCTAAAGATAAGATAACAAATGTGTAGCTAAAGACTCGTGTCTCTCTATCATTGGTTTGCTCAAAGATCATGTCATTGGACTACGACTATATATATCTCATGTACGTAATAAAGGACTTAGAGTGGCACTGCATGACAAAAATCGTGTCCTGTGTAATTGCCGCTCTCCTGGCCAGATAAGAATCAAATCAAGCTGAATACCGAAGTCTAGTACCAGGGGTACCAATAAGAGGGGAAGAAATGAATATTCCTAACAATTTGGGGGCTCTGTCCGGGATCGAGAAGGTCATCCTCGGGTCTGGTGAGAAGAGACACCAATTTTGTCCTCTGGCCGATCCGAGGGCACTGGCCACGTCTCGGAGTAAGTACAGAGTTTTGTATCCGGGATACATAGACAGACTCAGGGAGTCTGTTAGTTAGTGCTTGGAGCACTACATATAGAATTGTGTCAGGGACACATAAGATACAACTCAGGGAGTTGTACACAGCTCAGGGAGCTGTCAGATAGGTACTCAGGGAGTACCCAGTATTGTGTCAGGGACATAAGATACAACTCAGGGAGTTGTACACAGCTCAGGGAGCTGTCAGATAGGTACTCAGGGAGTACCCAGTATTGTGTCAGGGACACAAGATACAACTCAGGGATTTGTACACAGTTCAGGGAACTGTTAGATTAGGTACTCAGGGAGTACCCAGTATTGTGTCAGGGACACAAGATACAACTCAGGGAGTTGTACACAGTTCAGGGAACTGTCAGATTAGGTACTCAGGGAGTACCCAGTATTGTGTCAGGGACACATAAGATACAACTCGGGGAGTTGTACACAGCTCAGGGAGCTGTCAAGTTAGGAACTTAGGGAAGTCCAGTAACAAGGAAAGTGTACTTCAGAGGGCTTGATTTCACAGAAGGTTTCACAGCTTGATTTGATTCTTAATAAGATAATTATAGAAGTTTTGCATGATAAGTTGTTTGATAATTGTAGAAGTTTTGCATGATAAGTTGTTTTGTCTAACATACTTATATAAGGGGAAGTGACAGGCTGGGTGGTAAGTGTACAGCTGTCGTCCCAAGACTAACATTCTGTTTTGTTTTTTGCTATTGCTGTTTTGAATTCTTTTTGTAAGAAAATATGTTTTGATAATGAGTAGTCAAAAATCTAAGACAGAATGCCCTAAACTAGAACCAGGTGAAACATGTAAATAATATGTTGCCCGAGTCAGTCCTACAAATTATTATCTTGTTAACCCATGGGTAGATAATTTGGCAGGATGGACAGAGGCAATGGAAGCGGTAGACCCCTTTCCCAGGGAAGGAGACAATAGCATATATCACATGGACATGGTCAAGGGTCTATGCTTAGGCGACACTGCCGCCTGGCCATATTTTGAACCTGACCCTTCATGGGATATGTATTATATGCAGAAAGGAGGAGAACAATGGCTAGAGATAGCTCCTCACTGGTATGACCCCAACATGTGACAAAAGGTTTAAAAAGATCAAAAGACGATAGAAAACTACATGAGATACAGACTAAGAATGAAAATGATAAAAAAACAACAGATGTATCCCCCACCTTCATATGTACATAAAATTAACTGTTTAGCGCTCAGGATTTAATAGCAGCCAGTCACATAATAGCAGGACACGCAGTTAGTAAACAACCCCCACCCCCAATTGTATCAAGATATAATCTAAGGAACAAGGGTTAAGTGGAAAAGGATAGTGAGATAAGGGGACCTGAGACATCCATGCCTTTTTTGACGGTTGGTAATCAACTGATGAAAAAGGCTTTGGACATAGATGACCTTAATAAAATTATTAAACACTGCCCCAAGCCTACTGTGGCTCCATCTGGCACAGTGGCTTATTTAAAGAAAGCCTGTAAAGGGAGAAACAAGCGAAAGACAGCAGGAAACTTTCATAGATCAAATGATAGAGGCCAAGACTTCCAAACCATGAATAACTGCTGTTATAACTGTGGACAGCAGGGACATTGGGCTAGAAAGTGCACAACGCCCAGGAGAGACACGCAGAATAGGGGAGCACACAGCCAACAACAGCCCATGACACAAAGGGGACAGAATACAGATAGACAGGGTACGCAGACTCAGCCCAGGTTCCCCATTGATTGGAATCATCAACAACCCTACTGACGGGGCCCGGAGGGAGTCACCCCAGCTTTCACACAGGTCACCACCCACTGGAAAGATACACCGATTATTTTGCTTAAAGTTGCAGGAAGGAAGGTAGGATTCATGGTAGACAGCGGCGCCACCTCCAGTGTGTTTAACAAAGACATGTACAAGGGACCTGTTTGTGAAGTTGGACTTGGCAGTGACAGTAAAAAATGACGGACTAAGTATTCACTCAGCCACCATGCCCATAGTGACCCTGGCTATATGTACTTTTGTTAGTTTACAGGACCACCCTTAGCTAGGAGACATAAACCCTTCACTATGGTCACAGGGCGACTATGACACGGGCTAGATTGATTGCACACCTTATCAAGCCAATCTTAAACCCGGTGCCACACCAGTGTATTAAAAGCAATACCCACTGTCCAAGGAAAAGATTGAGGGGCTACGGCCAATGATAGAAGAATTTCTGAGAAGAAATCCTCGAGGAGGTGATTTCACCTTACTCTACCCCTATCAATCCTGTGACAAAGGCAGATGGTACTACCCGCTCTGTCCAGGATTTGAGGGCAATCAACAATCTCATTGTGCCCATAGCCTCAGTGGTTCCTGATGTCACAACTCTCCTTTCCTCCATCCCCGCGGAAGCCGTTTGTTTAATAAGAGCTTTATTTTGATTTTTCCTTTGAGGGACGTCAACTGACCTGGGGTAGAATGCCACAGGGGTATGCTGATTCACCAGTTGTGTACAGCATTGTCCTCCAAGCCACTTTGAAACCCTGGCACTCCCCAAGGTTCCATCCTGATACAATATGTTGATGATCTACTGTTGTGCAGCATGTCAGTGGAGGCAAGTGTACATGATGGTATATCCTTGTTGAAATGATTGTCAGAATGTGGTCATAAAGTGTCGTTAAAGAAACTGCAGTGGTGCAAAAGCAGGTTGAATACTTGGGCTTTGTCCTCACACAGGGGAAAGAAGAATCAGTCCCGGGAGAATCCAGTCTATTGTGGGTCTGGTCACCCACACACACCAAAAAGGAAATGCTGTCCTTTCTTGGTATGATAAACTACTGTAGACAATGGATCCCCGACTGTTCTTATTACAGAAATATTTTGAGGCAAGCCACTCTGGAAGAATCCCCAGAGCTAATAAGATGGTCAAAAGGAATGTTGAATGCTTTCGATACTCTGAAATGTTCATTGATGTGTAGCCCAGGATTGGGCCTCCCTGATTATAACCTACTATTCCACATGTTTGCACAACAAAACTGTAAAACCATGGCGGGGGTACTCACTCAAGAACATGGGGGAAAGTTGCGTCCTTGTGCCTTTTTCTCAAAGGTAATGCCTGTCCCTGTACAAGGGATGCCGGCATGTCTACGTACTCTTGCGGCCTGTGCGATGATGGTGGAATTAGCCACACCTTTTACACTGGGACACCACACTGTCTTGCATACTATTCGTGATGTAGTGGGACTACTCAGAGGTATTCATACGCAGCACATGTCAGCACAAAGATTGTCAGGTTATGAAGTCCTTTTACTCAGTGATCCATCATTACAGATTAAATATGCCTCACATACGGCAGGACCAGCACCTATACTGAATGCATTACTAGGACTAAAAGGGACAGAAGACTTTTTACCAGACGAATATGACTGTCTCAAGGTACTAGAATACGAAACCTCCCCCAGACTAGACTTGTCAGCCACCCCCATACCGGACGCACCAGAAGTGTTTGTAGACGGTTCATGTCCACTCGACACCGTCTACTGTGCAGCATATGCAGTAGTGATGCTGCCAGATATTATCCTTGAGTCACAACCCGTTCATGTGCAATCAGCCCAAGCTGCAGAATTAATAGCACTTACAAGGGCATGTCAAATACACAAACACAAACCTGTCACAATATACACATACAGCAGATATGCACACGGGGTAGTGTGGGACCATGGGGTAATCTGGCAACGCAGGGGTTTCACCACAGCTGACGGTAAGAAAATATCACATTCCCAGCTTATAGATGATCTGTTGGCCGCCCTGCAGCTTCCCTCACAAATAGCTGTTATACATTGCAAAGCACATACTCGAGGAGAAGACTGGGTTTATCCTGTTTTGCAGAAAAATCCACACACTGGATTGGTCTGCAAAGAGGAGAAACCATGTATACCCCAGCACAGCGCTGCACTTTTTATAGCACATTTTTACGGAGTAGAGTACAACAGCATCAAAATTTTCTTGTAGAATGCATGAATCGAACAGTTAAAGACAAACTTAGGAAAGCCACAGCAGGTACTTTTGAGAAATGGAAACAAACCCTACCTATTATATTGACAGAAATAAGAATGACTCCTAATAAGAGGTTAGGACTGTCACCCGTTGAAATCCTCATAGGTAGGCCCTTTCCAACTCCTTGGGCAAATCACCCCCTAGTGGTACAGGAAGGCGACATAGACCAGATTAGGGAAGAATATGTCACAAAATTGATTAAAGTTCTTAGTGAAACTGAAGAAAAAGTTGCTTGTAAGTCTCCCTCTCTTCCACAGGAACCGACGCACTCGTTCCAAGCTGGAAACATGGTGGTGGTCAGGGTACTACGTAAAGGAAAAGATCCAAAGGAGCTGGCATTCGGACCCCCTACCACGGTGGTAGCAATCACTAGAACAGCGATTCTCACAGAAGAGGCTCCGATCTGGATTCATGCTAGCAGAGTGAAAAGGATCCCTGAGGTTTCTTCTCCGGTGTCCAACAAAGACAAAGAGCGGAGTTCAGAAGAAGCCTTGCTGAAGATGAAGACCCCACAATATTCTGGGAGATTTGTTTGTCTGCTGCTGATTATTAATCTTTGTGTTTTCTTGCCAATCTGACTCATTACCACTTGTATTTATCATCCAGAGGAGATGAGTTTATTATGTGGTGCACCAAATAATCACACAGTCTCTAAAGGAGCACAGGAGCAAGATCCAGTTGTTCCTGGACCCTCATATTCTGAACAGAATAGTATAATCAGGATAGTGAAGGCCCTAAATGTTAGCTCATTGTGCCTTAAAGATTTACAGAGTCCAAGAGACCTTATACAAACATGTGTTGTTGCTGTATCCAATGTATACCCTCATTAATTAATACATTTATGAGATGTAGGCAAGTCTCAGATACACCACAAGCTGCATACATTCAGGTACCTCAAGAAACCCTGGGTCTCCAGAGGATTACCAACAATACTTACAGAAATATTTTGAAAGGAACAAAATGAAAAAACCAAAAATGAAATATGTAGATGGTTTTTAAGAGGGGATTGAAGGGTTCTATTACTGAGCCATTTTGTATGGGCTTTTTTTTTGAGTTTTCATCTTTACATTAGTGTGAACGGGGCATTGCTGCTGGTGTGGAGTGGACTTTGGACTGTAATGTAGCTGTAAATGCTTACGTTGCAGTCCAAGGTCTATATACATTAATATATCAGGAACATAGAGGTGAGAGAGTTCTTGAGGAACTGTTTTGCTGACATGTAGCTTTGACTCTAAAGATAAGATAACAAATGTGTAGCTAAAGACTCGTGTCTCTCTATCATTGGTTTGCTCAAAGATCATGTCATTGGACTACGACTATATATATATCATGTACGTAATAAAGGACTTAGAGTGGCACTGCATGACAAAAATCGTGTCCTGTGTAATTGCCGCTCTCCTGGCCAGATAAGAATCAAATCAAGCTGAATACCGAAGTCTAGTACCAGGGGTACCAATAAGAGCGGAAGAAATGAATATTCCTAACATTTACTATAACCACAATCCGGAATGAACAGGAAGTGATGTAGATCACTTCCCATTTGTTCATAACTGGGGACACAGTAAACATACTATGTCCTTATTGTTTACAAACACTCAGCGTTCACTGACTGCTTGTACCCGCTCTACTTCCTGATTCGCTGTCACAAGAGGCTGGGCAGGGAGCTGCGGTAGGAGAGCACAGCCTCCTTTGACAGCATTGACAGCTATACCCACGCCCCCACACCTCCGCTCTCCTGATCTGTCACAGGAGGCTGAACATTGCGGAGAGGATAGATGTTGGCCGCTCACAGCGCTCATAGCCCCCCGCCTTATGTGCCGTCCCCCCATATGTGCCAGTAGCCGTCCCCCCTTATGTGCCAGTAGATTTACCCTCTTATGTGTCAGTAGCCACCCCCCCTTATGTGCCAGTAGCCATCCCCCCTTTTGTGCTAGTAGGCCCCCCTCATGTGCCAGTCGTCCCCCCTTATGTGCCATTAGCCCCCCTTATGTTCCAGTAGTCCCCTTATGTGCCAGTAGCCGTCCCCCCATATGTGCCAGTAGCCGTCCCCCCATATGTGCCAGTAGTCCCCTTATGTGCCAGTAGCCGTCCCCCCTTATGTGCCAGTAGCCCCCTTATGTGCCAGTAGCCCCCTTATGTGCCAGTAGTCCCCCCTTATGTGCCAGTAGTCCCCTTATGTTCCAGTTGCCCACCTTATGTGCCAGTAGCCCACGCTTATGTGCCAGTAGCCCCCCACTTATGTGCCAGTAGTCTCCCCCCCCCTTATCATGTGCCAGTAGCCCCCAAAAAATCAAACAAATTAAAATAACACTTACACTTACCTCCAGCAATGCGATGCAGGCCTCTTCCAGCCTGTGTCCATCGCTGTATCGCTCAGGTGGCACGATGATGTCATCGCGCCGCCTGCACTGGCCTCTGATAGGCTGCCGGCCTATTGCTGGCAGCCTATCAGAGGAACAGAGAGGGGACACTCCTCTCCCTCCTCTGCCGCAGCACAGACATCTGTATCGCCGTCCTGAGGACGGCGATACAGATGACTATGGAGATGAGCGCAATGGAAGCGTTCATCTCCTGCTGTGCCCTGCCTCCCCCACTTGTCACCAGGGCCGCGTAAGGGCACATGCACACTGGTTGGAGTTGGATCCATGCATTTAGGTTGTTGGTATAATTGTGGATGAAAGAATCAAGACAGTTGCATCATTATCCTGCCTAGGTGATTAATACAACCCCTACACCTATATACTTACAGTAGGGACAACTGTGGCATAAACAATGTCATCGGCCTGATATTTATCCCAGAACAGCTTATGCATCTTGCTGTCCGCCATGTAGCTGTTGGGGACTCAGTTGAAGAAAGTTCCATGGAGGAGAAAGTAGAGGAGGAAGAGCTGTCACTGGAGGACATGGAGGAGCATGAGAAGGAGGAGTCACTTGTGCAGGAAGACAAGGCTAATGATGATGATGATAATGACGATACCACTGGCCACGATGACTAATTTTCTCAGTGAGGGGCAAAGTCAGAAAGAACTGAGTTCTCGCGCTAGCTGGCTAGAATGGCAAACTGAATGATTGCTTATTAATAAAAGGCATATCCTTATTATCAAGTAATCTGATGATTACTGGATAGCCATGCTTTTAGACCTTCACCAGCAAAGGATAATGCAGGAATGTTTTCTTCTTGCGAAAAGGGAGGCAAAGTTATCTTATTACCAGAATACTCTGCTTGCACAGCTTGCTACTGCTTTAAGCAAGAAGACAGTTGCCGTACGCATGCCCCAACCCCAATCCCCCACCCCACCCGAGTCACTCACTTCCAGACCAGGGGCAAAGCTATAGAAGAACACAGGGAAGCTGCTGCTTTGGAGCCTTAACTCAAAAGGAGCCCACCCAGGAGGAGGACTAAAATATTTTGTGCCCCCTCAAAAGTATTATACCATGACATTTTATACATTGACATGACATACAGTACATACATATGTGTAGGAAATGGATAAAGTGGCTGTTGGGCCTCATCTGAAGATCTTGACTAGCCACAGGAGTGAGGGTTGCACACAGGAGTCAGGGGTTGGGAAGAAATTGCTGGAGGGACCCCTTTTAAAAAAATTGTGGGCGCAGTCATTACACCACTGTTCCTGCCCTACTACAAGCAGCAGAAGCCACAGCAGCAGCCATGTGCCGTGCCAAGCTGAGCAAATCAGCAAACAGATATAACTCTACTCTTTCCACATCCACACTGTTCTTCTGCTGCTACCAAATAAAAGTGAGAATTTTTCTAGGTTCATTCAGAAGAAACCATTTTTTTTTTCTTCTGACAATTAACACCTGCTTGTGTATAAATACGAACAGGTATTCTGCTACCATTATGGCAGTATTTGTGAATGCTTGTGCAGAACAAGCCACTGTTTCTTCTGACATTAACATGTGTGTGTATTAAAAGGGGCAGGGTTCTAACCAGTTAAAGCATAATTTTTGGAGGTTTTGTCCCAACAAGCCATAGTTTTTTGTTTTGTTTTTTTCTCCATAACACTGTGTGTTTAAAAACCATCTGACCCTGAAAAGGGACACATTTTCAAATCTCTCTATTATAAAAAAGCAGAACACAGGCGACAGTGCGGTGCGTTTTTAAACAAGCTGTTCATTGACACCGTTAACTATGCATTTACGCATAGTTGTCATTGTGTTCAAGAGCCTAAAAGAAAGTGGGGAGAAAAAGAGATAATGTTTCCCAAAAAATCATAGTCCTAGGGGACTATAAGGTGTTATAGGGAAGTTTTTTGGCAATTGGAACAACTTTGATTAGATTAAAATCCATTCGGGCCTGAACTGAACTTTTTGAAAAATTTACCAAATCGGACACAAGCACATCTTAAAAAGTTCTTTTATCTCTGGGGCCCACACACATCAAGAATGGGGCCTTGTTGTCATTTATTGGCTAGCTATTAAATAAAAAGTATCTTTTGTATGATCACCTTTATTGTTTATGATCTTGCGCTGTAGAAATTAGTTATCAACATTTTTATTATATAATTCCCATTAGACTTCTATAGAACCTCCATGGAGTTGATTAAGAGGAACCTCGTCAAAATTTGTATATAAATATGGGGAGTTACGATGATCTGTGGATGTATAAGGAGAAATATATGTGTGCTTCATCCCACCTAGTAAAGGTTCTTACATCAAATGGTAAGTGCTGGAAGCTTAATCTATTGTTGTGGTAGACCTTAACATCCAGCTCATTGTCTTCAGACCTGGAGTCAGATTTTCGGAATGTTAAAGTGAACCAGTAGAAGACAAATCTCTTATGATCATGCTGGATGTAAGTCTGTTGATTAAAGACCAATTGTAAAGGTAACTCTGTTGATCTGGTTGCAGTGGTGATGTCACATCGACAACACATGGCCGCTGCATGAAATCACTGGCCTCAAGGAGTCCACTGCTGAGTCCAGTAATTTACTGCAGCGGTAATGTAACAAGGTCAAAATAGCACAAACAGGAGAATGAAGAGACCGGCAAAGGATTTAATAGATAAGTAATGGTCTATTTTTTTATTCTATTTTTTTTTATTTTAGCAATTATTTTATTTGCAAAGTAACAAAGTAACATAGTTCATAAGGCTGAAAAAAAACCTCGTACATCCGGTTCAGCCTGTTATCCTGCAAGTTGATCCAAAGGAAGGCAAAAAGTCCCTGTGAGGTAGAAGCAAATTTTCCTCATTTTACAGGAAAAAATTCCTTTAGGACTCCAATCAGACAATCAGAATAACTCCCTGGATCAATGACCCCTCTCTAGTAGCTGTAGCCTGTAATATTATTACACTCCAGAAATACATCCAGGCCCCTCTTGATTTCCTTTATTGGACTCACCATCACCACCTCCTCAGGCAGAGAGTTCCATAGTCTCACTGCTCTTACAGTGAAGAATCCTTTTCTATGTTTGTGTACAAACCTTTTTTCCTCCAGACGCAGAGGATGTCCCCTCGTCACAGTCACAGTCCTGGGGATAAATAGATGATGGGAGAGATCTCTGTACTGACCCCTGATATATTTATACATAGTTATTAGATCTCCCCTCAGTCGTCTTTTTTCTAAAGCAAATAACTCTATTTTTGATAACCTTTCAGGGTACTGTAGTTGCCCCATTCCAGTTATTACTTTAGTTGCCCTCCTCGGAACCCTCTCTAGCTCTGATATGTCTGCCTTGTTCGCAGGAGCCCAGAACTGTACACAGTACTCCATGTGTGGTCTGACTAGCGATTTGTAAAGTGGCAGGACTATGTTCTCATCACGGGCGTCTATGCCCCTTTTGATGCAACCCATTATCTTATTGGCCTTGGCGGCAGCTGCCTGATGCTGGTTTTGACAGCTAAGTTAGCAGTTCACTGAAATTCCTAGGTAATTTTCCATGTCAGTGTTTCCCAGTGTTTTATCATTTAGTATGTACGGGTGACTTGCATTATTCCTTCCCATGTGCATAACCTTACATTTGTCAGTTTTAAACCTCATCTGCCACTTCTCTGCCCAATCCTCCAATTTTGTAAAAATGTTTCATTTTGATCAATTTTGTTCTTGAATAGTTCTCTTTTAATGTTTAGCTCATCTGAAAACACTATTAAAGGTTCAGAATGTAAAAGAAAGAATAACTGGTAATGTACCATAAATTACTTTGATTTGAGATTAGGAGTGATTCTGTGCTTTTATTTCTTAGTGCTGTCATTATGCAACTAATTGTGAATTGATCCCAATCTCATGGATCTTATGTTCTTTTTCTAAATGCAGACAAACAATATGTCGGCTGTCACAGAGTTTATACTGTTAGGATTTCAAGTCAATCAGACTGCAAGAATGATAATGTTCTTGCTGCTTCTTGTGGTATATTGTGCTACACTTTCTATGAATCTCCTGATCATCACCCTGGTGTCCACCAGCAAGAACCTCCACACTCCAATGTACTTCTTCATCTCACAACTCTTTTTTAATGACATCCTATTGACAACAGAAATTTCCCCCAATACACTTCACATCCTACTGAATAATGGGGCGACCATTACTTATATTGGCTGTATCGCTCAGCTTTATTTTTTTGGTGCCTCAGAGGCATTTGAATGTCTCATCCTCACAGTGATGTCCTATGACAGATATGTGGCCATCTGTAACCCCCTCCGTTATACTTCTATCATGACAACTACATATTGTATAAAATTGGTCGTCACCTCTTGGTTGGCTGGAATTTCTATTAGTATGATTACCTCTGTTACAACATCCGTGCAAAACTTTTGTGGACCAAACACCATTGACCATTTCTTCTGTGATCTTGTTCCCCTATTGGAACTTTCCTGTTCAGATACCTACATTGTTCATTTGGAAACCTCTTTACTGGGCATTCCTTTAGTTGTTATCCCCATAATAATAATTTTATTTTCATATACAAAAATTATTGTCAACATTTTAAGGATCCCATCCAGTACTGGTCGACAGAAAGCCTTCTCCACCTGTAGCTCCCACCTCATTGTCGTCTCCATCTTCTACTGGACTATATTTGGAGTTTATATTTTACCAACAAAAGGGAAAACTTTATATATCAATAAGAGCCTCTCTCTTCTGTACACTGTATTTACCTCTTTGATCAACCCCATTATATACAGCCTAAAGAACAATGATATTAAGAAGGCCTTACATGAACATATTTATACCAGAGCGCCATGGAAATCTCTATAATTCATCCAATATCCATGCCATTATGATCTATTACCTTGACCTATTACCTAACCTGACTGGAGACTTAAAAGTTAAATAGTTACACCTGCTCACTGATGCAATGTTGATGGTGAGAAGGTAAACAATGGAAGGAAGACAGCGGACTTCTCTTCAACCAGCTGATTGGCGAGACCCCTGCCAATCTGATATTGATGACCTACCCTGAGGATGGGTCATCAATTTTAGCCCCTTCACGCATTATTACCAACATGTACGTGAGGGAAGCAGCTTCTTGCCGCATCCTCACTTGCATGTACGTGATGTTATTGGGAGGGTACTGAAGCTGCACCCACCATATTAGCAGCAGGGGCCTGGCATTTTTTGATAGCTGGCCACTGCTTCATCCATCCGCATTGTTGTATGCAATGATTCCGGCAGATTAACCCTTTCACATGCCGCAGTCTGCGCTGACCTCTCTGACTTAATCGGCCCCCTGCGCTGCACTGACAGGGGGACGATGGTTGCCATGGCAGCCACAATGCCTAACACAGGCAGGCTGAGTCTCCTAGGCCACTGTCAGGGTCTTTCTGTGTAAGACGTTGACAGATTAATTCAGTACAATACAGAATGTATTGTACTCAATTGAAACAGGGATCAAATCCTGAAAAGGTGAACTCCCACAGCGGGACAAAAATAAAAAGTAAAACAAAACTAAAAAAGTGTTTTTCAAGTAAAAACTTTCAAGTAAAAAAAAAGACCACATCCGTAAGGACGTGCTCTATAAAAATGTCACAAAATCTAACACCTCAGGTGAATGCCGCAAAAAATAAAAATGAGCAAAATTGCTATTTTTTGTCACCTTCATCACATAAAGTCCAAGCTATCAAAAAGTCATATACAAATGGTCATACACAAACCATCATTTATTCCCCTACATATGACAATTGCCCAAACGGTTAAAAAATATGGTTATCAGAAAATGGAGACACTAAGGCCTCATGCACACGAACATATTTTGTTTCCGAGTCCGTTCCGTTTTATAGTGTAAAACTGAAATAAATTTTAAAAAAAGTAGACATATTAAAGGGCTTCTGTTCCCCCCAAAAGCATTTTTTTTTTCCCCTCACTAAAAAGCTTATAGGGCGATTATTCTAAACAAATTCTTGTTAACCGTTTTAGCAGGTTAATTTTGCTATAAAACGTTATTTTATATTATGCAAATTACCTTGCTACCAGCAAGTAGGGCGTTTACTTGCTGGTAGCCGCTGCATCCCGCTTGTAAAAAAAACGCCCCTCCTGTGGTTGATTGACAGGGCCAGCGAGCGCTCTCCTCCTCCAGCTGGCCCTGTCTCTGTTTAAAATCTCGCGCCTGCGCCATACCGTTCTTCAGTCGGCACAGGCGCACTGAGAGGAGTACTCTCGCTCGGCCGCTCCTTCCGCAGTGCGCCAATGACGTCACAGCTGCACCCGGAAGAGAAGACGCAGGCGCACTGAGGAAGGAACGGCCGAGCGAGAGTACTCCTCTCAGTGCGCCTGAAGAACGGTATGGCGCAGGCGCGAAATTTTAAACAGAGACAGGGCCAGCTGGAGGAGGAGAGCTCTTGCTGGCCCTGTCAATCAACCACAGGAGGGGCGTTTTTTTACAAGCGGGATGCAGCGGCTACCAGCAAGTAAACGCCCTACTTGCTGGTAGCAAGGTAATTTGCATAATATAAAATAACGTTGTATAGCAAAATTAACCTGCTAAAACGGTTAACAAGAATATGTTTAGAATAATCGCCCTATAAGCTTTTTAGTGAGGGGAAAAAAAAATGCTTTTGGGGGGTGACAGAAGCCCTTTAAGTATCTCCACATTCATAATGACCTGCTCTATAAAAAAAATATATATTGTATGACTTACCTCCTAAGGTGAACACCATAAAAAATATTGTGCAAAAAATGCCATTTTTTGTCAACTTTCATCACAAGTAATACCAAGCCATCAAAAAGTCATATGCAACCCAAAATAGTATCAATCAAACTGTCGTCTCTTCTTGCACAAAATGAGCCCCTACATAAGACAATCGCCCAAAAAATAAAAAAATATTGGTTTCAGAAAATGGAGATGTTAAAACCTGATTTTTTTTTAAATGCTTTTATTGTGTAGAACTGAAATACATAAAAAAGTAGCATATTAGGTATCGCCGCATCTGTAGAAATCTGCTCTTTAAAAATATCACATGATCTATTCCCTCAGTTGAACACTGTTAAAAAAACAAAAAAGTGTGCCAAAATAGCCATTTTTTGGTCACCTTGCCCAAAATAGTGTCATAATGAATGATCAAAAAATCTAATGTACCCAAAAATGGTACCAAAAAAAATGTTGTATCTTCCTGCAAAAAAAGAGCTCCTGCACAAGACGATTGGCAGAAAAAAATTAAAGAAATGTAGCTTTCAGAAAATGAAGACACAAAAACATTTTTGTTTTAAAAAATGCATTAGTATGTAAAACTGAAACAACAGAAAAATACACATATTTGGTGTACATATCCGAAGTAGTACCAATAAAACTGTCACCTAATTCCATAGTTTACAAAATGGGGTCACTTTTTTGGAGTTTCTACTCTAGGGGTCTTCACATGTGACATGGCAACTTAAAATTATCCCAGGGACATCTGCCCTCTGTTAACAATATGGCGCTCCTTTCCTGCTGTGCCCTGCCTTGTTCCCATACAGCAGTTTAAGACCGCATATGGGGTGTTTCTGTAAACTGCAGAATCAGGGTAATAAATATAGAGTTTTCTTTGACTGTTAACCCTTGCTGTGTTACATGGAAAAATAGATTAAAATGGAAAATCTGCAAAAAAGTGATATTTTGAAATGTAACCTCAATTTTCCTTTCATTATTGTGGAACACCTAAAGCAGGGGTACACAACCTTTTTTGGTCTGAGGGCCGCATTGTCATATCGCTTAATTTCAAGGGGCCTTAAATAAAAAAAAATATCCGATTGGCGCTCCTTTGCATCAGCCTATTACACAGGCCAATGTAAAGTGACTGGGGAGGAATGATCGCTATCACAGTCAATCCTCCTTCATTTACATATATTGATAATCAGTAGCACATCCCTGATTACACAGAGAGATGTGCGGCACAATTATACAGCCCAGTTATCATGAACATTTGTTGAGTATTAGGGGCTTAAAGGCATTTCACGGTAAAAATTCATTTTTAACAAGTTCTTGCAGCACTGCCCCTGCAACCAAAGAGTTAGACTTACCTACTCCCCACACTGTTTTTACTTGTCCGTGCATGGCCATGGTCACATGCACCTCTCCAGCCAATCACTGGCTTCAGCGGTGATGTGGACACAAGCAGTGTGTCACTGCTGAAGCCAGTCATTGACTGGGGCGGAGTATGTGACCATGGCCATGCACTGACAGGTATAAAAGTGCAGGAACCGGAAGATGGAGGCAGGGCGGCATGAAGCAGCTAAGTATGAATCATCTGTTTCAGGGGCCATGCTGCAGGAACATGATACAAGTCATTTTTACGCAAAAGTGCCAACATTTCCTTTCTGCCTCCTATTCATAAATCGGCACTTTCCTTCACTGCAGAGGATAGCGCTCCCTGGTTATTACCTCCTCCTGCCAGTTACAGGCGCCATGATATAACCAGTAAGCATTTTCTCTTACTAGTGGGAAAAGTGCTTATTGGTTAACACTTTAGTAACCAGGCCTGAACAGACACTTTTTTTTTGTGATTTAGCACATGTGGTGGTTCAAACAGTTGTGAATTTGGATTACCAAAATCATTTTAGCAAGAATTTTTCACTTGACACATAGGGCCCTATAATTTATTTATTTTTAGTTTTACTTGGGGGAAACTGTACAAAGCATTTTTAAAAAGTATTTTTTTCAAACTATAGCTCCTTATTCTTTAAATATGCAAACTGACACCAAATTAAATTTCTATAATTAGTTCCTTATTTTGTGTTGGTCGTTTTGTTATATATTCACATGAATGGGGCAATGGCGGCAGTTTTGGTTGGTGTGGGTTTTTTCTTTTACATACTTTATTATTTTTAGTCTTTTTAACTTAATTTTTTATATATTTCTGTTACAAATACACTGACACTTTTAGTTTCACTTTTTCCTTTTTATTTTTAACTTTTATTTGTATTTTATTAATATTTTATTGTATTATTTTTTTTATAATTGATTTATTACATATTATTCAAATATATTTTTGCCACATAATATGTCCCCCAAGAAGTCATAAAAAGATTGTTGGGGGAAAATGAACACTGTACTATTTTGCAATTTTTTTTTTTTATCTGTATTTTCTTATATTTTATTTTTTTCTATTATTTTTTAAATATATTTTTTGCCAGATAATATGTCCCCCAAGAGATCATAAAAAGATTGTTAAGGGATAGTGAACACTCTTTCATTTTGCAATTTTTACTTTTATTTGTATTTTATTTATTTTTTATAATTCTCTATTTTTTGGCCACATCATATTTAATTTAGTTTTTTTTCTTTTATTTGAGGTTTTTTGTTTTTTTTCAATTTTATTAACTCATTGTGGACCGGGCTCATTTTCACGTTAAGGACCAGGCCATTTTTAGCAAATCTGACCAGTGTCACTTTATGTGTGAATAACTTTAAAGCACTTTTACTTATCCAGGCCATTCTGAGATTGTTTTTTTCATCACATATTGTACTTCATGACACTGGTAAAATGGAGTAAAAAAAATAATTTTTATTTATTAAAAAAAAAATACAAAATTTACCAATAATTCGGGAAAAATTGCAATTTTCCAAGTTTCAATTTCTCTACTTCTATAATACATAGTAATACCACAAAAAAGTTATTAATTTACATTCCCCATATGTCTACTTCATGTATGGATCATTTTGGGAATGTTATTTTATTTTTTGGGGACGTTACAAGGCTTAGAAGTTTAGAAGTAAATCTTGAAATGTTTCTGATATTTTCAAAAACCCACTTTTTAGGGACCAGTTAAGGTTTGAAGTCACTTTGTGAGGCTTACATAATAGAAACCACCCCAAAATGACCCTATTCTAGAAACTACACCCTCAAGGTATTCAAAACTTATTTTAAAAACGTCGCTAAGCCTTTAGGTGTTTCACAAGAGTTAATGGGAAATGGGGCTAAAATTTCAGAATTTTGATTATTTCTCGAATTTTCCATTTTAATCCATTTTTTTCAGTAACTAAGCAAGGGTTCACAGCCAAACAAAACAGAATTTTAACAGCCCCGATTCTGTAGTTTGCAAAAACACCCCATATTCTCTCCCTCAGCTGCCTCTTATCTTGATTAATTGTCTTGCTTTATATTCCCTCCCATACTGCTTCTCTTTGTGGTTTATATTACTTTCTGGATGAAGTGTGTGCTGCTGGAGGCTGCAGTTGTTTTGCTCTAAGATAAGTGCATTCCGTTTACTTTGTGTTTTGTTTGCTGGCTTGATTCTAGGTGACCCTGACTCCCTCCGTATTGTGTGCAGGGAGCCGGTGGCCGTTCCCCTCACTGCTATAGGGAATTCAGGTGTCACTCAGTTATAGGTATGAGGGCATATATTTGTCTACCACCGGGACCTGTACATTTGCATAGCACTTAGGGAGAGTTCTTAGAGATTTAAAGGGCCATCCTATGTTTTCCTTAGTTTGGGATCAAACCAGTCTGTCGTTATTTATCAGTTCCTGCTGTTCTCCATCCTTGACACAGGTGGGAATGCTATGGGAGTTCTCATCATAGCCAAAAAGGATTCATGTCTGCCTGCAGTGCCACAGGCCTCATTCACAGACTCAGGGCCATGGCAACCATACATGGGAGTTGAAGTTCACATCATAGCTAAGATGGATTTGTGTCTGCCAGCAGTGTCACAGGCCTCACTCACAGACTTAGGCCAATGGCAACGGTTAGGAATATTCATTTATTTCCCTCTTATTGGTACCCCTGGTACCAGACTTTGGTATTCAGCTTGATTTGATTCTTATCTGGCACCAGAGAGAGCGACGTTGACACAGGACACAATTAGGTGTTGTGCAAAGTCACTCTGAATCTTTATTGATTTTATGAGACATATATAGTCCATTTATGTTTAAGTTAACCAATCACAGAGTAACACATGTTTAAGCCAGCTACAGATTTTAGTTCTCTTATCTTTTATCAGACTCAAGGCTATATGTGAGCAAAACACTTAGGTCTTATGAAACCCTATGTGTTCCTGTGCACGTGATGTACTGATGTATAGCTAGTGATGCAATTCAAAGCTAATATGCAAAATCGACTTTGAACTCTAATAGAACCCTTCAGCAACCATACATGGGAGTTGAAGTTCACATCACAGCCAAGAAGGATTCATGTCTGCCAGCAGTGTCACAAGCCTCACTCACAGACTCAGGCCAATGGCAACCATACATGGGAGTTGAAGTTGTCATCACAGCCAAGAAGGAATCATGTCTGCCTGCAGGGCCAGAGGCCTCATTCAAACATTCAGCCCCACGGGACCCACAAAGAGGAGAGTTAAAATCACGCCAAGACAGTATTGATATAACCCAGCAATGCCACAGGCTGCGTTCACAGATTCAGACCCATGTCACCCATAAAGAGGAGAGTTACAATCATGCCAAAACAGTATGGATTTCACCCAGTAGTGCCACAGGCTTGATTCACTTATTCAGGACCATGGCACCCACAAAGAGGAGAGCGGTCCCATAACAGCAACAAAGGACTCAGGTCAACCTGCAATGGAACCGGCCATTATCATTTATGTAGGCCCCTGACATAGACAATGTAGAAGTCATTTGACAGTAAAAAGAGTTAAATGTCTCCCATCAAGACAGCAAGCAAGTAAACAAAATATAGGCCCCTGACACCCAGACAGAGTAGTGGTAATTCGACATCAAAAAGAGGATAATGTCACCCACCAAAGCAACAGGCAATTATCTGAAATGTAGGACCCTGGCACCCAGACAGAGGAGAAAGGTCCCATAGGAGCAAAAGAGGCATCATGTTACCCACAACTGGAACAGGCTACTTTCAGTAATTTAAGCCCCGGCACCCAGACAGAGGAGACAGGTCCCATAGCAGCAAAACATGCATCATGTTACCCACCAATGGAACAGGCCACTTTCAGTTAGAGATGTCCCGAACTATTTGCCGGCGAACAGTTCCCGGTGAACATCGCTTGTTCGCATTCGCCGCAGCGGGCGAACATATGCGATGTTCGGTCCGCCCCCTATACATCATAATTGAGAAAATTTTTACATTGTACCTCACAGTCAGCAGACACATTCCAGCCAATCAGCATACCCCCCCTCCCAGACCCTCCCAGCTCCTATGAAAAAGCAAGGACAGCATCCATCTTAGATTCATTCTGAAGCTGCAGCGTTAGAGCAGGGAGAGTGCTGCTGCTGCTGAATTAATATACAGTTGTGTTCAAAATTATTCAACCTCCACTGAAATTGAGTGTTTTGGCCAGTTTGACATTGATTTTGATCATTTCAGTCATCTTGTTTACAATGAAATCAAAGAGGCACTTGTAAGTCAGACAAATATAACATAACATTTATAATGAAATCACCACAAATATCTTTTCTGTGCTCACATCATTATCAGTTTTATTCAACCCCCAAGTGACATTCAATCTTAGTACTTAGTACAACATCCTTTTCCAGTTATAACAGCTTTTAAACGTGAAGCATAGCTTGACACAAGTGTCTTGCAGCGATCTACGGGTATCTTCGCCCATTCTTCATGGGCAAAAGCCTCCAGTTCAGTCACATTCTTAGGCTTGCGTGCTGCAACTGCTTTCTTTAAGTCCCACTAGAGATTCTCAATCGGATTTAAGTCTGGTGACTGCGATGGCCACTTCAAAATGTTCCAGACTTTAATCTGCAACCATGCTCTAGTGGACTTGGAGGTATGCTTGGGATCATTGTCCTGTTGAAAGGTCCAACGTCTCCCAAGCCTCAGGTTTGTGACGGACTGCATCACATTTTCATCCAATATCTCCTGGTACTGAAGAGAATTCATGGTACCTTGCACACGCTGAAGCTTCCCTGTACCTGTAGAAGCAAAACAGCCCCAAAGCATGGTTGACCCCCCGCCATGCTTCACAGTAGGCAATGTGTTCTTTTCTTCATAGGCCTCCTCCAAACATAGCGTTGGTCCATGGGCCCAAACAGTTCTAATTTTGTTTCATCAGTCCACAGAACACTATCCCAAAACTTTTGTGGTTTGTCCACATGACTTTTGGCATACTGCAGTCGACTCTTCTTATTCTTTGGAGACAGCAAGGGGGTGCGCATGGGAGTTCTGGCATGGAGGCCTTCATTACGCAGTGTGCGCCTTATTGTCTGAGCTGAAACTTCAGTACCCGCATCTGACAAATCTTTTTTCAGTTCCTCAGCAGTCACACGGGGACTTTTCTCCACTTTGCGCTTCAGGTAGCGCACAGCAGTCGAAGTCAGCATCTTCTTTCTGCCACGACCAGGTAGCATTTCAACAGTGCCCTTTGCCTTGAATTTGCGAATGATGCTTCCTATGGTGTCTCTTGGTATGTTTAACATCTTTGCAATCTTCTTATAGCCATTGCCCTTCCTGTGAAGAGAAATCACCTCTTCTCTTGTCTTCCTGGACCATTCTCTTGACTTCACCATGTCTGTAAACACACCAGTAAATGTCTAGAAGGAGCTGAGTATCACAGTCATTTTACATCTGCCTAATTGGTGCTTATTATGCTTGATTGCTGCTCCTTGACATCCACAGGTATTTTCAATACCTGATCGAAAACACTTGAATGAACCTCTGTTCTTAAGAGTGGTCGTCTTTAAGGGGTTGAATAATTGTGTCAATGAAGAAATCACAAAAAAAAAAAACATTTAATACTGTATTACAAAAACAATTGATGTCATTTTAGTTGCATTTGGTTCTTTAAAAAGTCCTTGTAAGATTTCATTCTGAACACAATTACAAATGTACACTAACTTCCCTAAAACCCTTTACAGCATTGGGGGTTGAACAATTTTGAACACAACTGTAGGGATTCTAGGGAAAGCGTTAGTATTACGTGTCCACTCCAGTCCTCAAAGACAGCGTCCTTACAGCACCCCAAAAAGACCTTTTTTAGGGCTGATACATCAGTCTGCTTTTATTTTATTTTTCTATATATATATATATATATATATATATATATATATATATGTATATATATAGCGTAGAAAACGGACAGCACTCCAATAGAAATCCAAGGTTCTTTTATTCACCCAAGTGGGCAGGCAACGTTTTGGCTTAACAATAAAGCCTTTCTCAAGCAATAAACACAAGTGCATGGCAAACTTCTATAGTGTAAAACAGGAAGTACACACAAGTCATGTGATACACAAAGAGGGCGTAGCCCAATGGTAAAAGTGATACAAATGTAAATAGTGTCAGTATAATAATCAAATTATAAGTTTCATACAAATAGTAAAAGTGTCATGGTGACCGGTGTATAAATTGTTATACAGTCAAAATAGCGTGATAATGTACAAAAAAAGTGTTAGAAACTGACCCGGAAGGAAACACCCTCCATTGGGAGGAAGGATAAGACATACCCAAATGTGGAAATCGAAAGCAGCACACACCGCGTTGTTCCGCCGACCGGAAGTAAGTGTGACCATTTCCGGACATGCTCAACAGGAGAAAAGGCCGAAACGGCCATATTGGGGAAGGGCAGAGGAGCCGATCTCCTAAAGGAAAACGGGCAAGCGCTCCAGAGATATGGTGAACAGCCGGAGCCATATTAGATATTGGCATAGTGGCCATAACGGCCAGTAGAGGTCATATGGATCAAAAGACTCAAGGTGCGGTGGGGGGACATGCCTCTCCCGAGGCAAGTGACCCCCTCACAATGGTAACCCTAATAAAGAACCACAGTAGAAAACCTCCGTGTGTCCTTCCTCGGGTGCCCATCCGAACTACCATAAGAGTCGCACGATCCTTGCTTGGGGTTCTCCATTTCAGCCAATCGTGGCACCTGAGTATCACCAACAGAAGCGCTGCTCATTAAAAATATAAAATAAAACGTGCGGTGGTGTGAAGAATGATATCGACATGGGTATGCCATCTTCCTCTCATGTGGGCGTTCACAAAGAATCTACAAGAAATAAAAACATAGATCATTAGAAACAAATATATTCAGACATCTTCATATATTTTAAATATCCATAATTATATTGGCACATTATGTTTCAAAAGAATAACTACACACATGGAGAAAGAGCCATTCATATTGGAGTGCAGTTGGCAAGTCAGAACTCTCATGTTATCTGCATCGGGTTATATTCCACGTTGAGGCCATGAGGTCTCAGCGTATTCAAAGTATGAATCCAGAACAATTCTCTCCCCTTTAATAAGGCAACCCTGTTGCCACCTCGTCTAGGGACCATGACATGGTCCACAATCCAGCACTTGAGTTCACGTTCAGTATGACCCTGTTCCGTAAAGTGATTAGGAACGGGGAGATCCTTTCTTTTCTCCCTTATAGAGAATCTATGATTATTCAACCTGGTCTTAAGGTCAGTGGAGGTCTCTCCCACATACAGCAGTTTGCAGGGACAAGAAAGAACATACACCACAAAATTCGTATCACAAGTCAGGTGATATTTGATGGGATGCATGGATCCTGTGGTAGGATGCACAAATTGTTTGCTTTTGCAAATGTATCTACAATTGACACAGTGGAGGCAGGGGAAGCAACCATGACTGTGTTGTGTCAAAAATTTCTGCACTGGAACTCGAGTAGGTCCTAAATCGGCCTTGACCAATTGGTCTCTTAAATTCCTAGATCTCCTATAGGAGAAAAGTGGAGGCCATTGGAATTCCGGTATACCTTTGAGCCTACCTAAAATACCCCAGTGCCTCCTGACAATATTTTTTATATCATTGCTCTGTTCATTGTAGGTAGATATAAATGGAATTCTGCCCATACTTTTTTTGGGCCTACGTCTTTGTAGCAGGCTCTGTCTGTCGAGATTCCGTACCTCACATACTTGAGGGCTTAATATGGAACTCGGATAGCCACGTTCCTTAAATTTAGCCTTCATAGTCTCCAGAGTCCGATTGAGAGCGCAATCATCAGACTCTATCCTTCTTGCTCTTAAAAACGGAGAAAAAGGTAGATGTTTCACCATATGTCTCGGATGATTGCTCTCAAATCGGAGGACTGTATTCCTATCCGTAGGCTTAATGAATAAGGAAGTGGACAACCCAGCGTCACAGAGTGTGACTGTGGTGTCTAAAAACTGGATTGATTCCTGGGACCAAACCAAGGTGAACTGGAGGTCCCTATTGACACTATTAAGGTAATCCTGGAACATCAAAATCTGTTCATGGGTGCCCATCCAAATGAGGAAGACGTCGTCTATGTATCTCCACCACCGTAGGACATGACCATAGTGGTGGGACCCATAGATGACATCCTCCTCAAAACATTGCATGAAAATGTTTGCATACGTGGGCGCAGCGTGCGAACCCATTGCCACCCCCCGTTTTTGCCTATAAAAAACATCCCTAAAAAGGAAATAATTTTCATAAAGAATAATCCGAAGCAAAGAGATAATAAAATGCCGTGCTGGTATAGTGAGAGAGGATAGGTCCAGCATACGTTCAACCGCCTGGATCCCCAATTCATGATCGATTGATGTGTACAAAGACACTATATCAAATGAGGCTAAGGAGACCCTAGGTTGATCACTAAGGTCAATCTCTTGTAATTTACAAAGAAACTCAGTGGTATCCGCTATGAATGAGGATGCACCCATAGCAAAAGACCGTAGATGCGATCCACAAGCATAGCAGCATTACTGAAAATGGATCCAGTGCCCGACACAATAGGACGTCCTGGGGGGTCAATCAATGACTTGTGGATCTTGGGCAACACATAGATCACGGGAGTACGTGGATGACCCACCGTGAGGAATGTGCCCAGATCCTCGTCGATGATGCCTGCCCTGATAGCGTCTCCCACACATACATGAAACATGCTTGCAATGCGAAACTTAGGATCAGAGTTAATGGCCTTATAAACCTGCGTATCATCCAACTGTCGCTGGATCTCAGCTACATACTTGGATCCATTTTCAGTTAAAAAAAAGAGCCCTTTAGTTTAACACTTTGGTCAAAATGTAGTGTTCCTTTTGATCCAACCAGTTGTGAACTTTTTAATTGTATAAATAAAGCCACAAACAAAACATTTCACACAGTATCTATAAATATATATAAATACAATAAATTAGTTAAATATTTAACTATGGTGAGTTGACCATCTCCTCAGTTTTAGGCTTGCAAAGTCTTCAATCAAATCCTTAAAATTCAGTTCACATGCAAGCTCATGCTCAATGGAGAGAAGTGCAAGACTATTCAGACGTTGCTCACTCATTGTTGACCGCAGATAGTTTTTAATTAAAGATAGCTCTCTCTCCTTCAGCAACAGAGAGTGGAATTGTGGTGAAAATTCTGAGAGCAATACATATTTCTCCAAATATTCCTTCAAGCTGTAATTTATGTATGGAGTTCAACAAGTCAAGAGGGGCCAATTCTCTTGTAAATGTGGCATCATATACCTTGCTAAGATGCTAAAGTTCACCTATTAGAGAGCTTGAAAGATCGTCAGAGTAGTAAGAGATCAGGTTTTCTGTGGAGCTTACCAATTCCATATCTGAAAGGGTTCTTAATTTCAAAATGGGCAGCAAGCTTTTTGCATTGATTGAAACCGCTGGTTCAACTCACTAATTATAGAATCAAGTGCCACAAAGAAAACGTTGATCTTGATTCCATTACAGCTTCTTCTGGTTCAATACATACATCTGGCTGCTGCTGTATTGACGTATTCATCCGCATTGGTGCTTTCAGGATCTTCGGTATCCCCATTTCTTCTGCCACAAGTTTTGCCTCAGAAAGTAGATCAGTCCACCTATCATGGAGTGCCTGCATTTCCAGGGAAAGGGATTTAATATTTTCCCTTCAGATATCCATTGAAATAGATCTGGCTTGAAGAATCTTGTTCCTCTCTTCAAAACTCTGCAGAACTTTTAACCAGAATGTTGCAAGTATCATAGCCTTAAAAGATAAAAAATAATCTTTCAGTCCCATCGCTTCAGAATGAGCCTCGCTTGAAAGTCTTTGAGATGAAATTACTTTTTCTAGGGTTTCAATGATGCCTGGAAGTCTTAAAGCAACTGGGTGAACAGCTTCCACACTAGCACTCCATCTGGTGTCACTCAAGGCATGCAGTGAACTTCCAATTTCATCCTTCAATATTTTCCACCTTTGTGGACTTCCACTAAACAGTATACATAAACGATTGACACAAAACGTAATAACATCAGGGCAGCAGGATGCGGCATGTACACCAACAAGGTTTAAAGAATGCGAAGCACAGGGACAAATTACAGCTTTTGGAAACTTCTTTTGTACAGATATAGCATCGCTAACGCTCCCTTCAGAATCGCGGCAGCGCAAAGCGATTTCGAATTCAATTAGCAAACCCGAATCGCGTAAATAGCCATTGAGAAAATTCAGGGTGCAATGTTGGTTTGTGAACACCAGATTGCGCATGGAACTACAGTCAGTTAGTTAGTTCCCGCACTTTACAGGAAAATTAAAGTATCGCTGTGGAGATAGAAATACTGTATGTGGCAAGACTTATTCCATTACAGAAGTCCCGCATGAAGACAGCAGTAGGAGCGCAATCCCACTGTGTGTCTATATTAACCAGTTCCCGACCGCCGTACGCAGGATTGCGTCCTGCGGGCGGCCGGGATCTTCTGTTTGGACGCGCCGGGGCGTCATCTCGCGAGACGCGAGAGTTCCTGTGAACGCGCGCGCGTGCGCGCTCACAGTGAAGCGCGGCTCGAGAGTTGGACTACAGCCTGCCAGCGATGATCAATCGCTGGCAGGCTGTAGATGCGATATAAATCGCATCAAACAGCTATATCAGACGCTGTTTTATGAACAGCGTCTGATATAGCTGCTACCTGGTCCTCTGGTGGTCCCATTTTCTGGGATCGACCACCAGAGGACCAGGTAACTACAATAAAGTTGCACCAAACACTACACTAACCCCCCACCCCCCCTCACCTATTAACGCCTTGATCACTCCATCTAGACCCCTGATCACCCCCTGTCATTGATCACACCCCTTGTAAGGCTCCATTCGGACGTCCATATGTGTTTTGCGGATCCGTGGATTCACGGATCCGTGGATTCACGGATCGCGGATCCGATCCGCGGATCCGATCCGCGGATCCGATCCGCGATCCTCAAAGCACGGACACCGGCAATGTGCTTTCCGCATTTTGCAGATCCGCACATTGCCAGAACTATATAGAAAATGCTTTTTCTTGTCCGCAATTGCGGACAAGAATAGAGACATGTTCTATATTTTTGCGAGCGGAAGTGCAGACCGGAGCGCGGATCCGTAATTCGGATCCGAGCGGGACAAAGTCTGTCCCCATAGAAATGAATGGGTCCGCAATTCCGTTCCGCAAACAGAATTTCGGACGTATGAATGGGGCATAAGGGTCCCTTATCACCGCCAGTTAGTTAGCTACTTGTTAGTTAGCTAGCGCCCACCGCACCGCAGTCACTGATTTTGGCAGAGATTTTTTCATCCACATTGATCGATGCGAATGAAAAAATCTGTGCCGTTCATTGTTTTTTTCAGCGCAGAGGCTGAACGGAAAAAATCTCATTACCGTATGCTCAATATACGGAGAATCGCAGAAACTCCTAATGCTGGCCATACGTGTAATGATTGCGGAGACCCTCAGTGTGCGATGCTGTGCGCTCCCATTACACTGATGTTTGGAGCGCATCCAAATGTCCTATAGATATGACAGCTTTTCAGCTGCATAACTGTATTTTATTTTAATTCCCCACTATGAAAGATACTATAAATAATTAAAATAAATAAATAAAATTAAACTGAGAATAATAATTTTGACTAATGATGAGTATGATTATGATAATAAAAGTGACTAGACAGATATACAATATGTGCAATATATTTATATACACAGACACACACATATATATGTTACATTTTACTACTGAAAAATGTACTGTACTGGGGCTGTGATTAGGTTTGCATCCCCCTTCCCCCTGCAGGGAGCTTGCTGTCTGTGAATGAGATCGCAGGCTACCTCTCTACACAATGATGCGCTGCCCTCTTATTCACAGAAGGCCTAGAGACAAAAAGAGCTCCCTGTGTGGGGGGAAGGGGGGTATTGTCTGCAGATGGCTGAGGTGCAGGATATTGTCCTGCTGGACACTCTTTCACTGCTGGAGCCCTGGAGCGCACGGCATCAGTGTGTACAGAGATGCTGTGCGCTCCCATTGCTCTGATGTTTGCAGCGCATCCAAATGTCCATGAGATGTAACAGCTTTACTCCCCTTTGTATGGTTAGGCTCTGCGCTTCTGGTTGTTTTAATTATTCATAAATTCATCCTAAAAATGGGGCAAATTTGGACTGGCCAACAGTTTACAGTACTATAGAGCATCTGCAGTACTGTACAGGTGCCGACATTTCCGTTAAATTATTTATTTTCTCAATGAATTAGATGGACAGTATTTTTATGAATAAATAGGGTAATCGTCAGGAGGTCAGTGGGACACTGCTCAACACCTAGCACATCATTTTATTTAAATATTATAAAAAAAAAATGTCAGCATCCCTGTATCCTAATAACAGTAATCAGCCATTTTCTTCACTGTCAGGTCTTTTTATAGCTGGAGCGCTCAGTACAGAACATTCAGCCAATCACATTCTAGTTCCCACGGTCATGGGAACCAATCAGAAGCCGGTTCTCTGGCAATCCAGCTTAATTGGTGATGACAGCTTGACAAAACAATTATTTCATATTGGTTAACAAGGTATTTAACCTTAATTTCCGTGAGAAACGCTTCTGATTGGTTCCCATGACCATGACATGGGAACTAGAATGTGATTGGCTGAATGTTCTGTATTGAGCGCTCCAGCTATAAAAAGACCTGACAGTGAAGAAAATGGCAGATTACTGTTATTAGGATACAGGGATGCTGCCATTTTTTATATTAATTAAATACAATGACACTAGGTGTTGCGCAGCGCCACACTGACCTCCTGCCCATTAACCTTCGCATCCCCTTTCTCCTAGCATTCAATTATTTGCTCAGGGGATGAAGTGGTGAGGTCGGTGATTTACAGTTCTGTATGGTACTTTATAAGGGTCCCTTCAGCGCCTCTATTTTTTTAATTATTCATAATTAAAAATCAAAGTATACATTTTTATTCATAAAAGTACTGTACGTCTAATTCATTGAGAAAATAAATAATTTAACGGAAATGTCGGCACCTGTACAGTACTGCAGATGCTCTATAGTACTGTAAACTGTTGGCCAGTCCAAATTTGCCCCATTTTTAGGATGAATTTATGAATAATTAAAACAACCAGAAGTGCTGAGCCTAACCATACAAAGGGGAGTAAAGCTGTTACATTTCATAGTGGGGAATTCAAATAAAATACAGTTATGCAGCTGAAAAGCTGTCATATCTATAGGACATTTGGATGCGCTTCAAACATCAGTGTAATGGGAGCGCACAGCATCTCTGCACACACTGATGCAGGCATGAGAATAAGTTATGCAAAATAAGTTTTTTTATGCGTAAATTCGTTTGCAAAAATTCGCATACTAAATTCATATACAATATTCGCATACCCGGTATTTTAAAAAAACTAATTTCACAAGATTCTACATATTCAGGAATTTTTTAAGTGCCGGATATCGGCACTTAGATAATTCGTGAATATTTAGAATCTCCTGAAACTAGTCTCTTTAAATACCGGAGTATGCAAATATTTTATACAAATTTTTGCATTTGAATTTTCTTTATTTGAATATTCGCGCTCAAAACTACAGCATTTTCCCTCATGATATGAGCGCATCTTCTTCTGTCCCTCAATGCCGCAGCACACATACTATACAACAGGCGCTCAGTGCGCTCCTGCTATGTACTTAGGATCGCGCTCTCTGGCAGCATTAGGATCCTGAGCCCCCATCAAAATCTCTCCCCGCCTGAACCAATGTTAACTCCTTCCTAGCTGAACTGTCTATTAAATAAAACAGTTTATTAATATTAATATAGACTTACAGGGCGGCCGCGCTCCTCCTGCTGTCCCACCATATACAGTAAGATCTCCACTGCGATCCTTTGTCTGGTAGTATAGTCTCTGCAGTTTTAGTGTAGATATCTCTGCAATTAAGATATAGATGTTCTCTCTGTCATATAATTAAGATATCGGGAATATCTACAATAAAGCTGAAGAGACTTTATTACAGGACTAAGGATCGGAGACACTCATACTCTTGGTCAGTGGAGAAATTCACAATGGAACATTAAGATATACAGAGATTAAAGATATATACCGGGACATACAGATTGAATATATGGCTTTGATTACATACAGCAAATAACTACATATATGAAAATCCTATACTGAATTATTAATCATTTTTACTTATGGTCTTTTATCCTGAAATAGGGCAATATATACTTAACAAGCAACTGATCCCTGATCCCCACAGTCACAGACTACTCTGGGGATCAGAACTTCTCAGGCATGAGATGTGTGGGAAGGTTGCGGAGGAGGATCGGGCATAGTATAGTGTTGTGTCTACTTTATGTTGACACTGCCATCTACTGGCCATTTTGTGTATTGCAGAAATCGTTCGGGCAGAAGTAGGAGAACTCGCGTTTCGTCAGCAACGATATGCGAAAAATAGGAGCGCAAGCGATGATACAACTGTATGTGTGGTCTAACTCCTTTGTTTTTTCCCCGACATATTTGCACCATTGTCAAATCCTTGACCTCTGCAATCATCAAGATTTATTCCATGCTCAGCCAGTCTCAATAACAACTTTTCTGCTATCTCTTCGCCGGTCTTTTGGTGAAAATCAAAAAAACTCAATAAACCTTTCTTAAATAACCCGATTTTCAGTTTCTGAATTTCAATGCACATACCTTAGAACAATTACATTTTGTTCTGTATGTGAAATATCTGGAGTGGCATCACATATCAGAGAGAAATAAATTGCATTCCTCCTTTCAGACAGAATGGTGTCCAGAACATGTTTCCCACATATATTTATAAACTCATTTTGGGTTGCCCAATATACATAATGAGCATGAACTTTTCTTCCACTCTCTTGGCTTCTCTTTACTTTTTCCAAATGTTCATGTAGCATTGGATCATAGTACAGTATGCTATCAATTCCAGTACACCAAGGAAATTCCCGTTGTGCAAGTCTCCAATTCTTTGAGATCTTCCACAAAATGCCAAATTTCTTGATGCCAGAAATAAGGTAACATCCAGAAGTCGTTCTAATAAAGCAGAATTTTTTTTGCTTCATTGTCCAAACTTTTCTGCAATTGGGAGTCCAAACCATGGCCTGCAATAGATTTTTGAAGTTTCCTCCAACTCCAATAGTGTTGCTTGTGATTGATGGAATTCTCATGTTCTGGCAATCGAGTAAAAGTAAAAACTCACTGAATGAACGTTCTACACAATCCTTGTCCATACCTTTTATCATTTCCTGCAGTTGTTGTTCTTTATCTAAACCACAAATCACAATACTTTCTCTGTGTTTGTACGTCAACAAATCTGGCCAAGCTGCTGGATCCTAACAATCAGGCTCTTCTTCATTTTCCACAAGGCCAGAAATGTGCTCAGTCTAAGTTTCATCTTCTTCTTGTGGGTATGTGTCAGTGTGACCTTCAGTGTCAGTTACAAAAGATGTGCTGCAGGAAGCAGTCTCCTCTTCTGGTTCAACAAGAACATCTTTCTCAGGCAGCTCAACAGACTCTGCAGTGCCAGCTTCTTCTGGTGATATCTGTTTCTTGAAAAACTTTAACAACACATTTTTGTTTCTAAGTTTTTCTTCTTCCTGATCTCTTTCTCTCTTCTCCTTCTGCTTCATTGAACCAGACTTATTCTGATACATTGTAAAATGTGACATAAAACCTTCAAAAATCAGAAAAACTCTGTGTTAGGCCCCCGCCCCCATACACCAGCTCTATATACATCTACCATATACAAGGTGACCAGATTTAGAAAAACAAAACAGGACACCGAATAGCGATACAACATTGAAAACCTTGATCTGTTGCTCTGTTCCAGAGATACTGCTCTCAATCCAAATTTGTAAATGATCTTCTTGCGTTCCCTAGCCCCGAATGCACTGGTCAGGGCCGGCGCGTCCTATAGGCTGACTAGGCAGCCGCGTAGAGCACCCCTGGGGAAGGGGCGCTGCTAGGAGCGCCGGTCCCGCCTCATGCGGCAGCCGCCCGAGCGCTCTATATTGAGCCTCTGGCGGCTGCAGCACTGCCCGGGCTGGCTAAGAACGCCCATTGCATTGTTAGAATCAGAATGAATCGTTGTGCCAGTGGCTCAACCTTAGCTACAATCACGGCAATGGTGCTCTCTCCAGCAGACACACACCCTATAGTCTTGTAAAAAATGTAGTAGTAATATATAGGCTTCTGGCTGGCACTCAAATAGATGGGCTTACATGGACTGGTTTGCCTTGTAAAATATATTGGACAGTTTTATTATTCATGTTCTTTTGAATAAACTTGCATGCACGTTTATCCAAAAGTTTGGCGGTGTGAAGAATATACCGTATATAGATGTGCTGACATTGCAAAACTTTTGGATAAACGCGCATGCATGTGTATTTAACCCCTTAAGGACCGGGGGTTTTGGGATTTTTGTGTTTTTGTTTTGCGCTCCCTGCCTTCCAAAAGCCATAACATTTTTATATTTCCGCTCACATAGCCATATGATGGCTTGTTTTTTGCGGGACAAGTTGTACTTTTTAACGCTACCATTTATTTTTGCATGTGATGTAGTGGGAAACGGGGAAAAAAATTCCAAATGGGGTGAAATTGCAAAAAAAAAGCAATTTCACCACAGTTTTACGGGTTTTTAAATTACAACGTTCGATTTGCGATAAAACTGACTGGTTAATTTTATTCTTCAGGTCAGTACGAATCCGGCAATACCTAATATGTATAGTTTTTCTTGCGTTTTGATAGTGAAAAAAAATTAAAAATGGGAATTTTTTTATTTCATTTTTTTGTCGCCATGTTTTGACCCCTATAACTTTTTTGTAATTATGCGTACGGAGAAGTGTAGGGGCTCATTTTTTGAGGGGCAATCTGAACTTTTAATTGATACCATTATGGGGTGCGTATGATGTTTTGATCACTTTTTATTCATTTTTTTTTAGGAAATGAAGCGTCCAAAAATGGCGAATTAGCCATTTGGACGCTTTATTTCCGTTTTTATGTTTACCGTATGGTGAATATTTTTTAATATTATTATAGTATGGGCGTTTTCGCACATTGCGACACCCATTATGTGTAATTTTTTTATTTTTTTATTTATTTTATTTTCATTTTGGGGAAAGGGGGGTGATTTGAATTTTTATATTTTTTTATTTTATTTTTATTTTTTAAACTTTTTTTTTTTTTTACCACTTTCTTATAGTTCCCATAGGGAACTATAAGATGCAATCATCAGATTGCTATTCTCATATATTCCAATGCAATAGCATTGGAATATATGAGAGAATCGCATATTTCCTATGGAGCCTATTACAGTCATAGGCTCCATAGGAATACTATGTAGTAACCTAGGTTTCATTCACAGAAACCTAGGCTACTAAATGCATGCTCCGGCTCCCCTTGTGGCCATCAGGGAGCCGAGCAAAACCGAAAGTGAAACTTTCGGTTTGTGCTGATCAGATGCCGTGGTCAGGATTGACCACGGCATCTGAGGGGTTAAATGTCCGCGATCGGCATCGCTGCCGGTCGCGGACATGAGCTGCGGGTGTCAGCTTGATGTCAGGGGGCGCTATCTTTAAAGTCCGGACGAAGGGCGTACATGTACGCCCTTCATCCTTAAGGGGTTAATAGAACGTGAATACTAAAACTTACACAAGTTTACTATAAAGGAGCGCTTGAAGAAACCACACACGAGTGGGGACTCATCGCTGGAAGCATTACAGTGACCCCTAGGAGTGGTTACTCACAAGTACTATCAGTTCTATTATAGTTCAAGATTTTATGTAATTACTTATATGTCCAATAAATGCTCTATATTTTATAAGACAAACCAGTACATGTAAGTCCATCTATTTGAGTGCCAGCCAGCCCAGAAGCCTATATATTGTTAGCATCAGGGTTGCCCGCACTATTACTAGTGATGAGCGGCAGGTGCCATATTCGATTTCGACGAAATTCGCGAATATTCGAAAGAATATTCGTTTCATATTCGTCGAAATCGATATATTCGTCATTATTCTAGTTATCGCGATTAATATGCGATTTAAATAATCGCGTATTGCGATTTTAACTTAGGCTACTTTCTTATTGGTTTCATATCTAGAATTATAGCGAAGATGACGGATGTGACGAATGTTTTTGTCATATTCCTCAAAACAAAAATAACAAAGTTTTCTCCATCTTCGTTTTAGCAACCTATTCGTCAACTTCGCTAATTCTAGCAATCAAATAGGAAGGTTGACTATAGAGACAGCTGTGTTAAATTCGCTATGCGATTTTTTTTTTTTTAATAGAATAATTATATTACTTGATATAATTATTATAATTATTCTATTTATAAAAAAAATATATATATAATCGCATAGCGAATTTAACACAGCTGTCTCTATAGTCAACCTTCCTATTTGATTGCTAGAATTAGCGAGGTTGACGAATAGGTAGCTAAAACGAAGATGGAAAATACTTTGTTATCTTCGTTTTGAGGAATATGACGAATACATTCGTCATATTCGCTATTCGCTAATTCTACCAAGCCAACCATAAACTTCCTTGCTCACGGAGCGCCCCCATCACCATGGGAACGTCTCCATATACTAAAATGTACTGTCGGATTTGAGGAATTACGTTGAAATCGCAATGCGATTAATTCAAGTTATATTAATCGCATTGCGATTTCAACTTAGAGCTGGGTTTATAATGGGTCAGCTAGCTAGAATGAACGAAGTTAACGAATATGGAATATAGCAGCAGTGCTAAGTTGAATTCGCAATGCGATTAATTTAACTTGAAGTATTCGCATTGCGATTTCTACTTAGCACTGCTAGTGCATAGCTATATATTCCATATTCGTTAATTCTAGCCTATGTAAGATAGCAGTGCTAAGTTGTAATCGCAATGCGATTAATATAACTTGAATTAATCGCATTGCGATTTTAACATAATTCCTCAAATCCGACAGTACATTTTCGTATATGGAGACGTTCCCATGGTGATGGGAACGCTCCATCAGCACGGAAGTCGGCAGAAGCGGCAACGGGCACTGACTAGAGCAGCCAGGAAGCCAGGAATCCTCAGGACAGGTAAGAACTACTTTTGGGAATTGGGAAAGAAAAAAAATATAACTAGAAAAAAAACAAAAAAACGAATATTCGAAATAGCGAATTTTTAGCGCTATATTCGAAATATTCGCGAATTAGCAAAGTGCCGATATTCGCTAAAAAAATTCGCTATTCGAATATTCGCGCTCAACACTAACTATTACTATGTACCATCCAGTTAGTGAGGAGGGTGACCTGCTGACTGCTGTCAGTTTCTTAATGAAGTCATTACGTTCTATGTTAATACAAAGACCAATATTCCCCAAAACATTGACCATAAAGTGGTAAATACCACTGTACACAAGTGCTCTTCAGACCGTATAAATTATTACAGTATAGTTTTGTATAAAGACTCACAGGAGATGTCTTCTCTAAACGAATCACAGGGGGTGTCTTCTGTAATCAGAGTTGTCCACTTTTTCTTTTCTTCACTATTCGGCTCAGACCGCCATGAAGATTTCTCCCAGAATTCTTATGTCTCCACAAAACCAGATAAACATTTTAGGCTTTTTTCCTCAGCACAATAATGCCCACCTCTTTACAAACTCCCCATGTGTATTTCCCCACACAGTAATAGTGCCTGCTTTGTGCAACTATTAACAGAGGGTCCTACTGAAACTATATGGGGGCAACTATTAACACTTACAGAGTGACCTACCTAAACTTTATAGGGGCCCCATAGTTTGGGTAGGCCCCTTTGTTAATAGTTACCCCCATATAGTCGTTGTCGGTCCCTCTCAGCAAAGAGGCGCCTGCTACAGCAACTATATGGGGCCCCCATAAAGTTTGGGTAGGCCCCTCTGTTAATAGATGCCCCCCAGAAGGGCAGGCTCTTCTTTCTGGGCGCCGCTCTACTCCTCTGTAGCCAGCAGACTGATCCTCTGACTGACATTTACATTTTTTATTATCAAAAAGCATCATACATAACTAGAAAAAAAACTACTGTCCCTTTAAGCAAAAGCCAGAATATAATGAAAGACAAAAACAGACATTAAACTGCATTTATAATAAAGCAATTTACTTACAAAAGAAGCTATTCAGTCGTCTGCTGTGTCGTCCTCTGCTTACTATTGCAGATTCTTCTCCTTTCTCTCTCTTCCTTTCTTTGCGCAGGGCAGGCACACTGTTATGGGGGATCTGTGGATGACACGCTATTATGGGGGGGATCTGTGGATGACACTGTTATGGGGGATCTGTGGATGACACACTGTTATGGGGGATCTGTGGAGGACACACTGTTATGGGGGATCTGTGGATGACACACTGTTATGGGGGATCTGTGGATGACACTGTTATGGGGGATCTGTGGATGACACACTGTTATGGGGGATCTGTGGAGGACACACTGTTATGGGGGATCTGTGGAGGACACACTGTTATGGGGGATCTGTGGAGGACACACTGTTATGGGGGATCTGTGGAGGACACACTGTTATGGGGGATCTGTGGATGACACACTGTTATGGGGGATCTGTGGATGCACACTGTTATGGGGGATCTGTGGATGACACACTGTTATGGGGGATCTGTGGACGACACTGTTATGGGGGATCTGTGGACGACACTGTTATGGAGGATCTGTGGATGACACACTGTTATGGGGGGATCTGTGGATGACACACTGTTATGGGGGGATCTGTGGATGACACTGTTATGGGGGATCTGTGGACGACACTGTTATGGGGGATCTGTGGATGACACACTGTTATATGGGATCTCTGGATGACACAGTGTTATGGGGGGATCTGTGGATGAGACTGTTATCGAGGATCTGTGGATGACACTGTTATGGGGGGGATCTGTGGATGACACACTGTTATGGGGGATCTGTGGATGACACTGTTATGGGGGATCTGTGGATGACACACTGTTATGGGGGATCTGTGGATGACACACTGTTATGGGGGATCTGTGGATGACACACTGTTATGGAGGATCTGTGGATGACACACTGTTATGGAGGATCTGTGGATGACACACTGTTATGGGGGGATCTGTGGATGACACTGTTATGGGGGATCTGTGGACGACACTGTTATGGGGGATCTGTGGATGACACACTGTTATATGGGATCTCTGGATGACACAGTGTTATGGGTGGGATCTGTGGATGAGACTGTTATCGAGGATCTGTGGATGACACTGTTATGGGGGGGATCTGTGGATGACACTGTTATAGGGGATCTGTGGATGGCACACTGTTATGGATGATCTGTGGATGGCACACTGTTATGGATGATCTGTGGATGGCACACTGTTATGGAGGATCTGTGGATGACACTGTGTTATGGGGGATTTGTGGATGACACACTGTTATGGGGGATCTGTGCTGTGGATGGCACACTGTTATGGGGGATCTGTGGATGACACACTGTTATGTGGGGGAATCTGCGGATGACTCTGTTATGGGGGATCTGTGGATGACACACTGTTATGGGGGGGAATCTGTGGATAACACTCTGTTATGGGGGGAATCGGTGGATAACACACTGTTATGGGGGGAATCGGTGGATAACACACTGTTATGGGGGGAATCTGTGGATGACACACTGTTATGGGGGATCTGTGTTGTGGATGACACACTGTTATGTGGGATCTGTGGATAACACACTGTTATGGGGGGAATCGGTGGATAACACACTGTTATGGGGGGAATCGGTGGATAACTGTCACGACCGCTATCCCAGCAGCAGTCGTGTCGCACCAGACGGAGAAGAAGGGAGACCCTTATCTACGAATGGGAAATTGAACGGCCACCCCTGACTAACCCTAAGCTGGCACTTGTCTGCCCTGATACCCTAGACGGGGTGTGAACCCGTACGGCGAGCAGTATGCCTAAACCCTCAGTCACCCTAAGAAGACTAGACTGGGGAAAGGCAGATGGGAGCACTAGTCACCATCACTCATGTCTAGGAGAACAACAGGGGAAGACAGCAACAAACAAACATTCTCCAGCAGAGATAGACTTATCCAGTCACGAGCAGAGAAGATGATTCCAATAACGACAGTCCACGCCAGACACAAGCTCCACAGCAATACCGTCAAACGATCTCTTTCAAAGGTCAGAATAGCACTGGAAGTAAGGACTATATCTGGCAATGACTGCAAGTGAAACTGAAACTAATATAGTAGCTGGGAGTGGCAGACAGCACTCACCTGAGAAGAATGCCTACAAACTCCCAGTCAGGACAAAAAGGTTCCCAAGGCAAAACCCGGATGACATACCCTGAACCACGGAGCAAACTCACAAGCTATCGCGAATAGCAAGTCGCTGCGACCTTCTCCTCCCAGACCTGTCTGGATCAGTCACAGTCGTGACAATAACACACTGTTATGGGTAGAATCGGTGGATAGCACACTGTTATGGGTGGAATCGGTGGATAACACACTGTTATGGGGGGAATCTGTGGCTGACACACTGTTAAGAGGGGAATCTGTGGATAACACACTGTTATGGGGGAATCTGTGGATAACACTCTGTTATGGGGGAATCTGTAGATAACACTCTGTTATGGGGGGAATCTGTGGATAACACTCTGTTATGGGGGGAATCTGTGGATAACACTCTGTTATGGGGGGAATCTGTGGATAACACTCTGTTATGGGGGGAATCTGTGGATGACGTACTGTTATGGGGGGAATCTGTGGATAACACACTGTTATGGGGGATCTGTGGATTACACTTTTATGGGGGGGATCTGTGCATGACACTTTTATGGGGGGGGGTCAGTGGATGACACTGTTATGGGGGGGATCTGTGGATGACACTCAACCACTCTTAAAACCAACTGGTCAAACTTGTTAAATGGATCCCAAACACAATATGCACAATAACACCCCCCACCCCCACCAACAATTAATTAACCCCTTTGTGGCCAAACATTTTTTTCAAAGCAGAACACAGCTAAATAGAGCTCGGTGGGCTGGCAGTGGCAAGGGAGGGGTTAATAACAATAAGTAATGGAGGATCATGGCCCTGTGGGGTAATGCAGAAAACAGCTTTGTATTTTACCAACGACTCGAGCAAAGAGCACACAACATAGAGCTGCCTAGCCAAGTAAACAACATAAATTAAGGATCAATGGATCAATATGAAAATAAAAACTGTGGAGGCTTTGAAATGGCTCAGCTCATAACATTATTTAGGGAAACAAACAAGTAACCTAATGGACCTGTGATTGTCACCTGGCTTAATGAATGATTGGGGTCCCAAATGGAGGCTGGAGCCGGCACTGACTCCTTCCTGGGCTGGCTAAGAGAGGGCCCGGTTAGGGCCCTAGGGCAACCAGGGCAGGCTTCCTGGGCTGGCCTGCTGGCTTCCACCACACAATGTTTTTCCAGTCCCCCACTGTCCCAGACTTAGTAGCAAGCCTGCAAACCAGAATTGACTGTCTGGCACTGCAGTGGCAGACGGTGGCGCGCTAATCTGAAGGCGCAGGCAGAGTGATGCAGCGGCCAGCGTCTGACGTCATCTGCGGAGCTGCGTTTCTCTGTGCAGCGGCTCAGAGAGTCAGAACCTTATAGGGGAATGGACCTGGTTATGCAGGACTTGCAGCAGGTACGGGAATCACCCGGGGAAAGGGGGGGGGGGGGGCAACGCAATGCGGACTATCAAGTCAAGTGACAGTGAAGTTAGTCACTGACAATTTAAATGGCAAAAAAATATATATATAAATATAATTGCATTTGCCTGCAAGTGTGTGTCAGGCCGACAGACTGTATTGTGCCCACTGCCCACAACTCATGTAGGGTGGCACAGTACCTTGCAGATAAAAAAGTCATTTAGTTTTTAGACTTTAATATAATTGCATTTGCCTGCCAGTGTGTGTCAGGCGCACCGACTGTACTGTGCTCACTGCCAGTGCCCACCACTCATATCGGGTGGCACAGTACCTTGCAAGCATAGTACCACTAATTAAAAAAAAGTGACAGGCAGAGGCAGGCCACCCCGCAGGGGCCGTCGTGGTCGTGGTGCTGTGATTTCCTTTGGCCCTAGAATAATGCCCAGTGTTCAGAGGCCACATACTCGAAAAATTCTGAGGACATAGTTGGCTGTCTTACACAGAACACACAATCTTCTACAGCTTCTGCTCGGAACCGTTCAGTTGGAAGAAATGAGTGATGCGCAACCATTATTGCCAGAGGATGTAGATAACAGGGATATGTCTCAGTCAGGCAGCATTACTCACATGGACATACGGTGTGATGATGATGCTGCTGTACCCACTACTGCTTCCTTTGCTGAGTTGTTAGATACAAGTGAAATGGTTGATGATGATGTTGTGTCCGTGGATGTCACGTGGGTGCCCGCTCGAAGAGATGAAGAACAGGGGGAAAGTTCAGATAGGGAGACAAGTTGGAAGCAGGGGGAGTTTGTCGCAAAAAGCTAGTGGCACAGTCAGACAGTATGTATCGGCACCCGGGGTCAGCAGACAGCACGCCAATCAACGCTTGCTGTTGCCACCACCAGAATGCCGTCATTGCAAAGCTCAGCAGTGTGGCATTTTTCTTTTGTGTGTCTGCCTTTGATAACAGCGATGCCATTTGCAACCTGTGCCAAAAGAAACTGAGTCGTGGGAAGTCCAACGCCTACCTCGGTACAACTGCTTTGCGAAGGCACATGATCTCACATCACAAACGCCTATGGGATCAACACATGAGTACAAGCAGCACACAAACTCAAAGCCACCATCCTCCTCCTGGTCCAGCATCTTCAGCCACGTCAACCACTGCTGTCCTCCCTGCCCCCTCTCAACCACCCGCCACTCCGCTTCTCACCTTCAGCAGTTCCTGCTCATCTGCCCACAGTCAGGTGTCTGTCAAGGACATGTTTGAGCGTAAGAGTCCTCTTCTGCTGCCGCGTCTTGCTCCACTTGCTCCCCGGGGGATATTCCACATCCCGGATATGACAGTGTCACGCCGTCTTGGGGTTGACTTGCCTGAAAGCAGAGAGTCACATCCTGAAAGCCGCCCTGAAAGCACAGGTGGATCAGTGGCTGACCCTGCACCAACTGAAGCTCGGCAAAGTGGTGTGTGACAACGGAAGCAATCTGTTGGCGGCATTGAATTTGGGCAAGTTAACACATGTGCCTTGCATGGCGCATGTGTTGAATCTGATCGTACAACACTTTATGTATAAGTATACAGGCTTATAGGACGTCCTCAAGCAGGCCAGGAAGGTGTGTGGCCATTTCAGGCGTTGCTACACGGCACGGCGCACTTTTCCAATATTCAGCGGCGAAACAACATGCCGGTGAGGCGCTTGATTTGTGACAGCCCGACACGTTGGAATTCAACACTCCTAATGTCTGAGGAAGTCTGAGGAAGTCTGAGGAAGAGGAGTCAGAGGAGTCAGAGGAGGAATGTGGCTTTGAGGAGGATAAAGACCAACAACAGCAGGCATCCTAGGGTGCTCGTTGTTGTCACCTATCTGGGACCTGTGGTGTTGTACGTGGCTGAGGGGAAGAACAGACCTTCAATGAGATCAGTGAGAATTAGGAATGGGAGGTGAGTAGCTCGGCATCCAACCTTGTGCAAATGGGGTCTTTCATGCTGTTATGCCTGCTGAGGGACCCTCATATGAAAAAAAAGCTGAAGGAGAACGACCTGTACTGGGTGGCCACGCTACTAGACCCCCGGTAAAATCAGAAAGTGGCTGAAATGTTACCAAATTACCGGAAGTCGGAGAGGATGCAGCAGTTCCAAAATACATTAAAAAGTATGCTTTACACAGCATATAAGGGTGTTGTCAGAGAACAACGGGAATCTAACAGGGGAAGAGGTGAAAGTAATCCTTCTCCTACCACGACCACGCCGGCAAGGACAGGACGCTTTACAGACGTGTTGTTGATGGAGGACATGCAGAGCTCTTTAAGTTCTATGCAAATGCCAAATAAAACAGGAGTGGATCCAAAACAGAGATGACACATAAATGGAATATTTTCATGTCTTCTGTGTTTTGTACCCAATCCTGCTTTTGGCTAGTGTTTAGCACAAATATTCGAATAGCGAATTTTAATCGCGAATCCTGGAACTTCGATAATTCTCGAATACTCCTTGCCTGCTTCAGTCAGTGCCCGTTGCCGAGTCTGCCGAGTGCCAACTTCCCGTGCGCATAGAGCGTCCCCATCACCATGGGAACGCCTCCATGCTAGAATGTACTGTCGGATTTGAGAATCATGGTCATCTAGACCATGGTAAAAGTTGGATGCGCAATGCGAGTAAGCTTACTAAAATTACTCGCATGGTTGGGGGGTACTTGAGTTGCTAGAATTAACGAATATACAGAATATAGCGCTATATTCGTATTTGTTATATTCGTTAACTCTAGCAAAATCAAGCCAACTAAGTTGGATGCGCAATGCAAGAATGTTAATCGCATTGCGCATTAAACTTAGTTCTAGTTCTTACTTTAGCATCGGGGCTGCCTTCCGGTGAAGAGCCTGTGAGATCCAGCCCCCTGGAACTCACAGGCAGGAAGCTGTATGAGTAATACACACTGTGGACATATTAGGTATTGCCACGTCCGTAATAACCTGCTCTCTAAACATATTTCATAACCTATCCCCTCAGGTGAATACCGTAAAAAATAAATAAAAATGGTGTGTAAAAAGCAATTTTTTGTCACCTTACTTCACAAAAAATGTAATAACAAGCGACCAAAAAGTCATACGCACCCCAACATTGTGCCAATTAAACCGTCATCTCATCACGAAAAAAAAATTAGACCCTACACAAGACAGTCGCCCAAAAAAAAAAATATTAAACTATGGCTTTCAGAATGTGGAGACAATAAAGAATCTTTAAAAAAAAAAAATGCTTTGCTATGTAAAACTGAAACAACCAACCGAAAAAAGTCATATTTGGTATTGTCGCGTCTGTGCAACCTGCTCTATAAAAATACCACATGATCTAGCCTGTCAGATGTATGAATGATGAATGTTGTAAATAACAAAAAATAAAAACTGTGCCAAAACAGCTATTTCTTGTTACCTTGCCTCACAAAAAGTGTAATATAGAGCAAATAAAAATCATATTTACCCTAAAATAATAGCAACAAAACTGCCACCTTTTCCTGTAGTTTCTAAAATGGGGTCACTTTTTGGAAGTTTCTACTGTAGGGGTGCATCAGGGGGCTTCAAATGGGACATGGTGTCAAAAAACCAGTCCAGCAAAATCTGCCTTTCAAAAACTGCATGACATTCCTTTCCTTTTGCGCTATCCCATGATGTGTATTTTTTTATTTGTTTAGTAATTTTTTTTTTATTTAAATTTAGGAGAAAGGGTGGTGATTTAAATGTTTTGGTTTATTCTTTTTTACTTTTAGATAGTTCCCATAGGGAACTATAATAACCACTCATCTGATTGCTTTTATCATAGACTCCAATAAACTTGTATTGGAGTCTATGATAATTTTCCTACTTTCCTATGGAGCCCTATTACAGGGAAGGGCTCTAAAGGAAATACTATGCAGCAGCCTCGTGTCATTCACAAAAAACGAGGCTTCTGCATACAGGCTCCGGCTCCTCAGATTGCCACACGGGGGGTCCAGCCCATTTTTTTGGCGCATACAGGTGCCATGTTCCCGATTCACCACGGCATTTGAGGGGTTCAAAGTTCTTGATCGACATTACTGGCGGTCGGGGCTATGGCGTCCGCATCAGCCAAGAGCGGGTGCCATGTTTAAACAACCACCCAATGAGGTACAGCTATGTCATTGGGCGTGAAGGGGTTAATGATAGGTGCACTAAGTATTGTTATGACATCACTCCACTATGTCTTGTAGCATGTATGTATGGACAGCAGAGAAATATCTCTCATTTGCACATCCATTTTCCTGCCTCACAGTGCATACCCCACATTGTATACCTCACATTGCATACCCCACAGTGTATACCCCACAGTGTATACCTCACAGTGTATACCCCACACTATATACCCCACAGAGTATACCCCACAGAGTATACCCCACACCGTATACCCTACAGTGTATATCCCTCCACACACACACACAGTCTTTGGATTCTAATATGCGTCTGGTTGGTCAGGAGAAGTAATGCTTGACCACCATTATTGCTGGTTCATTTAGCGTTACCCAGGGTGCACCATGTGGAGGCGGACCAGCTGTACACCCCATACCGTACCGTCACCTCACTAGACAGATACACCTCTCCTTAGATGGCCAATATCTGATTGCTCATACCCCACACACATACAATTTCAATATAATCGATTTTTAACTAAAACATTAAATCTAATATTTTACACTCAAATATTTTTTGTCGTGTTGAGATGATGACATTAATTTCTAATACTTTTATTTTCAAAATGTGGGATTATATGGTTGCATTTTTATCCTGCAGTGAATGCTAGAGATGAAGTACAACACCACCAGGTCCCACTTGGAGAAGCAGCGGATCCTGAGGAAGATCGGTTCTGAGCTATACCATGACCACAATGGCAAGAACAAGCGAATGGCCATTATTAAAAAGTGGTCAGACCTGAAGCGGAAGCACCAGGATCGGATCACTGAGATCCGAAACAAAATATGCCCAGGTACAATGCTTACATGACTTTTGTATCTTTCACCAACACTCTGTAATGTATATGTACAGTTATGCTTTATGAGGATTTTATAACTTATGTAAATTTTGTCATTATAGGTGATCCCGTCCCCTCGGTCCACTGCAGGCCTTCAAAAAAGGCAGTGGTGGTGGAGGAGGAGGACCAGGAGCAGGCAGGACCACAAGCGGAAATTGTTTTATTTTATTTTTTCTAACAAAGTCTCATATTCCACTAACTTGTGACAAAAAATAAAATGAAGTCTGAAATCCAAATGCGTAAAAATACCCTGTGAAATCCTAAAGGTACTCATTGGAATTTGGGCCCCTTTGCGCATCTTGGCTGCAAAAAAGTGTCACTCATGTGGTATCGCCGTAGGGCAATGTGTAGGGCAGAAGTAGGGCAATGTGTTTTGGGGTGTATTTTTACATATAACCATACTGTGTGTGAAAAATATTTCTGTAAATGACAACTTTTTCCATTTTTTTATACAAAGTTGTCAATTTACAGAGATATTTCTCTCATCCAGCATGTATCCACAATATGTAAAAATACACCCCAACACATTGCCCTACTTCTTTTGAGTATGGCGATACCACATGAGTGACACTTTTTTGCAGCCAAGAAGCGCAAAGGGGCCCTAATTCCAATGAGTACCTTTTTAGGAGGGCATTTTTAGGCATTTGAATTCCAGACGTTAGGGCCCCTAAAATGCCAGGGCAGTATAAATACCCCACAAGTAGAGATGAGCGAACACCTGGAAGTTCGGGTTCGGGAAGTTCAGCCGAACTTCCCGAAAATGTTCGGGTTCGGGATCCGAACTCGACCCGAACATTGTCCCGAACCCGAACCCCATTGAAGTCAATGGGGACCTGAACTTTTGGGCACTAAAAAGGCTGTAAAATAGTCCAGGAAAAGGATAGAGGGCTGAAAAAGGCAGCAAAATGTAGGTAAATGCCCCGCAAACAAATGTGGATAGGGAAATGAATTAAAATAAAATAAAATAAATAAAAATTAACCAATATTATTTGGAGAGAGGTCCCATAGCAGAGAATCATGTGTCATATCACCCACCACTGGAGAAGGCCAATTTCTGTTATTTCGGCCCATTATCGCACACTACCAGGCCGGGCTTGAGTCCCACCGGCAGAAACCACTCGTCGGTCTGTTGTTCAATACCCCGCCACAACTCCTGCGCGGTGTGGGGCCTGTCCCGAGTAGGAGGAGGAGGCTACAGGAGGCAAAGAATGATGCCCTGTGATCATTGGCGGCGGAAGGACGTGCGCTAAGGAACTCTCTGCCTAGGGCCCAGCCGCCACTACATTTACCCGGTTTGCAGTTTGGGAGATATAGCGTCCCTGGCCGTGCTTACTGGTCCACATATGTATGATTAGGTGGACCTTGCCACAGATAGCGCTGCGCAGTGCACACTTGATTTTATCGGATACTTGGTTGTGCAGGGAAGGCACGGCTGTCTTGGAGAAGTAGTGGCGGCTGGGAACAACATACTGTGGGACAGCCATGGACATCAGCTGCTTGAAGCAGCATTTCAAAGGCCAGTAGTTTAGAAATGCTGGCATTCAGGCCCAAGGCTCAAGGGTGGCTAGGTGGGAATTTACGCTTTCTCTACAAGGTTTGTGAGATGGAGAGCTGAACGCTGCCGTGTGACATGGTGGAGATGCTTGGTGACGCAGGTAGTGGTGTCGGTAGCACATCCTCTGTTTGGTTGGCGGCAGGTGCCAACATTCCTCCTGAGGCGGAGGAACAGGCCGAGGCAGCAGCAGAAGAGGGAGCAGGGGGAGCCTGAGTGAGTTCCTTGTGTTTAAGGAGTTTACTCCACTGCAGTTCATGCTTTGCATGTAGATGCCTGGTTATGCAGGTTGTGCTAAGGTTCAGAACGTTAATGCCTCGCTTCAGGATCTGATGGCACAGCGTGCAAACCCCTCGGGTCTTGTCATCAGCACATTGTTTAAAGAAGTGCAAGGCCAGGGAACCCCTTGAAGCTGCCTTTGGGGTGCCCTAGTGGCGGTGGCCAGTAGCAGGCGAACTCTCTTGGCGGCGACCGGTCTGCTTTTGCCCCCTGCTCCCTCTTTTGCTACGCTGTTGGCTCGGTCTCACCACTGCCTCTTCCTCTGAACTATGAATGTCTGTGGCACGACCTTCATTCCATGTGGGGTCTAGGACCTCATCGTCCCCTGCATTGTCTTCCACACAGTCTTCCTCCCTGACCTCCTGTTCGGTCTGCACACTGCAGAAAGACGCAGCAGTTGGCACCTGTGTTTCGTCATCATCAGAGATGTGCGGACTCCGATGAGGTGGTATTCCCATGTCCTCATCATCAGGAAACATCAGTGGTTGTGCATCAGTGCATTCTATGTCTTCCACCACTGGGGAAGGGCTATGTGGATTCCCTTGGGAAACCCTTCCAGCAGAGTCTTCAAACAGCATAAGAGACTGCTGCATAACTTGAGGCTCAGACAGTTTCCCTGATATGCATGAGGGTGATGTGACAGACTGATGGGCTTAGTGTTCAGGTGCCACCTGTGCGCTTTCTGCATGAGACTGGGTGGGAGATAATGTTGTGAACGTGCTGGATCCACTGTCGGCCACCCAATTGACTAGCGCCCGTACCTTCTCATACCTTACCATTCCTTAGAACGGCATTGGGCCCCACCAAATATCGCTGTAAATTCTGGCGGGTACTGGAACCTGAAGTAGTTGGTTCACTAGGACGTGTGGCTGTGGCAGAATGGCCATGTCCTCTCCCAGCACCAGAGGGTACACTAACACCACCACGACCACGACCGCGTCCCTTACTAGATGTTTTCCTCATTGTTACCGTTCAACAAGCACAACAATAAGAAAAAAATATTTGGCCCAATGTATTGATTTCAAATTCAGGCCTTTTTTTACAGGCAGCTAACTCTATCTGCCTATTTATTTATGTAGCGTATTACACTAATCCAGGCACAGCAGTAACCACTGATTTAGGGGAATATCTCTTTTAGGGCTAGCATTTAGGCCCTGGATGAAAGGTATCCTTTTATGGACAGATTTACACTTTTTTTTTTTTTTTTTTATAAAGTTTTTATTATCTCGAAAAATGCAAATTTATATGAAAACAGAATTACACAATCATCCCCAACCCAACCCACAACCCCAAACCCCCCCCCCCACTCTGCAGGGAGAAAGAAAAAAAAAACACAAGCAAACAAACAACTACTTAACCGTCCCATTCCTTCCAGGTACTATCCCACTTTGCATAGGACCCTCTTTGGCTGTACAGGATCTTCTCATAACTTTTCACCTTCCTGACCAAACTTAACCAGTTCTTGCAGTCAGGGGCAGAAGAGGAGCACCAATTTCTAGATACAAGATGCCTTGCTAAAAACATCACTTTGGTCAAAATCCGGCGCTTTATGATTTGACAATTAACCTCCGATAAATCCCCCAAGACCCAAACTTTAGGAGAGTGAGGAATATCAATCTTAAGTCTCTGGGTCAAGGTTGTTTGAACCATTCTCCAATAATTGCGCACCATCGGGCAATCCCAGAACAGATGTAAATGATCTGCCCTGGGGTCACCACATCGGGGGCAATCAGAGGAAACTCTAAATCCTCTCATGTGGAGCCATAAGGGTGTCACATATATTTTGTGTATAATATTAAACTGTACAACAGTGTGATTAAAATTGTGTGAGACTTGGCTTAAGTTATCCGTTACGTTCTCCCAATCCGGGGAGCCCACCTCTGACAGTGAAACAGACCAGGATCGCTGTCCTGGAGAAAGACATTCAGAAAAAAATATTTTCATCAAGTGTCTATAACAATGTGATAATTTAACTTTCATACTACCTTTCTTAGAAATCAAATCGTGTAAAAATTCAGGGGTGTCTACATTAGGTGAGTGAATACTAGAAAGTGCCGACCTCAACTGAAAATACGCATACCAAGCCACCTCACCTACATTTTCATTTTGTTTTAGCTCCATACAAGAAAGGATTTGTCCACCCTTAACCACTTGGTTCAAATATTGAATATTTCTCATCCTCCAGTATTGGCGACAATTCAGATCATCTAAATTCAAAAGCTTTAGATTATGCCATAATGGAGTACAAATAAGTGATGCTTCGACTTTAAACCAGCTCTTTATAACCAGCCAGGCTTTTGTAGCCATTCTGCAAAAAAATTTATAGTCAGTCTGTGTATTAAATAAATAATCAGACTCTAATACTGTAAATAGGTCCGATAAACCTGAATCTTTACCCAATTTTCTGCAGAGATGGCTATTTTCCCAGTCATTAAAAAAGCAAAGTTGAGAGGCCATGAAATAACCCTTAAAATAGGGGAGATTAAGACCTCCCCGATTATAGTGCATGGAAAAATAAAACGCCTTTAATCTCACACGTTTCCTCCCCCATAGCAAATCATTAATCATCCACTCTATCAATTTAAAGTACTTATCTTCAATCCATATAGACGAGTTACGAAGAACATAAAGAACCTGGGGCAGCACTACCATTTTTATTAAAGAAATTCTGTCCGCCCTAGCCGTCAGAATTTTTTGCCATATCCTAATTTTCGATCTCAGCTTTGTCAGTAAAGGAATCAAGTTCAATTGTAAATAGTCTTGAATTTTGGCGAAAACTGTTATCCCCAGTTTATTGAGTCGGAGATCAAAAACCGATTAGACATGTTTCCCATAGATTCTCGCAATTCATCTATAGGAAGGAGGGCAGTTTTCTCCCAGTTAACCTCCAAGCCTGAAGAGTCAGAGAATAAATTAACTAACTCCATTATTCGAGGTAGAGTTTTTCCTGTTTGATGTATAAAAAACAAAATGTCATCTGCATAAAGGGATATACGCTCCTGCTCCCCCATCACACCAAAACCAGCCACTATCAAGTCCTGCCTTATACAAGCTGCCAGAGGTTCAATATAAATATTAAACAAAAGAGGGGAAAGGGGACAGCCTTGACAGGTGCCTCTTCCCAATACAAAGCCCTTTGTCAACATATCATTGATCCTAATCCTGGCCACTGGAGATTTATATAACAGCTGAACCATCGCCATAAATTTAGGGCCAAAACCCATTTTCTTCATCACCTCCCAGAGAAATGTCCACTCAACCCTGTCGAACGCCTTAGTGGCGTCCAATGACAGGATGGAGCGGGCACCGCTCCCAGGAGACTGAATGTTAGAAAAGAACCTATGTAAGTTGAGATGGGTACCCTTTTTGGCATAAAGCCATTTTGATCTGGGTGGACGATAGATGATATAACCCGGGAGAGCCTATTAGCCAGGACTTTTGATAATAGCTTAACGTCCGTATTTAATAGGGAGATTGGTCTATAAGAGCTCAAATCCATTGGATCTTTATCTTTTTTTGGAACCAGAACTATCAAAGCTTCCATCATAGACTGTGGTAGAGCCCCTCCCTGTAGAGCTTGAGAAAATACCTCTTATAAATGAGGAAGGATGACATCGCCATACTTACGATAAAATTCGTATGGTAAGCCATCTGACCCTGGCGATGAGTTCCCAGAGATAGACCTCAGGGCCTCCTGGATCTACAAAAGAGACAATTCTCTTTCCAAAAAATATTTTTGGTCCTCCGTTAACATCGGCAGGGAAATTCTCTCCAGGAACTGCCTCGCCAGGTCAGATGTCAAACCGGGTGAAGCTGTACATATCTGGGAAAAGTATTGAAGAAAGGTATCTCTAATTCCCTCTAACTCTAATTGAATCGCACTATTTAAATTACGAATCGAGGTAATTGCATTCCTTTTCTTGTCCTGTTGAGAGATTATTCTAGCTAAAAGCTTACCAGGACGTCCGGACTCTGAAAAGTACTTTTGTCCCTTAAAGAATAATCTATGATTTGCTTTCTCAATTACATAATCCTTCAGAGAACAGCTAGCCCTGTGCATCTCTTCCTTATTATCTTCGGTAGGTTGATTCGTAAATTGCTCCATTGTGGATGCCACAGTCTTAACTAATTCATCCTCTTTTTCCTAAATGTTCTCCTCACAGCGGTGATATCGCTTATAAGCACCCCCCTCAAATATGCTTTCAAAACGTCCCAGACAACATTGATATTAGCAGAGGGAAGGTTCACCTCCCAAAAAGAGGATATGAGTAGTTTAGTGGACTGATAATTATCCATAATGGTAAGCCAGTATGGATTGAGCTTGAAACCAAGCCCTCCGTTGTATTTATTCTCCCCAATGCAAACCTCAATAGATACCAGGGAGTGGTCCGAAACTGTTCTTACTCCATATCGTATCCTTCTGATGTTGTTCCTGTTGCTCTCATTAGTAAACGCTAGGTCAATCCTGGACATAGCTCTTCCACCCCTGCTGACACAAGAGTACACTCCTTTCCTCCACCAAAATGGTGCCATATATCTACCAATCCAACTTCTGAACAGAACTGAGGCAGTGGAGAATTGCAAATATTCCTTCCCTGATCTGCATCTAGAGTCAGCCTATCCTTTTTGGGGTCCATAACAGCATTGAAGTCTCCCATCAAGACAAGTCGACATTCTGGTCTCTTTTCTAAGAAAAGCAAAAGTTGATTAAGTGGGTACATCGAAAAAGGCGGAGGAATATAAAAAAGGCAAGAATATAACTACAGCCATAAAGCCTACCATGCAGAAAGATAAATCTACCCTGATCATCTATCTTGGAATCTGTTAAAATGAAATCTATAGAATTATGGATCAAAACCGAAACCCCCTAGAGGCACTACTAAAAGTGGAATGGTAAGATTGAGAGTGCCATCCCGTCATCAAGCAGGACACAGTCTCTTTAGTGATCCCATCCCCGCTCCAACCCCTCCATCACTTTATATGCCCAGTTGTTGTATCCAGTCCAGTGCATCTTGTGATTTTTCAAAGAGTTTGGAAGTCCCATAATAGATCGATCTTAATTTCGCTGGGTACAGTAGCGAATATTTAGTGTCCTTAGACACCTGAACCTTTCTTTGACTCAATAAGAAAAAATTCTTTTTTTTTTTCCTTTTTCTTGCGTTCCATTTCAGTTCATTTCATTTTGCAAAGATATTTCATATGCCCAGTTGTTCCATCCATTCCAACACTTGTTGCGGTTTTTCAAAAAATTGGGAAGTTCCATTATAAATTATTCTCAGTTTCGCTGGATACTGTAAAGAATATTTAATATCCTTGGAAGCCAAACGTTTCTTTATCTCAGTGAAACTCCTTCTTTTTCTTGGGTCTGCCGAGCTAAATCAGGAAAGAATAGCAATTTTGTGCCCTGGTAGACAATAGGTGAACATTCTCTAGCTCTTCTCAATATCATGTCTCTATCCATCGACAGTAACAGCTTTATTAATATTACTCGTGGCGGCCTCCCTGGAATAGGTTTCCCCCTGGGATCCGGTGGGCTCTTTCTATTTGAAACATAGACGAAAAATGTTCACTACCAAGATTTTCCACAATCAGATCTTTAAGTTGCTCCAATAGCTGCCAACCTTCAACTCCTTCTGGAAATCCAATCATACGGATATTATAATGCCTTGATCTGTTTTCCAGATCCTCCAGCTTGTTTTGTAGGAGGAGATTTTCTGAAGCCAAGGACGCCATCTTAGATTTTATCATAACAGTATCTGTTTGCAGAGAGTCAACCATTTTTTCCGCATTAAGGACTCGATCGCGAATTTTTGTCAGCTCGTCTCTTATCAGAGATATATCACTCTGCATAGACCCCAGCTGAGTGGACATCCCCTGCATTAGGATACCGTTGTTTTTAACCGCACAGAGGATTTTTCCAGAGCTAAGGGGTCATGTTCAATTTCTGTTGGCGTTAACAAGCTTTCCTCCCCTCCTTCACGGCCCACCTCTGAAGACCCGTCCTCGGAGAGTTCCTCAGCTTGGGGGTTTTGACAATTTTCTTCGGATTAACATGCAGTTTCCCTTTAAGGAAGTCCTTTTCATTTAGAGAGGGAGATTTCAAATATTTATCAATTTTACTCTCTAATGTCTTAGACCCCAACTTTGTTCCAGAGGAGTCGATTGAGCGCCGCTTTGGAGCCATTTTTTATTCAAGGCCTCTATTTTTTTTTTTATATTGCTATATTTTATTTTATGCTTCTTTTTTTTATTTTTTGATCTTTCTGCTCCTTTTTTTTTTCTCAGTTTTTTCCCCTTGTTTCCCTTTCCTCTTCTCCTTCTCCCTCTGTTTTTCCTAAAACCCTCTATTTTACTTCCCAGTTTTTATTTATTTATTTATTTATTTTTCTCTCTGTCCCCCTATTCTTCCCTTTTTTTTGTGTCTTTGTACTTCTAGTGTCCAGATAGATAGAACCTACATCCCAGCACCGAGGGCACAGGGCACAGGACGCTAAGATTTGTACAACAAAGGCATACACAACACCCGCAATCCTTCCCTTTGGTTTTCTCACATGTCAGATGCCGAGTCCAAATCATCTTCTCCCAACGCACTCAATCCCAGGCAGGAGCAGGCAGGGAAGGGCAGGAGCGGGTAACACAGTCAGCTCGGCAGCAGCAGGAGACCGGAGAGACAGGGGAAAGTCGGCGCAGCACAGCTCCAGCAGAGGGGAACGGCGCGTCCACAGGAGCACAGAGAGGTGGAGAAAGCAAGGGGGACAGATTTACACTTGGCCTGCAACAACTCGAACACCAGGTTCAGGGTATTGCTATTTTGGCAATTGAATTTCACCAAACAAAATATATATTTTTGCGGACACTATGAAACTTGGCCAGCCACAGCTGAAACCACTGATTTATGGTATTGCTATTTTGGCAATTGAATTTCACCCCAGAACAAAATATATAATTTGCAGGACACTATGAAACTTGGCCAGCCACAGCTGAAACCACTGATTTATGGTATTGCTATTTTGGCAATTGAATTTCACACAAGAACAAAATATATGTTTTTACGGACACTATGAAACTTGGCCAGCCACAGCTGAAACCACTGATTTATGGTATTGCTATTTTGGCAATTGAATTTCACCCCAGAACAAAATATATAACTTATGGGACACTATGAAACTTGGCCAGCCACAGCTGAAACCACTGATTTATGGTATTGCTATTTTGGCAATTGAATTTCACCCCAGAACAAAATATATGTTTTGGCGCACACTATTATAGTATGCCAGCCATAGCTGAAACCACTGATTTATGGTATTGCTATTTTGACAATTGAATTTCACCACAGAAAATAATCTATCGTTTGCCAAACAGCTGACATTATTGTACTTGGCTACCCAAAGCTGGAACACCAGATTTAGGGGATTGGTATATTGGCAATTGTATTTAACCCTTAATAAAATATAGAAATTGCTATCCTGAGTTTCTAGGGGTGACAATTAGCACAGCCAAGCCCCTGATGTAGGATATAGCAAAAAAAAAAAAAAAACTAGTATTGATGGATTAATGGACTTGGTGGCAGCTTGTTCTGGTGCACCACAAGTCACAAAATGGCCGCCGATCACCCCAGAAAATAAGTGACAGAAAAACGCTCTGTGCAGCCTAAAAACAGTGAACAAGTAACTAGCAGAAGTTGAATCATTCACAGCTGTAGATCGATCACTTCATTAGGTCCTTTTGCTGACTTGTCCCTGCCTAATCTTGCCCTCACAGCAGCTGCGTCCTCTCCCTAAACTAATCAGAGCAGTGTGACGTGCGGCGCTACGTGACTCCAGCTTAAATAGAGGCCGGGTCACATGCTGCACTTGGTTCCATCACAGCCATGCCATTAGTAGGCATGGCTGTGATGGGCTCTTAGGGCAAGAAGTAAAACGCTAGCTGATTGGCTGCTGTACAGCCCTTCAGAAAGCGGGAAGTAATCGGCGAACAACGAACCCGAACCCAAACTTTTTGAAAATGTTCGGGTTCGGGTCCGTGTCCTGGGCACCCCAAAATTCGGTACAAACCCGAACTATGCTCGATCTGTTCGCTCAACACTACCCACAAGTGACCCCATTTTGGAAAGAAGACATCCCAAGGTATTCCATGAGGGGCATGGCAAGTTCATAGAAGTTTTTTTTTGGCATAAGTTAGCGGATATTGAGTTTTTTTCTCACAAAGTCTCTCTTTCCGTTAACTTACGACACAAATTTCAGTCTTTCATGGACTCAATATGCCCCTCAGTGAATACCTTAGGGTGTCTTCTTTCCAAAATGGGGTCACATGTGAGTTGTTTGTACTGCCCTGGTATTTGAGGGTCTCCGCAATTATTACATGTATGGCCAGCATTAGGAGTTTCTTCTATAATCCTTATATTGAGCATATGGGTAATGAGATATTTTTTTCCGTTCAGCCTCTGGGCTGAATGAAAAATGAACGGCACAGATTTCTTCATTCGCATCGATCATTGTGGTTGAAAAAATATCTGCCAAACAATATGCAAGAAAACAAAAGAGGGCCTGGCGATTGCCAGGACATAGAGGCTCCGCCCAAACATCCATACCCACTTCAGCTCCTATGTCATGGCAAATGGTATTTCTCCATTCACATCGATCAATCGATCGTTGTGGAGGAAGACATATTTTCCAGATTTTTGATACAAAGTGTTTGCCAAAGCATATGAACTCCTAAACCTCTCCTCAGCTCATATGCCTGGGCAAATGTTCATGTACTGCGGACTTCACATGTAAACCGACAGCAGCGCAATGCTTCTCTCAGAATGCACATCAGTGCTGCAGCTGTTCGTCGGTTGGTCCAGCTGGAAAGTAAAGGTTGGTTAGTAAAAAAAAAAAAAAGAAAAACAAGCAGCAGGCTCATAAATTTTAAATTTGAACGTTACAAACTTTAAAAACCTGAACATCATTAAACTTTTAAAACCTTTTAAAAACTCAAGATTTCTTTTTCTTGCTACCTGTTTAATTTTTTTTTTGTTTTTTACTTTTCACTCTTTACTTACCTAGCTTTCCCATGGGACAATGTCTAAAGTGTAAATCACACAGAGATGGTGCGAAGTACATTATGCACTTTATCCCAAGTGAAAGGAGAGGTTTAACATATATGCAGTAGCACACTAGCACCCCTTTGTGTTAGAGTCTCTCAAAACCTAGTATCCTGAGAGACCCTTGTGTTAACTCTGCCTGTGTCCTGCGGTCCCTACCTCCCTAAGTGTACCTGAGTGTGGTACTTCCGGAAACAATCCCCTAAGCATAAGGCAGGGTAGTCAGGGCAGTCAGTACAGAAATAGCGGGTGTCACGCCTTATTCCACTCCTGCTGCAGACATGACATCTTTTCGGGTGACGATTGGGTTGAGGTATCAGCAACGAAACTGGGGAGATGTCGCTTGTGTAGACGGCTCACTACAATGGTGGTTGGGACCAGGAAACCTCCTGGATACAGGAGGTTCTTGATGATCTCTTCCTGAAATTTGAGGAAGGATCCTGTTCTCCCAGCCTTACTGTAGAGACCAAAACTATTATACATAGCCAATTGAATTAGATATGCAGGCACCTTCTTATACCAGCAACTGGTCCAGCGAGAAAGTAGATAAGGAGCCAACATCTGGTCATTGAAGTCCACCCCTCCCATGAGCAAATTATAGTCGTGGACCGAGAGGGGCTTTTCAATGACACTGGTTACCCATTCAATTTGGATTGTTGTGTGTGCGTGAATGGAGGAGAGCATGCAAGCGTCACGCTTGTCTCTCCATTTCACCGCGAGCAGTTCTTTGTTACACAAGGAAGCCCTCTACCCCCTTGCAAGACGGGTGGTAATGAGCCGTTTGAGGAAGCCCCGGCGACTAGGCCACGGCAGCCAATCTGTTCTAGGAACAAATGCCTAAATAGGGGCACACTTGTGTAGAAATTGTCCACATAAAGGTGGTACCCCTTGCCAAATAAGGGTGACACCCAGACTGTCTTCCCACTTCTCCCCATGTAGTCAGGGCAACCGACCGGCACCAGGGTCTGATCATTGCCCTCATAGACACAAAATTTGTGCTTATAGCCTGTGGCCCTTTCAGAGAGCTTATACAATTTGACTCCATACGTAAAATGTATTAGGGACACGTCTATGCAGATGTTTTGCTCAGGGGTATACAAATCTGCAAATTTGGTGTTAAAGTGGTCTATGAGGGGCCAAATTTTGTGGAGCCGGTCAAAAGCTCGAACAGTTTGAGTATAGTTTGGGTTCGTACCGAATTTTGGGGTGTTCGGGACAGGGACCCGGACTCGAACATTTTTCAAAAAAGTTTGGGTCCGTTGTTTGGCGATTTCTTCCTGCTTTCTGAAGGGCTGCACAGCAGCCAATCAGCTAGCATTTTACTTCTTGCCATCACAGCCATGCCTACTAATGGCATGGATGTGATTGGCCAAGTGCAGCATGTGACCCAGCCTCTATTTAAGCTGGAGTCACGTAGCGCCGCACGTCACACTACTCTGATTAGTGTAGGGAGAGGACGCAGCTTCTGTGAGGGCGAGATTAGGCAGGGAAAAGTCAGCAACAGCACCTAATGAACGGATCGATCTACAGCTGTGAAACATTCAACTTCTGCTAGTTAATTGCTCACTGGTTTTTAGACTACACAGAGTGTTTTTCTGTCACTTTTTTCTGCGGTGATCGGTGGCCATTTTGTGACTTGTGGTACACCAGCACAAGCTGCCACCAAGTCCATCAATCTATCAATACTAGGTTTTTTTTTTGCTATATCCTACATGAGTGGCTTGGCTATGCTTATTGTCACCCTTAGAAACTCAGGATAGAAATTTCTATATTTTAATAAGGGGTTAAATATAAAATATTTTATTTCTTATTGTGGTGCTTGGTGAGCGGTAACAATGAGGAAAACATCTAGTATGGGACGCGGACGCGGTCGTGATGGTGTTAGTGGACCCTCTGGTGCTGGGAGAGGATGTGGCCATTCTGCCACAGCCACACGTCCTAGTGAACCAACTACCTCATGTTCCAGTACCCGCCAGAATTTACAGCGATATTTGGTGGGGCCCAATGCCGTTCTAAGGATGGAGAGACCTGAGCAGGTAAAGGCGCTAGTCAATTGGGTGGCCCACAGTGGACCCAGCACGTTCACAACATTATCTCCCACCCAGTCTTCTGCATAAAAGCGCACAAGTGGCGCCTGAAAACCAAGCCCATCAGACTGTCACATCACCCCCATGCATATCAGGGAAACTGTCTGAGGCTCAAGTTATGCAGCAGTCTCTTATGCTGTTTGAAGACTCTGCTGGCAGGGTTTCCCAAAGGAATCCACCTAGCCCTTCCCCAGACAAACACACAAAGGAGGGAATCATACACACCCTTGAAAAATTTAGATTGGTTGCCTTCTGGTGATCCTCCAAAAAATTTGGAGCAAGGGCCTGCTGGTGACTCTCTAAAACATTACAGGCAAGGGACTGCTGCAGAGCTGACCCTCTAAAACATTAGGGGCGAGGGGCTGCTGGTGAGCTGGCCATCTAAAATATTATGGTTGAGGGCCTGCTGGTTAGCTGACCCTCTAAAAAATTATGGTTGAGGGCCTGCTGGTGAGCTGACCCTATAAAACATTATAGTTTAGGTTCTGCTGGTGAGCTGACCCTTTAAAACATTATGGTTGAGGGCCTGCTGGTGAGCTTACCGAGTAAAACATTATGGTTTAGGACCTGCTGGTGAGCTGACAATCTAAATTATTATAGTTGAGGGCCTGCTGGTGTGCTGACGCTCTTTAAAAATTGTAGTGGAGAGTTTGAGGAGGAGTAGAAAACACGATTCAACCATATTCCCCTTTTTTTTAGATGCAAAGGTACATTGGAATACACTACATTAGACTGAGTACATTATAAACATTATATTGACATTGCCTTTACCGTATGTCCATCATCATCTCAGCTCTCTTCTGGTGGAGTTGAAAAGTTAGGGGCAATCCAGGCCTTGTTCATTTTTATCTGAGTCAACCTGTCAGTATTGTCAGAGGACAAGCGGATATGCTGATCTGTTATAATGCCACCAGCAGCACTAAATACACGCTCAGACAATACGCTGGTGGCAGGGCAGGCCAGCATCTTCAAGGCATAGAGCGTCAGTCCGTGCCACGTGTCCAGCTTGGATACCCAGTGGTTGTAAGGCACTGAGGGATAATTTAGGATGCTGACACGATCTGCGATGTATTCCTTCCCCATCTTCCAAAACTTTTCTCTCCTTGTAGTACTAGGCCGTACTTCAGGCTGAGGTGTCCCATACCTTGGAGAGTGTTGCCCTGCCTCTGTTAGAACTGCTGTGTGTTCCCATTGTCTCCCTTCCTCGGTTGTCTAAGGAAGTACGGACTCTGCCGGCCGATTTGTCAGATGGAAAATGTTGGAGCAATCTGACAACAAGTACCTTCTAATATTGCACAGTTTTACTCATCCTCTCCACCATAGGAATGAGAGATGAGAAGTTCTCTTTGTAGCAGGTGTCGAGAAGGGTGATCACCCAGTAATCTTTGTTATCTAAAATGCGTATAACGAGAGAATCGCGTGAAAGGCAGCCTAACATGAAGTCAGCCATGTGTGCCAGAGTACCAACAGGCAAGACATCAATGTCAACATCATCCCCTCATCCTCCTCCTCCTCTTCTGCCCATCCACGCTGAAAAGATGGAATTAAAGTTCTATGGGTACAAACCTCTATAGCAGAGGCAACTGTCTCCAGAATCTCCTCCTCCTCTTTTTCATGACCTAATTCGCGCTGAGAAGACGAACCATGGGTGGTCTGGCTATCACCCTGTGTAATTTTCTCCCCCATTTCCTCGTCTTCCACATTCAGAGCATCATCCTTAATTGTGAGCAGCGATCGTTTGAGTAGACACAGCAGTGGGATGGTTACGCTGACAATAGCGTTATCGTCACTAACCATCTGTGTGGATTCATCAACATTTTTTGAAACCTCACAGAGGTCTGACATCAATGCCCACTCCTCGCTTCTGAAAAGTGTTAGTTGACTGAAAAGGCTATGACCATGTTGCAGCTGGTATTCCACAACTGCCCTCTGCTGCTCAAAAAAACTGGCCAACATGAAGAATGTAGAGTTCCACCGCGTACTCACGTTTCACAAAAGTCTGTGAGCTGGTAGCCACAAGCGCTGACAGACCTGCTGAAGCTGTGGATGACTTGGAGAAATGTGCACACATGTGGCGCGCCTTCATTAGTAGCTCTGCCAGATTGGGCTAGGTATTTATAAACCGCTGAAGCACTAAGTTTAAGACGTGGCCTGGGTGTGTCAGGTTGCCGAGCTCCAAATGCCTGTGTTATTGACATTTGGACACTGCGCTGGGACAGGGAAGTGGATGTTGTTGTATTATATCACCATTCCCTCCAGTGAGCAGAGGCTATGAATATATTTATTTAATTTTGCTATCTAATGCCTACTCTTGGCTCCTGGACTAGATCTAAAACTTAACTTTTAATACTTCTAACTAAACTCTATATTAAAATCTAAATGTTCGCTGCCCTGGCTGACTAACACTGTCTCTATGTTTTACGGAGTATCGCTCCACTGTTACTACGGAGGATAGTCGCGCGCACTATCTCCCCTCTAATGATTCAAGTGTATTCAGGTATAGCGATCAAATACTAAAATCACTGCATCCTATCCCCCGACATGTTTCGCCTAAACAGGCGTCCTCAGGGGTATCGGATAGCGTCTGTGTGCTGCAGGGCGGTAAGTCTATTTAAAGCCTTTGCTCTCCTCCCCCTACTACGTCGTGTCTGTATCCACCTATCGGATTCTTTAATGGATAAAGGTACAATGTTATCTAGTTGCTGATTAGGTATAGATGTGTGAGGTATACGGTCCAGTTAACTGCCGCGCATGTCATAGCACTTAGTCTTTCACGGCTTAGTCGGCGTTAGTACGCATGTCCCGATACTTAGTGTTCGGGACATGCTGAAGGTGTATTACGCATGTCTAGGCACTTAGTTTTCGGGACATGCTTAAGATGTACTGCGCATGTCTAGGGACTTAGTTTTTAGATGTCATTTACTCCTACGCTTCCTACTATTCTTTGCCTCTACTAGAGCCTTCTATCTAAAGTGCGTATGGCATTAGCTTTCTTTAGTTATTCTGTATCATATTTGTTTCTACTCCTATATCTTCTAGGTTGTTAGATACATATCGCTTTTGCTAATTCGTTATTTAACATTCACACATTTAGAGTGGTAATAACCTCTGTCATACTCGTATATTTATATTAATTATGTATTATTAATTACTATTTTTATTATTATTGAGTCATTTAGAGATCATGTCTGTACTTCATTTAGATTTTCTTGTAACATTTGCCAGAGCACTTATGAATTTTATACATAGTTTATCTTATTTGCAGTGATATTTTAATAATGTTTTGGATTACTGACTCATATTATTATTGTGTTATAATGAATACATCCTGAAAATCTTTGTATGGATAGTTTACTTATTATATTTTGATTTTTATTTAATTTATTATTTTTCTTAGCGTTTAATACACATTTTTATATACAAGATGACTATATGATGTTTATGGTGCCTAATTATGAAGCTTATTCTAGAGATTTTTGGATACTACTCTCACATGATTGCCTATATTTCCTTACTCTATACACTCAAAAATAGGTTGCAAATTGACACTTCTTATTATCCTACTATGAATTGCTACTTATTGTATACAGAGGGTGGGGAGCTATTACATATATTATCAGTAAATCTTGTCTATAAACTTATTCCTCAGTTTTTTACTTCTAATTGATCCCTGCTAATACTTGGAAATGAGTTGCTTTCTTGTCTGTATATATATGGAGTACAGAACTCCTGTAATAAGATCTTGGGCTTTGAACGCTTATTCAGAAATGATGCATAAGTGAATCCCTCATTTAGTCCTTTAGGGGCTAGGCTTTTCAATCTGTATATCCACTTTGTTTCTTGTTGTTGTAGTTTTTATCAATATTGCCTCCTCTGAGTCCTGCTTTCACTTTTTGTATACCCCAGAATTTAATGGACTGGGTATCTCCTTTGTGTACTGTTTGTATGTGTTTCCCCAATGTTGTGTCCCTTTTGTTCCTAATATCACTCAGATGTTTGGATATTCGTCTCCTCAGTTCCTGGATTGTTTTACCTACGTAGATTTTAGGGCACGTACAGCTTATCATATATACCACTCCTGTGGTCTTACAATTTATATATTCTCTTATTTCATAAGTTCGCTGATCTGTTGGATTGACAAAACAAGCTTTTTTCTCCATCTGGGCGCAGAACACACAGTCACCGCATGGATACGAGCCCCTCGCTGTTAACCAGGTACTTTTATCACTATTATCCTGCCATTGAAAATGGCTATGGACTAGATTTTGCTTCAAATTTGGTCCTTTCCTGTAGGTAATTGCTGGATGCATGGGTAACACTAGTTTTAGATCATCATCTGCTCTAAGTATATTCCAGTGTTTGGCCAGGATGTATTGTATTTTGTTGTGCTCTTTATCATAAGTGCCAATACATCTAATTGTGGGATCTTGTTGGTTGATTTTATCCTTCAGAAGGTCTGCTCTATCAATCGCTTTAGCTTTACGATAGGCCTTATGAAGGATCTTTTTAGGATAGCCTTTGTCCAAAAACGATTATATAGTACTTTGCTTTCTACTTCCAAGGCCTCTTCTGTAGAAGAATTTCTTCTGGCCCTGATGTATTGGCCAAATGGTATCCCTCTTCTTAGGGGAGTGGGTGATAGCTTTGCCACATTAAGAAGCTATTTGTGGAGGTTGCCTTCTTATGCACCATGGTATTTATCTGGCCATCTGATTGAATTTTTATAGTGAGGTCCAAAAAATTTATACTCGTTTTACTAATCTCTGATGTAAATCTAAGACCTATTGTGTTATCTTTCAAATATGATACAAACTCGTGAAATTGTGTTTCTGTACCTTCCCATAAAATCAAAATATCATCTATAAATCGTGCCCAAATTAATATGTGCTGAGTGAGTGAGGTATTGGTGTCTGTGAATACTATCTGTTCCTCCCACCATCCTAAAAATAAATTAGCAAAATTTGGTGCACAAATCGTCCCCATAGCGGTACCGGTCATCTGTAAATAATATTTACCATCATACATAAAATAATTGTGTGTCAATAGGAATTTTAAAAGAGTAAGGATAAATTCATTGTGCTCCCGATATTGTGTTCCCTTAGTGCTCAAAAAATACTCAATGGCTTTTAGTCCCAATTCATGGTCAATACTTGTGTACAGTGCCTCCACATCTAAGCTCGCAATCTAGACACCTTCTTTAACCTGTAAATCCTGTAGTTTTTTAAAGCATCCTTTGTATCCTTAAGATACGATGATAATTCTGGTACAAATGGGGATATAATGGTATCTATATATTGGCTGATCCCTTCACATAGGCTGTCATTCCCTGATACTATAGGTCTACCTGGTATAGGTCTCCTTTCCTTATGAATTTTCGGAGTTGCATAAAATGTCGCTGTCGTTGGCTTAGGGTTAAAAATTGCTTTATATTCTTCTTTTGTTAGTAGTTGTTTTTCAATTGCAGATTGTAGAATACTTTTGAGTTCATTCACATATTTCTCTGTAGGATTACTCACTAATTTTTATATGTTTTAGTATCTTGCAAGAGGGTTAGGACCATTAGATTATAGTCAGATTTATTCATTATGACCACATTCCCACCCTTGTCGGATGGTTTAATTTCTATGTCATTATTCTTTTCAGTTGGTCCAGTGCTTCATCTTCTTCCCTTGACAGGTTGACATACTGCCCCTAGATCGTCTCACCTTCTGAAGGTCCTCAGTCACCAGGTCTACAAAGGTTTGTATGTTACTATATTTCGAGAAGGGAGGGGTAAATGTGGTTCTTGGAGATAGTTTAGAAAAAGGGGCTTGAGGATGAAATCCTTCATTCTCTTCTAGAAGTGTCTCCAGAGTTTGTATTGCCTCCTGTTCTCTCTGTTGAATCACATATGGATCGTTATCTTTATATTTAAATTCTTTGTGTAGGGCCAGTTTCCTGGCAAATATATTTATATCTTTAACTCATGAGAAACAATCAAAGTCTGGGGATGGTACAAATGATAGCCCCTTTTTAAGATTTGTTCTTGTTCTGCACTCAGATTAATTGTTGACAGATAAACAATCTGCATTTTTCTTTTTATATTCCGAATTATCAATGGTTTGTGATTGTACTTGTTGGCTTGCTACACCATTTATTAAATGCCCATTAGGGCTGTACATTATGTTTTGGGTATTTGAAATGTCCATTTGTCCTGATCCTTGGTCTGCATTGCTATTCCTAAAAAGGAGCTGGTATATTTCCTCTGGATCCGAGGATTAATGTCCCTAACGCTTGTGATCCAGAAGGCAATGATGAGGGCATAGATAATGGATTTTCCATATTCTGAGTTCCCCATCTTTTTGATTTGTTTCTGAGACTATATTGGTCTTATTAATTTGCTCACTATTGATGTTAACCAAGGTTTTATTTGGGAAGTTTCTTTCCGATATGGTCCTGTTTTGGGTTTGGATTTACGCTTGGTCCCTGATTTGTGACTATCTGTTTCTGACTCTGAATATTCTGTATCAGAGATATCAGTATATTGCTGTTGTTTATATTGGAAATTTGGTTTGTTCCTTCTCCTTAGAAAAATATTACCTGTTTCAAAATCTCTCTTATCCCGATTATATTTCCTGTGTTTTCTCTCTTTTATTTCACTTTGAAGTGTTTCAATGCTCTTTGCAGCTTATTTTCTAATGTACTGAATTCAACATGGGATTGGAATACTTTTATATCACTAATATTTTTCTCAAGTTGTTGACTAATTCTCTGAAGTGATCTCTTTTCATACTCTAGTATATATGTCTGCATACGTATTGAATTATCAATCAGAAGGGTTTCCCAGCCTTTTATAAACTCAGGATCTTCCTGATGTGAGTTAGGTGTTACATTAATCCTCATTCCTCTATACACAATTTTTTGTTGAACACAAGTTTCTAAACTTGAGATTTCCCAAATTGTGTGTATGTACTTTTTGTAGATTTTATTTATTTCTCTAAACGCAGTATTAACATCCAATATGTTAATAGGAAGCTGTTCGGTTGAAAACACACACTGGGCTTCTGCCAGGAATGTATTTGTGGATATTTGATTGGAAAGAAAGCCTGCCATACTACTGTCCTTCTATTTTATTCAAGTTGTTAGCGTTACCCTTTGGGATAAGCGTGAGAGTTTGCCTTTCTATAAATACATATTATATCACCATTCCCTCCAGTGAGCAGAGGCTATGAATATATTTATTTAATTTTGCTATCTAATGCCTACTCTTGGCTCCTGGACTCCTGGATGTTGTTGCTGACGGTTCATGCGAAGGTCCAGGTGCAGGGCGAGGGGCATCCGGGCTGTCAGTGCATAACACAGGGGAAGGGGAGGCAGTGGTGTGACCCTTAGACCAAGATTGTGGACCCAGGCGTTCGGCCCACTTATTAGTGTGCTTGGATGCCATGTGGCAGATCATGCTGGTGGTGGTGAGGTTGATAGTGTTCACGCCCCAGCACATTTTGGTGTGGCACAGGTTGCAAACTACCACTCTTTTGTCGGCTGCACTTTCCTCAAAAAGCACCATACTACAGATTACCTACCCCTTGGCAAGGTAGATTTAAGCATGGTGGTGCTCCATGTAACGGTTGCAGGCCTATTTGATCTGGCTGACTTCTCCATTTTGTAACCCCACTGCCTCTTCCAGACTGTCGCGGTGCTGCGGATACCTCCCTTTGTACTGCTGTCCTTGCTCGGCTTTTCACCTTCCCATGTTGGGTTAGTGACCTCTTCGTCCACCACCTCCTCTTCCACTTCCTCACTCTGCTCATCCTCCTGACTTCACCTAACCACAACCTCAGTGATTGACAATTGGATCTCATCCTCATCCAACGAGTGAATGAATGATTCCCGTTAAACACTGTCATCTTCTTGAGACTGTGAAGGCTCAAGAGGTTGGGAATCAGGGCACAATATCTCAGGTACCTCTTGAAGGGTGCTTGGTGAGAGAGCCAAACCATGTACTGGCGATGAAAAGAGGTCATGTAAATATCTGAGTATGGGATCACTTTTTGTCTGTAGATGTGGCACAGATTGTTTTACTATCTGCTAAAGACACACTTTTCTGATGCAGGACAGTATTGGTTACAGAAAACGACAGATTTTGGACACTACACTAGGGCCAGATTAATGGAAGTTGTAATATAAACAGTGTTTTTAGATGCAGTTTAGTATTAGATACAAAACCCACAAAGTTTGGATATTTTACTAGGCCCGGATTAATAGAAGTTGGAATATACACAGTGTTTTCAGATTCAGTTCACCATGGGATACAAAAAACACATATTTTAGACACTTTACTAGGCCCAGATTAATGCAAGTTGTAATATACACAGTGTTTTCTGAGGCAGAACAGTATTGGTTATAGAACACCACAGATTACGGACACTAGATTTGATCCAGATTGTTAAAGAGTCAGTCTGCGGATGATGTACAGTATATGCCACTATAAAATAAAAATATCTTGCTGCTGTGAAACACACACAGTAGCCCTTAAAAGGATTTTGAGTTCTTTGAAAAGCTTTTGGCATTAAATACAGCAAATTTCTCTCCATGCACAATCTGTCCCTTCCTTAGCACGGATGTCCCTGACACAGCTGTTAAATATATTGTTGATCTAAAACACACACCCACACACACACAGTAGTCCTTAAAAGGATTTTGGGCCTTTGAAAAGCTTTCTGTAGCTAACATCGCTGAATTTTGCTCCCTGCTCTGTCTTTACTTTCCTACGCTCTGCTCTCCCTGTCTATGTCTGAGACGAACATACGTTATCGGGTGCTATATAACACCCGATGACACGTTCGACCAGCCAATCACTGTTGTGCCAGCAGCTAACATGGCTACTGGCATTACAGTGAGGGCAGTACTTACCTGCACTTTAATGGTTGCTTAAAACCCGCAAAGCGTGCATTTCACTTGAGCATATGCGATACTCGGCCGAGTACCGCCATGTGCCGAGCATAACGATCCTCGAGCTGAACCGATACTCGGACGAGCATGATTGTTCATCACTAGCAGGGATCTGACCCATTAAAGTATAATTTTTGGAGGCTTGGTCCCAACAAGCCACCATTTTTCTTCCCCATAACACTGTGTGTGTTTAAACACCATCACCCCCTGAAAAGGGACACATTTTCTAAGCTTCCTATTATAAAAAGCAGAACACATGCAACGGTGCAGTACATTTTTAAATAAGCTGTTAGTTAACACCGTTAAACAGGCATTTACCCATAGCTGCCATTGGGTTCAAAAGCTTAAAAGAGCAAAAATTTCAAAAATATTACAAATAGAGATATTATTTTCCAAAAATCATAGTCCTAGCGGACTATAAGGTGTTATAAGGACATTTTGGGGCAATTGGAGCAGATTTGATTTAAATTAAATCGATTTGGGCCTGAACTGAACTTTTAGAAAAATGTGCTACTTGGACACAAGCACATCTTAAGAAGTTCTCTAATCTCTGGGGCCCACTCATATCATGACTGGAGCTCTGTTGTCATTTATTGGCTAACTGTTAAAGAAAAAGTATCTTGTGTATGATCACCTTTATTGTTTATGATTTTGTGCTCTAGAAATTGGTTATGAACAGTTTTATTATATAATTCCCATTAGACTTCTATAGAACCTCCATGGAGTTGATTAAGAGGAACCTTGTCAGAATTTGTATATAAATATGAGGAGTTACGATGCTCTGTGGATGTATAAGGAGAAATATATGTGTGCTTCATCCCACCTACAGTAGTACAGGTTCTTACATTAAATGGTGAGTGCTGGAAGCTTGCTCTATTGTTGTGGTAGACATGGACATCCAGCTCATTGTCTTCAGACCTGGAGTCAGATTTTCAGAATGATTTAGTGAACCAGTAGAAGACAAATCTTTTTTGATCATGCTTGATGTCAGTCTATTGATTACAGACCAATTGTAAAGGTAACTCTGTTGATCTGGTTGAGGTGATGATGTCACATCGACAACACATGACCGCTACATGAAATCACTGGCCTCAAGGAGTCCACTGCTGAGTCCAGTAGTTTACTGCAGCGGTAATGTGTTGTCGATGTGATGTCACCACTGCAACAAGGTCAAAATAGCATAAGCAGGAGAACAAAGTTGCCGGCGAGGGATCTGCTAGGTAAGTAATGGTCTATTTTTATGTTTTTATTTTTATTTTAGCCACTCGTCCCCTTTAATTACATAGTTACAGAGTAAAATAGTTTATAAGGCTGAAAAAGACATTTGTCCATCTGATTTGTCCTGTTATCCTACAAGTTGATCCAGGGAAGGCAAAAAAACTCCCTGTCAGGTAGAAGCTAATTTTCCTCATTTTACAGGGAAAAAATCCTTCCGGATGCCTTTGGGGTGCCCTAGTGGCGGTGGCCAGTAGCAGGCGAACTCTCTTGGCGGCGACCGGTCTGCTTTTGCCCCCTGCTCCCTCTTTTTGCTACGCTGTTGGCTCGGTCTCACCACTGCCTCTTCCTCTGAACTATGAATGTCTGTGGCACGACCTTCATTCCATGTGGGGTCTAGGACCTCATCGTCCCCTGCATTGTCTTCCACACAGTCTTCCTCCCTGACCTCCTGTTCGGTCTGCACACTGCAGAAAGACGCAGCAGTTGGCACCTGTGTTTCGTCATCATCAGAGATGTGCGGACTCCGATGAGGTGGTATTCCCATGTCCTCATCATCAGGAAACATCAGTGGTTGTGCATCAGTGCATTCTATGTCTTCCACCACTGGGGAAGGGCTATGTGGATTCCCTTGGGAAACCCTTCCAGCAGAGTCTTCAAACAGCATAAGAGACTGCTGCATAACTTGAGGCTCAGACAGTTTCCTGATATGCATGAGGGTGATGTGACAGACTGATGGGCTTAGTGTTCAGGTGCCACCTGTGCGCTTTCTGCATGAGACTGGGTGGGAGATAATGTTGTGAACGTGCTGGATCCACTGTCGGCCACCCAATTGACTAGCGCCTGTACCTTCTCATACCTTACCATTCCTTAGAACGGCATTGGGCCCCACCAAATATCGCTGTAAATTCTGGCGGGTACTGGAACCTGAGGTAGTTGGTTCACTAGGACGTGTGGCTGTGGCAGAATGGCCATGTCCTCTCCCAGCACCAGAGGGTACACTAACACCACCACGACCACGACCGCGTCCCTTACTAGATGTTTTCCTCATTGTTACCGTTCACCAAGCACCACAATAAGAAAAAATATTTGGCCCAATGTATTGATTTCAAATTCAGGCCTTTTTACAGGCAGCTAACACTATCTGCCTATTTATTTATGTAGCGTATTACACTAATCCAGGCACAGCAGTAACCACTGATTTAGGGAATATCTCTTTTAGGGCTAGTATTTAGGCCCTGGATGAAAGGTATCCTTTATGGACAGATTTACACTTTTTTTTTTTTTTTTATAAAGTTTTTATTATCTCGAAAATGCAAATTTATATGAAAACAGAATTACACAATCATCCCCAACCCAACCCACAACCCCAAACCCCCCACTCTGCAGGGAGAAAGAAAAAAAAACACAAGCAAACAAACAACTACTTAACCGTCCCATTCCTTCCAGGTACTATCCCACTTTGCATAGGACCCTCTTTGGCTGTACAGGATCTTCTCATAACTTTTCACCTTCCTGACCAAACTTAACCAGTTCTTGCAGTCAGGGGCAGAAGAGGAGCACCAATTTCTAGATACAAGATGCCTTGCTAAAAACATCACTTTGGTCAAAAATCCGGCGCTTTATGATTTGACAATTAACCTCCGATAAATCCCCAAGACCCAAACTTTAGGAGAGTGAGGAATATCAATCTTAAGTCTCTGGGTCAAGGTTGTTTGAACCATTCTCCAATAATTGCGCACCATCGGGCAATCCCAGAACAGATGTAAATGATCTGCCCTGGGGTCACCACATCGGGGGCAATCAGAGGAAACTCTAAATCCTCTCATGTGGAGCCATAAGGGTGTCACATATATTTTGTGTATAATATTAAACTGTACAACAGTGTGATTAAAATTGTGTGAGACTTGGCTTAAGTTATCCGTTACGTTCTCCCAATCCGGGAGCCCACCTCTGACAGTGAAACAGACCAGGATCGCTGTCCTGGAGAAAGACATTCAGAAAAAATATTTTCATCAAGTGTCTATAACAATGTGATAATTTAACTTTCATACTACCTTTCTTAGAAATCAAATCGTGTAAAAATTCAGGGTGTCTACATTAGGTGAGTGAATACTAGAAAGTGCCGACCTCAACTGAAAATACGCATACCAAGCCACCTCACCTACATTTTCATTTTGTTTTAGCTCCATACAAGAAAGGATTTGTCCACCCTTAACCACTTGGTTCAAATATTGAATATTTCTCATCCTCCAGTATTGGCGACAATTCAGATCATCTAAATTCAAAAGCTTTAGATTATGCCATAATGGAGTACAAATAAGTGATGCTTCGACTTTAAACCAGCTCTTTATAACCAGCCAGGCTTTTGTAGCCATTCTGCAAAAAAATTTATAGTCAGTCTGTGTATTAAATAAATAATCAGACTCTAATACTGTAAATAGGTCCGATAAACCTGAATCTTTAACCAATTTTCTGCAGAGATGGCTATTTTCCCAGTCATTAAAAAAGCAAAGTTGAGAGGCCATGAAATAACCCTTAAAATAGGGAGATTAAGACCTCCCCGATTATAGTGCATGGAAAAATAAAACGCCTTTAATCTCACACGTTTCCTCCCCATAGCAAATCATTAATCATCCGCTCTATCAATTTAAAGTACTTATCTTCAATCCATATAGACGAAGTTACGAAGAACATAAAGAACCTGGGGCAGCACTACCATTTTTATTAAAGAAATTCTGTCCGCCCTAGCCGTCAGAATTTTTGCCATATCCTAATTTTCGATCTCAGCTTTGTCAGTAAAGGAATCAAGTTCAATTGTAAATAGTCTTGAATTTTGGCGAAAACTGTTATCCCCAGGTACTTTATTGAGTCGGAGATCAATAACCGATTAGACATGTTTCCCATAGATTCTCGCAATTCATCTATAGGAAGGAGGGCAGTTTTCTCCCAGTTAACCTCCAAGCCTGAAGAGTCAGAGAATAAATTAACTAACTCCATTATTCGAGGTAGAGTTTTTCCTGTTTGATGTATAAAAAACAAAATGTCATCTGCATAAAGGGATATACGCTCCTGCTCCCCCCATCACACCAAAACCAGCCACTATCAAGTCCTGCCTTATACAAGCTGCCAGAGGTTCAATATAAATATTAAACAAAAGAGGGGAAAGGGGACAGCCTTGACAGGTGCCTCTTCCCAATACAAAGCCCTTTGTCAACATATCATTGATCCTAATCCTGGCCACTGGAGATTTATATAACAGCTGAACCATCGCCATAAATTTAGGGCCAAAACCCATTTTCTTCATCACCTCCCAGAGAAATGTCCACTCAACCCTGTCGAACGCCTTAGTGGCGTCCAATGACAGGATGGAGCGGGCACCGCTCCCAGGAGACTGAATGTTAGAAAAGAACCTATGTAAGTTGAGATGGGTACCCTTTTTTGGCATAAAGCCATTTTGATCTGGGTGGACGATAGATGATATAACCCGGGAGAGCCTATTAGCCAGGACTTTTGATAATAGCTTAACGTCCGTATTTAATAGGGAGATTGGTCTATAAGAGCTCAAATCCATTGGATCTTTATCTTTTTTGGAACCAGAACTATCAAAGCTTCCATCATAGACTGTGGTAGAGCCCCTCCCTGTAGAGCTTGAGAAAATACCTCTTATAAATGAGGAAGGATGACATCGCCATACTTACGATAAAATTCGTATGGTAAGCCATCTGACCCTGGCGATGAGTTCCCAGAGATAGACCTCAGGGCCTCCTGGATCTCCAAAAGAGACAATTCTCTTTCCAAAAATATTTTTGGTCCTCCGTTAACATCGGCAGGAAATTCTCTCCAGGAACTGCCTCGCCAGGTCAGATGTCAAACCGGGTGAAGCTGTACATATCTGGGAAAAGTATTGAAGAAAGGTATCTCTAATTCCCTCTAACTCTAATTGAATCGCACTATTTAAATTACGAATCGAGGTAATGGCATTCCTTTTCTTGTCCTGTTGAGAGATTATTCTAGCTAAAAGCTTACCAGGACGTCCGGACTCTGAAAAGTACTTTTGTCCCTTAAAGAATAATCTATGATTTGCTTTCTCAATTACATAATCCTTCAGAGAACAGCTAGCCCTGTGCATCTCTTCCTTATTATCTTCGGTAGGTTGATTCGTAAATTGCTCCATTGTGGATGCCACAGTCTTAACTAATTCATCCTCTTTTTTCCTAAATGTTCTCCTCACAGCGGTGATATCGCTTATAAGCACCCCCCTCAAATATGCTTTCAAAGCGTCCCAGACAACATTGATATTAGCAGAGGGAAGGTTCACCTCCCAAAAAGAGGATATGAGTAGTTTAGTGGACTGATAATTATCCATAATGGTAAGCCAGTATGGATTGAGCTTGAAACCAAGCCCTCCGTTGTATTTATTCTCCCCAATGCAAACCTCAATAGATACCAGGGAGTGGTCCGAAACTGTTCTTACTCCATATCGTATCCTTCTGATGTTGTTCATGTTGCTCTCATTAGTAAACGCTAGGTCAATCCTGGACATAGCTCTTCCACCCCTGCTGACACAAGAGTATACTCTCTTTCCTCCACCAAAATGGTGCCATATATCTACCAATCCAACTTCTGAACAGAACTGAGGCAGTGGAGAATTGCAAATATTCCTTCCCTGATCTGCATCTAGAGTCAGCCTATCCTTTTTGGGGTCCATAACAGCATTGAAGTCTCCCATCAAGACAAGTCGACATTCTGGTCTCTTTTCTAAGAAAAGCAAAAGTTGATTAAGTGGGTACATCGAAAAAGGCGGAGGAATATAAAAAAGGCAAGAATATAACTACAGCCATAAAGCCTACCATGCAGAAAGATAAATCTACCCTGATCATCTATCTTGGAATCTGTTAAAATGAAATCTATAGAATTATGGATCAAAACCGAAACCCCCCTAGAGGCACTACTAAAAGTGGAATGGTAAGATTGAGAGTGCCATCCCGTCATCAAGCGGGACACAGTCTCTTTAGTGATCCCATCCCCGCTCCAACCCCTCCATCACTTTATATGCCCAGTTGTTGTATCCAGTCCAGTGCATCTTGTGATTTTTCAAAGAGTTTGGAAGTCCCATAATAGATCGATCTTAATTTCGCTGGGTACAGTAGCGAATATTTAGTGTCCTTAGACACCTGAACCTTTCTTTGACTCAATAAGAAAAAAATTCTTTTTTTTTTTTTTTTCCTTTTTCTTGCGTTCCATTTCAGTTCATTTCATTTTGCAAAGATATTTCATATGCCCAGTTGTTCCATCCATTCCAACACTTGTTGCGGTTTTTCAAAAAATTGGGAAGTTCCATTATAAATTATTCTCAGTTTCGCTGGATACTGTAAAGAATATTTAATATCCTTGGAAGCCAAACGTTTCTTTATCTCAGTGAAACTCCTTCTTTTTTCTTGGGTCTGCCGAGCTAAATCAGGAAAGAATAGCAATTTTGTGCCCTGGTAGACAATAGGTGAACATTCTCTAGCTCTTCTCAATATCATGTCTCTATCCATCGACAGTAACAGCTTTATTAATATTACTCGTGGCGGCCTCCCTGGAATAGGTTTCCCCCCTGGGATCCGGTGGGCTCTTTCTATTTGAAACATAGACGAAAAATGTTCACTACCAAGATTTTCCACAATCAGATCTTTAAGTTGCTCCAATAGCTGCCAACCTTCAACTCCTTCTGGAAATCCAATCATACGGATATTATAATGCCTTGATCTGTTTTCCAGATCCTCCAGCTTGTTTTGTAGGAGGAGATTTTCTGAAGCCAAGGACGCCATCTTAGATTTTATCATAACAGTATCTGTTTGCAGAGAGTCAACCATTTTTTCCGCATTTTTTCGATCGCAAATTTTTGTCAGCTCGTCTCTTATCAGAGATATATCACTCTGCATAGACCCCAGCTGAGTGGACATCCCCTGCATTAGGATACCGTTGTTTTTAACCGCACAGAGGATTTTTTCCAGAGCTAAGGGGTCATGTTCAATTTCTGTTGGCGTTAACAAGCTTTCCTCCCCTCCTTCACGGCCCACCTCTGAAGACCCGTCCTCGGAGAGTTCCTCAGCTTGGGGGGTTTTGACAATTTTCTTCGGATTAACATGCAGTTTCCCTTTAAGGAAGTCCTTTTCATTTAGAGAGGGAGATTTCAAATATTTATCAATTTTACTCTCTAATGTCTTAGACCCCAACTTTGTTCCAGAGGAGTCGATTGAGCGCCGCTTTGGAGCCATTTTTTATTCAAGGCCTCTATTTTTTTTTTTTATATTGCTATATTTTATTTTATGCTTCTTTTTTTTATTTTTTGATCTTTCTGCTCCTTTTTTTTTTCTCAGTTTTTTCCCCTTGTTTCCCTTTCCTCTTCTCCTTCTCCCCTCTGTTTTTCCTAAAACCCCTCTATTTTACTTCCCAGTTTTTATTTATTTATTTATTTATTTTTCTCTCTGTCCCCCTATTCTTCCCTTTTTTTTGTGTCTTTGTACTTCTAGTGTCCAGATAGATAGAACCTACATCCCAGCACCGAGGGCACAGGGCACAGGACGCTAAGATTTGTACAACAAAGGCATACACAACACCCGCAATCCTTCCCTTTGGTTTTCTCACATGTCAGATGCCGAGTCCAAATCATCTTCTCCCAACGCACTCAATCCCAGGCAGGAGCAGGCAGGGAAGGGCAGGAGCGGGTAACACAGTCAGCTCGGCAGCAGCAGGAGACCGGAGAGACAGGGGAAAGTCGACGCAGCACAGCTCCAGCAGAGGGGAACGGCGCGTCCACAGGAGCACAGAGAGGTGGAGAAAGCAAGGGGGACAGATTTACACTTGGCCTGCAACAACTCGAACACCAGGTTCAGGGTATTGCTATTTTGGCAATTGAATTTCACCAAACAAAATATATATTTTTGCGGACACTATGAAACTTGGCCAGCCACAGCTGAAACCACTGATTTATGGTATTGCTATTTTGGCAATTGAATTTCACCCCAGAACAAAATATATAATTTGCAGGACACTATGAAACTTGGCCAGCCACAGCTGAAACCACTGATTTATGGTATTGCTATTTTGGCAATTGAATTTCACACAAGAACAAAATATATGTTTTTACGGACACTATGAAACTTGGCCAGCCACAGCTGAAACCACTGATTTATGGTATTGCTATTTTGGCAATTGAATTTCACCCCAGAACAAAATATATAACTTATGGGACACTATGAAACTTGGCCAGCCACAGCTGAAACCACTGATTTATGGTATTGCTATTTTGGCAATTGAATTTCACCCCAGAACAAAATATATGTTTTGGCGCACACTATTATAGTATGCCAGCCATAGCTGAAACCACTGATTTATGGTATTGCTATTTTGACAATTGAATTTCACCACAGAAAATAATCTATCGTTTGCCAAACAGCTGACATTATTGTACTTGGCTACCCAAAGCTGGAACACCAGATTTAGGGGATTGGTATATTGGCAATTGTATTTAACCCCTTAATAAAATATAGAAATTGCTATCCTGAGTTTCTAGGGGTGACAATTAGCACAGCCAAGCCCCTGATGTAGGATATAGCAAAAAAAAAAAAAAACTAGTATTGATGGATTAATGGACTTGGTGGCAGCTTGTTCTGGTGCACCACAAGTCACAAAATGGCCGCCCGATCACCCCAGAAAATAAGTGACAGAAAAACGCTCTGTGCAGCCTAAAAACAGTGAACAAGTAACTAGCAGAAGTTGAATCATTCACAGCTGTAGATCGATCACTTCATTAGGTCCTTTTGCTGACTTGTCCCTGCCTAATCTTGCCCTCACAGCAGCTGCGTCCTCTCCTAAACTAATCAGAGCAGTGTGACGTGCGGCGCTACGTGACTCCAGCTTAAATAGAGGCCGGGTCACATGCTGCACTTGGCCCATCACAGCCATGCCATTAGTAGGCATGGCTGTGATGGGCTCTTAGGGCAAGAAGTAAAACGCTAGCTGATTGGCTGCTGTACAGCCCTTCAGAAAGCGGGAAGTAATCGGCGAACAACGAACCCGAACCCAAACTTTTTTGAAAATGTTCGGGTTCGGGTCCGTGTCCTGGGCACCCCAAAATTCGGTACAAACCCGAACTATGCTCGATCTGTTCGCTCAACACTACCCACAAGTGACCCCATTTTGGAAAGAAGACATCCCAAGGTATTCCATGAGGGGCATGGCAAGTTCATAGAAGTTTTTTTTTTTTGGCATAAGTTAGCGGATATTGAGTTTTTTTTTTCTCACAAAGTCTCTCTTTCCGTTAACTTGCGACACAAATTTCAGTCTTTCATGGACTCAATATGCCCCTCAGTGAATACCTTGGGGTGTCTTCTTTCCAAAATGGGGTCACATGTGAGTTGTTTGTACTGCCCTGGTATTTGAGGGTCTCCGCAATTATTACATGTATGGCCAGCATTAGGAGTTTCTTCTATAATCCTTATATTGAGCATATGGGTAATGAGATATTTTTTTTCCGTTCAGCCTCTGGGCTGAATGAAAAAATGAACGGCACAGATTTCTTCATTCGCATCGATCATTGTGGTTGAAAAAATATCTGCCAAACAATATGCAAGAAAACAAAAGAGGGGCCTGGCGATTGCCAGGACATAGGGGCTCCGCCCAAACATCCATACCCACTTCAGCTCCTATGTCATGGCAAATGGTATTTCTCCATTCACATCGATCAATCGATCGTTGTGGAGGAAGACATATTTTCCAGATTTTTGATACAAAGTGTTTGCCAAAGCATATGAACTCCTAAACCTCTCCTCAGCTCATATGCCTGGGCAAATGTTCATGTACTGCGGACTTCACATGTAAACCGACAGCAGCGCAATGCTTCTCTCAGAATGCACATCAGTGCTGCAGCGTTTTCGTCGGTTGGTCCAGCTGGAAAGTAAAGGTTGGTTAGTAAAAAAAAAAAAAAAAGAAAAAACAAGCAGCAGGCTCATAAATTTTAAATTTGAACGTTACAAACTTTAAAAAACCTGAACATCATTAAACTTTTAAAACCTTTTAAAAACTCAAGATTTCTTTTTCTTGCTACCTGTTTAATTTTTTTTTTTTTTGTTTTTTACTTTTCACTCTTTACTTACCTAGCTTTCCCATGGGACAATGTCTAAAGTGTAAATCACACAGAGATGGTGCGAAGTACATTATGCACTTTATCCCAAGTGAAAGGAGAGGTTTAACATATATGCAGTAGCACACTAGCACCCCTTTGTGTTAGAGTCTCTCAAAACCTAGTATCCTGAGAGACCCTTGTGTTAACTCTGCCTGTGTCCTGCGGTCCCTACCTCCCTAAGTGTACCTGAGTGTGGTACTTCCGGAAACAATCCCCTAAGCATAAGGCAGGGTAGTCAGGGCAGTCAGTACAGAAATAGCGGGTGTCACGCCTTATTCCACTCCTGCTGCAGACATGACATCTTTTCGGGTGACGATTGGGTTGAGGTATCAGCAACGAAACTGGGGAGATGTCGCTTGTGTAGACGGCTCACTACAATGGTGGTTGGGACCAGGAAACCTCCTGGATACAGGAGGTTCTTGATGATCTCTTCCTGAAATTTGAGGAAGGATCCTGTTCTCCCCAGCCTTACTGTAGAGACCAAAACTATTATACATAGCCAATTGAATTAGATATGCAGGCACCTTCTTATACCAGCAACTGGTCCAGCGAGAAAGTAGATAAGGAGCCAACATCTGGTCATTGAAGTCCACCCCTCCCATGAGCAAATTATAGTCGTGGACCGAGAGGGGCTTTTCAATGACACTGGTTACCCATTCAATTTGGATTGTTGTGTGTGCGTGAATGGAGGAGAGCATGCAAGCGTCACGCTTGTCTCTCCATTTCACCGCGAGCAGTTCTTTGTTACACAAGGAAGCCCTCTACCCCCTTGCAAGACGGGTGGTAATGAGCCGTTTGAGGAAGCCCCGGCGACTAGGCCACGGCAGCCAATCTGTTCTAGGAACAAATGCCTAAATAGGGGCACACTTGTGTAGAAATTGTCCACATAAAGGTGGTACCCCTTGCCAAATAAGGGTGACACCCAGACTGTCTTCCCACTTCTCCCCATGTAGTCAGGGCAACCGACCGGCACCAGGGTCTGATCATTGCCCTCATAGACACAAAATTTGTGCTTATAGCCTGTGGCCCTTTCAGAGAGCTTATACAATTTGACTCCATACGTAAAATGTATTAGGGACACGTCTATGCAGATGTTTTGCTCAGGGGTATACAAATCTGCAAATTTGGTGTTAAAGTGGTCTATGAGGGGCCAAATTTTGTGGAGCCGGTCAAAAGCTCGAACAGTTTGAGTATAGTTTGGGTTCGTACCGAATTTTGGGGTGTTCGGGACAGGGACCCGGACTCGAACATTTTCAAAAAAGTTTGGGTCCGTTGTTTGGCGATTTCTTCCTGCTTTCTGAAGGGCTGCACAGCAGCCAATCAGCTAGCGTTTTACTTCTTGCCATCACAGCCATGCCTACTAATGGCATGGATGTGATTGACCAAGTGCAACATGTGACCCAGCCTCTATTTAAGCTGGAGTCACGTAGCGCCGCACGTCACACTACTCTGATTAGTGTAGGGAGAGGGCGCAGCTTCTGTGAGGGCGAGATTAGGCAGGGAAAAGTCAGCAACAGCACCTAATGAACGGATCGATCTACAGCTGTGAAACATTCAACTTCTGCTAGTTAATTGCTCACTGGTTTTAGACTACACAGAGTGTTTTTCTGTCACTTTTTCTGCGGTGATCGGTGGCCATTTTGTGACTTGTGGTACACCAGCACAAGCTGCCACCAAGTCCATCAATCTATCAATACTAGGTTTTTTTTTGCTATATCCTACATGAGTGGCTTGGCTATGCTTATTGTCACCCTTAGAAACTCAGGATAGAAATTTCTATATTTTAATAAGGGGTTAAATATAAAATATTTTATTTCTTATTGTGGTGCTTGGTGAGCGGTAACAATGAGGAAAACATCTAGTATGGGACGCGGGCGCGATCGTGATGGTGTTAGTGGACCCTCTGGTGCTGGGAGAGGATGTGGCCATTCTGCCACAGCCACACGTCCTAGTGAACCAACTACCTCATGTTCCAGTACCCGCCAGAATTTACAGCGATATTTGGTGGGGCCCAATGCCGTTCTAAGGATGGAGAGACCTGAGCAGGTAAGGCGCTAGTCAATTGGGTGGCCCACAGTGGACCCAGCACGTTCACAACATTATCTCCCACCCAGTCTTCTGCATAAAAGCGCACAAGTGGTGCCTGAAAACCAAGCCCATCAGACTGTCACATCACCCCCATGCATATCAGGGAAACTGTCTGAGGCTCAAGTTATGCAGCAGTCTCTTATGCTGTTTGAAGACTCTGCTGGCAGGGTTTCCCAAAGGAATCCACCTAGCCCTTCCCCAGACAAACACACAAAGGAGGGAATCATACACACCCTTGAAAATTTAGATTGGTTGCCTTCTGGTGATCCTCCAAAAATTTGGAGCAAGGGCCTGCTGGTGACTCTCTAAAACATTACAGGCAAGGGACTGCTGCAGAGCTGACCCTCTAAAACATTAGGGGCGAGGGGCTGCTGGTGAGCTGGCCATCTAAAATATTATGGTTGAGGGCCTGCTGGTTAGCTGACCCTCTAAAAAATTATGGTTGAGGGCCTGCTGGTGAGCTGACCCTATAAAACATTATAGTTTAGGTTCTGCTGGTGAGCTGACCCTTTAAAACATTATGGTTGAGGGCCTGCTGGTGAGCTTACCGAGTAAAACATTATGGTTTAGGACCTGCTGGTGAGCTGACAATCTAAATTATTATAGTTGAGGGCCTGCTGGTGTGCTGACGCTCTTTAAAAATTGTAGTGGAGAGTTTGGAGGAGAGGAGTATAAAACAAGATTCAACCATATTCCCCTTTTTTTGTGGTGGAAAGGTACATGGGAATACACTACAGTAGACTGAGTACATTATAAACAATACATTGACATTGCCTTTACCGTATGTCCATCATCATCTCAGCTCTCCTCTGGTGGAGTTGAAAAGTCAGGGGAAATCCAGGCCTTGTTCATTTTTATCTGAGTCAACCAGTCAGTATTGTCAGTGGAAAAGCGGATACGCTTACCTGTTATAATGCCACCAGCAGCACTAAATGCACGCTCAGACAAAACGCTGGCAGTATAGAAGGACAGCACCTCCAAGGCATAGAGCGTCAGTTCGTGCCACGTGTCTAGCTTGGACACCCAGTGGTTGTAAGGCACTGAAGGATTATTTAGGACGCTGACACGATCTGCGATGTATTCCTTCACCATCTTCCAAAACATTTCCATCCTTGTAGTACTAGGCCGTGCTTCAGGGTGAGGTGTCCCATACCTTGGAGAGTGTTGCCCTGCCTCTGTTAGAACTGCTGTGTGTTCCCCTTGTCTCCCTTCCTCGGATCTGACAACAAGTACCTTCTAGTATTGCACAGTTTTACTCGTCCTCTCCACCATAGGATTGAGAGATGAGAAGTTCTCTTTGTTGCAGGGGTCGAGAAGGGTGAACACCCAGAAATCTTTGTTATCTAAAATGCGTATAACGAGAGAATCACGTGAAAGGCAGCCTAACATGAAGTCAGCCATGTGTGCCAGAGTACCAACAGGCAAGACATCTATGTCAACATCAGGATAACTCTCCATCCCCTAATCCTCCTCCTCCTCTTCTGTCCATACACGCTGAACAGACGGAATTAAAGTTCTATGGGTACTACCCTCTACTGCAGAGGCAACTGTCTCCAGCATCTCCTCCTCCTCTTTTTCATGGTCTAATTCGCGCTGAGAAGACGAACCGTGGGAGGTCTGGCTATCACCCTGTGTAATTTTCTCCCCCATTTCCTCATCATCCACATTCAAAGCATCATCCTTAATTGTGAGCAGCGATCGTTTGAGTAGACACAGCAGTGGGATGGTTACGCTGACAATAGCGTTATCGCCACTAACCATCTGTGTGGATTCATCAACATTTTTGAAACCTCACAGAGGTCTGACATCAATGCCCACTCCTCGCTTCTGAAAAGTGTTAGTTGACTGAAAAGGCTATGACCATGTTGCAGCTGGTATTCCACAACTGCCCTCTGCTGCTCAAAAAAACTGGCCAACATGAAGAATGTAGAGTTCCACCGCGTACTCACGTTTCACAAAAGTCTGTGAGCTGGTAGCCACAAGCGCTGACAGACCTGCTGAAGCTGTGGATGACTTGGAGAAATGTGCACACATGTGGCGCGCCTTCATTAGTAGCTCTGCCAGATTGGGCTAGGTATTTATAAACCGCTGAAGCACTAAGTTTAAGACGTGGCCTGGGTGTGTCAGGTTGCCGAGCTCCAAATGCCTGTGTTATTGACATTTGGACACTGCGCTGGGACAGGGAAGTGGATGTTGTTGTATTATATCACCATTCCCTCCAGTGAGCAGAGGCTATGAATATATTTATTTAATTTTGCTATCTAATGCCTACTCTTGGCTCCTGGACTAGATCTAAAACTTAACTTTTAATACTTCTAACTAAACTCTATATTAAAATCTAAATGTTCGCTGCCCTGGCTGACTAACACTGTCTCTATGTTTTACGGAGTATCGCTCCACTGTTACTACGGAGGATAGTCGCGCGCACTATCTCCCCTCTAATGATTCAAGTGTATTCAGGTATAGCGATCAAATACTAAAATCACTGCATCCTATCCCCCGACATGTTTCGCCTAAACAGGCGTCCTCAGGGGTATCGGATAGCGTCTGTGTGCTGCAGGGCGGTAAGTCTATTTAAAGCCTTTGCTCTCCTCCCCCTACTACGTCGTGTCTGTATCCACCTATCGGATTCTTTAATGGATAAAGGTACAATGTTATCTAGTTGCTGATTAGGTATAGATGTGTGAGGTATACGGTCCAGTTAACTGCCGCGCATGTCATAGCACTTAGTCTTTCACGGCTTAGTCGGCGTTAGTACGCATGTCCCGATACTTAGTGTTCGGGACATGCTGAAGGTGTATTACGCATGTCTAGGCACTTAGTTTTCGGGACATGCTTAAGATGTACTGCGCATGTCTAGGGACTTAGTTTTTAGATGTCATTTACTCCTACGCTTCCTACTATTCTTTGCCTCTACTAGAGCCTTCTATCTAAAGTGCGTATGGCATTAGCTTTCTTTAGTTATTCTGTATCATATTTGTTTCTACTCCTATATCTTCTAGGTTGTTAGATACATATCGCTTTTGCTAATTCGTTATTTAACATTCACACATTTAGAGTGGTAATAACCTCTGTCATACTCGTATATTTATATTAATTATGTATTATTAATTACTATTTTTATTATTATTGAGTCATTTAGAGATCATGTCTGTACTTCATTTAGATTTTCTTGTAACATTTGCCAGAGCACTTATGAATTTTATACATAGTTTATCTTATTTGCAGTGATATTTTAATAATGTTTTGGATTACTGACTCATATTATTATTGTGTTATAATGAATACATCCTGAAAATCTTTGTATGGATAGTTTACTTATTATATTTTGATTTTTATTTAATTTATTATTTTTCTTAGCGTTTAATACACATTTTTATATACAAGATGACTATATGATGTTTATGGTGCCTAATTATGAAGCTTATTCTAGAGATTTTTGGATACTACTCTCACATGATTGCCTATATTTCCTTACTCTATACACTCAAAAATAGGTTGCAAATTGACACTTCTTATTATCCTACTATGAATTGCTACTTATTGTATACAGAGGGTGGGGAGCTATTACATATATTATCAGTAAATCTTGTCTATAAACTTATTCCTCAGTTTTTTACTTCTAATTGATCCCTGCTAATACTTGGAAATGAGTTGCTTTCTTGTCTGTATATATATGGAGTACAGAACTCCTGTAATAAGATCTTGGGCTTTGAACGCTTATTCAGAAATGATGCATAAGTGAATCCCTCATTTAGTCCTTTAGGGGCTAGGCTTTTCAATCTGTATATCCACTTTGTTTCTTGTTGTTGTAGTTTTTATCAATATTGCCTCCTCTGAGTCCTGCTTTCACTTTTTGTATACCCCAGAATTTAATGGACTGGGTATCTCCTTTGTGTACTGTTTGTATGTGTTTCCCCAATGTTGTGTCCCTTTTGTTCCTAATATCACTCAGATGTTTGGATATTCGTCTCCTCAGTTCCTGGATTGTTTTACCTACGTAGATTTTAGGGCACGTACAGCTTATCATATATACCACTCCTGTGGTCTTACAATTTATATATTCTCTTATTTCATAAGTTCGCTGATCTGTTGGATTGACAAAACAAGCTTTTTTCTCCATCTGGGCGCAGAACACACAGTCACCGCATGGATACGAGCCCCTCGCTGTTAACCAGGTACTTTTATCACTATTATCCTGCCATTGAAAATGGCTATGGACTAGATTTTGCTTCAAATTTGGTCCTTTCCTGTAGGTAATTGCTGGATGCATGGGTAACACTAGTTTTAGATCATCATCTGCTCTAAGTATATTCCAGTGTTTGGCCAGGATGTATTGTATTTTGTTGTGCTCTTTATCATAAGTGCCAATACATCTAATTGTGGGATCTTGTTGGTTGATTTTATCCTTCAGAAGGTCTGCTCTATCAATCGCTTTAGCTTTACGATAGGCCTTATGAAGGATCTTTTTAGGATAGCCTTTGTCCAAAAACGATTATATAGTACTTTGCTTTCTACTTCCAAGGCCTCTTCTGTAGAAGAATTTCTTCTGGCCCTGATGTATTGGCCAAATGGTATCCCTCTTCTTAGGGGAGTGGGTGATAGCTTTGCCACATTAAGAAGCTATTTGTGGAGGTTGCCTTCTTATGCACCATGGTATTTATCTGGCCATCTGATTGAATTTTTATAGTGAGGTCCAAAAAATTTATACTCGTTTTACTAATCTCTGATGTAAATCTAAGACCTATTGTGTTATCTTTCAAATATGATACAAACTCGTGAAATTGTGTTTCTGTACCTTCCCATAAAATCAAAATATCATCTATAAATCGTGCCCAAATTAATATGTGCTGAGTGAGTGAGGTATTGGTGTCTGTGAATACTATCTGTTCCTCCCACCATCCTAAAAATAAATTAGCAAAATTTGGTGCACAAATCGTCCCCATAGCGGTACCGGTCATCTGTAAATAATATTTACCATCATACATAAAATAATTGTGTGTCAATAGGAATTTTAAAAGAGTAAGGATAAATTCATTGTGCTCCCGATATTGTGTTCCCTTAGTGCTCAAAAAATACTCAATGGCTTTTAGTCCCAATTCATGGTCAATACTTGTGTACAGTGCCTCCACATCTAAGCTCGCAATCTAGACACCTTCTTTAACCTGTAAATCCTGTAGTTTTTTAAAGCATCCTTTGTATCCTTAAGATACGATGATAATTCTGGTACAAATGGGGATATAATGGTATCTATATATTGGCTGATCCCTTCACATAGGCTGTCATTCCCTGATACTATAGGTCTACCTGGTATAGGTCTCCTTTCCTTATGAATTTTCGGAGTTGCATAAAATGTCGCTGTCGTTGGCTTAGGGTTAAAAATTGCTTTATATTCTTCTTTTGTTAGTAGTTGTTTTTCAATTGCAGATTGTAGAATACTTTTGAGTTCATTCACATATTTCTCTGTAGGATTACTCACTAATTTTTATATGTTTTAGTATCTTGCAAGAGGGTTAGGACCATTAGATTATAGTCAGATTTATTCATTATGACCACATTCCCACCCTTGTCGGATGGTTTAATTTCTATGTCATTATTCTTTTCAGTTGGTCCAGTGCTTCATCTTCTTCCCTTGACAGGTTGACATACTGCCCCTAGATCGTCTCACCTTCTGAAGGTCCTCAGTCACCAGGTCTACAAAGGTTTGTATGTTACTATATTTCGAGAAGGGAGGGGTAAATGTGGTTCTTGGAGATAGTTTAGAAAAAGGGGCTTGAGGATGAAATCCTTCATTCTCTTCTAGAAGTGTCTCCAGAGTTTGTATTGCCTCCTGTTCTCTCTGTTGAATCACATATGGATCGTTATCTTTATATTTAAATTCTTTGTGTAGGGCCAGTTTCCTGGCAAATATATTTATATCTTTAACTCATGAGAAACAATCAAAGTCTGGGGATGGTACAAATGATAGCCCCTTTTTAAGATTTGTTCTTGTTCTGCACTCAGATTAATTGTTGACAGATAAACAATCTGCATTTTTCTTTTTATATTCCGAATTATCAATGGTTTGTGATTGTACTTGTTGGCTTGCTACACCATTTATTAAATGCCCATTAGGGCTGTACATTATGTTTTGGGTATTTGAAATGTCCATTTGTCCTGATCCTTGGTCTGCATTGCTATTCCTAAAAAGGAGCTGGTATATTTCCTCTGGATCCGAGGATTAATGTCCCTAACGCTTGTGATCCAGAAGGCAATGATGAGGGCATAGATAATGGATTTTCCATATTCTGAGTTCCCCATCTTTTTGATTTGTTTCTGAGACTATATTGGTCTTATTAATTTGCTCACTATTGATGTTAACCAAGGTTTTATTTGGGAAGTTTCTTTCCGATATGGTCCTGTTTTGGGTTTGGATTTACGCTTGGTCCCTGATTTGTGACTATCTGTTTCTGACTCTGAATATTCTGTATCAGAGATATCAGTATATTGCTGTTGTTTATATTGGAAATTTGGTTTGTTCCTTCTCCTTAGAAAAATATTACCTGTTTCAAAATCTCTCTTATCCCGATTATATTTCCTGTGTTTTCTCTCTTTTATTTCACTTTGAAGTGTTTCAATGCTCTTTGCAGCTTATTTTCTAATGTACTGAATTCAACATGGGATTGGAATACTTTTATATCACTAATATTTTTCTCAAGTTGTTGACTAATTCTCTGAAGTGATCTCTTTTCATACTCTAGTATATATGTCTGCATACGTATTGAATTATCAATCAGAAGGGTTTCCCAGCCTTTTATAAACTCAGGATCTTCCTGATGTGAGTTAGGTGTTACATTAATCCTCATTCCTCTATACACAATTTTTTGTTGAACATAAGTTTCTAAACTTGAGATTTCCCAAATTGTGTGTATGTACTTTTTGTAGATTTTATTTATTTCTCTAAACGCAGTATTAACATCCAATATGTTAATAGGAAGCTGTTCGGTTGAAAACACACACTGGGCTTCTGCCAGGAATGTATTTGTGGATATTTGATTGGAAAGAAAGCCTGCCATACTACTGTCCTTCTATTTTATTCAAGTTGTTAGCGTTACCCTTTGGGATAAGCGTGAGAGTTTGCCTTTCTATAAATACATATTATATCACCATTCCCTCCAGTGAGCAGAGGCTATGAATATATTTATTTAATTTTGCTATCTAATGCCTACTCTTGGCTCCTGGACTCCTGGATGTTGTTGCTGACGGTTCATGCGAAGGTCCAGGTGCAGGGCGAGGGGCATCCGGGCTGTCAGTGCATAACACAGGGGAAGGGGAGGCAGTGGTGTGACCCTTAGACCAAGATTGTGGACCCAGGCGTTCGGCCCACTTATTAGTGTGCTTGGATGCCATGTGGCAGATCATGCTGGTGGTGGTGAGGTTGATAGTGTTCACGCCCCAGCACATTTTGGTGTGGCACAGGTTGCAAACTACCACTCTTTTGTCGGCTGCACTTTCCTCAAAAAGCACCATACTACAGATTACCTACCCCTTGGCAAGGTAGATTTAAGCATGGTGGTGCTCCATGTAACGGTTGCAGGCCTATTTGATCTGGCTGACTTCTCCATTTTGTAACCCCACTGCCTCTTCCAGACTGTCGCGGTGCTGCGGATACCTCCCTTTGTACTGCTGTCCTTGCTCGGCTTTTCACCTTCCCATGTTGGGTTAGTGACCTCTTCGTCCACCACCTCCTCTTCCACTTCCTCACTCTGCTCATCCTCCTGACTTCACCTAACCACAACCTCAGTGATTGACAATTGGATCTCATCCTCATCCAACGAGTGAATGAATGATTCCCGTTAAACACTGTCATCTTCTTGAGACTGTGAAGGCTCAAGAGGTTGGGAATCAGGGCACAATATCTCAGGTACCTCTTGAAGGGTGCTTGGTGAGAGAGCCAAACCATGTACTGGCGATGAAAAGAGGTCATGTAAATATCTGAGTATGGGATCACTTTTTGTCTGTAGATGTGGCACAGATTGTTTTACTATCTGCTAAAGACACACTTTTCTGATGCAGGACAGTATTGGTTACAGAAAACGACAGATTTTGGACACTACACTAGGGCCAGATTAATGGAAGTTGTAATATAAACAGTGTTTTTAGATGCAGTTTAGTATTAGATACAAAAACCCACAAAGTTTGGATATTTTACTAGGCCCGGATTAATAGAAGTTGGAATATACACAGTGTTTTCAGATTCAGTTCACCATGGGATACAAAAAAACACATATTTTAGACACTTTACTAGGCCCAGATTAATGCAAGTTGTAATATACACAGTGTTTTCTGAGGCAGAACAGTATTGGTTATAGAACACCACAGATTACGGACACTAGATTTGATCCAGATTGTTAAAGAGTCAGTCTGCGGATGATGTACAGTATATGCCACTATAAAATAAAAATATCTTGCTGCTGTGAAACACACACAGTAGCCCTTAAAAGGATTTTGAGTTCTTTGAAAAGCTTTTGGCATTAAATACAGCAAATTTCTCTCCATGCACAATCTGTCCCTTCCTTAGCACGGATGTCCCTGACACAGCTGTTAAATATATTGTTGATCTAAAACACACACCCACACACACACAGTAGTCCTTAAAAGGATTTTGGGCCTTTGAAAAGCTTTCTGTAGCTAACATCGCTGAATTTTGCTCCCTGCTCTGTCTTTACTTTCCTACGCTCTGCTCTCCCTGTCTATGTCTGAGACGAACATACGTTATCGGGTGCTATATAACACCCGATGACACGTTCCGACCAGCCAATCACTGTTGTGCCAGCAGCTAACATGGCTACTGGCATTACAGTGAGGGCAGTACTTACCTGCACTTTAATGGTTGCTTAAAACCCGCAAAGCGTGCATTTCACTTGAGCATATGCGATACTCGGCCGAGTACCGCCATGTGCCGAGCATAACGATCCTCGAGCTGAACCGATACTCGGACGAGCATGATTGTTCATCACTAGCAGGGATCTGACCCATTAAAGTATAATTTTTGGAGGCTTGGTCCCAACAAGCCACCATTTTTTCTTCCCCATAACACTGTGTGTGTTTAAACACCATCACCCCCTGAAAAGGGACACATTTTCTAAGCTTCCTATTATAAAAAAGCAGAACACATGCAACGGTGCAGTACATTTTTAAATAAGCTGTTAGTTAACACCGTTAAACAGGCATTTACCCATAGCTGCCATTGGGTTCAAAAGCTTAAAAGAGCAAAAATTTCAAAAATATTACAAATAGAGATATTATTTTCCAAAAAATCATAGTCCTAGCGGACTATAAGGTGTTATAAGGACATTTTGGGGCAATTGGAGCAGATTTGATTTAAATTAAATCGATTTGGGCCTGAACTGAACTTTTAGAAAAATGTGCTACTTCGGACACAAGCACATCTTAAGAAGTTCTCTAATCTCTGGGGCCCACTCATATCATGACTGGAGCTCTGTTGTCATTTATTGGCTAACTGTTAAAGAAAAAGTATCTTGTGTATGATCACCTTTATTGTTTATGATTTTGCGCTCTAGAAATTGGTTATGAACAGTTTTATTATATAATTCCCATTAGACTTCTATAGAACCTCCATGGAGTTGATTAAGAGGAACCTTGTCAGAATTTGTATATAAATATGAGGAGTTACGATGCTCTGTGGATGTATAAGGAAAAATATATGTGTGCTTCATCCCACCTACAGTAGTACAGGTTCTTACATTAAATGGTGAGTGCTGGAAGCTTGCTCTATTGTTGTGGTAGGCATTAACATCCAGCTCATTGTCTTCAGACCTGGAGTCAGATTTTCAGAATGATTTAGTGAACCAGTAGAAGACAAATCTTTTTTGATCATGCTTGATGTCAGTCTATTGATTACAGACCAATTGTAAAGGTAACTCTGTTGATCTGGTTGAGGTGATGATGTCACATCGACAACACATGACCGCTACATGAAATCACTGGCCTCAAGGAGTCCACTGCTGAGTCCAGTAGTTTACTGCAGCGGTAATGTGTTGTCGATGTGATGTCACCACTGCAACAAGGTCAAAATAGCATAAGCAGGAGAACAAAGTTGCCGGCGAGGGATCTGCTAGGTAAGTAATGGTCTATTTTTATGTTTTTATTTTTATTTTAGCCACTCGTCCCCTTTAATTACATAGTTACAGAGTAAAATAGTTTATAAGGCTGAAAAAAGACATTTGTCCATCTGATTTGTCCTGTTATCCTACAAGTTGATCCAGGGGAAGGCAAAAAAACTCCCTGTCAGGTAGAAGCTAATTTTCCTCATTTTACAGGGAAAAAATCCTTCCGGACTCCAATCAGGCAATCAGAATAACTCCCTGGATCAACGACCCCTCTCTAGTAACTATAGCCAGTAATATTATTACACTCCAGAAATACATCCAGGCCCCTCTTAAATTCCTTTATTGTACTCACCATCACCACCTCCTCAGGCAGAGAGTTCCATAGTCTCACTGCTCTTACCATGAAGAATCATCCTCTATGTTTGTGTGTAAACCTTCATTCCTCCAGACGCAAAGGATTTCCCCTCATTACAGTCACAGTCCTGGGGATAAATAGATGATGGGAGTGATCTCTGTACTGACCCCTTATATATTTATAAATAGTTATTAGATCTCCCCTCAGTCGTCTTTTTTCTAAAGTGAATAACCCTAGTTTTGATAACCTTTCAGGGTACTGAAGTTGCCCCATTCCAGTTATTGCTTTAGTTGCCCTCCTCTGAACCCTCTCCAGCTCTGCTATGTCTGCCTTGTTCACAGGAGCCCAGAACTGTACACAGTATTCCATGTGTGGTCTGACTCGTGATTTGTAAAGAGGTAGGACTATATTCTCATCACGGTCATCTATGCGTCTTTTGATGCAACCCATTATCTTATTGGCCTTGGCAGCACCTGCCTGACACACGTTTCTACAGCTTAGTTAGCAGTTCACTAAAATTCCTAGGTCATTTTCCATGTCAGTGTTACCGAGTGTTTTACCATTTAGTATGTACGGGTGACTTGCATTATTCCTTCCCATGTGCATAACTTTACATTGTCAGTTTTAAACCTCATCTGCCATTTCTCTGCCCAAGCCTCCAATCTATCCAGATCTCTTTGTAGCAGTATTGGAAACATTTCTGTATAACTGTTTCATTTTGATAAATTTTGTTCTTGAATAGTTATTTTTTTTTTTATGTTTAGCTCATCTGAAAACACAATTAAAGGTTCAGAATGTAAAAGAAAGAGTAACTGGTAATGTACCATAAGTTACTTATATTTGAGATTAGGAGTGATTCTGTGCTTTTATTTCTTAGTGCTGTCATTATGCAACTAATTGTGAATTGATCCCAATCTCATGGATCTTATGTTCTTTTTCTAAATGCAGACAAACAATATGTCGGCTGTCACAGAGTTTATACTGTTAGGATTTCAAGCCAATCAGACTGCAAGAATGATAATGTTCTTGCTGCTTCTTGTGGTATATTGTGCTACACTTTCTATGAATCTCCTGATCATCACCCTGGTGTCAACAAACAAGAACCTCCACACTCCAATGTACTTCTTAATCTCACAACTCTTTATTAATGACATCCTATTGACCACAGATATTTCTCCCAATACACTTCACATCCTACTGAATAATGGGGCGAAAATTACTTTTATTGGCTGTATCACTCAGCTTTATTTTTTTGGCGCCTCAGAGGCATTTGAATGTCTCATCCTCACAGTGATGTCCTATGACAGATATGTGGCCATTTGTAACCCCCTCCGCTATACTGCTATCATGACAACTACATATTGTGTGAAATTGGTCGTCACCTCTTGGTTGGCTGGAATTTCCAGTATGATGATTACCTTTATTACAACATGGATGCAAAACTTTTGTGGACCAAACACCATTGACCATTTCTTCTGTGATCTTGTTCCCCTATTAGAACTTTCCTGTTCAGATACCTACATTGTTCAGTTGGATTCCTATTTACTGGGCATTCTTTTAGTATTTATCCCCACAATAATAATTTTATTTTCATATACACAAATTATTGTCACCATTTTAAGGATCCCATCCAGTACTGGTAGACAGAAAGCCTTCTCCACCTGTAGCTCCCACCTCATTGTGGTCTCCATCTTCTACTGGACTTTGTTTGGAGTTTATGTTCTACCAACAAAAGGGAAAACTTTACGTATCAATAAGATCCTCTCTCTTCTGTACACTGTATTTACCTCTTTGATCAACCCCATTATATACAGCCTAAAGAACAATGATATTAAGAAGGCCTTACTTGAACATATTTATACTAGAGCGGCATTTAAATCTATATAATTCATCCAATATCCATACCATCATGATCTATTACCTTGCCTATGACGTAACTTGAATGGAGACTGAGATTTTTCCGGGATTTTAATATTCATGACCCATCCTCAAGGTAGGTCAATGCCATCAATATCAGATTGGTGGGGGTTCCGACACCCAACATCACCACGGATTAGCTGTCTACCTGCATGCGAGATTGCAGCGGTAAGCCCGAGTAACTAACAGCCCCCCATTCACTTCTATAGGACAGCCCTTCAAAGTGTAGAACGCAGAGCCGGCCCATAGAAGTGAATGGGACGGCTTAGTTACACCTGCTCACGGATGCAATGTTGACGGTGAGCAGGTAAACAATGGAGGGAAGGCAGCGGACTTCTCTTCAACCAGCTGATCGGGCGATACCTCTGCTAATCTGATATTGATGAACTACCCTGAGGATGGGTCATCAATATTAGCCCCTTCATGCATTAACACATACATGCATGTGAGGGAAGCAGCTTCTGCCGCATCCTCACGTGCATGTACGTGATGTGTTTTTCCTTCGGCACCCTCCCGATCAGCAGCAGGTGACTGGCTGTTACTGATATCCGGCCCCTGCTGCATCCACCATTTCACATGTCGCAGTCAGTGCTGACTTCGGAATGTGCAGGGTTTGCAGAGGGCTCCCTCTGACTCCATCGGTTCCCCAGTACTGCGCTGACAGGTGGCCGGTGGTTGCCATGGCAGCCCTGATGCATTACACAGTAATCGGGGCCTGCCAACTATGGAAGCCCAGTAGATCCAGCCTGAGGGCTGTGTCTCCTAGGCACCAGTCAGTGTCTCAATGTGTAAGACGCCAACAGTTCAATTCAGTATATTACAGAATGTATTATACTGAATTGAAACAGGGATCAAACACTGAAGAGGTGAACTCCCACAGTGGGACAAAAAAAAAAAGTAAAAAAAAAAAAGAATGTTTTTTTTATAATAAAAAAATGAAAGTTTCAAATAAAAAAGCCCCCTCATTATAAAATAGTCTATAAATAAAAAACAGACATATTAGGCATTGTCGAGTCCATAAGGACGTTCTCTATAAAAATGTCACAAAATCTACCACCTCAGATAAATGCCATAAAAAAATAAAAATAAAAACTGAGCAAAAAATGCAGTTTTTTTGTCAACTTGCATCACAAAAAGTGTAATTTCAAGCGATCAAAAAGTAATATGTACTCCAATATAGTACCAAACTGTCATCTCTTCCTGCAAAAAACGAGCCGCTATATAGGACTGTTAAACGATAGGCCTTTCAGAAAATGGAGACAATAAAACATGATTTTTTTTCTTCAAAAATGCTTTTATAATATAAAACGGAAATAAATTTTAAAAAGTAGACATAATATGTATCTCCACGTCAGTAATGACCTGCACTATAAAAATATTATATGACTTACCCCTAAGGTGAACACCATAAAAAAATTAAAACTGTGTCACCTTTTATCACAAAAAGTTAAATACCAAGCGATTAAAATGTCATATCCCACCCAAAAAAGTACCAATCATACTGTTGTCTCTTCTTGCAAAAAATGAGCCCCTAGATAGTACAATTGCCCCCAAAAAAATAAAAATATTGCTTTCAGAAAATGGAGATGCTAAAACATGATTTTTTCAAAAATGTTTTTATTGTGTAAAACTGAAACACATAAAAAGTAGACATATTAGGTATTGCCGCGTCTATAACAACCTGCTCTATAAAAATCACATGATCTACCCCTCAGTTGAATACTGTTTAAAAATATAAAACCTGTGCTAAAATAGCCATTTTTTTAAACCTTGCCCCAAAAAAGTGATAAAAATCATATGTACCCAAAATGTCAGATCTTCCTGCAAAAAGAGCCCTTGCACAAGACAATCTGCAGAAAAATAAAAGAAATGTAGCTTTCAGCTTTATTTTTGTTTTAAAAAATGCTTTATTATGTAAAACTGAAACAACAAAAAATACACATATTTGGTATTGTTGTGTCCGTATCAACCTGTTATATAAAAGCAAAACATGATCTGTAAAAAGTGTAATATTAAGCAATCAAAAATCATATATACCTCAAAATATTAACAGTAAAACTGTCACCCATAGTTTACAAAATGGGTGCCACTTTTTGGGAGTTTCTACTCAAGGGGTCTTAAAGTATGACATCTGCCCTCTGTTAACATGTGGTGCTCCTTTCCTGCTGCACCCTGCAGTGTGCCCGTACATCAGTTTACGACCACGTATGAGGTGTATCTGTAAAAGCAGAATCAAGGTAATAAATATTGAGTTTTGTTTGGCTGTTAACCCTCAATGTGCTGAAGAAAAAAGAAAATGAAAAAAATGGGAAAATAATAGCATTATTTAATACAAAATTCTCAGTAGAAGGTCAATTGAGGGTTAAAAAAATATAATAATTAACTCACCTCCTCCAATTGATCGCATAGCTGCCGGTGTCCTGTTCTTTCTTCAGGACCTGTGGTGACATCACTGTGCTCATCACAAGGTCCAATCACATGGTCCATCACCATGGTGATGGACCATGTAATTGTACCATGTGATGTGATGTCACCACTAGAGATGGCCCGAACTATTCGCCAGCGAACATAGCTTGTTCGCGTCCACCGCGGCGGGCGAACATATTCGATGTTCGCGTTCGCCCCTATACTTTATCATTGAGCAAACTTTGACCCTGTACCTCACAGTCAGCTGACACATTCCAGCCAATCAGCATACCCTCCCTCCCAGACCCTCCCACCTCCTATCTAAACGCAAGGACAGCATCCATCTTATATTCATTCTGAAGCTGCAGTGTTAGTAATTGTAAATCGCAATGCGATTAATATAACCTGTATTATTCGCATTGCAATTACAACTTAGATCTGAGTTCCTAATGGTTGTATTGCTAGAATATAATGAAGATAACGAATATAGCGCTATATTCTCAATCTCCGTTATATTCTAGCAATACAACAACCATTAGGAACTCAGATCTAAGTTGAATTTGCAATGCGATTAATATAACCTGCATTAATCGCATTGCGAATTCAACTTAGAGCTGAGTTCCTAATGGTTGTATTGCTAGAATATACGTTATATTCTAGCAATACAACCATTAGGAACTCAGCTCTAAGTTGTAATCGCAATGCGAACAATACTTACAATTATTAATCGTATACGCTTTGCGAATCCATTTGATGCCTCTATTTGATTGTATATGACGGTTGACTATGACTACCACCAACGTTCTGCTGCCTCCAAAGCAAGATATCTGAACCCCCCAGGGCTAAATTCTCAATCTTCGTTATATTCTAGCAATACAACCATTAGGAACCCAGCTCTAAGTTGAATTCGCAAATATGATGTCCTGAACTATTCAGCGGCGAACAGTTCCCAGCGAACATAGCTTGTGCGCGTTCGTCGCGGCGGGCGAACATATGCGATGTTCGGTCCACCCTCTATTCGTCATCATTGAGTAAACTTTGACCCTGTACCTCACAGTCAGCAGACACATTCCAGCCAATCAGTAGCATACCCTCCCATCTCCTGGACAGCATCCATTTTAGATTCATTCCGAAGCTGCAGTTTTAGTGAGAGGAGGGACAGTGTAGCTGCTGCTGATTTAATAGGGAAATCGAAAGCTAGGCTAGTGTATTCAGTGTCCACTCCAGTCCTGAAAGACTCATCTGATCTCTGCTGTAAGGACAGCGTCCTGACAACACCCCAAAAAGCCCTTTTTAGGGCTAGTACATCAGTCTCCCTCCCAGACCCTCCCACCTCCTATCAAAAAGCAAGGATGGCATCCATCTTAGATTCCTTCTGAAGCTGCAGTGTTAGTAGTTGTAATCGCAATGCGATTAATATAACCTGCATTATTCGCATTGCGATTACAACTTTTTTTGTGTGAAAATTTTATGTTAGCGACATCTCTAGTCACCACAGGTCCTTTAGCCGGCATCTCATGATTAAAGAAGAAAGAAGAGATCGGCAACTAAGCAATTAAGTGCATAAGGTGAGTTGATTTTTTTTTTTATTTTTTGCCCCACAATGCACATTTTACTAAGCATTCTGTATTGAGGGAAAATAATAAAGATTTGGTCCCCATCCCCATCGTCTCCTAGCAACCATGCATGAAAATCGCACTGCATCCGCACTTTATTGATGATAATTGCGATTTTCACGCAGCACCTATCATTTCTATGGGGCTTGCGTTGAGTGAAAAAACGCAGAATATAGAGTATGTTGCTATTTGAACCAACCCACAAGTGATGCAGGAAAATCACCGCTCATCCGCACAGCCCCATTGAAATGAATGGGTCCTGATTCAGTGCCGGTGCAATGCGTCAACATACTCGCCCGTGTGAAAGGGGCCTTAGATGCATGATGATTAAACCATTCGCTCGCTTGTTTTAGCTCAATCTCTACGTTCTAATATCTTTGGGTTGATTTTTTTATTTGGAGCTTGGACTTGGTGATTTGTGGAAAGTAGTAAAATAAAAGTCTTTGCAGGTTTCCTAGATGCCTGGGAGGGTGAGGAGGCAGGCCTCACTGCACACTACGCTCTGCCATATACCATATACTACACATTAGGGAGTTTTGCTGTCAGGCTGCTCAGCCATGAGGGCATATCGAAGGCGGGATGACATCATTACCATATATTCTAGAGCAGTGTGATGTGAGGCCCCAACCCCTCACACCCCCAGGCAGCTCTGCAAGTGACTGTAATCAGACATAGTAGATCTAGTTGCAAGAAGCAGGAGAAGCCCTTTAATATTACCAGCAGATTGAGTTGATATATTGATGCAGAACATGTTGTTATTGGTGGACATTTCTATTGCTCACGGTATGGGATCATTTTATACTATTATTAGTATTCAAGAGTAGGGTTGCACAAATCCGAACTATAAAGTCCGGGTTCGTACCGAACATTAAGGTTTTTCGCACCCGAACCCAAACATATATATAAAAGTTCGGGTTCGTTGTTCAGCGATTTCTTCCAGATTTTTGAAAGGCTGCAGGGCAGCCAATCAACAAGCGTTTCACTACTTTGCCCTAAGAACCCATAACAGCCATGCCTACTATTCGCATGGGTGTGATTGGCCAAGAAACTGAAAAATAAGGGGGGTGCAAATCTAAAACATAACATTTAATTCATTAGTTAAAATGCGAAAAAGTTGACGCTCTTATTAGATTAATGATCAGCATAATATGTTCCATTCGGGCAACATCAAAGCTCGATCAAAGCAACAAAATCATTGCCATATCAAAGGAGAGACAATTCAGGGTAGAAAGGATGCCAATCATAGCCAATGTCCTGGAAATCAAACATACCAACATAAGTTATGTTAATGGCATGTGTGGCCCTAGAACAACCCTACTTGGCCTGTCGGTCCCTAAGCCTGTTAACAGTGTCCTGTCCCGCAAGGGGCAGCACCGTTACGGATCCTGTCCCTGGACACCCTGCCCCTAGTTAAATGGGACAAGAAAACTCTCCTGACACAAGTAACAGATTCTTATCAATGGAGCAGCCACGTTTCTCCTGCATATGGTTCAGGAGCCTATAAATAAAACAGGCCTCCTAGATTAATCTAAAGAAAATAGTGGTACTTATCGAATGACGTTTTCACGTATGTCACTCCATCTCACGGTATTCCCAGCCTGCTTGTGCAAACCCGGCGCGTTTCATCTCAAGTCAGGCACGCTGAGTAGCCCAAAGACTCATCAGGGGCATAAGGCCACCACCGGACAAAGGAGTCAGATAGTTCAACGCCTTTATCACAAAATAACCTATATGACGTATGGTCCAAATGAGGTATCGAGGAGCTCTTGCAGGGACCGGTATGTCCCGTGCACCCGTTTAGAAGGATTGTGCTCCATTGGATAATCCTTCTAAACGGGCGCACGGGACATACCGGTCCCTGCAAGAGCTCCTCGATACCTTATTTGGACCATATGTCATATAGGTTATTTTGTGATAAAGGCGTTGAACTATCTGACTCCTTTGTCCGGTGGTGGCCTTATGCCCCCTGATGAGTCTTTGGGCCACTCAGCGTGCCTGACTTGAGATGAAACGCGTCGGGGTTTGCACAAGCAGGCTGGGAATACCGTGAGATGGAGTGACATACGTGAAAACGTCATTCGATAAGTACCACTATTTTCTTTAGATTAATCTAGGGAGGCCCGTTTTATTTATAGGCTCCTGAACCATATGCAGGAGAAACGTGGCTGCTCCCTTGATAAGAATCTGTTACTTGTGTCAGGAGAGTTTTCTTGTCCCATTTAACTAGGGGCAGGGTGTCCAGGGACAGGATCCGGTAACGGTGCTGCCCCTTGGACAGGACACTGTTAACAGGCTTAGGGACCGACAGGCCAAGTAGGGTTGTTCTAGGGCCACACATGCCATTAACATAACTTATGTTGGTATGTTTGATTTCCCAGGGACATTGGCTATGATTGGCATCCTTTCTACCCTGAATTGTCTCTCCTTTGATATGGCAATGATTTTGTTGCTTTGATCGAGCTTTGATGTTGCCCGAATGGAACATATTATGCTGATCATTAATCTTATAAGAGTGTCAACTTTTTCGCATTTTAACTAATGAATTAAATGTTATGTTTTAGATTTGCACCCTCCTTATTTTTCAGTTTTTTGCGTCTTCTATTGGGTAGCAAGTGGCCACTTGTCGTATAAGGACTTATAGGCCACGGAGGTAGATTTTTTATTATTTTTTGTGATTGGCCAAGAGCTGCATGTGACCCAGCCTCTATTTAAGCTGGAGTCATGTAGCACCGCACGTCACTCTGCTCTTCTCAGAGTAGAGATAGGATGCAGCTGCTGTGAGAGCGAGATTAGGGAAGAGTTCTGTTGAACTTGGTGGTGTTAACTCTTTAAACTACAGCAATTATTGAGGGGACTATGCTACATATTTGTACCCAGCACTGAGCCCAGTGATACTGCAAAATAATTTTGAATCATGTTACTGAGGTGGGGGTCAGCGGCCATTTTAGCAACTGCAGTTTCCTTGGAACTGCATGTGACCTGCATGTGTGCCAGCCTCCAGGTCAAGTCCGCCTACATTACCTATTTTATGATTTTGGGGTGACTTAGTGCATTTCAGTAGTTGGGGGAATAAACTTGTACTGTCGTACCACAGATAACGTTTGCATACACCGCTGAAAAAACTGTTTTATAATTTTTGGGGTGACCTACCGCGTTTCTGTAGTTGGGTTAATAAACCCGTATTGTTGTTCCACAGAGCAGTTTGGCATACAACACACAAGAACAAATATTAAATTTTGCAGTGACATAATGCATTCCTGTAGTTTGTTGCAAAAAAAAAAAAATGGTTTTGTGCTACATAGCAGATTTGAGGCCTACCCTGTATTTCAGTCGTTTTAAGTAACCTGTGGAATTCTGCATTTACAAAGTTGGTTGCAAACACACCGGTTTTGTGGTAGATAGCACATTTGCAGTGTACGCTGCGTTTCTGACAGTCAAATAAAACCGTCAACTTCTGCTTTTACATTGTTGGTTTGAAAAATCGAATTTTTGGTGATAGTGAAGTAATTGTATTGAATTGCTCCGTTACACTGTTCAGTGACCTAAAGAAATGTATTCTGTTTATGACACGGGCACTGCCCTACTGTTAGTGAACTTAATTGCTGACTATTGGCAGTTAAATTGACACCTGAGATAAACCATCTGTTAGTTATTTGGGTGAACGCAAATAATGAGGAGAACATCAAATAAGGGACGTGGGCATGGTCGTGGTGGTGTTGGTGGAGCTCCTGTTGCTGTGAGAGGACGTGGTCGTTCAACACCAGCTATAGGTCCAAGTCAAACACCTTCCTCAGGCTTGAGTAGGCGACCGAATCTGCTGCGTTATTTGGTAGGCCCGAATGCCGCTGTCACGACACGGGAAGTAGGGAGAAAGTGCACCCACCTGACTGCCACCCCAACCCTGTCCCTGCCTACTTGCACTACCCGCCCTAGGCGACGGGGCGCAACTGGGCGCCGGTCCCTAACTTGCGTAAGTGCAGAGCAGAGAGGACAGGAAGGAGACAGAGAGCGGAGACAAGATGCTCCCGCAGGAAGCGGACGGGAGGAGAGGAGCGAATACAGGCGAAATCTCCCACAAGGGAAGACAACAGGAGGTCAAACGAGCAGAGGTCAGTCCAAGAGGTTGCGTCAAAAACCGAGAGACAGAGGCAAGAGACAAATCCAATAACGAGCCGAGGTCAAATCCAGGAGGCAGCGAAAGTACAAGGAGCAGGCGGTAGATAGGTCAGGGGACGGTCACTGGTCAAATCCAAAGGTCAAACACAAGCAATAAAAAATGGACACAGCCTGAGTGAGTAATTACAGGCAACCTGTGGTCAGCAGGCTGCCTGTTAATATAGTGGAGGAAAGGGATCATGTGACCTGGTCAGCGTCACATGACCCCCTCTCCCTGCTACTAGCCGAGCGCCGAGTACTCATTTCAGCACTCAGCTCTACTTGGTTCCCATGGCGACGGAGATGCCGAGCAGCCGGAGGTGCAGCCGGGCGCAGCGAGCGTCCCTCCTGCAGTGATATCAGGGGCCGGCGGCGGCGCGGGAGAGCGGTAGCCCGCTGCCTGCCTCCCGTGACAGTACCCCCACCTCCACGGGGGGCCTCTGGACTCAAGCATTGTGGACGAGGCTTCTCCGGGTGTTTCCGGTGAAACTCCGCAATCAGCCTGGAAGCGTGCATCTTGGATCTGGGCACCCAGGATCTCTCTTCAGGTCCAAAGCCCTTCCAATGGACCAGGTATTGAAAGGAATTTCTAACCTTTCTAACATCAATGATTCTCGAGATGACGAACTCCTCCTGACCCTCAACCTCCACAGGTGGCGGAGGCTTTTTAGAAGGAACCACGGGTGACACATATCTCTTGAGTAACGATTTATAAAATACATCATGGATACGAAGGGAGTCAGGTAATTTCAACCTAAAAGATACCGGGTTAACAACCTCAACAATAGCATATGGTCCTATGAAACACAAAGAGAATTTCCTGGAGAAATGTTTCAAGGAAAGATTCTTAGTCGACAATCATACCTTGTCGCCGACCGCAAAATCCATCCCCTTGGACCGTTTCTTATTTGCCTGTTGACGCTGCATCTCCTGGGCTTTTTCCAGGTTGGCTTGAACCTGTGCCTAGACTGTGCACAGTCTAGAGGTAAAAGAGTCTGCCTGCGGGTTGAGTGAGGAAACAGGGGAACTCGATCCAAAACGGGGATGAAAGCCCTTATTACAAAAAAAGGAGATACCCCCATGGACGAATTAACCCGATTGTTGATGGCAAACTCTGCCAACGGAAGGTATCTCACCCATAGAAGCTGATTGTGTGAAACATAACATCTGAGAAAGAGTTCCACTGCCTGATTCAAACGCTCCGTCTGCCCATTAGTCTCAGGATGGAAGGCAGAAGAGAAGGATAACGAGATCTCGCACCTTTGACAAAAGGCTCTCCAGAACTTAGCAACAAACTGAACGCCCCTATTAGAAACGATATTCTCAGAAAAACCATGCAACCATACGACATGTTCAATAAACAAAGATGCTAAGGTCTTCGCATCAGGGAGCTTACTCAAGGGAACAAAATGTACCATCTTGCTAAAACGATCAACCACTACCCAAACCACTGACTTCCCCTCGGAGGGGGGCAGGTCAGAAATAAAATCCATGGAAATGTGTGAACATGGCCTTCTGGGAATGGGTAGAGGTTGTAGTTCACCGACGGGCTGGGTCCTCGGGGTATTAGATCTAGCACATACCTCACAAGCCAAAACATAAGACTGAACATCCTTAGACAGGGTGGGCCAGCAAAAAGATCTCAATAGCAACTCCTTGGTGGCAGAGATACCTGGATATCCGCACAGAACTGAGTCATGACACTCACCCAAAAGTCGAAAACAAAGGTGCCCAGGGACAAACAACTTATCTGAAGGTGTCTCTGAAGGAGAAAGTTGCTGAGCTCGTAGGATCTGTGAGGAAAGGTCCGAGGATATCGCTGCCACAATGATGCCAGCCGGCAAGATGGATTCCGGACGGGTGTCAGAAGGCTGGACAGCATTAAAACTTCGGGACAAGGCATCTGCTTTGGTATTTTTACTTCCTGGTCTGAAAGTAACAGAGAAGTTAAAACGAGTGAAGAACAGGGCCCACCTAGCTTGTCTAGGATTAAGACAAGAGATGAACGAACTTCAAAAATTAGTTCGGCGTTCGGCTTGGGGTAATCGCCGCATTCCGTTATGGATTCCACTACCGCGGACTATCCTGGCATATGGAATCCATGAGGCGGCTTCCACGAACTCGAACTTTGGAAAGCCGAAGGACCTGGGGTGATGTCACCATCATGTGATCAGTGCAGGGGCATGGCTCAGCACTGGATTTGATCCAGTACTGAGCCACGCCCCCTGCACTGATCACATGACGGTGACGTCACCCCAAGTCCTTCGGCTTTTCCAAATTTCTGGTTCGTGGAAGCCGCCCCTTATGGATTCCATATGCCGGGATAGTCCGCGGTAGTGGAATCCATAACGAGATGCAGCGATTACCCCAACCCGAACACAAACAAATTTTTGAAGTTCGCTGATCTCTAATTAAGACGTTTGGCTGACTCGAGAAACACTAAATTCTTATGATCCGTGAGAACAGTAACACAGTGTTTGGCCCCTTCCCAAAAATGCCTCCACTTTTCAAATGCCCATTTAATGGCTAATAACTCGCGGTTCCCAATATCGTAATTTCTCTCCGTGGGAGAAAACTTGCGAGAAAAGAATGCACAAGGTCTCAAATTCGTTAAGTTGGCAGATCCCTGGGAGAGGACGGCCCCCACGCCATCCTCTGAGGCATCCACCTCCACCACAAAAGGTTCCTCCGAATTCGGCTGAATCAAAACTGGGGCCCTTTGTAAACACGCCTTCAGAGTCTCAAAAGCTTGGCAGGCTTCAGATGACCAGTTAACAAGATCAGACCCCTTCTTGGTCATATCGGTAAGGGGCTTAGCAATGACAGAGAAATTTTTAATGAATTTTCGGTAATAATTAGAGAATCCTAAAAAGCGTTGCAGTGCCTTTAAGGAAGAAGGTCTTACCCAGTCTTGAATAGCCTGAACCTTAACAGAATCCATCTTGAAGGAATACTGAGTAAGAATATACCCGAGATAGGGAATCTCTTGTACTCCAAACACACATTTCTCAAATTTAGCAGACAGATGATTCTCTCTGAGGATCTTGAGGACCACTCTAAGATGAGAAACATGGGTCTCCCAGTCAGAAGAAACAAACAGAATATCATTGAGATAGACAATCACAAATCTGCCAATAAACTCCCTGAAAATGTCATTCATAAAGTTCTGGAAGACTGCGGGGGCATTACAGAGACCGAAAGGCATGACCAAATACTCAAAGTGTCCCTCAGGAGTGTTAAAAGCCGTTTTCCACTCGTCTCCCTCCTTGATACGGATAAGGTTATTAGCCCCTCTCAAGTCGAGTTTAGAAAACCAAGAGGCCCCCAAGACCTGGTTGAATAAGTCAGGAATCAACTGGATGGAATATTGATTCCTGATAGTGATCTTATTCAACTTACTATAGTCTATGCAAGGTCTGAGACCACCATCTTTTTTCTTAACGAAAAAGAAGCCTGCTCACAGGGGGGAAGTGGAAGGCCTAATATGCCCCTTCTTGAGACTTTCCTGAATATAATCTCTTACGGCACTGCGCTCGGGACCAGAAAGATTGTAGATTCGCCCCTTAGGAAATCTAGACCCAGGAACCAACTCAATAGCGCAGTCATAAGACCTATGGGGAGGAAGCTTTTCCACCTCGGAAGTGGAAAAGACATCATGGAAGTCAGCAATAAAGTGAGGAATAGCCTCCAGAGATAACCCTGCTTGAACAATCGTTAAACAGGAACTACAGTTAGGACCCCATTTCTCCAACTCGCCCGTATTCCAGTTAATGACCGTCTTATGTTGCTGAAGCCAGGGCAAGCCCAGGACCACCTGAACCGGTGAATTTTCTAAGACAAAGAAAGAACATCTCTATGAGTGACAAACCCCCACAGACAAAGTAACCTCGGGAGTATGGAACTTAACCGTGCCCCCAACAGGGGGTAGAGTCGATAGCGACCACATGGATGTGGGTGGACAACCTTAGTACTGGGATCCCCACTCGTTTCACAAAGTTAAGGTCGAAAAAACTAAATGCTGAACCGGAATCCACAAAAGCATTACCTGAACCCTTAAAGACCCCGAAGGCAATAGAGACAGGCAACAACAGTTTTTTCCTTACCACCTCCGGGAGTACCTTGTCCTTGGGTCCCTCAGATTTGGACAATCTTCCGGCAGGAGGAATCTTGGGACACTGACGGACCCAGTGGTCAGACTCGCCACAGTAAAAGCAAGACCCCCGACGATGATGAAGTTCCCTTCGCGTCATCCCTAGCTGTATAGGTTCCTCCATCTGGGCCTCCAAGCTGGGTTGGACAGGAGAGGCTTCAGGTCTGGGAAGACTGTGATAAGAAAGCAAATGTTCCCGCTGTCTCTCTCGAATGCGTCTGTCCAGCCTAATAGCTAAGGTCATGGTCTCCTCTAAAGAGTCAGGACTGGGGTAACAGACCAGCATGTCTTTTAATTTCTCCGACAACCCTGATCTAAACTGGCATTTAAGTACCGGTTCGTTTCAACCCGAGGGATGCACCACTTGCGGAACTGGGTGCAGTAGTCCTCCACGGGTAAATCCCACTGGGTAAGGGCATTCAAGTTGGACTCAGCTACATGTGCTCGGTCTGGCTCATTGTAGAGAACCCCTAGTGCATGAAAAATGCATCAACCGAAGTCAGACTAGGAGAATCAGGCGGCAAGGAAAAGGCCCTCTTCTGGGGTCACCCAGAAGAAGAGAGATGATAATCCCAACTCTCTGCTGGTCAGGACCAGAGAAGTAAGACCGTAATCGAAAATACAGTTTGCAACTCTCTCTGAATGCTAAAAAGTCTTACGGTCCCCGAGAATCGCTCGGGTAATTTCACATGCGGTTCCGCCTGAAGAGTGGCAGGGGCAGGAACAGGGGGTGCTCTGACGGATTACTGTGCATGTAACCTCTCCCTAATTCCTGGACAATTTGGGCTAGACCCTGCACATGCTCAGTGAGACTCTATAGAGGGTCCATAATAAGGGCCTGTAATTCTGTCACGACACGGGAACTAGGGAGAAAGTGCACCCACCTGACTGCCACCCCAACCCTGTCCCTGCCTACTTGCACTACCCGCCCTAGGCGCCGGGCGCAACTGGGCGGCGGTCACTAACTTGCGTAAGTTCAGAGCAGAGAGGACAGGAAGGAGACAGAGAGCAGAGACAAGGGAAGATGCTCCCGCAGGAAGCGGACGGGAAGAGAGGAGCGAATACAGGCGAAATCTCCCACAAGGGAAGACAACAGGAGGTCAAACGAGCAGAGGTCAGTCCAAGAGGTTGCGTCAAAAACCGAGAGACAGAGGCAAGAGACAAATCCAATAACGAGCCGAGGTCAAATCCAGGAGGCAGCGAAAGTACAAGGAGCAGGCGGTAGATAGGTCAGGGACGGTCACTGGTCAAATCCAAAGGTCAAACACAAGCAAGAAAAAATGGACACAGCCTGAGTGAGTAATTACAGGCAACCTGTGGTCAGCAGGCTGCCTGTTAATATAGTGGAGGAAAGGGATCATGTGACCTGGCCAGCATCACATGACCCCCTCTACCTGCTACTAGCCGAGCGCCGAGTACTCAGCTCAGCGCTCAGCCCTACTTGGTTCCCATGGCGACGGAGATGCTGAGCAGCTGGAGGCGCAGCCGGGCGCAGCAAGCGTCCCTCCTGTAGTGATATCAGGGGCCGGCAGCAGCGGGAGAGCGGAAGCCCGCCGCCCGGCTCCCGTGACAGCCGCTCTACGAATGGTGAAGCCAGAACAGGTACAGGCGCTAGTAGATTGGGTGGCTGACAGTGTCTCCAGTACCTTTACATTGTCTACCATTGCTGAAAGCTCAGAGTTGGCACCTGCAGCCCATGCCCATCACTCTGTCACCTCACCCCTTGCAAATCAGCCAAGCAATCTGAGCCCCAAGTCATGCAGCAATCTCTTATGCTCTTTGATGACTCTGCTGGCAAAGTTTCCCAGGGCAATCCACATGGCAGTGCCCCAGAAGTGGAAGAGATTTAGTGCACCCTTGCCCAACCACTTATGTTGCAGGATGAGGACATGGGAAGACCACCGCAGCACGTCTCTGATGATGACGAAACACAGGTGCCAACTGCTGCGGCTTTCAGCGGTGTGCAGACCGACAATGAGGACAGGGGTAAAGACTGGGTGGAAGACGATGTTGAGAACGATGAGGTCCTACACCCCAAAATATACAACTTAACTCAGCCCCCCTAGCTTAAACACCCTTAATGACCAGAACACTTTTTACAATTCTGCACTACGCTAATTTCACAGTTTATTGCTCGGTCATACAACTTACCACCCAAATGAATGTTACCTCCTTTTCTTCTCACTAATAGAGCTTTCACTTGGTGGTATTTCATTGCTGCTGACATTTTAATTTTGTTTGGTATTAATCAAAAATGACCGACATTTTTTGCAAAAAAATTACATTTTTCACTTTCTGTTGTAAATTTTTTCTAAAAAAACTACATTTCTATATAAATTTTTCTCAAAATTTATTGTTCTACGTGTCTTTGATTAAAAAAAATCCAATAAATGTATATTTATAGGTTTCGGTAAAAGTTATAGTGATAACAAATTATGGTGCAAAAAAGTGAATTTCCTCATTTTGACTTTCTGAGCACCTGTCATGTTTCCTTAGGTACTACAATGCCCAGACATTAGAAATACCCCACAAATGCCCCCATTTCGGAATGTGAGTTCATGGAAGTTTTTATTTTTTGTCACAAGTTAGAGGAAATTGAATTTTTTTTTTTTCAAAACATTTCATTTTCCCCTAACTTGTGACAAAAAATAAAAACTTCCATGAATTCACTATGCCCCTCATGGAATACCTTGGGGTATCTACTTTTTAAAATGGGGTCAATTGTGGGGTATTTATACTGCCCTGGCATTTTAGGAAACCCTAAAGCGCGAGAAGAAGTCTGGAATCCAAATGCGTAAAAATGCCCTGTGAAATCCTAAAGGTACTCCTTGGAATTAGGGCCCCTTTGCGCATCTTAGCTGCAAAAAAGTGTCGGACATGTGGTATCGCGGTACTCAGGAGAATTAGGGCAATGTGTTTTGTGGTGTATTTTTAAATATATCCATACATGTGGATCCATACAGAAAAATATCTCTGTAAATGACAACTTTTTCCATTTTTTTAATACAAAGTTGTCAATTTACAGAGATATTTCTCTCATCCAGAATGGGTATATGTAAAAATACACCCCAAAACACATTGCCCTACTTCTCCTAAGTACGGCGATACCACATGAGTGACACTTTTTTGCAGCTAAGATGCGCAAAGGGGCCCAAATTCCAAGGAGTACCTTTAGGATTTCACAGGGCATCAGACATGTGGTATCGCTGTACTCGCCGTAGAAGAAGTAGGGCAATGTGTTTTGGGGTGTATTTTTTACATATACCCATACTGTGTGTGAAAAATATCTCTGTAAATGACAACTTTTTCCATTTTTTTTAAACAAAGTTGTTAATTTACAGAGATTTTTTTTTTTGACACAAGTTAGCGGAATTTGATTTTTTTTGTTTTTTCTCACAAAGTCTCCCTTTCCGCTAACTTGTTACAAAAAGTTCAATCTTTCATGGACTCAATATGCCCCTCAGCGAATACCTTGGGGTGTCTGCTTTCCAAAATGGGAGGTTTTTGTATTGTTCTGGCATTTGAGGGTCTCCGAAATCATTACATGTATGGCCAGCATTAGGAGTTTCTGCTATTCTCCTTATATGGAGCATATGGGTAATGAGATTTTCTTTTCCGTTCAGCCTCTGGGCTGAAAGAAAAAATGAACGGCACAGATTTCTTCATCGTTCTGGAGGAAGTCATCTTTGCCAGATTTTTTATACAAAGTGTTTGCCAAAGCATATGAACTCCAACACCTCTCCTCAGCTCATATGCCAGGGCAAACGTACCTGTACTGCGGAGAAGAAATCTCGTCCTGCAGCGCCGCATACACCGACTTCACATGTAAACTGACAGCAGCGCAATGCTTCTCTCAGAATGTACATTAGTGCTGCAGCGTTTTCGTCGGTTGGTCCAGCTGGAAAATAAAGGATTGTTAGTAAAAAAAGAAAAAAAAAGAAGAAAAAACAAGCAGCAGGCTCATAAATTTGAACGTTACGAACTTTATAAACCTGATCATCATAAAACATTTAAAAGAAAAACTAACTCAAGATTTCTTTTTCTTGCTACCTGTTTAATTATTATTTTTTTTGTTACTTTTCACTCTTTACTTCCCTAGCAGAAACCTCTCCTCTCTCATGGGACAATGTGTAAAGTGTAAATTGCACAGAGATGGTGCGAAGTACATTATGCACTTCATCCCAAGTGAAAGGAGACGTTTCTACCGTTTCACATAGCTGCAGTAGCACACTAGCTCCCCTGTGTGTTAGGGTCTCTCAAAACCTAGTATCCTGAGAGACCCTAGATCCTGATTGCAAAAACTACCTGTGTCCTGCGGTCCCTAGGTCCCTAAGTGTACCTGAGTGTGGTACTTCCGGAAACACTCCCTAGGCATAGGGCAGGATGGTCAGGACAGTCAGAACAGAAATAGTGGGTGTCACAACTTATTCCACTCCTGCTACAGACACAACATCTTTTTCGGGGTGGCGGTTGGTTTGAGGTACCAGCAATGACATTGGGGAAATGTCGCTCGTGTAGACGGCTCACTACACTGGTGGTTGAGGGCATGGAACCTCCTGGATACAGGAGGTTCTCGATCATCTCTTCCTGAAATTTGAGGAAGGATCCTGTTCTCCCAGCCTTACTGTAGAGAACAAAACTATTATATATAGCCAATTGAATTAGATATACAGACACCTTCTTATACCAGCATCTGGTCTTTCGGGAAAGCAAATATGGGGCCAACATCTAATCAGTGAAGTCCACCCCTCCCATGAGCAAATTATAGTCATGGACCGAGAGGGGCTTTTCAATGACACTGGTTGCCCGTTCAATTTGGATTGTCATGTCTGCGTGAATGGAGGAGATCATGTAAATGTCACGCTTGTCTCTCCATTTCACCGCGAGCAGTTCTTCGTTACACAAGGCAGCCCTCTCCCCTTGCAAGACGGTTGGTAACGAGCCATTGGGGAAGCCCCAGTGACTAGGTCGCACGGTGCCACAGCAGCCAATCTGTACTAGGAACAAATGTCTGAAGAGGGCCACACTTGTGTAGAAATTGTGTAGAAATTGTCCACATAAAGATGGTACCCTTGCCAAATAAGGGTGACACCAAGTCCCAAACTGTCTTCCCACTGCTCCCCAGGTAGTCAGGGCAACCGACCGGCACTGCGCTCGGGACCAGAAAGTGACAAACCCCCACAGACAAACCCCCACAGACAAAGTAACCTCGGGAGTATGGAACTTAACCGTGCCCCCAACAGGGAGTAGAGTCGATAAGCGACCACATGGATGTGGGTGGACAACCTTAGTACTGGGATCCCCACTCGTTTCACAAAGTTAAGGTCGAAAAACTAAATGCTGAACCGGAATCCACAAAAGCATTACCTGAACCCTGAAAGACCCCGAAGGCAATAGAGACAGGCAACAACAGTTTTTCCTTACCACCTCCGGGAGTACCTTGTCCTTGGGTCCCTCAGATTTGGACGATCTTCCGGCAGGAGGAATCTTGGGACACTGACGGACCCAGTGGTCAGACTCGCCACAGTAAAAGCAAGACCCCCGACGATGACGAAGTTCCCTTCGCGTCATCCTAGCTGTATAGGTTCCTCCATCTGGGCCTCCAAGCTGGGTTGGACAGGAGAGGCTTCAGGTCTGGGAAGACTGTGATAAGAAAGCAAATGTTCCCGCTGTCTCTCTCGAATCGTCTGTCCAGCCTAATAGCTAAGGTCATGGTCTCCTCTAAAGAGTCAGGACTGGGGTAACAGACCAGCATGTCTTTTAATTTCTCCGACAACCCTGATCTAAACTGGCATTTAAGTGCCGGTTCGTTTCAACCCGAGGGGATGCACCACTTGCGGAACTGGGTGCAGTAGTCCTCCACGGGTAAATCCCACTGGGTAAGGGCATTCAAGTTGGACTCAGCTACATGTGCTCGGTCTGGCTCATTGTAGAGAACCCTAGTGCATGAAAAATGCATCAACCGAAGTCAGACTAGGAGAATCAGGCGGCAAGGAAAAGGCCCTCTTCTGGGGGTCACCCAGAAGAAGAGAGATGATAATCCCAACTCTCTGCTGGTCAGGACCAGAGAAGTAAGACCGTAATCGAAAATACAGTTTGCAACTCTCTCTGAACGCTAAAAGTCTTACGGTCCCCGAGAATCGCTCGGGTAATTTCACATGCGGTTCCGCCTGAAGAGTGGCAGGGGCAGGAACAGGGGTGCTCTGACGGATTACTGTGCATGTAACCTCTCCCTAATTCCTGGACAATTTGGGCTGGAGCCCTGCACATGCTCAGTGAGACTCTATAGAGGGTCCATAATAAGGGCCTGTAATTCTGTCACGACACGGGAACTAGGAGAAAGTGCACCCACCTGACTGCCACCCCAACCCTGTCCCTGCATACTTGCACTACCCGCCCTAGGCGCCGGGGCGCAACTGGGCGGCGGTCACTAACTTGCGTAAGTGCAGAGCAGAGAGGACAGGAAGGAGACAGAGAGCAGAGACAAGGGAAGATGCTCCCGCAGGAAGCGGACGGGAAGAGAGGAGCGAATACAGGCGAAATCTCCACAAGGGAAGACAACAAGAGGTCAAACGAGCAGAGGTCAGTCCAAGAGGTTGCGTCAAAAACCGAGAGACAGAGGCAAGAGACAAATCCAATAACGAGCCGAGGTCAAATCCAGGAGGCAGCGAAAGTACAAGGAGCAGGCGGTAGATAGGTCAGGGGACGGTCACTGGTCAAATCAAAGGTCAAACACAAGCAAGAAAAAATGGACACAGCCTGAGTGAGTAATTACAGGCAACCTGTGGTCAGCAGGCTGCCTGTTAATATAGTGGAGGAAAGGGATCATGTGACCTGGCCAGCATCACATGACCCCTCTACCTGCTACTAGCCGGCGCCGAGTACTCAGCTCAGCGCTCAGCCCTACTTGGTTCCCATGGCGACGGAGATGCTGAGCAGCTGGAGGCGCAGCCGGGCGCAGCAAGCGTCCCTCCTGTAGTGATATCAGGGGCCGGCGGCAGCGGAGAGCGGAAGCCCGCCGCCCGGCTCCCGTGACAGCCGCTCTACGAATGGTGAAGCCAGAACAGGTACAGGCGCTAGTAGATTGGGTGGCTGACAGTGTCTCCAGTACCTTTACATTGTCTACCATTGCTGAAAGCTCAGAGTTGGCACCTGCAGCCCATGCCCATCACTCTGTCACCTCACCCCCTTGCAAATCAGCCAAGCAATCTGAGCCCCAAGTCATGCAGCAATCTCTTATGCTCTTTGATGACTCTGCTGGCAAAGTTTCCCAGGGCAATCCACATGGCAGTGCCCCAGAAGTGGAAGAGATTTAGTGCACCCTTGCCCAACCACTTATGTTGCAGGATGAGGACATGGGAAGACCACCGCAGCACGTCTCTGATGATGACGAAACACAGGTGCCAACTGCTGCGGCTTTCAGCGGTGTGCAGACCGACAATGAGGACATGTGTAAAGTGTAAATTGCACAGAGATGGTGCGAAGTACATTATGCACTTCATCCCAAGTGAAAGGAGACGTTTCTACCGTTTCACATAGCTGCAGTAGCACACTAGCTCCCCTGTGTGTTAGGGTCTCTCAAAACCTAGTATCCTGAGAGACCCTAGATCCTGATTGCAAAAACTACCTGTGTCCTGCGGTCCCTAGGTCCCTAAGTGTACCTGAGTGTGGTACTTCCGGAAACACTCCCCTAGGCATAGGGCAGGATGGTCAGGACAGTCAGAACAGAAATAGTGGGTGTCACAACTTATTCCACTCCTGCTACAGACACAACATCTTTTTCGGGGTGGCGGTTGGTTTGAGGTACCAGCAATGACATTGGGGAAATGTCGCTCGTGTAGACGGCTCACTACACTGGTGGTTGGGGGCATGGAACCTCCTGGATACAGGAGGTTCTCGATCATCTCTTCCTGAAATTTGAGGAAGGATCCTGTTCTCCCAGCCTTACTGTAGAGAACAAAACTATTATATATAGCCAATTGAATTAGATATACAGACACCTTCTTATACCAGCATCTGGTCTTTCGGGAAAGCAAATATGGGGCCAACATCTAATCAGTGAAGTCCACCCTCCCATGAGCAAATTATAGTCATGGACCGAGAGGGGCTTTTCAATGACACTGGTTGCCCGTTCAATTTGGATTGTCATGTCTGCGTGAATGGAGGAGATCATGTAAATGTCACGCTTGTCTCTCCATTTCACCGCGAGCAGTTCTTCGTTACACAAGGCAGCCCTCTCCCCTTGCAAGACGGTTGGTAACGAGCCATTGGGGAAGCCCCAGTGACTAGGTCGCACGGTGCCACAGCAGCCAATCTGTACTAGGAACAAATGTCTGAAGAGGGCCACACTTGTGTAGAAATTGTGTAGAAATTGTCCACATAAAGATGGTACCCTTGCCAAATAAGGGTGACACCAAGTCCCAAACTGTCTTCCCACTGCTCCCCAGGTAGTCAGGGCAACCGACCGGCTCCAGGGTCTGATCTTTACCCTCATAGACACGAAATTTGTGGGTATAGCCTGTTGCCCTTTCACAGAGCTTATACAATTTGACCCAATACTGGGCGCACTTGCTTGGGATGTACTGTTTGAAGCCAAGGCGCCCGGTAAAATGTATCAGGGACTAGTCTATGCAGATGTTTTTTCCGGGGTATACAAATATGCAAATTTGGTGTTGAAGTGGTCTATGAGGGGCCGAATTTTGTGGAGCCAGTCAAAAGCTGAGTGGCCTCTGGGACGAGAGGTGGTGTTGTCACTAAGGTGCAGGAAACGCAGGATGGTCTCAAATCGTGTCCTGGACATGGCAGCAGAGAACATGGGCATGTGATGAATTGGGTTTGTGGATCATATGACCGCAATTCATGCTTTTTCGTTAGGCCCATGTTGAGGAGAAGACCCAGAAATGTTTTAAATTCGGAAACTTGGACTGGTTTCCACTGGAAAGACTGGGCATAAGAGCTTCCCGGGTTGGCTGTTAAAAATTGAGTGGCATACCGTTTGGTTTCTGCCACGACTAGGTCAAAGAGCTCCGCAGTGAAGAACAGCTCAAAAAACCCCAGTGCCGATCCTATCTGAGCTGTCTCCACCCGAACTCCTGACTGGGCAGTGAAAGGGGGAACTACTGGTGCGGCTGAAGATGGGGGCTGCCAATCAGGGATTGCCAGCACCTCAGGGATTCTAGGGGCTGTACAGGCCTGTCTGTGCAGTGGCTGCGACGGGGGAACTATTGCACGTGCCACCGTACCAGCTTCAACTGCCCTTCTGCTGCTCGCCACTTCACCATGTTCTACCGCAGTGCTGGTACTAGGTCCAGGAAGGGCTGCGCTGCTGGTGTATGCCTCACCACGTAATCTGACAGCGCCAGCCCCACTCTGCTGCCCTTGAAGCGGATCCTGCGCAACCTGTGGTCTAGCAACACGGGGCCGGGTACGCCTGGTGGTATCAGGGACCTCAACCTCCTCGTCCGAACTTTGGGTCAGGCTGCCACTGCTTTCTACAGGTTCATATTCTGTCCCGCTAGATTCATCAGATGAGGGTTCCCATTCCTTATCCGACTGGATCAGAATCCTGTAGGCCTCTTCAGATGAATACCCCTTATTTGACATTTGGACAACAAAATTTAGGGGGTATTCCCTAAGTCTACCCAAGAAAAAGAGCAAGCCTGTCTTACAAATGGGAGGCTAGCGAAGTACAGAAAGCCGCTGCGATTGATAAAAAAGATTAAAACTGATTTTTTTATCGCTGCAGCGCTTGTGAAGTGTTTGTGCAGTGATAAGAAAAAATAAATAAATTTGTCACTGCGGCAGGGTGGGCGTGGGTGGACGCACGTGTAGGCGACCTATCAGGCCTGATCGGGCAAACACTGCGTTTTGGGTGGGGGGTGAACTAAGGTGACACTAGTACTATTATAGATCTGACTGTGATCAGTTGTGATCACTTACAGATACTATAAAAGTACAAATGCTGATTAGCGCTACACTAATCAGCGAATCAGTGACTGCGGTGTGGTGGGCTGGGCGCTAACGGAAGCTAACTACCTACCAAAGGGGCCTAAACTAAACTAAACCTAACAGTCAATACTAGTGGGGAAAAAAAGTGACAGTTTACACTGATCACTTTTTTTCCTTTCACTAGTGATTGACAGGTGATTGGAAGGGGTGATCAATGGGTTAATTGGGGTGATGGGGGTGATCTGGGGCTAAGTATGTAGTGCTTGATGTACTTACAGTCACATGTGCTCTCTGCAGGGTCCAACTGACGAAAAGGACCCAGCAGAGAGCATAAAAGTCATTTAACACATTATATTTATAAAAATAATGTGTTAGATGGCTTGTGATTCGTTTTTTAAAAGTCATCAGCCTGCCAGCGCTGATCATTGGCTGGCAGGCTGATGACCAACTCCTTCTTAAACTTTTTACCGCCGCGCAGTGCACATGCGCGGCGGCATCAGAGCGTCCAGCCAGAGAAAGGAGACTGCCCGCCGAACGCATCCGTGCGTTAGGCAGTCCAGAGAGGTTAAATCCATGTTATTTATGGGTGGTGGAAAAATCATATTTTTTAAGGCCAGGAATTACCTTTGCGGCCTTCGTTGCATATGTGTTGGCGACAATAGTATAGTTAATAATATAGTTAATCCGTCTGGGAGTTCAGGGGTTTAAATATTCCAATTTTTCGCTGTCAAGTAACCCTGCACTGCATAGGAGACAGGGACCAAAAATTTGAAAAATTTTCTTTTAAATTGTTGGGTGAACTATTACCATTTTGCCGGTACAAACCCCTGCTCTGCATAGGTGACAGGGACCAAAAATTTGAAAAATCTTCTTTTAAATTGTTGGGTGCAATATTACCTTTTTTCCGTGAAAAAATCCCTCCTCTGCCTGGGTGCCAGGGGCCTACATTTTAAAAAATCGCCTGTTCAATTGGTGGGTGACATGAACCCTGTTTTGCCGTGAATTTACTCCTCCTCTGCTTGGGTGCCAGAGGCCTACATTTTTAAAACCGCCTGTTCAATTGGTGGGTGACATGAACCCTCTTTTGCCGTGAATTAACTCCTCCTCTGCCTGAGTGCTAGGGGCCTACATTTTTAAAAATCGTCTGTTCCATTGGTGGGTGATATGAACCCCGTTTTACCAGTGAAAAACCCCTGCTGTGCATTGCTTACAGGGAACCAAATTTGGTAAAAACGTCTGTTAATGAACGAAAGATGCGTGACTACAAATGTACGCTGGTAGACGCGCTGCAGATGGCAATCCCTTCTCAACCCTCGACTTCACATCCATTTCCTCCTCCTAGATCAAGATTTTTATTTTTATTTTTTATTTATTTAATAATAATAAGTCATTTCCCTATCCACATTTGTTTGCAGTGCACTTACCCACATTTTCCTGCCTTTTGTAGCCCTCTTGCACTTACTAGGACTTTTTTTACAGCCATTTCAGTGCCCAAATGTTTGGGTCCCCATTGACTTCAATGGGGTTTGAGTTCGGGGGCAAATTCAGGTTAAGTTCGGATCCCAAATCCGAACTTTTTTGTGTGGTTCGGCCAAACCCGTCGAACCCGAACTTCCAGGTGTCCGCTCAACTCTATTCAAGAGTTTCTAACATTAAGGCTAGGGCTACACAACAATAAGTCGCACAACAAATTTTTATAATGATATTCTACGGTGTTGCACTGGGACTATCCATTTCGAATAGATTTTTTGCGACTGTTGTGTCCCAGTCGGAGCATGTCGCAGTGCGACACCATAGACTATCATTATAAAAATTGTTGTGTGACATTGGTGCAACAAATGTCATTGTGTAGCCCTAGACTAAAGGTTGCAGGCACATCAGCGTTTTAGTGGCCGTTTACTGCAAACACTTACTAATATTATCATCGCACCATTCAGCTGGGCACTGTTTGTCACATGAATTATAGTAACTTATGTTCAGTTTATCTTCCTGTTTTTTAATTGTGTGCATATTGCACTTTATTATACTTGCACCACATTATGGTAAGTTGATTTCTATCATTTGCTTATGTTGACATATTATACTTAAAGGGTGTAAGGGATCGCTCTCCCTCAGGGAGTCGCAGTTACAGACGTCTCATCAGACAACGGATTTAAAGTCCAATTGTTGCTTTATTTTGGCACCAGCACAAACATAAACAGATTCCAGTACTGTCACAACTTAAACAAAACAAAAAAAAACTCCTGCCCGTCTATGCTCTAACTAATACAGATTGTTTTACCCTGACTCACCTCTAAGCACAGCTTATACACACAAGGTGTCAGGTTCAAACTCTAGGCAAGTCCACTCGCCAAACACAATTTCCGGAAAGAGATCCGGATTCACTAAGCCACACGGTCTAGCAGCCAACCTGGATCTGACCAAGCAAGCCTCTCCGGCTTTCCTCTCTGTAGGGTAACTTCCTCTCCCCAAACTGACACACAGAGGGTTGATTTTGTCCCTCCATGATTACAGCAGGCCTCACCTGCGACTCCCTCAGGTGAAGGGGAACACCTGTGCTGGAAGGGTGTGGATTGGCCCATCCCACTACCAAACCGATCCGCCAGTCCAAGTAAGATCCAGTCCACAAAACAGAAACAAAACTGTCCCAGCAAACTACGCTTTGCTGAAACCACTACAGTTTTTGGATTTTAGTTATCTCACCCAGCTGAGGTATCTGGGTGGGATATACACGCCTTCAGGGACTGTACATATCACCACAAGGGGTATTCCCATCTTGGACATTGGGTGCATATCACTAAGATATGCCTACGCCTGATAGGTGTGATAGGTGTGCATGGCTGCCCTTCCTTCATTTCTACGGGACTGACAAATATAGCCAAGCAAGCGGTTTCCGTAAAACCCATAGAAGTGAATAGAGTGGTGACTGCGCATTCTCGGTACGCTTCCCTTTCACTTCATTGGGACTTCTGAAAATAGCCAAACCAGCTATGAGTTATTTCTGTCAGTCTCATAGAAATAAATGGAAGGCAGCCATGCATGTATGGTGCATCCTCCATCACTTTGCGGGCTCAGTTCTAAAGATAGGTGTGGGTTCCACCTTTGGGACCTGCACCTATCAGACCTTGACATATCCTAGCGATATGCACCAAATGTTCAAAATGGGCAACCCTTTAAGAACACTGCTACATACTATCAAATATTCATATCTCATGCATATCCTTACAGTATGTTTTTTTAGTACATGCACAACCATCCTGACACCAGTGTCCCTTGTCTTCTGCTGCTTGTCACTGTGCTGTGATCATTATGCTGAAAGGTGCCAATATCTCTTCTAATTAATTGTAAAAGTGAAAAATAATAATGAGGGTACAAATTGAAAATTAAGATGCTAAATATTCAGGGGACATCTAAAATTACACATAATCTAAATAAAAAATAAAATATAAAAAGCTAATTAGAAACTTAATAAAGAAAGTGCTAATTTAATCACCGATATGTTCAAATGTTATGTCATGTTCAGAGGTTGTGAGAATCACACCTAAGCGTTTTTGGAGTGTGCGCTGCTTTTGCAGCGCGTTTCATGGGCGTTTTGCATTTAACCACTTCAGCCCCTAGCTTAAACACCCTTAATGACCAGGCCACTTTTTACAATTCCGCACTACACTACTTTACCCGTTTATTGCTCCGTCATGCAACTTACCACCCAAATGAATTTTACCTCCTTTTCTTCTCACTAATAGAGCTTTCATTTGGTGGTATTTCATTGCTGCTGACATTTTTACTTTTTTGCTATTAATCAAAAATTACCGAAATTTTTGCAAAAAATGACATTTTTCACTTTCTGTTGTAAAATTTTAAAAAAACTACATTTCTATATAAATTTTTCTCTAAATTTATTGTTCTACATGTCTTTGATAAAAAAAGTCCAATAAGTGTATATTTATTGGTTTGGGTAAAAGTTATAGCGTTTACAAACTATGGTGCAAAAAGTGAATTTCGGCATTTTGAAGCAGCTCTGACTTTCTGAGCACCTGTCATGTTTCTTCAGGTGCTAGAATGTCAGAAAAGTATAAATACCCCCAAATGACACCATTTTAGAAAGAAGACACCCCAAAGTATTCACGGAGGGGCTTGGTGAGTTCATGTATCATTTCATTTTTTTTCACAAGTTAGCGGAAAATGACACTTTCTGAGAAAAAAAATAAAGTTTCAATTTCTGCTAACTTCTGGCAAAAAAAAAAAAAAAATCTCAGACGGACTCACTATGCCCCTCAGTGAATACCTTGGGGTGTCTACTTTCCGAAATGGGGTCATTTGTGGGGTGTGTTTACTGTTCTGGCATTTTGGGCGGGGCTAAATTGTGAGCCGCCATGTAAAAGCTAAAGGTACTCGTTGGAATTTGGACCCCTTTGCGCACCCAGGCTGCAAAAAAGTGTCACTCATGTGGTATCGCCGTACTCAGGAGAAGTAGGGCGATGTGTTTTAGGGTGTATTTTTACATATACCCATGCTGGGTGAGAGAAATATCTCTGTAAATTGACAACTTTGAATAAAAAAAATTAAAAAGTTGTCGTTTACAGCGATATTTCTCACACAAAGTATGGGTATATATAAAAATACACCCCAAAACACATTGCCCTACTTCTCCTGAGTACGGCGATACCACATGTGTGACACTTTTTTGCAGCCAAGATGCGCAAAGGGGCCCTAAAACCAATGAGTACCTTTAGGATTTCACAGGACATTTTTACGCATTTTTCTTCTCACGCTTTAGGGCCCCTAAAATGCCAGGGCAGTATAAATACCCCACATGTGACCCCATTGTGGAAAGAAGACACCCCTAGGTATTCCGTGAGGGGCATGGCGAGTTTACAGAAAAAAAAAATTTGGCACAAGTTAGCGGAAATGGTATTTTTTTTTTTTTTTTTTACAGTCTCACATTCCACTAACTTGTGACAAAAAATAAAATTTTACATGAACTCACCATACCCCTCACGGAATACCTTGGGGTGTCTTCTTTCTAAAATGGGGTCACTTGTGAGGTTTTTGTACTGCCCTGGCATTTTAGGGGTCTCCGTAATCATTACACGTATGGCCAGAATTAGAGTTTTGCGATTCTCCGTATATTGAGCATACGGGTAATGAGAATTTTTTTCCGTTCAGCCTCTGCGCTGAAAGAAAAAAATGAAGGTCACAGATTTTTCCATTCACATTGATCAATGTGGATGAAAAAATCTCTAAAAAATGTGCAAAAAAAGAGGGAAAAGCTATAAAGCTGCGATCGCTAAGGGACCCTAAGGCATCATTCAGCGTCCGCAATTCTGTTCCGCAAAATTTTGCGGAACAGAATTGTGGATACATTCAATTCTATGGGGACAGACTTTGTCCCGCTCGGATCCGTAATTGCGGATCCGTAATTGGAGATCCGCAAAGTATAGAACATGTCCTATTCTTGTCCGCAATTGCGGACAAGAAAAGGCATTTTCTATATAGTTCTGGCAATGTGCGGATCCGCAAAATGCGGAAAGCACATTGCTGGTGTCCGTAGCTTTGCGGATCCGCGGATTTGCGGATCCGTGGATCCGCAAAACACATGCGGACATCTGAATGAGCCTTACAGGGGTGATCAGTGACAGGGGGTGACAGGGGGTGATCAAGGGGGTGACATGGGAGATCAGGGGTTAATCAGTGACAGGGGGTGGTGGGTGGGTGGGGGCGGTGGGTGGGGGTTGTGTGGTGATTGGTGCACTTTGATATTTTTTCTCTGGTGGTCCCAAGCAAAGGGACCACCAGAGAAGCGAGTAGCAAGCAGATCAGACGCTGTTCACAGAACAACGCCTGATCTGCGATTTTTCTGCCATATACAGCCTGCCAGCGCACGATCGGCGCTGGCAGGCTGTAGTATAACTACATGCGAGCTCGCCGATGGCGCGCATTGCGCATGTGCGGGCGCGTCCTCGCGTCATCTCGCGTCTCGCGAGATGACGCCTAGATGCGTCCGATCAGAGCTACAGGGCCGCCGCCAGGACGCAATCCTGCGTGCGGCGGTCCTGTAGCGGTTAAGGAACGAGCGTTTTTGAGGCGTTTTTTTGATTCACAGGTTCCAGATCCACTAAAAAGGGTCTCCGCCTCACATCCAGCTTCCTCCATGCTGGTTCCTAGGATTCTGTGTTGAACCTGGAAGCGGCCTTTTTATGCTGGGTGAAATGAGAAAAACGCGCGTTCGTATGCGCGTTTTTTAAACAGAAAACGCGCATATCTTCATCTTGGAGCGTTCCCATGCATTCCAATGGGTGGAAACGCTTGAAAAAACGCCCCAAAGAAGCTCAAGCACTAGCGTTTGGGTCAGGCGTTTTTCAGCGCGTTTAAACGCGCTGTAAAACGCCCAAATGTGTACCATGCCCATAGGGATACATGGCATTTCACATGTTGTGCGTTTTTCAGCGCGTAGGAACGCGCTGAAAAACGCTTAGGTGTGTACCTAGGGTGAACGTATCACATGCAAATTCAGACAAGACTTCAATACACAAAATCTTGTGCGGCCCGTGTTGACATCATCCCATCGTCCGGAGTTGTGATGTCATACATCACCGCACATGGGATTTCACACTGAATCTTCAATTAAGATGATGGCGGCCAAATGGATGAGGTAAGTATGATTTTTTTGTTTCATCACCATTCAGGGAAAATCGATTTGTTACCGCAAAGCACAAGGAAATTAGGCTGTGCGAGAAATCAAATTTTCCATGAAATTTGCATCGAATTCCACTTTGTCAGGTTCGATTCTTTCAACACTCATTGATATCATTTACGAGTAGAACTTTTTAAACCACTTTTTTTATTAAATTTTTTTGTGGGAGGTGAAGCAAACATTCAGTGAATCGGCCATTTTGCCTTTTTTTTACATTTCATAATTTGCCATATGGGATCAAATATTTTTTATTTTATACTTAGCACTGGCATTTTCACACATGGTGATGTCCATGATGTTTATTTTTTTATTGTTTCTATATTTTTATTTTGAATTTGGGGAAAAGGAGTGATTGGAATTTTTATATTTTTAAATTATTATTATTATTATTTATTATTATTATTATTATTATTATTTATTATTATTTATTATTATTTATTATTTCACATTTGACCACAGCATCTGAGGGGATAAATGTGTGTGATTGACATTATCGTTGATCACATGTGTTAGCCCCAGGTGCTTGCTTTTTAAAAGCAGCAGGTGCCAACCCTAAAGACCCTAAACCATACATGTACTATGCTATGTGGGACGGGGTTAAACAGGCTGGACAACAAAAAGAACAACCCTTGTGTGGTCTTTACAGGATTTTTTCTGATTGACTTCATTCATCAAATTGATTTAAGGGCTCATGCACACAGCGGTAAATGTACAAGAATAGGACATGGTCTATGAAATGCCCAAGGGACTGAGAGTACACGGGACTGAGAGTACACGGGACTGAGAGTACACGGGACTGAAAGTACACGGTACTCAGAGTACATATTCTGCCAGGAGAGAGATCCTGTTCACTTCAGTTATTGGGAAATTGGGAAAAGGAATTCATTGGTAATTCTATCAATTTTATGCAACCATTAGGCTACATGCACACAAACGAATTTTGTTTCTGTGTCGGTTCCGTTTTTTTGGCGCATAAGATGCGGACCCATTCATTTCAATGGCTCCGCAAAAAATGCTGACAGAACACCGTGTACTATCCACATCCGTATGTCCGTTCCATAGCCCTGTAAAAAAAATTAGAACATGTCCTATTCTTGTCCGTTTTAGGCATTCTTACAATGGAACGACGGCCGCTACAGTGCCGGGAGGCTCATTGCTTGCTTCACGCACACCATCATAGGCGTGCAGCGTTTTGAACTAACAATAGTTTCATAGTCAGCACTAAGATCAAGTGTACTGGCGTGATTGCTGCACACCCACCATCAGGGTCGCAGTACATAGACTCGACCAGACACTCAGTTCAATACTCCTGATTAGAGTTGAGCGAACACCTGGATGTTCGGGTTCGACGAGTTCGGCCGAACTTTCGAAAAATGTTCGGGTTCGTGATCCGAACTCGACCCGAACTTCATCCCGAACCCGAACCCCATAGAAGTCAATGGGGACCCGAACTTTTGGGCACTAAAAAGGCTGTAAAACACACCCGGAAAGGGCTAGAGGGCTGCAAAAGGCAGCAAAATGTAGTTAAATCCCCTGCAAACAAATGTAGATAGGGAAATGATGAGTTAACATAAAATAAATAAAAATTCAACAATATTAATTGGAGTGAGGTCCCATAGCACAGAATCAGGCTTCAAGTCACCCACCAATGGAGAAGGTCACTTACTATTATTTTGACCACAGCACCCAGACAAAGGAGAGAGGTCCCACAGCAGAGAACCAGGCATCATATCACCCACCACAGGAGTAGGCCACCATTTAGTTACTTTGACCCCTACACCCAGACGGAGGAGAGAGGTTACACAGCAGAGAATCAGGCATCATATCAACCACCACAGGAGAAGCCACCATTTAGTTACTTTGACCCCTGCACCCAGGAAGAGGAGAGAGGCCCCACAGCACATATTCTGGCATCATATCAGCCACCACAGGAGAAGCCACCATTGAGTTACTTTGACCCCTGCACCCAGGAAGAGGAGAGAGGCCCCACAGCACATATTCTGGCATCATACTAACCACCACAGGAGAAGCCACCATTGAGTTACTTTGACCCTGCACCCAGGAAGAGGAGAGAGGCCCCACAGCACATATTCTGGCATCATATCAGCCACCACAGGAGAAGCCACCATTGAGTTACTTTGACCCCTGCACCCAGGAAGAGGAGAGAGGCCCCACAGCACATATTCTGGCATCATACTAACCACCACAGGAGAAGCCACCATTGAGTTACTTTGACCCCTGCACCCAGGAAGAGAGAGAGAGGCCCCACAGCACATATTCTGGCATCATATCAGCCACCACAGGAGAAGCCACCATTGAGTTACTTTGACCCCTGCACCCAGGAAGAGGAGAGAGGCACCACAACACATATTCAGGCATCATATCACACACCACAGGAGAAAGCCTCTTTCAGTGATTTAGGCCTTTGGACCCAGACAGAGGAGAGAGGCACCACAGCACATATTCTGGCATCATATCAGCCACCACAGGAGAAGCCACCATTGAGTTACTTTGACCCCTGCACCCAGGAAGAGGAGAGAGGCCCCACAGCACATATTCCTGGCATCATACTAACCACCACAGGAGAAGCCACCATTGAGTTACTTTGACCCCGCACCCAGGAAGAGGAGAGAGGCACCACAGCACATATTCTGGCATCATATCAGCCACCACAGGAGAAGCCACCATTGAGTTACTTTGACCCCTGCACCCAGGAAGAGGAGAGAGGCCCCACAGCACATATTCTGGCATCATATCAGCCACCACAGGAGAAGCCACCATTTAGTTACTTTGACCCCGCACTCCAGGAAGAGGAGAGAGGCACCACAGCACATATTCAGGCATCATATCACACACCACAGGAGAAGGCCTCTTTCAGTGATTTAGGCCTTTGGACCCAGACAGAGGAGAGAGGCACCACAGCACATATTCTGGCATCATATCAGCCACCACAGGAGAAGCCACCATTGAGTTACTTTGACCCCTGCACCCAGGAAGAGGAGAGAGGCCCCACAGCACATATTCTGGCATCATATCAGCCACCACAGGAGAAGCCACCATTGAGTTACTTTGACCCCTGCACCCAGGGAAGAGGAGAGAGGCCCCACAGCACATATTCTGGCATCATATCACCCACCACAGGAGTAGGCCGCCATTTAGTTACTTTGACCCCTACACCCAGACGGAGGAGAGAGGTTACACAGCAGAGAATCAGGCATTTAGATCACCCACCACAGGAGTAGGCCCCCATTGAATCAGACCCTGGCAACCATGTCAGATGGCACAACCATCAGCTTTATATCAATCAGCACAGGAGAAGGCGACTTTGAAAGACTTTGACCCTACACCCAGATGGAGGAGAGAGGTTTCACAGCAGAGAATCAGGCATCATATCAACCACCACAGGAGAAGCCACCATTGAGTTACTTTGACCCCTGCACCCAGGAATAGGAGAGAGGCCCCACAGCACATATTCTGGCATCATATCAGCCACCACAGGAGAAGCCACCATTGAGTTACTTTGACCCCTGCACCCAGGAAGAGGAGAGAGGCCCCACAGCACATATTCTGGCATCATATCACCCACCACAGGAGTAGGCCACCATTTAGGTACTTTGACCCCTACACCCAGACGGAGGAGAGAGGTTACACAGCAGAGAATCAGGCATTTAGATCACCCACCACAGGAGTAGGCCCCAATTTAATGGGACCCTGCAACCATGTCAGATGGCACAACCATCAGCTTCATATCAATCAGCACAGGAGAAGGCGACTTTGAAAGACTTTGACCCCTACACCCAGACGGAGGAGAGAGGTTTCACTGCAGAGAATCAGGCATTTAGATCACCCACCACAGGAGTAGGCCCCCATTGAATCAGACCCTGGCAACCATGTCAGATGGCACAACCATCAGCTTTATATCAATCAGCACAGGAGAAGGCGACTTTGAAAGACTTTGACCCCTACACCCAGATGGAGGAGAGAGGTTTCACAGCAGAGAATCAGGCATCATATCAACCACCACAGGAGAAGCCACCATTGAGTTACTTTGACCCCTGCACCCAGGAAGAGGAGAGAGGCCCCACAGCACATATTCTGGCATCATATCAGCCACCACAGGAGAAGCCACCATTTAGTTACTTTGACCCTTCACCCAAACAGAGGAGAGAGGTTCCACATCAGAGAATCAGGCATCATATCAACCACCACAGGAGTAGGCCACAATTTAGTTTATTTGACCCCTGCACCCAGGAAGAGGAGAGAGGCCCCACAGCACATATTCTGGCATCATATCACACACCACAGGAGAAGGCCTCTTTCAGTGATTTAGGCCTTTGGACCCAGACAGAGGAGAGAGGTCCCACAGCAGAGAACCAGGCATCATATCACCCACCACAGGAGTAGGCCACCATTTAGTATACTTTGACCCCTACACCCAGACGGAGGAGAGAGGTTACACAGCAGAGAATCAGGCATTTAGATCACCCACCACAGGAGTAGGCCCCAATTTAATGGGACCCCGGCAACCATGTCAGATGGCACAACCATCAGCTTCATATCAATCAGCACAGGAGAAGGCGACTTTGAAAGACTTTGACCCCTACACCCAGATGGAGGAGAGAGGTTTCACAGCAGAGAATCAGGCATCATATCAACCACCACAGGAGAAGCCACCATTTAGTTACTTTGACCCCTGCACCCAGGAAGAGGAGAGAGGCCCCACAGCACATATTCTGGCATCATACCAGCCACCACAGGAGAAGCCACCATTGAGTTACTTTGACCTCCGCACCCAGGAAGAGGAGAGAGGCCCCACAGCACATATTCTGGCATCATATCAGCCACCACAGGAGAAGGCCTCTTTCAGTGATTTAGGCCTTTGGACCCAGACAGAGGAGAGAGGCACCACAGCACATATTCTGGCATCATATCAGCCACCACAGGAGAAGCCACCATTGAGTTACTTTGACCCCTGCACCCAGGAAGAGGAGAGAGGCCCCACAGCACATATTCTGGCATCATATCAGCCACCACAGGAGAAGCCACCATTTAGTTACTTTGACCCCTTCACCCAAACAGAGGAGAGAGGTTCCACATCAGAGAATCAGGCATCATATCAACCACCACAGGAGTAGGCCACAATTTAGTTTATTTGACCCCTGCACCCAGGAAGAGGAGAGAGGCCCCACAGCACATATTCTGGCATCATATCACACACCACAGGAGAAGGCCTCTTTCAGTGATTTAGGCCTTTGGACCCAGACAGAGGAGAGAGGTCAGAGATTAGCTTCATATCCCCCAGCACAGCAGAAGACCGCTTTATTTGACTTAGGCCTCAGCACCCAGACAGAAGACAGAGGTAGCATGGCAGAGGTTATGGCTTCATGTCACCCGCTAGTTTAACCGGCCACTTTCATCTGGTTAGGCCCCGCGCCCAGACAGAGAAGAGTTTCATTCAACTGTGGGTTTCATAAAATTTGTATCAAATAAAGAAGTGGCCCGTAGCACAACAAGACATGTTTTAGGCAGTTAATAAGGACTACTCTGCACAAGGGAGGGACAGGTCCTGTGGGATCCATGCCTGGTTCATCTTTATGAAGGTCAGCTTGTCCACGTTGGCTGTGGACAGGCGGCTGCGCTTGTCAGTAATGACGCCCCTGCCGTGCTGAATACGCGCTCAGATAAAACGCTGGCCGCCGGGCAGGAAAGCACCTCCAAGGCATAACATGCTAACTCTGGCCACGTGGACAATTTCGAAACCCAGTAGTTGAATGGGGCCGAACCATCCGTCAGGATGTGGAGGGTGTGCAGACATACTGTTCAACCATGTTAGTGAAATGCTGCCTCCTGCTAACACGCTCCGTATCAGGTGTCGGTGCAGATAGCTGTGGCGTGGAGACAAAACTTTTCCACATTTCTGCCATGCTAACCCTGCCCTCAGATGAGCTGGCCGTGACACAGCTGCGTTGGCGACCTCTTGCCACTCCTCTGCCTTCACCTTCCACCTGTTCCCTGTGACATGTGGGAATGCTCTCAAGAGCGCCTCTATCAGCGCAGTGCTTGTACTCGCGCATCTTACGGTCGCGCTCCAGTTCAGGAATTAAAGTGGGCACATTGTCTTTATACCGGGGATCCAGCAGGGTGGCCACCCAGTAGTCTGCACACGTTAAAACGTGGGCAACTCTGCTGTCGCTGCGCAGGCATTGGAGCATATATTCGCTCATGTGGGCCAGGCTACCCATGGGTAAGGACAAGCTGTCCTCTGTGGGAGGCGTATCGTCATCGCCCACCGTATCCCCCAGCCACGCACCAGTGATGGGCCTGGGCTGCCACCCCGCTGTGAACTTGCGTCATCCTCGTCCCTCCACCTCCTCCTCCTCATCCTCCTCGTCCTCCAGTACAGTGCCTTGGCTGGCGACTTGTGAACCTGTCCTCTGCTGCTTAAACAAACCTCCCTCTGAGCCACTTCGAACAGACTGGCCCGAAAGTGTTAGAAACGAGCCCTCATCCTCCTCCTCCTCCTCCACCTGGGCCACCTCCTCTAACATCATTGCCCTAAGTGTTTTCTCAAGGAGACATAGAAGTGGTATTGTAACGCTGATAACAGTGTCATCGCCACTGGCCATGTTGGTGGAGTACTCGAAACAGCGCAGCAGGGCACACAGGTCTCGCATGGAGGCCCAATCATTGGTGGTGAAGTGGTGCTGTTCGGCAGTACGACTGACGCGAAGCGTGCTGCAGCTGAAACTCCACTATGGCCTGCTGCTGCTCGCACAGTCTCTCCAGCATGTGCAAGGTGGAGTTCCACCGGGTGGGCACGCCGCATATGAGGCGGTGAGCGGGAAGGCCGAGTTCCGCTGTAGCGCAGACAGGCGAGCAGCGGCAGGATGTGAACGGCGGAAGCGCGCACAGACGGCCCGCACTTTATGCAGCAGCTCTGACATGTTGGGGTAGTGGTGAATGAACCTCTGCACCACCAAGTTCAGCACATGCGCCAGGCAAGGGATGTGCGCCAAACCGGCTAGTCCCAGAGCTGCCACGAGATTTCGCCCATTATCGCATACCACCAGGCCTGGCTTGAGGCCCACCGGCAGAAACCACTCGCCGGTCTGTTGTTCAATACCCCGCCACAACTCCTTTGCGCTGTGGGGCCTGTCCCCCAAACATATGAGTTTCAGAATGGCCTGCTGACGCTTACCCCGGGCTGTGCTGAAGTTGGTGGTGAAGGTGTGTGGCTGACCGGATGAGCTGGTGGAAGCAGTGGAGGAGGAAGCCGAGTAGGAGGAGGAGGCTACAGGAGGCAGAGAATGATGCCCTGCGATCCTAGGGGCGGAAGGACGTGCGCCAAGGAACTGTCCGCCGGGGCCCAGCCGCCACTACATTCATCCAGTGTGCAGTTAGTGAGATATAGCGTCCCTGGCCGTGCTTACTGGTCCACGTATCTGTGGTTAGGTGGACCTTGCCACAAATGGCGTTGCGCAGTGCACACTTGATTTTATCGGACACTTGCATGTGCAGGGAAGGCACGGCTGTCTTGGAGAAGTAGTGGCGGCTGGGAACCACATACTGCGGGACAGCCATGGCCATCAGCTGTTTGAAGCTGTCTGTGTCCACCAGCCGGAATGACAGCATTTCAAAGGCCAGCAGTTTAGAAATGCTGGCGTTCAGGCCAAGGGCTCGAGGGTGACTCGGGGAATTTGCGCTTCCTCTCTAAGGTTTGAGATATTGAGAGCTGAACGCTGCTGTGTGATATAGTGGAGACGCTAGTTGACGGTGGCGGTGGTGGTGGTGTCGGTGGCACATCCTCTGTTTGCTGCTCGGCAGGTGGCAACATTCCTCTCGAGGCGGAAGCCGAGGCAGCAGCGGTAGAGGGAGCAGGGGGAGCCTCAGCGAGTGCCTGGTTTTTAAGGTGTGTACCCCACTGCAGTTCATGCTTTGCATGTAGATGCCTGGTCATGCAGGTTGTGCTGAGGTTCAGAACGCTAATGCCTCGCCTCAGGCTCTGATGGCAGAGCGTGCAAGTCACTCGGGTCTTGTCGGTAGGACATTGTTTAAAGAAGTGCCATGCCAGGGAACTCTTTGAAGCTGCCTTTGTGGGGCTGGGTCCCTGTTGGCGATGTCCAGTAGCAGGCGAACTCTGGGGGCGGCGGCTCGCCTGCTTTGGCCCCCTGCTCCTCTTTGGCTTCGCTGTTGTCTCGGTCTCACCACTACCTCTTCCTCTGAACTGTGAAAGTCATCGCCACGACCTTCAGTCCATGTGGGGTCTAAGACCTCATCGTCCTCTGCATCGTCTTCCACCCAGTCTCCTCCCTGACCTCCTCCTGTTCAGTCTGCACACTGCAAAAAGACGCGGCAGTGGGCACCTGTGTTTCGTCATCATCAGAGAGTCGGTGACTCTGCTGTGGTGGTATTCCCATGTCCTCTTCATCTGGAGACATAAGTGGTTGTGCGTCAGTGCATGGTATGTCTTCCTCCACTGGGGAAGGGCTAGGTGGACGCCCTGGGAAACCCTGGAAGCAGAGTCTTCAAACAGAAGAAGAGACTGCTGCATAACTTGTGGCTCAGACCGTTTCCCTGATATGCTTGGGGGTGATGTGACAGACTGATGGGCTTGGTTTTCAGGTGCCACCTGTGCGCTTTCCGCAGAAGACTGGGTGGAAGACCATGTGGTGAACGTGCTGGAAGCACTGTCGGCCACCCAATCGACAATGCCTGTACCTGCTCAGGCCTTACCATCCTAAGAGCGGCATTGGGCCCCACGAGATATTGCGGTACATTCTGCCGGCTAGTTGAGGGAGTTCGTTCCCTACTGTGTGCGCCTAGGCCGAACGGCCACGTCCTCTACCAGCAACAGAGGCTCCACGGACACCACCACGACCGCGCCCTCGTCCCTTAATAGTATTTTTCTTCATTGTTGCGATTCAACTCGCACCACAATGAAATATATTATTTTTTATAAGCAAAATCCCCTCACTGGAATACTTTCAGTCTTTTGACTGTATGGATTACAGATGGAATGACTGTTATATGTGAGTACCGCTTTCTTTGACAGATTCTAGTATGGGTACATATATGTTTTCCCAACCCCAGCACATTAATTTGCTAATTCCAGATGTATGAAACGCAGGCCTAACTGTATCTAGTATATTGAACGCCAGATAAACTAACTTGGCCTTTTTTAAATAAAAAATTCCCTCACTGGAATACTTTCAGTCTTTTGACTGTATGGATTACAGATGGAATGACTGTTATATGTGAGTACCGCTTTTTGACAGATTCTAGTATGGGTACATATATGTTTTCCCAACCCCAGCACATTAGTTTGCTAATTCCAGATGTATGAAACGCAGGCCTAACTGTATCTAGTATATTGAACGCCAGATAAACTAACTTGGCCTTTTTAAATAAAAAATTCCCTCACTGGAATACTTTCAGTCTTTTTGACTGTATGGATTACAGATGGAATGACTGTTATATGTGAGTACCGCTTTCTTTGACAGATTCTAGTATGGGTACATATATGTTTTCCCAACCCCAGCACATTAGTTTGCTAATTCCAGATGTATGAAACGCAGGCCTAACTGTATCTAGTATATTGAACGCCAGATAAACTAACTTGGCCTTTTTAAATAAAAAATTCCCTCACTGGAATACTTTCAGTCTTTTGACTGTATGGATTACAGATGGAATGACTGTTATATGTGAGTACCGCTTCTTTGACAGATTCTAGTATGGGTACATATATGTTTTCCCAACCCCAGCACATTAGTTTGCTAATTCCAGATGTATGAAACGCAGGCCTAACTGTATCTAGTATATTGAACGCCAGATAAACTAACTTGGCCTTTTTTAAATAAAAAAATCCCTCACTGGAATACTTTCAGTCTTTTTGACTGTATGGATTACAGATGGAATGACTGTTATATGTGAGTACCGCTTTCTTTGACAGATTCTAGTATGGGTACATATATGTTTTCCCAACCCCAGCACATTAATTTGCTAATTCCAGATGTATGAAACGCAGGCCTAACTGTATCTAGTATATTGAACGCCAGATAAACTAACTTGGCCTTTTTAAATAAAAAAATTCCCTCACTGGAATACTTTCAGTCTTTTGACTGTATGGATTACAGATGGAATGACTGTTATATGTGAGTACCGCTTTCTTTGACAGATTCTAGTATGGGTACATATATGTTTTCCCAACCCCAGCACATTAGTTTGCTAATTCCAGATGTATGAAACGCAGGCCTAACTGTATCTAGTATATTGAACGCCAGATAAACTAACTTGGCCTTTTTTAAATAAAAAAATTCCCTCACTGGAATACTTTCAGTCTTTTGACTGTATGGATTACAGGTAGACTGGTATTAGTAGGGTGACACAAGCACACCCAAGTCCCTGATGTAGGATTTCTATGGCACAGACCACTATTACAAGTGATTAATGGACGTTGGGAGAGATTGTGCTGCAGCACTAGTCCCAAGATGGCCGCCTATCAGCCCAGTAACATGTGCCACAAAATGGTCTGCACAACCTTTAAAAAAATAGCCTTGGACTGTGCTGCTAAATCGCTATTGGTCTGAATCCCAGGTGTAGATGTCTGACTTGTTTGGAGCTTTGAATGCACACTGTGGCAGCTTCTGCTGCAGCACTACAAGTCGCAAATGGCGGCCGGCGGTCAGCCCAGGTACATGTGGATGGAAAAATCACTCTGGCCACTCTAAAAATAGCCAATCCCTATCAAAAAGCAGCTCAGCTGCAGTTGTTCAGATGAATCACAGGTGGAGGAGAGAAGTATTCAATTATCCCTGCCTATTCTCGCCCTAGCATCAGCTGCGTCTATCCCTGTTCTATTCACATCGGGAGTGAGCACGTCCCGACGTGCGCACAAGCTTATAAAGAGGCTGAGTCACATGCTGCACTCGGCCAATCACAGCCTTGCCAATAGTAGGCATGGCTGCGATGGCATCTTAGGGCAAGTAGTATGATGCATGTTGATTGGCTGCTTTGCAGCCTTTCAAAATGCGCCTAAATACATGCCGAACGACGAACCCGAACCCGAACTTTTTTGAAAATGTCCGGGTTCGGGTCCGGGTCCCGGACACCCCAAAATTCGGTACGAACCCGAACAATGCTCGAACTGTTCGCTCAACACTACTCCTGATGAATTACCGACACAAGTCGGCAGGGAAACGCATTGAGCATTAGCACTGCAAGACATACATGATATATGCAGGCTGACTCTCTTTCCTTCACTTGAGCCCTTTTAGGGAGCATTCCTCCTGCACGTTAGTCCTATACAGCAATAGGGTCACGCACAGTTTATGGGGACTGTAGCCCTGAGGGACTAGTGCAGGTATACTATTAGGACTGCAGCAGGAGTGTTCCTTTACGTTCTATACTCCTAAATGCAATAAGGAGTTTTTTTGGTAGGGTTAACCTAGGAACCAGCATAAATATTGGTCTGATTAGTTCCAGTTCACCCTACTAGCCTATGTTTGTGAAGATTACTTTTTTATTAAAGTTAAATAAAGTGTTTTAAATGTACTTCATTTAGGCAGTAAACAGTATTTACCTAGTACGTCTACCTATTATTATATAAAAGTTAATCAGTTTTATTGTTACAATGGATCCGCAAAAAAAATAAACGGATGGCATACGGACCGCAAAATACATACGGTCATGTGCATGTAGCCTTACTGGAGGAAGAACAGATAATACTGGAAAGGTCACCCAAAAACCTGAATTCTCTATTTGAGAGTGCTTTAAAATATGGAACAGAAAGTGATTTTACAAAAAAGGAGACTATTTTACAAACAAGTGTGGAACATTTTCAGACCTCATTAAAGGAGAGTAAATACATGCAGTACGTGAGGGATCTAGTATGTTTCTGGGAAAATTAGCTTTTAATTTCTGAAAGCAGATACCTAACGAGCATCACTAACAGAGGCATCATGTACTGATATACTGTAGATTCCTCTGATGTGGAGAGGACTCTTAACCCTTAACGTCCAGCACCTTACATGTACGGCACAGCGGGACGTGACTTAACGCCCAGCGCCATACATGTACGGCGTGCTGATCGGGCGGGTGCAGGAGCTCGATCCGCAGCAGGAGTCCGGCAGTCACTGATAGCCGGACCCCTGCTGCACTCTGGTGGTATCGGGTGAAAATACCGATGCCGGCACATTAACCCTTGATGTGCTGCGGTCAGCGCTGACCACGGTACATGCGATTTCCATGCGGGGATCAGGGCTGCCATATTTATGACACAGATTGTGGTGCAAAGGTCCTTAGCACTGCAATCTACATTTTTCTTGCTCATGCCAGGTCTAAAAAGGTGGCAAGGGCAGGGAAAGGGATACAGTTATGGCCATACAGTTATTGGATACCACCACCATACAGTGACTGGATAACACCACCATACTGTGACCGGATAAAAGGGTATAAGAGGGCACAGTACAGGGAATGACTAGGAGCACTGTACAGGGTGTGGTAAGAGGGCACAATGCAGGGTATAAAGGGCAAATATGAGGTAAGGGCACTGTACTTGGGGGTGGTACAGTGCACGCGGTGGGGGCATAGTCGCATGACCCTGTGACGTTAGGAAGGTCCTTATGGTGAATGTGGTTCAGACACTACCATAATGAGAGGCAGAGGAATGAGACAAAGGCCCGGGGCCCTGGATGAACAGGAGGGGTGAACACAGCAAGTAGGTGGAAGGGGCTCTGATTGGGATTCATACAAGAAGTAGTGGCAAGAGATCTGTGCAGGGCAGCAACAGGAGATAGGAGGGTGGAACAGGAGCTCTGGATACATGAGGGAGCAAAGGAGACAGAAGGGGATCCATGAGGATGACACAGGACAGGATATTGGGGGCAGGTGTCATGCAGGCAAACTGCTTAATGAAGCAGTAAAACAACTAAATAGCATGAAGCAGCATCCAGCAGCAGCAGCTCAAAGAGCCCCCTCCCTCTCCTGCCTCACAGAGAAGGCACTTGCCCGGGTTTGCTGGGTGCTGATGCAGGCCCTGCCTGGAGGTACATTAGACAGTCACTGGATTAAAATGTTACTGTAGGCCAGTGCAGGCCCCAAAATTAGGGCATTCACCTGACAGAAAAGAACTTGTGATTACGTGGCTGGAGGTACATTAGGCGGTCACTGGATAAAATGTTATTGCAGGCTGACTCTCTTTCCTTCACTTGAGCCCTTTTAGGGAGCATTCCTCCTGCACGTTAGTCCTATACAGCAATAGGGTCACGCACAGTTTATGGGGACTGTAGCCCTGAGGGACTAGTGCAGGTATACTATTAGGACTGCAGCAGGAGTGTTCCTTTACGTTCTATACTCCTAAATGCAATAAGGAGTTTTTTTGGTAGGGTTAACCTAGGAACCAGCATAAATATTGGTCTGATTAGTTCCAGTTCACCCTACTAGCCTATGTTTGTGAAGATTACTTTTTTATTAAAGTTAAATAAAGTGTTTTAAATGTACTTCATTTAGGCAGTAAACAGTATTTACCTAGTACGTCTACCTATTATTATATAAAAGTTAATCAGTTTTATTGTTACAATGGATCCGCAAAAAAAATAAACGGATGGCATACGGACCGCAAAATACATACGGTCATGTGCATGTAGCCTTACTGGAGGAAGAACAGATAATACTGGAAAGGTCACCCAAAAACCTGAATTCTCTATTTGAGAGTGCTTTAAAATATGGAACAGAAAGTGATTTTACAAAAAAGGAGACTATTTTACAAACAAGTGTGGAACATTTTCAGACCTCATTAAAGGAGAGTAAATACATGCAGTACGTGAGGGATCTAGTATGTTTCTGGGAAAATTAGCTTTTAATTTCCTGAAAGCAGATACCCCAACGGCATCACTAACAGAGGCATCATGTACTGATATACTGTAGATTCCTCTGATGTGGAGAGGACTCTTAACCCCTTAACGTCCAGCACCTTACATGTACGGCACAGCGGGACGTGACTTAACGCCCAGCGCCATACATGTACGGCGTGCTGATCGGCGGGTGCAGGAGCCCGATCCGCAGCAGGAGTCCGGCAGTCACTGATAGCCGGACCCCTGCTGTACGCGGTGGTATCGGTGAAAATACCGATGCCGGCACATTAACCCTTGATGTGCTGCGGTCAGCGCTGACCACGGTACATGCGATTTCCATGCGGGGATCAGGGCTGCCATATTTATGACACAGATTGTGGTGCAAAGGTCCTTAGCACTGCAATCTACATTTTTTTCTTGCTCATGCCAGGTCTAAAAAAGGTGGCAAGGGCAGGGAAAGGGATACAGTTATGGCCATACAGTTATTGGATACCACCACCATACAGTGACTGGATAACACCACCATACTGTGACCGGATAAAAGGGTATAAGAGGGCACAGTACAGGGAATGACTAGGAGCACTGTACAGGGTGTGGTAAGAGGGCACAATGCAGGGTATAAAGGGGCAAAATATGGGGTAAGGGGCACTGTACTTGGGGGTGGTACAGTACGCGGTGGGGGGCATAGTCGCATGACCCTGTGACGTTAGAAGGTCCTTATGGTGAATGTGGTTCAGACACTACCATAATGAGAGGCAGAGGAATGAGACAAAGGCCCGGGGCCCTGGATGAACAGGAGGGGTGAACACAGCAAGTAGGTGGAAGGGGCTCTGATTGGGATTCATACAAGAAGTAGTGGCAAGAGATCTGTGCAGGGCAGCAACAGGAGATAGGAGGGTGGAACAGGAGCTCTGGATACATGAGGGAGCAAAGGAGACAGAAGGGGATCCATGAGGATGACACAGGACAGGATATTGGGGGCAGGTGTCATGCAGGCAAACTGCTTAATGAAGCAGTAAAACAACTAAATAGCATGAAGCAGCATCCAGCAGCAGCAGCTCAAAGAGCCCCCTCCCTCTCCTGCCTCACAGAGAAGGCACTTGCCCGGGTTTGCTGGGTGCTGATGCAGGCCCTGCCTGGAGGTACATTAGACAGTCACTGGATTAAAATGTTACTGTAGGCCAGTGCAGGCCCCAAAAATTAGGCATTCACCTGACAGAAAAGAACTTGTGATTACGTGGCTGGAGGTACATTAGGCGGTCACTGGATAAAAATGTTATTGCAGGCCACTGGAGTACAGGCCCCAAAAAGTAGCCAGTTACCTTACAGAAAAGGCCTTTTATGCCACTGTATATGCATAAGCCAAGGACCATTCTTAGTGCTGGGTGGTGGCGGATATATGTGGGCAGGCATGAGGAAATTCAATTACACGTGGTCGTCACAGGTGTTGAATTCCTCCAAAATCCATCCCTCATAAATTTTTAGAAATATGAGTTAGTCCACACTGTCGAGAGCTAGACGAGTGAGCTTATCGGTCACGATCCCCCCTGGTGCGCTGAACGTCCTTTCGGACAGGACACTCAATGAGGGGCAAGCCAAGAGTTCCATGGCAAATTGTGCCAGCTCTGGCCACAGGTCAAGCCTGCACACCCAGTAGTCCAGGGGTTCCTCGCCTCTCAGAGCGTCCACATCTGCCGTTATCCCGATGAAGTCAGACACCTGTCGGTCTAGGCGTTCCCTGAGGCTGAATAGAGAGGACGGCTGTTGATGGGTTTGCTGCAAGAATTATCTCATATCCGAAGTGACCAACACATCTTCAAACCGCCCTCTTCTTGCTGACGTGGTAGGATTGGTACCCGCTCCTGTTTCACTGTGGGTGGAAATTCCTCTGCCAGCGCCCACAACTGCAGAATACAGCATCTCTCGCAGAAAGGCCTGGAAATGCTGCATTCTGCCAGCCCTCTGTGATGCTGGTGGTAACATGTTTGCCATTTCGTGTTTGTCCCGGCGGTCTATGTACGTTGACACCCAGTACTGGTCCTTGCCCTTTATGCTTTTTAAACGGGGATCCCACTTCAAACACTGGAGCATGAAGGCCCCCATTTGCACTAAATTGGAAGTGGTGGAGCGCCCTGGCTCCTGCTCATCGCCCAAGAGAATGTCGTCCTCGGTCTCCTCCCCCAGCCACGGACAACACCAGGGATCCCTGAAAAGTTTAAAGCCCGCCTTTCTTGCTCCTTCTCCTCCTCTTCCTCCCAGCCACCATCCTCCTCTGTCTCCTCTTCAGACTCCTGCTGACTTGTCTCAGATGGAGTAGCCCCCCTAGCCCCCCCCCCCCGGGAATTCATTCAGCATTGCAACTTCCTCAGCTTCCAGCTCCTGGCCCGCGACGGCTTGATCATTGAAACGACGAAATGCACGCTCCAGAAAGAAGGCGTAAGGTATGATGTCACTGATGGAGCCCTGGCTGCGACTGGTCAGTTTGGTGATCCCATCAAATGGCTGCAGAAGTCTGCATGCGTTGCGCATTAGCGGCCACTGGCGAGGCCATATGTGGCCATATAGCTCTGGGGTGCCCTTCTGGGAGAAATATTTCCATCTGGGGACCTTCGGTGTGCCAATGGCCACAAATTCCCTCTAAAGGCCTCCGAGTCCACCAGTTTATATGGCAGTAGTTGGCGGGCTAGCAGATCTAACAAGCCAGCGGTCAGCCATTGGGCAAGATGGTTATCCGGCATCATCAACTGTTTACGCTCAAACACTTGGCCCACGGAAGCCTGACTTCCGCCAGATGAACGAGACGATGGCACGATGGAAGGTGGAGTTGACGACAAATGGGAGGAGAGAGGAGAAGGAGAAGAGGCAGGACGTGGAGCACCGGGAGTGTGGCTTTGTGGGTTCTGACGGCATTGCTCCCACTGGGCTTGGTGATGGGAGGCCAGGTGCCTTCTTAAGGCAGTTATCCCTAGGTGAGTGTTGGGCTTACCGCGACTTATGCATTGACAGCACAGGCTGCAGATGGCAACACTATTGTCAGCTGCTGAAACGTCAAAAAAGTCCACACTGTGGAGCCATATGCCGGCATCCTGGAAGCGCCAGAAGTGACTGTCCATGGTGGATAGCTCGCTCCAGATACATTTGCAGTCTTCTTTTTGCCTCCTGTGCCCTGCATCTTCTGCCTGCTTCTCCTCCTTCTATTCCCTTTCTGCTGATCTGTCTCTCCCTCTGAACTCCCCTCCTGTTCCTCTCTTGTGAGCACCTACATGACGTCCATCGAAATGTCATTATCAACATCTTCACCATCACTGATATTAAATTGAGATCTTTGAGTAGGCAGCAACAGCGGGGACCTCCCTCCTTGGGCTGACTGGGTAAAGTTGTCAGACCACTGGGTGGCGGCCGTTGCTACCTCCTCTTTCTCAACCGATGTCAAGAATGGCTGCGCATCCGTAAGGTGTGGGAATGGTTGGGAATAAAAAAAAGTACCACCAGAAACACAATAATAAATAGAACCAAATGGGTACCCTTCAACAAAAACTAGAAAAGCTCAACAATAAAGTGGGTAAACCTAATACATAACTTTTAATAGATACATAAAAATGCCCAATGGAATTTGTTAATAGACAATAATAACAAAGGTCGATGCTGACCAGACCGGTGGAATGGTACAATACTAGGGTGGGAGCAAGGCAAAAAAGGGGGGAGGGAATGCTGGGTCTCTGCCCCTGTGTGCAATCCCACCCCTGTAGCAAATTACAGGGTGATATATATTGAGTTAAGTAAGCCAGCAGTTCCCTCTCCATCTGGGGCACGCAGGACTAGTTGTGAAGGTGGATTTTGATAATAGGGTCTCCTACCCCCTTTCCCTCTCCCCTTCAGGACAAAGCTGGGCAGTCAGAGCACTGTACAGGGGTGTTAATAGGGTTACATAGGAGGTGAGCTTATATGGCGTAGGGAGGCTATACTATAGGATTGCGCACAGGGGCAGAGACTCAGCATTCTCTCCCCCCTTTTATGCCTTGCTCCCACCCTAGTATTGTACCATTCCACCGGTCTGGTCAGCATTGAGCTTTGTTATTATTGTCTATTAACAAATTCCATTGGGCGTTTTAATGTATCTATTAAAAGTTACCGTATGTATTAAGGTTACCCACTTTATTGTTGATATTTTCTAATGGTTGGGAATATAATTCCTCTGACTCGAGTGGAGGAACTATGGTGGTGGTGGTGTATTTGGGGGTGCTCTCAGCAGAGAGTGAGTAGGCTGCAGATACAGAGGGTGAGGAGGGTGCAGAAGTGGAAGGCTGAGTCAGCCACTTAACCAACTTTGGTACGCCCTTTGAAGTAATCGCACGTGCCTTCTCCAACTTCCCACTTAGACTGCCCGACCCCTACCACCCCTGTGGAACCACCCGTCTCTTCCTCTGACTGTCATTTTCAAAATAACCCAGTGCTTAAGTCCTTAGAGAGAATCAGTATTTGTGGAAGCAGTTATATTGCAGACCTCAATCAATATTTAGTGGAAATAGGTATATTGAACACCTTAATCGGTATTTTGTGGAAGCAGGTATATATCAGGCCTCAATCAATATTTGGTGGAAACAGGTATATCAAACTTCTTAATCGGTATTTTGTGGAAGCCGGTATAGCCAACTCCTTAATCGGTATTTTTTGGGAGCAGGTATATCACAGGCCTCAATCAGTATTTGGTGGAAACAGGAATATTGAACCCCTTAATCAGTATTTTGTGAAAGCAGGTGTATCGCAGGCATCAATGAATATTCGGTGGAAACAGGTATATTGAATTCCTTAATCGGTATTAGTGATGAGCGGCAGGTGCCATATTCGACTTCGCCGAAATTCGCGAATATTCGAATGAATATTCGTTTCATATTCGTCGAAATCGAATATTCGTCATTTTTTCTAGTTATCGCGATTAACATGCGATTTAAATAATCGCATATTGCGATTTGTACTTAAGGCTACTTTCCTATTGGTTTCATATCTAGAATTAGCGAGGATGACGATATGACGAATGTAGTCTGTCATATCTCAAAACGAAGATAACGAGTATTCTACATCTTGCTTTAGTTAGCCTATTCGTCAACTCGCTACTTCTAGCATCAAATAGAAGGTTGACTTACAGACAGTTGTAGTTAATTGCTATGCGATTTTTTTTTTTTTAATACAATTATATTATATTACTTGATAAAATTATTATAAGTATTCTATTTATTAAAAAAATTATAAAAAAATCGCATAGCGAATTTAACACAGCTGTCTCTATAGTCAACCTTCCTATTTGATTGCTAGAATTAGCTAAGTTGACGAATAGGTAGCTAAAACGAAGATGTAGAATACTGCTATCTTCGTTTTGAGGAATATGACGAATACATTCGTCATATTCGTCATCCTCGCTAATTCTACCAAGCCAACCATAACTTCTGTGTTCATGGAGCGTCCCCATCACCATGGGAACGCCTCCATATACTAAAATGTACTGTCGGATTTGAGGAATTACGTTGAAATCGCAATGCGATTAATCTAAGTTATATTAATCGCATTGCGATTTCAACTTAGAGCTGGGTTTATAATGGGTCAGCTTGCTAGAATTAACGGTTAACGAATAACGAATATGGAATATAGCAGCAGTGTTAAGTTGAAATCGCAATGCGATTAATTTAACTTAAAGTATTCGCATTGCAATTCCATCTTAGAGCGGAGTTCCTAATGGTTGTATTGCTAGAATATAATGAAGATTGAGAATATAGCGCTATGTTCTCAATCTTCGTTATATTCTAGCAATACAACCATTAGGAACCCAGCTCTAAGTTCACTCGCAATGCGATTAATATAACCTGTATTACTCGCGATTATGACATAACTTTTACGAAGACTGAATTCTCAATCTTCGTTATATTTTAGCAATACAACCATTAGGAACCCAGTTCTAAGTTGAATTCGCAATGCGAACATATACTCGCATTGCGAATTAAACAGAGCTGGGTTCCTAAATTTTTGTTAGTTCTAGATAGCCATAGCCAAACAATAGTGAAGTAAGGGCTCTTTCACACTGGCGTTTTATCTTTCTGTCCTAGAGTTCCGTCCTCGAGGCTCTAGGACGGAAAGATACTGATCAGGATAATCCCAATGCATCCTGAATGGAGAGAAATCTGTTCAGGATGCGTCTGGATGTCTTCCGCTCAGTACTGAGACTTTTTTGCCGTAGCAAAATCTGCAGCATGATGCGGATTTTTCTCCGGACCCAAATCCTGAAGGCATGCCGGAAAGAAGGATCCGGAATTAATGGCCATTGAAAAGCATTTATCCAGATCCGGCTTTAAGCTAAACGTCGCTTCGGCACATCGCCGATCCGACGCTTAGCTTTTGTGAATGGTCACCATAGCAGCCAGGACGCTAAAGTCCCGGCTGCCATGGTAAGTGTAGTGGGGAGGCAGGGGAGAAGTATACTTACCATCTGTGCGGCCTCGAGTCCCGGGCCCTCCACAATGAATGATGTCAGAGCGCTTCATGAGCATGGATCACATGATCCATGCGCGTATGGCTCTCTGACGTCATTGTGGAGCACCCCGGAGCCGCACGGACTGTAGGTATCTGCCCCCGGCTCCCCACTACTTACTATGGCAGCCGGGACTTTAGTAGAGTCCTGGCTGCCATGGTTACCTAAAAGCATATTGAAGATTGATCAGTATTCCAATGCTTTCTGTTGTCTTGTGCTAGACGGATCCGGCGGGCATTTCTTGCGACGGAAGTGCACGCCGGATCCTCACAAGGCAAGTGTGAAAGAGGCCTAAGTTGCATATACCCCAATGCAAGAATATTACTTTGCATACTTTATTTTTTAAGTACATGTCTCTCTTAAAGGGGTGGTCACTCTAAAGGGCAATGCCGGGTCATCATCAGCTAGGAGATGGCCAAAAAGCACCGTAAAGGGATGCAGAAAATGGAGGAGCTACTTTCCCAACTCACAATGTTCCCATAGAGGCCTTTTTTATTTTGTTAATAAATAGTTTTTTCTGAGTTATAACGCGTGATTTCAGTTTTTTATAATGTTATGTTATGGTGTAATTCTTACTGATAACTTTATTTATTGTAAGGCCTCACCATTAACAAAGACTGCTGCTATTATCCTCACCACTATGAGTTCTTTGTAGGCCTTATACTACCTGCGGCTGCTGTATGTCATCATACTGATGAGTTTTGGATGGAAAAAAATTGCCTTAACCCTGTAAAGCCCACTGTTGCAGAATTACAACATCACTTTTAACACTTCTAAAAAAGGGTCAGCAAATGTTTTTTTTTTCTCAAAACCACATTTACATATTTAATGGGTCCTATTGTTTGTCCTCACGATGCTATTGGATAGAAAAAGTGTTTATAGGTCTGGTCATCTTGCCGTGAACTTACTCTACCTGCAAACTTCGCATTGAGCTGATCTCCTTTTTTTGCGTGACTGGATTTGTCAAGATTTAAGTAAGTAAAATTCCTTAAATATTTTTTTGTGTGTTTATTATAATGTCTAGAACACATACATATATAGTTATTTTAGAAAACATTAATCAAATTTGATTTAGAGCTTATTATTTTTATGTTGTAATTCTACAACGTTGGGTCAGAGTGGTAGCCTGTTGCATTGTTCAGGGACAGGTGTTAATGGTCTTTTAGTATGATAAGTAGAGCATAGCAGGTCACTCAGACAGTATTGTTTGAATGTAGTTGAATTTTGATTAGCATTTGCATTGAAATTGTAATACTTTGATGGATAATACTTAGACCATGTGTCAAGGGTAGAGATCTATCACCCTGTCTATTCTTTGTTTATCTGCTACAATATAAGACCTATATGTGTTATTCACATATTTAATTTAATTTTTCAAAACTTTTTCAGTTTCAGAATGCCACCAGTGCAGAAAGGTCATCTATTCAGTGTGCAGGATGTGATTGCTGCAGTCCAAAATGGAGAGAGCGATTTTGAAATGGACTCAGATTACACTGATGCAAGTGACTCAGAGAATGAAGATGCAGGTGAAATGGACAAAGAAAACCAGCAACCCATTGACTGCCCAGCCAATGATGATGTGGACATCAAGCCCCAACCAAAAAACACACCGTGCCCCGTGACAGGTTTCCGCTGGTTGAAAAAGGAGTTTATCAGTCCCAATACTGATTTTTCTGGTTCAGAAATCACCAATGATGCCACCTCCCTCCTCACCCCACTGGAGTACTTCCAAAACTTTGTGACAGAAGATATGATTGAGGTTCTGACAAGAAACACAAATGAGTACAGCTTGCAAAAAAATGGAACATCTGTAAACACCAATAATAAGGAAATTGAGAAGATGCTTGGCATGTACCTGAAGATGGGCCTAATGCAAATGTCTGGAGTCCGTATGTATTGGGAGACAGACACACGGTACACCCCTGTTTCTGATGTGATGTCCCGCAACAGATTCCAATCTCTGTTGACTTCATTACACTTTGTAAACAACTTAACTGTGTCAGAGATGGAAAAGAAGGACAAACTCTGGAAACTCAGACCATGGCTAAATTCATTTAGGGAGAGATGCCTGCAGGTGGTACCTGAAGAGCACAACTCTGTGGATGAAATGATGATTCCTTTCAAGGGGAGATTCAGTAACATCAAACAATATATGCGTGGCAAGCCACACCCATGGGGTTTCAAACTGTGGGTGAGATCTGGAATCTCTGGCATGCTCTGTGATTTTGATGTGTACCAAGGAGTGTAGATGGAATACGACAAGCTGAAATCTGAACTTGGACTGTCAGGTGATGTTGTGATGAAGCTTGCCTCCACACTTCCAGAGGGTCAAAACTACAAGATCTACGCAGACAACTACTTCACCTGTGTCCCACTGGTAGTCAAGCTCCTTGAGCGTGGAATCCATTATGTGGGAACAGCGAGGCAGGTACGTCTACCCAACTGCAACCTTGAAGATGAGAAGAGCTTGAAGAAAAGGGGAGAGGAAGCTTTGATGTCCGAGTGGAGGGGAACCACAACATCTGTGCTGTCAAATGGTTTGACAATAGAGCAGTCACACTTGTGTCATCCTTTGCTGGACCAGAACCTATGCAGAAAATTCAGCGCTGGGACAAAGCCACTAAAACCATCATTGATGTTGAGAGGCCTTACATTGTAGGAACCTACAACAAACACATGGGGGTGTGGATTTGTTGGACTCATTTGCTGCCAAGTACAAGTTCCCCATGAAATCTCACCGCTGGTACATTTACATCTTCTGGCACACCATCATCCTTGCAGTAATTAACGGCTGGCTCCTTTACAAGCGGGACTGTAAAGCTCTGAAGATGACTAAGAAAGAGATACTGAACAGGAGACAGTTTCAGGCACAACTTGCATCCTCTCTCATCCTGGTGAACACACACAACACATCACCCAAGAGAGGGCGACCATCTTCAGGGAAGACGGTGACATCAGGGAGCCCTTTGGATCCTCAGAAGAGACCATCCTCATCAGATGTGAGTCCCCCAGCCAAGAGGTCATCAGACCACCCTCCACTGGATGTACGCAAAGACATGATTGCACATTTCCCAGTAAAGACGAAGAGAGGACGCTGCAGATACTGCAATAATGGATACACAAACACATTGTGTAGCAAGTGCAATGTTCGCCTGTGCTTCTCAGATGAAAAGAACTGTCTTAGGGACTATCACTGCAAGTAAACAGAGACTTCATTCAAACCACACTGAATGTGACCAAATATTTTTTCCAAATTTTTTATTAATAAATGCTTATTCCAAAAAATGATTGTTGTGTAATTATTACTTATGATATATACTGCTATGCGGCTAAGTAAGTGAACAACCCTGCAAATAAATGCTTAAATGTTCTGTATACCTGTTCAGACAAAGTGAGAACAAATACAGAAATTCTGCTCACAACAAGGCCCAACGTTGCAATATTGCAACATTTCCCTAAAAACCTACTAAAATGTAAAAAATAAAAAAAAACTTTAATTCCTACATCAGAGGCCTCCTAAAACAATATCTGAGAGGTCAAAAAAATTTTTTGCTTATTTTTTCAATATTTGGGTCTTACAGGGTTAATGTAACCAGAGTTATTAAAATAAAACAGAAAACCAAAAATGATTTAAAACCAAACTTTATAAATAAAATAAAAAAAAATTGTTTAAAGAAACATAAAATAAAAATTAAATAAAACTAAGGCAGGGCTTTCAGGACATCATGCTGGTTGATCAGCTCCGTTATGGCCTTCTGATGCCACTCCTCCATGGCCTTCATTTCTTGGCTGATCTTCAGCTGCAAAGCCCTCATCCGCCTGGAGTGCTCCCGCTGCAGCAGAATTATTTTATTTTTCATTTCTTTTATTACTGTACAAAAAAAATAATATATTAAAAATCAGATTAAATAACTTTTATTGATTAGTGTATAAAGGAGCTGGCCATTAAAATCGCAATCAGTTATATAGTTCTTTACTTAGGAATATTTCAATAGAGTATTTTATTTAAAATATTTGTGGGATCAGTTGACTGTTTGATTGGTACTATTTTGGGGTGCATACGTCTTTTTGATCGCTTGGGTTTGGAATTTATGTCATGGAACGTTACAAAATATGTATACTGTATAAAATATGTCTGTTTTTGACAGTTTTAAAAAAATATTTGTATGGGATTTGCCAAAGGGGTAAGAACACGCTATATTGTTATAGAGCTGCTTTTACGGATGCGGCTATACCAATTATGTGCACTATATTATTTATGTAATTTTTAGATTACATAAATGAATATATATGAGAAGACGATTTCTAATTTATTCTTCTTTAAAAAAAATTTTTAGTCTTTTTTGTCTTTCAATTTTTTTATTTTGTTTTATGTATCTATTTTCTTTTTATCAAAAACCATCTGCATAGTCTATTGTAATACACTGTATAGTCAGTGCCACACTTACACTAAGGCTGATCAGACCTCAGGGTCTGATCGGCCTTAGGTAAATGAGCAACTAGGACGCCATTTGTAAGGCGTCCGGGTGCCATGGAAACCATCTTGCCGCTATGGAAGCAGCAACGGCAAGATGGAAGAGAGAGGGAGCTTTCTTCCTCTCAACCACATAGATGTCGCTGGCCTGAAACAGGCTTTTTTTAAAGTGCTGCGCTATGATTGGTTAGTCTGCAGAGACAAAACAATCAGAGTGCTTACTAGCAAGGGAACACTCTGATTGGTCCCTTGCCGGCTTACCACTTGTGTCTGCTCCTGGGAGATGGGACTCCGGGCTGTGACACTTTATAGTGTCACAGCCCCAGGAGCAGTTTGGGCGTGGCCGTACATCAAAATGCAGCAAGTCACTTGTTATTTGGTCGTACAGTTATGTCAGAAAGCATGAAGGGGTTAAAGGATAAAGATTTAACATGTTTGTTATGGTTTTCTGGAAGAAACTGACACCAGTGACTGAGTTAAAACACCCACAACACATATTATTTACCCTCCTGGCGGGGGTGGTCACAAGCTCCTCCTCCTCCTCCTCATGAGAACCGGGATGGTCTGAGGGTCCGGCATCCTCATGCTGTGGGGTAGGGGCAGAGGGTCCTGCCTGCTCCTGCTCCTCCTCCTCCGACACCTCCTCCTCCACCACCACTGCCTTTTTTGAAGGCCTGCGGCGGACTGAGGGGACGGGATCACCTATAATGGCAAAATTTTCTTAAGTTATAAAAACCTCGTAAAGCATAACTGTACCTATACATTACAGAGTGTTGCTGAAAGATACAAGAGTCATGTAAGCATTGTACCTGGGCAGATTTTGTTCCGTATCTCAGTGATCCGATCCTGGTGTCTCCTCTTCAGGTCGGACCACTTTTTTATAATGGCCATCCTCTTGTGTGTGACATTGTGGTCACGGTATAGTTCATAACCGATCCTCCTCAGGATCCGCTGCTTCTCCAAGTGGGACCTGGTGGTGTCGTACTTCATCTCAAGCATTCGCTGCAGGATAAAAATGCAACCATATAATCCCAAATTTGTCAAATAAAAGTATTAGAAATGAATGTCATCATCTCAACACAACAAAAAATGTTTCAGTGTTTGAAAGTAAAACATTAGATTTAACGTTACAGTTATACAATCGAATTATATTTAAATTGTATGTGTGTGTAGTATGAGCAATCGGATATTGGCCATCTGAGGAGAGATGTACCCGTCTAGTGAGGTAACGGTACAGTATGGGGTGTACAGCTGGTCCGCCTCCACATGGTGCACCCTGGGTAACGCTAAATGAACCAGCAAATAATGGCGGTCAAACATTACTTCTCCTAACCAACCAGACGCATATTAGAATCCAAAGACTATGTGTGTGTGTGGAGGGATATACACTGTGGGGTATACGGTGTGGAGTATACGATGTGGGGTATGCACTGTGAGGCAGGAAAATGGATGTGCATTGTGCATATGAGAGATGTTTCTCAGCTGTCCAATGTGTCCATACATACATGCTACCAGACATAGTGGTGTGATGTCTTAACAGTACTTAGTGCACCTATCATTAACCCCTTCACGCCCAATGACATAGCTGTACGTCATCTGGCGGTTGTGGCACTCTTTGGAGGTGCGCTACTGGAGGTCGGGTTCCCACCCCTTAGTATCAAGAAGGAAATAAACTCCAGTTTATGCGTTGAAGATAAGTTTCTTTTAATCAGAAGTGCGGTAAATCATATACATGCGTGTGACGTTTCGGCCACAATACGGCCTTCATCAGACTGATACCGCTCTGAGGACTGTTTGGAAAATGGGCGTGTTGGTAGCAAAAGTAGACCACTGTCTATGTAGATATGCGGACGCAGGCCTTCCCTGCTATCGGGTCCCCATTACAGCAGCACGGTGACCCGATAGCCACCGCACCCGCCGCCCAATTACACGCAAAAGCCGCAAACCGCAGGTCTGAATTGACCCCCGGCACATTGTCCCAAGGTGCCTGCTGATTGATTTCAGCAGGCACCCAGTTCTGATCACTGCCCGCCGCGTAGCGGTGATCGGAACTATACATGATGTACCGTTGTGTCATGTGTCCTTAAGGGGTTACAAACCCGTAAAAATGGCGTGGCATTGCTTTTATTTTGCAATTTTTGGACATTTTGCATTTTGTTTGGCTTCCCAATACATCTTATGCAATATTAAATGGCGGAGTTAGAAAGTACAACTTGTCCCACAAAAAACAAGCCCTCATATGGCTATGTGAACAGGCAAATAAAAAGTGATGGCTCTTTGAAGGCAGTGAGCGAAATAAGAGGCTAACAAAAAAAACTCTGGCTTTGACAGGGTTAATATGCCCTGAAGCAAGAAAAATGTGAATTTGTATAAATACATTGGAATAACAAGCCTGTGATATGTAATACAGTGCTGTAATGTGGAATTACTTACAGTAATCAGGAGATCTTCCTCGACTTCTTTAAAATTGCTTGAGACCATTTTCATGCGCGCACACACGAGTATTGCACTGCGATTCAACCTTCCTCCTGTCAACAAACTCGCAAGACAAAGCCACACCCGTATAGGCTCACACGAATATTTCAATGCGATTCTCGCGATAGAAACACCATGTGCATATTGCGAATGCAACTTAGGCAACTTCCTATTGGTTGTCTTGATGGAATGAAGGATTATTGACAATATACTCCGCTGTAAGTTAGATGCGCAATGCGAGTAAACTTACTCAAATTACTCGCATTGCGCATCCAACTTAGTTCTGTGTATAGGCAACGTCCTAACAATGGTTGGCTTGCTAGAATAAACGAATATGACGAATACGAATATAGCGCGATATTCTCTATATTCGTTAAGTCTAGCAAACAACCAATAGGAACGTTGCCTATACACAGAAATAAGTTGGATGCGCAATGCGAGTAATTTAAGTAAGTTTACTCGCATTGCGCATCCAACTTAGACAACTTTCCGATTGGCAATAGTAGTTGCCGCCTATGCCTAAAGCCTATTCCACGCTCTAAGTTGGATGCGCAATGCGAGTAATTTAAGTAAGTTTACTCGCATTGCGCATCCAACTTAGACAACTTTCCGATTGGCAATAGTAATGCCTAATATGCCTAAAGCCTATTCCACGCTCTAAGTTGGATGCGCAATGCGAGTAAACTTACTTAAATTACTCGCATTGCGCATCCAACTTAGTTGCCTTGCTTGCTAGATTTAACGAATATAACGAATACGAATATAGCGCTATATTCTGTATATTCGTTAATTCTCGCAACCCAAGTACCCCGCCCCTACCATTAGGAACGTTGACTATACACAAAATTAAGTTGGACGCGCAATGCGAGTGATTTTAGTAAGGTTACTCGCATTGCGCATCCAACTTTTACCATGGTCTAGATAACCGTGATTCTCAAATCCGACAGTACATTCTAGCATGGAGGCGTTCCCATGGTGACGGGGACGCTCCATGCGCAGAGGAAGTTGGCACTCGGCAGACGGGCACTGACTGGAGCGGGAGGGGAGCATGGAGTCCTCGGACATGTAAGAATAAATGCTTTTGGGAAGTGGGAGGGAACAACTTTAAAAAAAAAAAAAAGCGAATATTCGAATTTGCGAATATATAGCATTATATTCGAAATATTAGCGAAGTGCGAATTAGCGAAGTGCCGATATTCGCGATTTAAATTCGCTATTCGAATATTCGCGCTCAACACTAATCGGTATTTTGTGGGAGCAGGTATTTCGCAGGCCTCAATCAATGTATGATAGAAACAGTTACGTCAAACCCCTTAATCAGTATTTTGTGGATGCAAGTATATCAAACTCCTTAATCAATAAATTGTGTGAAGCAGGTATATCAAACCCCTCAATTATTTTTTTTGCCTCATTAGTTATATCACACCACCCTGTTTATTTGGGACAACATGTATATTACAGCCCCCAATCAGTATTTTGTGGAAGAAGGTATATCACACCCCATAATCAGTTTTTTTTTTTTTTTTTTTGGGGGGGGGCAATGGGTATATCACACCTTTTGCAAATAGTTGTTCTAATAGCGCTTGTCCCTCTACATAGCTGCAGTATCGCAGAAGAACCGCACACAACTGCTGCAAAATACAAATGCACTATATACTAGAGTAAGTACTGGTTGTACGTACTCTATGAGGGATTTTGCTAATTGCAAGACCAGTGTAGTTGTTTATCTATGTACCTTTAAATGCCCTTTAACTTTATGTAAAAAACTAAATAGGAATTGAGACGCAGGATAAGAGATCATGTATGTAATGTCAAAATTAGACATGATACTCTCCAGACAAGGCATATCTTGTAGTTTGTGTATGGCAAATGAAGTAAGATATAATTTCAAGTAACAGGATACACTGCTTTCAGCAAGAATACACTTGCCGTCTGCATGTATCAGCCCCCACCCTTTTCGCATCCACACTGCTCTTCTGCTGCTACCTATTAAAAGTGAGAAAATGGGAGAATTTTTTTAGGCTCATTCAGAAGAAGCCATTTTTTCCTCTGATAATTAACACTTGTTTGTGCATAAATATGAATAGTGTTAAGCGCGGATATACAAATAGCGAATTGTTTTAGCGAATATTGGCACTATATATTCACTATTTCGAATATTGTTTTTTTTTTTTTTTTTTATTGTTATATTTTTTTCTTTCCCACTTCCCAAAAGTAGTTCTACATAATACATTTGTCTTCTTCTTCTACCAAGCTAACCATAGAAAACCAGGTCTAAGTTGAAATCGCAATGCGATTAATTCAAGTTATATTAATCGCATTGCGATTTCAACTTAGACCTGGTTTCTATGGTTGGCTTGGTAGAATTAGCGAAGATGACAAATGTATTCGTCATATTCCTCAAAACTAAGATAACAAAGTATTCTTCATCTTCATTTTAGCAACCTATTCGTCAACTTCGCTAATTCTAGCAATCAAATAAGAAGGTTGACTATAGAGACAGCTGTGTTTAATTCGCTATGCGATTATATTACTTTGCTTTTTTTTTAAATAAATAGAATAATTATATTACTTAATAATTATAATTATTCTATTTATTTAAAAAAATAATAATAATATAATCGCATAGCGAATAAAACACAGCTGACCTCTATAGTCAACCTTCCTATTTGATTGCTTGAATTAGCGAAGTTGACGAATAGGTTGCTAAAATGAAGATGAAGAATACTTTGTTATCTTAGTTTTGAGGAATATGACGAATACATTCGTCATCTTCGCTAATTCTAGATATCAAACCAATAGAAAAGTACCCTTAAGTTACAATTGCAATACGCGATTATTTAAATTACATATTAATCGCGATAACTAGAATAATGACGAATATTCGATTACGACGAATATGAAACAAATATTCCATCGAATATTCGCGAATTTCGTCGAAATCAAATATGGCACCTGCCGCTCATCATTAAATATAAACAGGTATTCTGCTACCGTTATTGCACAATTTTTGGATGCTTGTGCAGAATACGCCACTGTTTCTTCTGACATTAACATGTGTGGATTAAAAGGGGAAGGGATCTGACCCGTTAAATCATAATTTTAGAGGCTTGGTCCCAACAAGTCACAGTTTTTTTCCCCAGAACACTGTGTGTGTTTAAACACCATCTACCCCAGTAAAGGGACATATTTTAAAACTTTCTATTATAAAAAGCAGATCACATGTGACGGTGCAGTGAGTTTTTAAACAAGCCATTTGTTGACACTGGTAACCATGCATTTACCCATAGCTTTCATTGTGTTCAAGAGCTTAAAATAAGGTAGCGAAAATAATCAAAAATTCATAAAAAATTTACAAAAAGATATAATGTTTCCCAAAAAGTTATAGTCCTAGGTGACTTTAAGGTTTTATAGGGACATTTTTTGGGCAACTGGAGCAACTTTGATTCGATTCAAATCGATTTGGACTTCAACTGAACTTGAAAAATTTGTCAATTTGGACACAAGCAAATCTCTGGGGCCCACTTAAGAATGGAACCCTGTTGTCATTTATAGGCTAACTGTTAAATAAAAAAGTATCTTGTGTATGATCACCTTTATTGCAAATGATCTTGCGCTGTAGAAATTGGATATCAACAGTTTTATTATATAATTCCCATTAGACTTCTATAGATCCTCCATGGAGTTGATTAAGAGGAACCTCGTCAGAATTTGTATATAAATACGGGGAGTTACAATGCTCTGTGGATGTATAAGAAGAAATATTTGTTTGCTTCATCCCACCTAGTACAGGTTCTTACATCAAATGGTTAATGCTGTAAGCTTGCTCAATTGTTGTGGTAGACATGAACATCCAGCTCATTGTCTTTAGACCTGGAGTCAGATTTTCAGAATGATGAAGTGAACCAGTAGAAGACAAATCTCTTATGATCATGCTGGATGTAAGTCTGTTGATTAAAGACCAATTGCAATGGTAATTCTGTTGATCTGGTTACAGTGGTGACATCACATCGACAATACATGACCGCTGCATGAAATCACTGGCCTCAAGGAGCCCACTGCTAAGGCCAGTAAATTACTGCAGCGGTAACGTGTTGTCTATGTGATGTCACCACTGCAACAAGGTCAAAATAGCCCAAGCAGGAGAACGAAGAGGCCGGAGAGGGATCTGCTAGGTAAGTAATGGTCTATTTAAAGTCTTAATTTTAGCCACCCGTCCCCTTTAATTACATAGTAAAAAATTAACAGTTCATAAGGCTTAAAAAAGCCCTCCGTCCATACGGTTCGGCCTGTTATCCTGCAAGTTGATCAAGAGGAAGGCAAAAAAAAAACTGAGGTAGAAAACAATTTTCCTCTTTTTACGTGAAAAAATTCCTTCCCGACTCTAATCAGGTAATTAGAATAACTCCCTGGATCAACGACCCCTCTCTAGTAGCTATAGCCTGTAATATTATTACAATCCAGAAATACATCCAGGCCCCTCTTGAATTCCTTTATTGTACTCACCATCACCACCTCCTCAGGGAGAGAGTTCCATAGTCTCACTGCTCTTACCGTAAAGAATCCTCTTCTATGTTTGTGTACAAACCTTCTTTCCTCCAGACGCAGAGGATGTCCCCTCGTCACAGTCACAGTCCTGGGGATAAATAGATGATGGGACAGATCTCTGTACTGACCCCTGATATATTTATACATAGTTATTAGATCTCCCCTCAGTCGTCTTTTTTCTAAATTGAATAACCGTAATTTTGATAACCTTTCACGGTACTGTAGATCCCTCATTCCAGTTATTACTTTAGTTGCCCTCCTCTGATCCCTCTCCAGCTCTGCTATGTCTGCCTTGTTCACAGGAGCCCAGAAATGAACACAGTCCTCCATGTGTGGTCTGACTAGTGATTTGTAAAGTGGTAGGACTATCTTCTCATCACGGGCGTCTATGCCCCTTTTGATGCAACCCATTATCTTATTGGCCTTGGTGACAGCTGCCTGACACTGGTTTATACAGCTTAGTTAGCAGTTCACTAAAATTCCTAGGTCATTTTCCATGTCAGTGTTTCCGAGTGTTTTACCATTTAGTATGTACAGGTGACTTGCATTATTCCTTCCCATGTGCATGACCTTACATTTGTCAGTGTTAGACCTCATCTGCCACTTCTCTGCCCAATCCTCCAATCTATCCAGATCCCTCTGTAGCAGTATTTGAAACATTTCTGTAAAAACTGTTTTATTTTGATCAATTTTGTTCTTGAATAGTTATTTTTTAATGTTTAGCTCATTTGAAAACACGATTTAAGGTTAAGAATGTAAAACAAATAGTAACTGGTAATGTACCATAAATTACTTTGATTTGAGATTAGGAGTGATTCTGTGCTTTTATTTCTTAGTGCTGTCATTATGCAACTAATTGTGAATTGATCCCAATCTCATGGATCTTATGTTCTTTTTCTAAATGCAGACAAACAATATGTCGGCTGTCACAGAGTTTATACTGTTAGGATTTCAAGCCAATCAGACTGCAAGAATGATAATGTTCTTGCTGCTTCTTGTGGTATATTGTGCTACAATTTCTATGAACCTCCTGATCATCACCCTGGTGTCCACCAGCAAGAACCTCCATACTCCAATGTACCTCTTCATCTCACAACTCTTTATTAATGACATCCTATTGACCACAGAAATTTCCCCCAATACACTTCACATCCTACTAAATAATGGGGCCACCATTACTTTTATTGGCTGTATCTCTCAGCTTTATTTTTTTGGTGCCTCAGAAGCATCTGAATGTCTCATCCTCACAGTGATGTCCTATGACAGATATGTGGCCATCTGTAACCCCCTCCGTTATACTTCTATCATGACAACTACATATTGTATAAAATTGGTCGTAACTTCTTGGTTGGCTGGAATGTCCAGTATGATGATTACCTTTATTACTACATCAGTGCAAAACTTTTGTGGACCAAACACCATTGACCATTTCTTCTGTGATCTTGTTCCCCTATTAGAACTTTCCTGTTCAGATACCTACATTGTTCAGTTGGAAGCCTCTTTACTGGGCATTCCTTTAGTTGTTATCCCCATAATAATAATTTTATTTTCATATACACAAATTATTGTCACCATTTTAAACATCCCATCCAGTACTGGTAGACAGAAAGCCTTCTCCACCTGTAGCTCCCACCTCATTGTCGTCTCCATCTTCTACTGGACTCTGTTTGGAGTTTATATTTTACCAACAAAAGGGAAAACTTTAAGTATCAATAAGATCCTCTCTTCTGTACACTGTATTTACCTCTTTGATCAACCCCATTATATACAGCCTAAAGAACAATGATATTAAGAAGGCCTTACATGAACATATTTATACCAGAGCGCCATGTAAATCTCTATAATTCATCCACTATCCATGCTGTTATGATCTAATATTTTGCCCTATTACCTAACCTGACTGAAGACGTAAAATAATTTTCCAGGATTTTAATATTCATGACTAGTCATCAGCGAATCGAATTTGATGAATTCACACCAAATCAGAATTTCCTCACTCTTCGTGGTAACGAATCACATTTTTTCCTTAAATGGCCACTGCACATGTGAGGATATGAAGCAAGGAACTCTGGGAAGGCGGGATCACCCATAATGCTATGCATGCAGCTAATCAGCTGCCAGCCAGCCCTGTGATGTCACATCCCTATAAATAGCCTCAGCCATTTTGGACTCATTTTTCAGCCATTTTTCAGTGTACTTAGTGCAGGGAACAATTGTAAAATGATTTACAAGTCCAGGGAAAGATTATTCAAGGTTTAGGGAAAGGATAGGAGGAATCATTCCACAGCATTTATGTAGAACAGGGATCAGTAGGGGAGGTTACAGCCTGGGTAATAGGAACAATCCTATTACACCTTGCTGCAATGACTGGGGATCCAAATTGCCATTATGCAGCTCTGTAATTCCAGCAAACCATTCTTGTTATTGGGGTGCAAGTGCTGTGTGATACCGCCATTAACAGGGTTTATTACAAGGAAATATTTCTATATCTTATTTGCCCTTGTGCGGTGCAGTTATATGTTGTAAAGCATTTTTGGCTTGTATTAGTGGGAAAAAAAGGGCTTATTAGCCATTGTGTGGTGAAGTGCAAAAATTACAGCCATTTTTGTTGTGTATTAGTGGCAAAAGAAAAATATATTTGCCCTTTATTGGTGCAGTTATATGTTCTAATGCCCTTTTTGTCCTGAATCATTGGTAAAAAATATATATATTTGCCATTGAGTAGTGCAGTTATATATTTTAAAGCCTTTTATGTCGTGTATAAGTGGAAAAAAATAAGGGGCTATTTGCCGTTCAGCAGTGCAGTTATATGTTCTAAAGCACTTTTTAGCGTGTAATAGTGGCAAAAGAAAAAAAAAATTGCCATTCAGCGCTGCAGTTACATGTATATATTATAAAGTCTTTTGTGTCCTGTATAAATGGCAAAACAAAAAATATTTTTGCCGTTCAGCGGTGCAGTTATATTTTCTAAAGCCTTTTGTGGAGTGTATAAGGGGAAAAAAGAAAAAATATATTTGCCGTTCAGCGATGCATTTATATGTTCAAAGCCCTTTTTTGTGTGTATTAGTGGGGGGGAAAAGGGCTTATTAGCTGGTGTGTGGTGAAGTGAGAATTACAGACTTTTTGGGGTGTTTTTAATTTCTTTTTTATTTATTTATTTGATCTAACAGTATGTCAGACAGAGAAGTGCCAGGCCCTGCATGGTGGAGTGTTAGAGGCCTAAATGTTTCTGGCGCAGGCACAGATCGCAGCAGATTAAGGGGGTGTGGCAGCAGGAGTCGCAGCGAGAGGCCTGAGCTCCCGGTGCCGACCAGCATCCCAGCGTTTTTTGAATGGTTGACTCAGTCATCTCTGAGTGAAGGCAGATGCTCAACAGACAGGATCAATTTTTTGTGGGTTATTGTTCTGATGGATCAGAAAATGTGTAAAATTAATAAGTGACGTCAACATAAACTTACTGATGACACCATCTCCAGTCTGTTAGAGGCCTCTTCTTGTATAAGCGTTTAATAAAACTGGTTCTGTAAACATCTCTGTGGAATCAGCTGACGACGGTGTAAAAGCAGTGCGCTTCTTCTTGGCGCTAACATCGACCTGTAAGGCTGAGTTCACACTTGAGTTATTTGGTCAGTTTTGGCCCCGTGACCGCCCAAATAAGTGAAGTGTGCAGCGATTCTAAGAGCGACTCCTGTCATCTGCATGTCATATTGACGCACAGTATTATTTCACTAACACAGCAGACTCCCTATGCGTGTTACAGCAAGGCGCAGTGTTCTATACCACTATAAAGGCTCTCTGCAGCCAGGAAACAGTTGTTTTTAACGTGATTCACCGCAAATAAATCTGGATCAAACTAAATTTTTTCAGAAAATTCGGCATACTGGCCAATTCGAGTTTTTGAAAAATTCGCTCATCTCTATTCATGACCCATCCTAAAGACAGCAATATTTTTTGGCTATGTTGCACACTTTTTTAATGGACCCACTGTGAATAAAAGCGCATTTCTCAACATGCTGCCGTCAAACTTGTTTGTATGCCCATCCTCAAGGTGGGTCATCAATATCAGATTGGTGGGGCTTACGACACCCAACATCTCCACGGATCAGCTGTCTACCTGTTCGCTATCAACATTGCAGCGGTAAGCCGGAGTAACTACAAGCCCCCCTATTCACTTCTATAGAACAGCTCCTTCCTGTGTATAAATCAAAGCCACCTGCTCACTGATGCGACGTTGACAGCGAGCAGTTAAACGATTGAGGGAAGGCAGCGGCCTTCTTTTCAACCAGCTTATTGGCGAGGATGCCAGGTGTCAGACCCCTGCCAATCTGATACTGATGGCCTATTTTGAGTATGGGTCATCAAAATTAACCCCTTCACACATTATCACATACATGTATGTGAGGGAAGCGGCTTCTTGATGCATCCTCACGTGCATGTACGTGACGTGATTGGGCGGGTGCAGAAGCTGCACCCGCCTGAACAGGAGCTGGGTCCCGGCTGTTACTGATATCTGGGCCCCTGCTGCATCCACCGGCATTGTTGTATGCGGTGATTCCGGTGGATTAACTCTTTCTCATGCCCAGTTTGCAGAGGGAGAGGGCTCCTCTGACTCGCGCTGACAGGGGGGGCAATAGTTGCCATGGAAGCCCTTATGCCTTACAAAGGCATCGGTGCCTGCCAGCTACGGAAGCCCAGGAGATCCAGCCGGCAGGATGGGTCTCCTAGGCAACTGTCAGTGTCTTACAGTTCCAATAAGTACAATACTGAATTGAAACAGGGATCAAACCCTGAAAAGGTAAAGTCCCACAGTGGGACAAAAATAAAAAGTAAAAAAGTGAAAAAAGTGTTTTTTTCCATAAAAAAATTAAGTTTCAAGTAAAAAAAAAGCCCCCTCACCATAAAATAGTGTTTAAAAAAATAGAAAACTGAAATATTAGGCATCCCTGCATCCGTAATGACCTGCTGTATAAAAATATCACAATATCTGCCCCCTAAGTTGAACGTCATAAAAACAACAACAAATATGTGCCAAAATGCAATATTATTGTCACCTTCATCACAAACAGTGTAATTCCAAGTGATCAACAAGTCATACACACCCCAAGAGGATACCAATCAAGCCTTCATCTCTTCCCGCAAAAAATGAGCCCCTACATATGACAATCGCCCAAAAGGTAAAAAAAAATATGGCTTTCAGAAAATGGAGACACTAAAACATGATTTCTTTTTCCTTTAAAAATGCTTTTATAGTGTAGAACTAAAATAAATTTAAAAAAGCTGATACATTAGTTATTGCCATGTCTGTAACAACCAGCTCTATAAAATTATCACATGACCCAACCCCTCAGTTGAACGCTGTAAAAAAAAAAAAAGAAAAACTGTGCCAACTGTGTCACCTTGCCCCAAAAAAGTGTCATAATGAATGATCAAAAAATCATATTGACTAGATTTACCACCAACATGTGTCAAGAGGAAACAGTCTCAGAATCGCTTATATAAGTAAAAGTGTTCCAAAATTATTACCACATAAAGTGAAACATGTCAGATTTGCAAAATGTGGCTTCGGTCCTTATGGTGAATAACTGGATTGGTCTTGAAGGGGTTAAAGTCCTGGAAAAACTGTTTTACGCATTTTCCTGTGTTTAAGCTGATTTAGGGATGCATGACGATTAATCCTTTTGCTTGCTTCTTTTAGCTCAATCTCTATATTATAATATCTTTGGGTTGTTTTTTTTATTTGGGAGCTTAGATTTGGTGATTTGTGGAAAGTAGTAAAATAAAAGTCTTTGCAGGTTTCCTAGTTGCCTGGGAGGGTGAGGAGGCAGGCCTCACTGCACACTACGCTCTGCCATATACCATATACTACACATTAGGGAGTTTTGCTGTCAGGCTGCTCAGCCATGAGGGCATATCGAAGGCAGGATCACATCATTACCATATATTGTAGAGCAGTGTGATGTGAGGCCCCAACCCCTCACACCCCCAGGCAGCTCTGCAAGTGACTGCAATCAGACATAGAAGATCTAGTTGCTGGAAGCAGGAAAACCCCTTTAATATTACCAGCAGATTGAGTTGATATATTGATGCAGAACATGTTGTTGTTGGTGGACATTTCTATTGCTCACGGTATGGGATCATTTTATACTATTATTAGTATTCAAGAGTTTCTAACATTTAAGGTAGCAGACACCATCAGCGTTTCAGTGGCCGTTTACTGCAAACACTTACCAATAGAGATGAGCGAACTTTAAAAAAAAGTCCGGCGTTCGAGTTGTGGTAAGTCACGCATCCCGTTATGGATTCCACTATAGCGGCATATGGAATCCATAAGGGGCTGCTGCCACCAACCCGAACTGTTGAACAGCCGAAGGACCTGGGGTGATGTCACTGTCATGTGATCAGTGCAGGGGCGTGGCTCAGCACTGGATTTGATCCCGTGCTGAGCCACGCCCCTGCACTGATCACATGACGGTGACATCACCCCAGGTCCTTCGGCTGTTCAACAGTTCGGTTTGTTGGCAGCAGCCCCTTATGGATTCCATATGCCGCTATAGTGAAATCCATAACGGGATGCGCGACTTACCACAATCCGAACTCCAAACACCGGACTTTTTTACATCTCTAATTACTAATATTATCATTGCACAGTTCAGATGATTCTATCAGTACGGCACTGTGTGTCTCAAGGATTATAGTAAATTAGGTTCATTTTATCCACCTGTTTGTTTAGTTGTGAATTTATTGCACTTTATTATACTATATACAATATGGTAAGTTGATTTCTATCATTTGCTAATGTTGAGATATTATACTGAAAGGGGTATTCCCATCTTGGACATTGGGGCCATATCACTAGGATATGCCCTGAATGCCTGATAGGTGTGGGTCCCACCTCGGCACTTATCCTTAGAATGGAACACGCAAAGTGATGGAAGGTACACTGCACATGCATGGCTGCCCTTCCTTCATTTCTACGGGACTGCCAAAAATAGCCAAGTCAGTGATTTCTGTAAAACCCATAGAAGTGAATAGAGTGGTGACTGCGCTTTCTCTATACGCTTCCCTTTCACTTCATTGGGACTTCTGAAAATAGCCAAACCAGCGATCAGTTATTTCTGGCAGTCTAATAGAAATGTATTGAAGGCAGCCATGCATGTATGGTGCAACCTCCATCACTTTGTGGGCTCAGTTCTAAGGATAGGTGCAGGTCCCAAAGTTGGAACCCACACCAATCAGACATTGGAGACATATCCTGGCTATATGCACCAAATGTTCAAAATGGGACAACCCCTTTAAGAACACTGCTACATACTTTCAAATATTCATGGCTCATGCATATCCTTACAGTATGTTTTCTTAGTACATGCACAACCATCCTGACACCAGTGCCCCTTGTCTTCTGCTTATCCTTGTGCTGTGATCATTATACTGAATAATAATTAATATAATTAATTGTTAAAGTGAAAAAGAAATAATAATCGGGACACAAATTGAAAATAAAAATGCTAAATATTTAAGGGAACAGTTAAAATGACACATTATGTAAACACAAAATCTTGTGCGGCCCATGTTGACATCATCCCGTCGTCCGGCGTTGTGATGTCATACATCACCGCGCATGGGATTTCACACTGGATCTTCAATCAAAATTTGGTTCTATTTGAATTTATTTGAGGCAAATCTCATTAAAAAATTTCCTGGCTGCAGAAAACCTTCATAGTGGTGTAGAACACTGTGTCATGCAGTAACATGCATAGGGAGTCTGCTGTAAAAGTGAAATAATACTGTGAGTCCGTATGACATGCAGATGACAGGGGTCGCTCTTAGAATCACTGCACACTTCACTTATTTGGGCAGTCACGGGGCAAAAACTGACCTGACTGATGGGACCATACAGGCCTTAGAGCTGCAACACAGACAGGATCCTTTGTGCAAATCATTTTCCCTTCCTTCTTACAGATCAGAAGAAAAGTCAAATAAATAAAGATGTCAGTCAGGCTGAAAGGCAAAATCGTGGCCCAGTCATGAAGTGGGGAGGGTGGGGACAGCATAAAAAGTCCACAGAGTGACCCAATGACATAGTGGTGAGGTGGAAGCAGCATGAGGAGACCACAGAGTGGCACAATGACAGAGCCTAGAGGTGGCAGCAGCATCAGTAGTAAGCCATAGAGTGGCACAATAAGAGTGTGAAGGTGGTGGCAGTATCAGGAGGCCACAGAGTGGAAAGGCGACAGTGTGGAGATGGCAGCAGCATGAGTAGACCACAGAGCAGCAAGGTGACATAGTGTGGAGGTGGCAGAAGCATGATGAGACCAAAGAGTGACCTGGTGACAGAGTGTGGAGGTTGGTGGCAATAACAGTACCCACTGACAATGGTGGGTGTGAAAATGAGCACTTGGCATCAAATTTGTAGCATCAGGCGGGTGGCAGCATCAGAATAGTAGCTGAGGCAGGTAGCCAGAAGAAACCGGTCTCTTTTGTCAAAGTTTTGATGTGGCACCATGGATGATCTAGTCTAATGCATCAGGCATTGGTGGGTCGAAATCCTGGCTGATCCACGCCTGATTCATCTTGACAAATGTCAGTCTCTCCACATTTTGGGGGAAAGGCGAGTTCTTCTTAGGGAAACTATGGCCCCCGCCGCACTAAACACCCGCTCTGATACCATACTACTGGCCGGGCAGGTCAGCTTTTCCAGGGAAAACTCTGTTTGGCTGCCTAGTAGTCCAGTGGATCTTCAAAGTAGGGTGGCAGGGTGCACTCCAAGTATGCCACCACCTGCTGGTTAAGGTCTTGCTCTATGTCTGGCTGCTGGTGAGTAGCTTCTTCACTATGTGGGTGAAGGAAGCTGCTCCTCAGCGACTCTACACTCAGGCTGCTGCTGATGGAGCTGGTATTGCTCCTGCCACCCCACCCCTTCCCAACAGCCCTGGCAGAGGAATGTGAGTGCACAGGGTCTCTGCGGTTAGATCTGCGAGAGGATGGACGAAGGCGCAGATAGGAAGCGGCCAACTGACTACATAGGATGTCTCTATAGTAGTTCAGTTTGTCCTCCCTCTCAGCAGGCGTAAAAAAGGCTCCCATTTTGTACCAGTAGTGAGGGTCCAACAAGATGGAGATCCAGAAGTCATGTTGAGGACAGGTGATGGCACATGGCCTGCTCCCGGGGCAAGCCAACTAAGGGTTATGTCTGATGAACCCACTGACTCTTGGCTGGGGGTGTCTGATGTCACTTGCGACAAACTCGAAGATCGAGTCAACCTTTCAAGAACCGCTGGGTTGCTGAACAATACACGAACACTAGCTTACACTGGGAGCTCAGGTCTCTTGAAGTGACTCCTGCTGCCACAGCCCCTTAGTCTGCTGTGACCTCTACCTGTGCCAGAAACATTTAGGCCTCTGCCACTCCCCTGTGCAGGGCCTGGCAATTCTCTGTCTGATATACTGTTAGATAAAAAAAAAAAAAAAAAAGGAAATTAAAACACCACAAAAAAGCCAGTAATTTTCTCACTTCACCACACAACGGCTAATAAGCCCCTTTTTTCCTCACTAAATGGATCCACAACGTATTAAAAGGATTCCAAGTGAGCTGTCGTTTTCTTCAATCAAATGCTCTTTATTTTAGCCATACATCAGAACATATAGCAATAGATGCGTTTCAGCCTATCCAGCCTTCATCAGCGCACCTCATTGAATAATTCACACGCTTAAATCACAGTTTGTACATCACGTGTGGTGAGATCAGACGCCCAAGAGAAAAGGGGCGGTAATAACTAATTAAGACAATATCCACATTACATATTTCAAAATATACAAGTAGAAAACATACAATGATTCATTTTATCAAAAACACTCTTTGATCTGGAAAAGGTTTATAGATGATGTGTTTTGCGAGTCCCTCGCAGTCTTCTTTAACCGCTTGATTGAGCTATTTGTTGAATTAAAATTTACCATGACATATGATCAAACCAAAGTAAGTTTTCTTGACACTGTGGTGATCAAAGATGAGGAGGGTAATTTGCATACCGATCTGCATAGAAAAGAAACAGATAGGAATAGCATACTGCATTATGCAACTGCTCACCCTTTATCTTTTAAAAAAAAGTGATTCCAAAGTCACAGATATAAAGGGTTAAAATAATTGTCTCTGATTGTCGCAATTACAGGAACGTAGGATTCACGAGATGTTGCAAAGGTTTGAACTAAGGGGCTATCCGTTACTGCTTGCCCTGTGAGAGGCCTGAGAAGATCTGATAGACTTGCTGCACGTGAGTCTTTCTGACAGATCTTTCTCTTTTTCCTTGCTGTTGTTGTGGGCAGGATCCCACCTCTCCACAGATTCTGCTGAGTAGCTATTTAGTGGCTTTATTTATATCCGCCTCTCACTGAAGCCTTTGCGGTTTAGATTTCCTCCTGGAGTTCTCAGCTAGTGTTTGGTGGTTTTCCTGCTCCCCGTCCATCTAAAGCCAAGTCCTCCTTCCTTCCCTTTTGTTGTGTGTTCTGACTAGGCCTAGAAGAGGTGGTAGTATTAAAAATCTTTTATTATGTAGAGAGGCATATTGGATACAAAGCTTAGGTACACTCCAGCCGAAATTAATGAATAGGGAATATGAGATTATGCATTTTTAACCGGATTGTTGTACCACAGAGATTCATGAGTATTATTCATTTTCTTTACCAGACAGCAAATCAAAGCTGACTTGCTGCAATAAGAGGGATATTAGAGTATTAAATGTGAAATACGTAATGTACTGTAATGTGGATCTCACTATAAAAAAAACACTTCTCACCTAATAAAGATGCAGTGAGTGTGAACACAGGCCTAACAAACCAAATATCAATGAGTGTAAATACATGTCAAACAGCAATGAGTGTGAACATGGGTCAAACAAGCCAGACAGCAGTGAGTGTGAATACAGGTCAAACAAGCCAAATAGCAATGAGTGTGAACACATGTCAAACAGCAATGAGTGTGAACATGGGTCAAACAAGTCAGACAGCAATACAGATGGTTCCTACTTTAAGTGCTACACTGATGCAATATCCAATGTTTGACTTCAGAGAATTGATCTGTGTTTCAACACTTCAGGAATCTTGTCAGAGGGCGGAGAACCTACAACTACAAAATGTTTCAGAAACGTTTAGGATATCTAATAAGGGTTTTTACCCGATACAATCTCGTTCTCTGGCTCTTGACAAGTTCCAGGAGTTAGTGGAAAAAGATTTGTGTGCCTTGAAGCTGAAACATAGATCTAAACGAAAATCTCACAATCTTACCCAGGAGGAAATGAATGCTTTGCAGGATTTACATGATATTCAGGAGATTGTGATTCGCAAGGCGGATAAGGGAGGAGCGGTGGTAATCCTGGACAGCAATATATACAAGGAGCAAGTTCAAAATATGCTGAATGATAAAAATACATATTTGCTGCTGGATTCCAATCCGCTCCTCCCTTACCAGGAGAAGCTTCATAGCATTCTGTTGGAGGGCCAGAGACTGGGAATTCTCTCTAAAAGAGAAGTGGAGTATATTTATGTGGAACATGCGACCACACCAATTTTTCACGCACTCCCCAAGGTGCATAAACCGGGTTTTCCACCCCCTATGCATCCGATTGTGGCAGGCATTGGATCCTATTCTGAGAAATTATCAGAGTGGACTGATTCCCTGCTACAACCACTCATACCCCTGATGCCGGGTTACCTGAAGGACAGTCGCACAGTGCTTCAGAACTTCTATAATTTTAAGTGGAGTGGTGATTATATCTGGGTTGCGGCTGATATTACCGCACTGTGTACTAACATTCCTCAGGACTCAGCCATCATGGCTCTTAAATGGTTTCTGGAGCACTATAGCAACTATGCTTTGGAATTACAGGATTTTTTATGCATATGTGTGGATTTTCTTATGAGACATAATTTCTTTATGTTTAATAGGAAATACTATCTCCAAATGTCACGTGTCTCAATGGGGGCCAAACACTCACCATATAGTGATGTCGCGAACATAAAATTTTCAGTTCGCGAACAGCGAACGCGAACTTCCGCAAATGTTCGCGAACAGGCGAACCGGGCGAACCGCCATAGACTTCAATAGACAGGCGAATTTTAAAAACCAAAGGGACTCTTTCTGGCCACAATAGTGATGGAAAAGTTGTTTCAAGGGGACTAACACCTGGACTGTGGCATGCCGGAGGGGGATCCATGGCAAAACTCCCATGGAAAATTACGTAGTGGACGCAGAGTCGGGTTTTAATCCATAAAGGGCATAAATCAACTAACATTCCTAAATTGTTTGGAATAACATGCTTTAAAACATCCAGTGTGTGTATACGATCAGGTATGATGTTGTATCGATCAGGTAGTGTAAGGGTTACGCCCGATTCTCAGACATTGACAGACCAAACTCCTCTTTTAATGCACCGCAAACAGTCCATTGCACAACCGCAAACTCCCCATTTGCACAAGGTTGGATACCAAGCTAGCCACGTCCGGTGATGTCATTGAAGGTTTCTTCCTCCACCCAGCCACGTACAACACCAAGGGTCCCCGAAAGGTCAATTGAATTGATTTTTCGAACGGGGAGATGGTTAAAAAACGCTGGCTCCCTCCCCTTTGTTTTAATCCACGGTCACTGCTTCTGCGCCGTGCAATTTACTCTCACACCCGATATGAGTGGTATTTTCTGTAGTACTATTCTCATCAGTTTAATCCCTCTAACGTCCCCAATCTGGGGGCCATTTATTGAATAGATTTTTCGAGCGGGAGATGGTTAAAAAACGCTGGCTCCCTCCACTCTGTTTTAATCCACGGTCACTGCGTCTGCGCCGTGCAATTTACTGTCACACCCGATATGAGTGGTATTTTCTGTAGTACTATTCTCATCAGTTTAATCCCTGTTACATCCCATATCAGGGATTGCCTTTTGTGAAAAAAATTTAGGCCTGGTACCTTCGACTGCCTTCACAATGACAGACCAAACTCTCATACACCAAACTGAATTGATTTCAGGAACCGGGAGATGGAAAAAGCAGCTTAGTCGGTCCTCATACTCCCAAATTGGGGCACTGCGCGTGCACAGAGCAATGTGCTGTGACACCCTATATGAGTGGTGTCTTAACTAGTACTATTCCTATCAGCGGCGGGCGGGTGCGTGGTAACTTGAGAGCAGGTGACCAAAGCTGAGCTGGAGGAAGATGGTGCGTCAAGGTTCTTAGCGGAAGCTGTTGAAGATTGGGTGTCCTGTCTAAGCCAGTCAACTACGTCCTCAGAATTTTTCGGGTTCAGGGTACATGGCCTCTGAACACTAGGCATTATTCAGGGACAGTGGAAATCACAGCACCACGACCACGACGGCCCCTGCGAGTCTGGCCTGCCTCTGCCTGTCATTTTTTTCGATAAGTGGTACTGTGCCACCCTGTATCAGTGGTGGGCACTGGCAGTGGGCACACTACAGTCTGTGGAAGTGGGCCTGACACACACTGGCAGCAGGCAAGCAACTGAAATTAGACTAATGTGTAAAAATTAAATGCCTTATTTATCGTCAAGCTACTGTGCCACCCGGTATCAGTGGTTGGCACTGGCAGTGGGCACACTACAGTCTGTGGAGGTGGGCCTGACACACACTGGCAGGAGGCAAGCAACTGAAATTAGACTAATGTGTAAAAATGAAATGCCTTATTTATCGGCAAGCTACTGTGCCACCCGGTATCAGTGGTTGGCACTGGCAGTGGGCACACTACAGTCAGTGGAAGTGGGCCTGACACGCACTGGCAGCAGGCAAGCAACTGAAATTAGACTAATGTGTAAAAATTAAATGCCTTTTTTATGCAAAGTCCTGTGCCAGCCGGTATGAGTAGTGGGCACTGGCAGTGGGCACACTACAGTCACTGGAAGTCAGCCTGACACACACTGGCAGGCAACTAAACTTAGATTAAAGTGTAAAAATTAAATGCCTTTTTTGATGCAAAGTCCTGTGCCACATGGGATGACAGGGGTGGGCACTGGCAGTGGGCACACTACAGTCAGTGGAAGTCGGCCTGACACACACTAGCAGCAGGCAAGCAGCTGAAATTACACTAAAGTGTAAAAATTAAATGCCTATTTTGATGCAAAGTCCTCTGCCAGCCGGTATGAGTGGTGGGCACTGGCAGTGGGCACACTACAGTCAGTGGAAGTCAGCCTGACACACACTGGCAGGCAACTAAACTTAGATTAAAGTGTAAAAATTAAATGCCTTTTTTGATGCAAAGTCCTGTGCCACACGGGATGACAGGGGTGGGCACTGGCAGTGGGCACACTACAGTCAGTGGAAGTCAGCCTGACACACACTGGCAGGCAACTAACCTTAGATTAAAGTGTAAAAATTAAATGCCTTTTTTTGATGCAAAGTCCTGTGCCACATGGGATGACAGGGGTGGGCACTGGCAGTGGGCACACTACAGTCTGTGGGCCTGCAGCTCCTCACACACAGGCAGGCCATGCAACTGCAATATGCATATAAAGGGAAAAAAAAGCGGACTAATGTAGCAGCACTAAAAAGGGCTTTTTGGGGTGCTGTCAGGATGCTGTCCTTACAGCAGAGATCAGATGAGTCTTTCAGGACTGGAGTGGACACTGAATTCACTAGCCTAGCTATCAATTTCCCAATTAAATCAGCAGCAACTACACTCTCCCTCCTCTCACTAAGACTGCAGCTTCAGAATGAATCTAAAATGGATGCTGTGCAGGAGGTGGGAGGGTCTGGGAGGGAGGGTATGCTGCTGATTGGCTGGAATGTGTCTGCTGACTGTGAGGTACAGGGTCAAAGTTTGCTCAATGATGATGTATAGGGGGCGGACCGAACATCGCATATGTTCGCCCGGCAGAGGCGAACGTGAACAAGCTATGTTCGCCGGGAACTGTTCGCCGGCGAATAGTTTGGGCCATCTCTATCACCATACATAGCAAATATATTCATGGCGTGGTGGGAACAACATTTTTTGCTTCTTGATGACAACCCTTTTGCTGGCTATATAAAATGGTATGGACGTTATATAGATGATCTGCTGTGGGTTTGGCAGGGAGAGGAGAATATGGTAGCCCAGTGTGTCAATTATCTCAATAACTGTACAGATTCCATTAAACTCACTTATGTTAGCGATTCTGCTAAAATCGATTTTCTTGATTTTCATTTGGAATCGGACCTCTCTGAGGGACTGGTACTTTTAGAAAGACATCTGGGAATACCATTCTTCTTGTCTCCTCCTGCCACCCACCGCATGTCATAAATAATATACCAAAAGGGGAAATGATCAGAGCAGGACGCAATTGCTCCACGGAGGGCTTATTCTCAAAAGAAACAGAAGTTATCACACATAGACTTCTCAGTAGAGGCTATACACTTCAAAATATTAATAAAGGCATTGAATTTGCCAGATTGAAAAATAGAGAGTCCTTGATTTTTTCTCAGACTATGAAAAAACCCTATAGACATCAAAAAAGTGAAGAATTTAATTCTGCTCAAGAGTATAAAAAGCCTACTGTTTTTATCACTAATTACAGTAGAGAATATTCACACATATGCAAGATTATCCGGAAACATCTCCCTGTCCTCAATTATGATGAGGAATGGAGAGATGTGGTATCTGCAGACATCAAATGTATATCTCAGAAAGCACCCACGGTGGGACAAAAACTTATCCCCAGTTTGTTTACTGACACTGTCCCTCGGGTATGCTCCTGGCCAAAAACCACTGGCAATTATAAATGTGGAAGTAGGAGATGTATATGCTGCCGATATATGTGCGTTACTAAGGAGGTTACGTCCACAGTGAATAATAACAGACACACTTTGAAACAATATATTAATTGTAACACGGAATTTGTTGTGTATGTTATCACATGTAAAATTTGTAAACTTCAGTATGTTGGATGCACTATGAAAGAGTTGAAAATACGCATTAGAAAACATCTTAGTGACATCCCTTATTTTCAGACTCGTAACGTATCGGCGGCGACTTTCCATCTGCGTTTTGTGCACAGGGGATCGAAGTGGTGACATTGCCTATGAGAGAAGGGGATCGTAGACAAAAACTTCTCAGTAGGGAAACCTTCTGGATGTTTTAGCTTGACACCTGTATACCAAAAGGGCTAAATAGAAAACGTGATCTTACTCTGCAATACAACTAAGATGTCCTCATTATGTATATGTACGCACCACCTGTGATGCTGGATCTCCTCCCCTGGATCATTTAATGGTTCACATTCTAGGTTCCAGGTGCAGGATATCTTGCTAATTAGAAGAGGTTTGACCCTGTGCTGTATAAAAGGAATGGTTTTAATACACTTTGTTATGTCTTGATGAAGGGCTGGATTCTGTAGCCCGAAACGCGTCACTTTGATGTAATTTTCTGTGACTTTGATGGATTTTATATGATGAGCCAATAAAGAAACGTTTTTATTCCATAGGAAGCTGGATCCCATTTTTCTATTGGATACTTCATAAGGCCCAGTTCTGGTCTCTTCTCCGTGCTTCTTGTATTGAAAGTGGAGGTGAGAGCTGCAGCCATTTGAACTATTGCTTGTATCTAATGTGGATATTGTCTTAATTAGTTATTACCGCCCCCTTTTCTCTTGGGCGTCTGACGTCACCACATGTTATGTGCAAACTGTGATTTAAGTGTGTGAACTTTACATTGAGGTGAGCTGATAAAGGCTGAATGGGCCGAAACGCGTCCATTGCTATGTGTTCTAATGTATGGATAAAATAAGGATCATTTGATTGAAGAAAACAAATCCATTTTATACGTTGTGGACCGACCATATGAGCAGTGGAAGGCCGTAAACAATTTCTTGATGATGCAGGCGGACAAGAGCACTTCCTTGTACAACTTTGACTTTAGCCTGTGGCAGCTTATGATTGACACCTGCCGTTTTGTTAGGGCCTTTGAGGAGGCCACTTTATTTGTCAGTTGCCAGGACTACGGGATGAATAACTTCCTTCCACTCTTTCACGTCCTGGAGCAGATTCTGATAAATCTAGCTGGCCGGGCAACAGAAGATGTGGTGCCTATATCTCATGGTCACCTGTGCCCTGTGGCAACTGGACTGGAGGAAAAGGAGGAGGAGGACATTCACGCAGAGCCAATGTATACAGAAATGGGTGGTTTTTCTGCACAAATGAGAAGAGAGGAGCAGGATGAGCTAGAGGGTGATGAGGAAGACCAGGCAGATGACCTTGACACACCATGGCAGTAGGCAGTGTAGATGGAGGCATAGAGTCCCTCTAAGTCCCTTGCTCAAATGGCCAGATGCATGCTGAGTTGCTTGCATAGTTACAGCCGTATTATCAACATTCAGCAAAGGGATGACTACTGACTCTCCACCATGTTAGACCCTTGCTACCGCTCCAAAATAGAGGCCTTTTTCTCCACCCCCTGATAGGGAGGATAAAGTGAACCTCGCTAACATGGTTGTTGTAAGAAAATTCAGCCCAAGATAACAGTTCGATACAGTTGTCGCAATGCAGATTAGTGAAGTGGGGCAAAAAGTTTATACGAATTTGGTTGACACGCTCCACTTGACCATTGTAATGAGAATGATATCCTGATGACAAATCCAGGGACAAGTTCTACAACTTGCCTAGAGCCCTCCAGAACCTTGAAGTGAATTGAGCACATCTGTCGGAAACAATGTTATGAGGAAAACCATGGAGACAGAAGATGGGCTGGATTAATTTCATGGCCAGTTGTCCAGAAGCAGAAGGAAATCCAGGAAGAGGAATGATGTGCACATATTATAAAAATGATCCATCATAACTCAAATCACAGAATAACCGGAGGACGAGAGAAGGTCTGTTATAAAGTCCATGGCTATCTGTTGCCAGTTAGGCTTAGGAACAAGTAGAGGAATTAGAAGGCCCACGGGATGTTGCTTAGGAGTTTTAATCTGCGCACATGATGGACAGGCAGCTACAAACTCCTAGATATCTTGCCTAATGGATCGCCACCAGTGTCGTATAGCAATGAATCTGAAGGTCTTTTGCTGATGGGCAAGACCTGCTACTTTCAATGAATGACCGCAGTAAAATTTGCTTCCTGAAAGACTCTGCAACAAAAGTCTTTCTAGGCGGGATCTCAGATAACTTGACAGGACAGACAGTATTTGTTGCTCCTCCTTGTGGTAACATGAATCAAAGGACCTAGAGAGAGCATCTGATTTGATATTTTTATCTGCAGCATGGAAATACAGTCAAAATGGGCAAAGAACAAGGACCGTCTGACTTAACGAGGATTAGGTCTCTACGCGGACTGCAGATAGGTGAGATCCTTGTGATTGGTATAGCTCACCACAGGACAAGCCGATCCCTCCAGAAGGTAATGTCATTCCTCCAGTGCCATCTTGATGGCCAACAACACTCTGTCCCCAATCGAGTATTTGCACCCAAGGGGGGAGAAGGCTCTAGAGAAGAAGCCACAAGTTGTCTTACCAGAGGAACATCTTACCAGAGGAAGACTTTTGTGAAAGCACCGCGCCAGCTCCACCTCAAGAAAAAAATGTTAACTGGCATTAGGACAATAGAGAATCAGAACTGCAGAAAAGGCGTGCTTTAAAGCTTGGAAAGTCAATTCAGTTTTAACTGTCCAATTCTTGGGAGTTGCTCATTTTCATGTCAAGAGTAAGATGGGAGCTGTCAAAGAAGACTATGGCACAAACTGGCGGTAGTAGTTGGTTTACCCGAGGAACTGTTGAAATGCCTTTAGACCAGAAGGACAAGGCCACCTCATTGCAGAAAGCCTCACAGCATCCATCTTCATTCCAGTATCAGATATTATATAACCCAGAAATAGGAGGACTGCTAGGCAGAGGCTTCTGCTCCAATGCTCATTTCAGAGGGGCCGCCTCTGAAATGTTATAGTTCATTAGAATACAATAAAAAATAAATAAAATTTAACATTCCTTGCCCGCTAAGGCCCACAACAGGCTGGTTACTAAGGGGTTAAAATAAATGATGAAAATGCTTATAGTCAGAGGGGAGCCTTTCTTGAAAAGGGGCTCCTAGGTGGGGGTTCAGTGACACCAACTTATCTGAAATACCATGAAAAAAGTTAGCAGGGGCCATGTGAAATTTTATAAAGATGGGGACGGTCGACCTGTCGCAAGCAAATGGATGTATAAGTATGATTTTATTTATTTCTTTTTAATTTTTACACTCTGTTATTACTGTCAGATGTCACGATCAGCTATGAATGTAGCAGTGAGGAGTAGAATGATGGGGAGCGGTGCAATCGATGCTCCCTGTCATTGAACCCACTACTTACTAAGAAATGCGCTTCGTGACAAAGTAATTTGTTACAAAGCTAATTTTTCAGTAAGATTCGGTGAAGCAGCCAAATCAAATTTTGCGATACTTTTCTCATCTCTACACCCAGGTCCCCAGAACTATGTCCAACCAATTTCAATCTTCTAATCTTACTGACCACAACAGTAATGTCAGAGGGACAGTAACATATTTGCCTACAGGTAATTGGATGGTAGACAGTGGTGACAAACAGCTAGATTAATAACTTACTGAAAGTGTTGAGGTTTTGGCATGTAAGGGTAATGGATAAGTATAAAATGGATAAAGTTATGTTTACACAAAGCGATTATCGGTATGATGGAGTGACAAACGAGTCATTTTGGGTGTAGTGAACAACCTCACTAATGATCGGACCAGCAAAAGCTCTACCGACTGTCGCTAGTCTATTGCTCGTTTACAGCTTTTACGCGGCACGACTCGTTTTTCACAAGTAAATGAGAACTGACATGATAATCGGCTCATGTAAAAGTGCCTTTAGTTTGAGAAGAGTCATCTTTTCTTCTGTCCTAAGATTGAAATGTGTGATCCCATGTCTATTAGTGATGACTTTAGAAGGGAAATGACGTTTTCACGACAGGTGGTCGGAGATTGGTGAGATTGGCAGCACGTGATTTAATCTGATAGGTTTCCTTGTGGATAAATGGGCGTCTGTGTTCTTTCTCTTAATGGTCACACCCCTTGCCTCAGGTGTTGCTAATGTGGTCATTTAATGTTCCTTATTTATAGTTGCTTCTCTCACTATGCTGTGCGGTTTATAGTTTCGATTTCAGTTGTGGATTGCTGGTATGTGGATCTCAGCATTGTTCCTGGTGCTTCCATTGCTTCATAGAAGTTAAGTCTTTCCTTTCCCTTTTTGTATTTTGTTTGAGTTCTGTGTGCTGCATTTCCCTGTCATTTGTATTAAGGCCTGAGGGAGACAACTATTTGTCCTTCTTTTTGGAGGAGCAGGTTGTCTATAGGGTGAGTTAGGACATTAGGTATTCCTGTGTATGAACTCACCTACTAGTGATGAGCGGCAGGGGCAATATTCGAACTTGCGATATTTCACGAATATGTGGTAGAATATTTGTCATATATTCACGATTATTCTCTTGATTGCAAAAAATCTGCAATGTAAAAATCGCATAATGCGAATTCTTAATGCAAAATACAGGCGTGGGTCACTTTAGATACATTTTTCAGGCTGCTAGAAGTTTCCTGAGTTTATCCTGAGACTGGAAAAAATAGTTGGCAAGGCAGAACATTATAAAAGCTTTATATGCAGATAGAGTGCTCAAATATATTTGTGATTGCGCAAATCAGAATATTTTCTTTCCGCAGTACGTGCAACTTCACATTTTAGCAGGTCTGACTAATTGGTGCACTCACTAAGTATTGTTGTGAACTTAACATTGCTGCCTTTTCATTGACCCACAAGCAAGAAGCAGGGAGGAATCATGTGTTCAGATTGAAAAAAAAATCAGAATATTCTAAATTACAAATGCAGCAAATTCAAAATTACGAATATATAGCACTATATTCTAAATATTTGCGAGTTCTCGAAGTTGCGATATTCGCGATTAAAATTCGCTATTCGAATATTCGCACTAAACACTAACACCTACCTCTGGGGTCTGTTCCTACTGGTATTTAGTCAGGACTTTGATTAGAGTTTTATCCGTAGAGATTAAATGGTAAAACACTCGGTAACACTGACATGGAAAAGGATCTAGGAATTTTAATAAACAGCAAATTAAGCTGCAAAAACCAGTGTCAGGCAGCTGCTGCCAAGGCCAATAAGATAATGGGTTGCATCAAAAGGCACATAGATGCCCGTGATGAGAACATAGTCCTACCACTTTACACATCACTGGTTAGACCACATATGGAGTACTGTGTACAGTTCTGGGCTCCTGTGAACAAGGCAGACATAGCAGAGCTAGAGAGGGTTCAGAGGAGGGCAACTAAAGTAATAACTGGAATGGGGCAACTACAGTACCCTGAAAGGTTATCAAAATGAGGGTTATTCACTTTAGAAAAAAGACGACTGAGGGGAGATCTAATAACTATGTATAAATATATCAGGGGTCAGTACAGAGATCTGTCCCATCATCGATTTATCCACAGGACTGTGACTGTGACGAGGGGACATCCTCTGCATCTGGAGGAAAGAAGGTTTGTACACAAACATAGAAAAGGATTCTTCACTGTAAGAGCAGTGAGACTATGGAGCTCTCTGCCTGAGGAGGTGGTGATGGTGAGTACAATAAAGGAATTCAAGAGGGGCCTGGATGTATTTCTGGAGTGTAATAATATTACAGGCTACTGCTACGAGAGAGGGGTCAGGGAGTTATTCTGATGCCTGATTGGAGGTAGGAAGGAATCTTTTCCCGATAAGTGGGGAAAATTGGCTTCTGCTTCACAGGGGTTTTTTGCCTTCCCCTGGATCAATTTGTAGGAAACAGGCCGAACTGGATGGACAAATGTCTTTTTTCGCTCTTAAATACTATGTTACTAGGAGGTGTCCATCTCCTTTCCCTAGTTTCCAGGCCTTATTCCCTCACCCCTTTACCTCCTATGTTCAGTGTGGTGTTTCCCTCCCACACCCGAAAGTGATAGGAAACCCAATGTATAACTCAGCTTGTGTTGTCCGAATGGCAATATGACTGGTTCAAGAAGTCTACTCTATTGAATAGGGATGAGAGAACCAGAACTTGAAAGTTCGGGTTCGTAACAAAATTTGCGAGAATTTTTCACTGAAGTCCGAATTCGGGTTCGGTATTCAGGTGATTTTATTATTTTCCATTATTACATGGTTATATTGGAAAAAAATAACATTCTCAAGACAGAATGCAAAGGAATATGGTCATTTAGGGGTAAAAAAAATAACTAAATAAACAACTCACCTGATCCACTTGATCGCAATGCAGTAATCTCTTTTATTTTTATTCAGCGGGACCTGCCAAAAGAGCTGTGATGTGCACGATGACATCACAACGTGGGAGAAAGCAGTAATGTCATCGCGCACATAGCAGGTCCTTTGGTAGGTCTTGCTGAATGAAGATAGAAGAAGCTTCTGCAGCGCGACAAAGTAGATGAGGGGAGGTTTTTTAACCCCTAAATGCCCATATTCTTTTGCATTCTGTTTTAAGAATGCTATTATTATCCAATATAACCATGTTATAATGGAAAATACTAAAGTGAAGTTCGGGTTCCTATTGACTTCAATGGGGTTCGAGGTCAAGTTTGGGTCCCAAACATTAATCTGAAGTTTATCTGAACCCGGCGAACCTGAACTTCCACATCCACTCATACCTATTCTTGAATTTTTACTTGCAAAAGATCCTGGAGAATGGTTCTCCCATTGTTTTAAGAGCATTTACTGTAATAGAGCTTTTTAGTATACCGTAGCTGAAAAGGATAGAAAAATGTTTTTTTTTTTTGTTTTTTTCCATTAAGTAATCCGTTTCTTCTTCAGTGTTTGAAAAATACTTTCTGACTGGAGATAAGTGTAACAATCAGTGGCTGTGGAACCAGTGTGTCAACGAACCAGTTCGAATTTTGGCAGAAGTCAGAGATCTGGACATTTCTGCAGGTGAGTAACCATATGTCTACCTCCTGGAGTAATATGCAAAATAAATATGAAGCCCCAGTATTGGGTCTACAACACAATAAAGGCCAGATATCCCTCAAAGGAAGGAAAACCGAGCAAAGGGGTCTCTCCATTACAGAGATCACTGAATCCACCATATTAAGTGGCCCCTATGTCAAGATCCCACTTTTTTACAAGCTTTAAGGATGTGACGGGGAAAACCTAAGCCAGTTATCCATCCACAAACAGCTGTTTTGAGGTGTTGACTCAGTATGGAGTAGGATTCTGGCTAACCGGGAGCAATGCCTTGGAGACTACTCAAACAAAACAATAGCTGATCTCAGGGAGACCAACCACAAAAACACCCCGGAGCCTCATTTCAGAGTCTCAACACAGCAATCCAAAGAGCAAAGCTCCTGGAGTAGCCCCAGTGTGATTGACAGCTGACCCACGGGGGTCAGAGATACCAGTGTGGGGCACCATGGCATCAGGAAAAACTCATATGTGGAGATTTATCAAACTGGTGTAAAAAAAAATGACTTAATTTCCCATAGCAACCAGATTTCACCTCTTATGTTCCAAGGAAGTTCTGAAAAATTAAATTTGGAATCTGATTGGTTCCTATGGGCTACTAAGCCATGTTTCTTTTACACCAGTTTTGAGAAATCTCCCCCATAATTAGTAACACACTGAGATCAGTGCAAGAAGCTCAGGCTCATTATGGTGATCAGGCAGAGGGTCAGAATCCGGGAATCAGGCAGACAACCAGATACAGCATACCTTCACAGGAACTAACAAGCTAGAATCCTATAGGCTCATGAAGAGGATGAGCTAAACAACACTGCATATATAACAGAGTTGATTAGCACATTAACCAAACAGCTGCAACAAAAGCAGTGCACCCGGAGCCTGGGCTGCTTCCAGAGCTCATGAATGGCAACAGACACAGAGCTAATAAAGCAGTGCCCTTGCCCATGGGGCAGTGGCATGGGCCATTGGTCTCTAATATTGGCATGGGCCATGGACCCCAAATGCAACAATAAGGAGGTGTATGTTGATTAAAGTGGTTTTCTGTGATTTTCATACTGTTGGCCTATCCTCAAGATTGGTCAGCAATATGATCAGAGGTGGTCAGACTCCTGTCCCCTCAGCACTCTGTGAGTGCTTAGACCACATAATATCACATTCATCAATCACATGGCCTTGAGCTGCAATATCAAGAACAGCCACTGTACAATGGACAGCATTTGCTTGGTAAGTTGTGTGAAGGGCGCAGCCCTCAGCAGAGCTCCAGTGAGTGCTGCAGAGTCCTTAACCAATAATCGGTGGGGGTGCTGTGAGTAGAACTCCTGCCGATCTCAGATGGATAAACTTGCCTTAGGATAGGCCATCTATATGAAAATGATGAAAAAACTCTTTAATTAAGATCACAAGCCAGAGTTTATGTGTCTTGGTCATGTCTCCACTATGATAAATATTATTATTAATTCATGTATTTATTTTTTACCATAATAACCTTGAAGATATTACTGAGCTACATTATTTATTTTTAATACAAGGTGGCCCACAAAAAGTAGCCCACCTCCTATATCACAAACACTATCTGTAGCATAAAAACTTAAGAGCTTAAAGCAGAATCAACAAACATAATACGACGTGCCCAAAGATTCATATACCTGAACAGGGACCACTTTTACCATCTTTTGTGATATATGGATAATTAAAAAAAAAAAAAAAAACAATCCTCTTGATTGGAGGTGGTCTATTTTTTTGTAGGCCAGCATCTACAATGTTATTTTGTGATATTTCAAAGTAGCATGTTAAACTAGTGCCCTGCCTGTAGAACCCATTATGAAGGGAAAATAGTCTTACGTAAGTTTATGAAATGCTTCTTTAAAGTCTTTGTTCCTCAGAGTGTATATAATAGGATTAAGCAGTGGGGTCCCCGCAGTATATATCAGGGACAAGGAATGGTTCAGAATCAGTGATTGTCCTTCTGTAGGAAACATATACACAATCATTATTGTCCCATAAAAAAAGGAAACCCCAATAAGGTGGGAGCTACAGGTGGAGAAGGCTTTATATTTTCCAGTATTGGATGGGATCTTCAGAATGGTAATGAAAATGTACATGTAGGACACCACAATTATGATAAAAGGTCCCATTACAAATATAAATACCAATGCAAGATCCAGGGTATGAATAATGGAGGTATCAGAGCAGGAGAGCTGCAGAATAGGTTCAAAATCACAGTAGAAATGGTCAATGACGTGTGGTCCACAGAAATACAAACTAAACATATTAATTGCATAGATCAGTGTTATAATAGAACTTGTCAACCAAACTTCATTTACAGACATGATACAAAAGTTATGAGTCATGATGGAGTGATAACGGAGCGGGTTACAGATGGCTACATAACGATCATAAGACATCAAGGACAGAAGAAGACATTCTGAGGTGTTTGATATTAAAAACACTGAAAACTGGGTGATGCAGCCGATGAGAGTCATAGTACTGCCTCCATACAGTACTGTGTGAAGTAGGACCGGGACAATATCTGTGGTCATCAGGAGGTCACACAATGATAGCTGTGTAATAAAGAAGTACATGGGGGACTGAAGGGTTTTACTCACTAAGTACAAGACCACGATGAGAAGGTTTCCTGAAAGGGTTGCACAGTATATAATGAGAAGCAGTGGAAAGCAAAAATATTTGAAATTTCGAAGATCAGGGAATCCCAGAAGGATAATGGACGTGATGTTATTTGTTAATCCCATCTGGAGATAAAAGAATGTACAGTAAGAAAAAGTTCTGAACATAAGACATCAGATAAAGGACACATGTTTCTTCTAGAAGTTGAACTCTCACTATACTACGTATAAGAGCTTCTTCTCTTATATAGCACACCACATACAAGTAATTACCTTGATGGTCTGTAGTGGCAGTGTCATACTGTATTATGTATTTTCTGCCTTCTAGATATCAACATCTGTGATCCTTAAAAATGCTTAACGTTTACCTCTGATTGCAAACAGCTTCCCATAAATCCATGGTACAAACAAAAGTAATAAATTATATTTTTTTGAGAAAATGCCTCTTTCTTCACTTAGACTTCCTAAACCGTTCATTCACACTGAATTCACTAACATAATCTGCTTCCAAAGAAATGGCTTTTCTGCTTCACTGAGAGAATTGGTTACTGCTGTACCTCAGAAAAGTCTATGAAGACAAGAAGGAGGAAGGTGTGAGCAGGACCAGAGGAAGGGAGACATATGCCGCCTCCGCTGAATTCCCTGTAGATCCCTGTATTATCAGTTCAGTTTCCATGTATGGAAAGTGTGAAGAACCTGTGGTGATATTACGATTATATGAACACAAGTTCACAGGTCCTCAACCAGGACTCATGGGAAGTGCTGCCAGTGGAAAAGTGTAGTTCCTACTACCAATAGGGGAGAGGTGGATAGCTTCCATTAGTATTTGTTTGCTGTGCCTGGATAGGCATTTTGACCTGCCCTGTGGAGCTAGGGAGTTAAGTTGTTCTATACTTATTTGGTGCTTCCAGGAGGTATTTTATTTGCTACAGTACATGATGTTATTTGGATACTGCTGCTAGGGAGAAATATGATGGAGCTGTAGCATTTGTTCGTTCATGGTGACCTTGCTTCTCCTTGGATTGGGGGAGATTTCTTGAAACTGGTGTAAAGGAAAATACCTTTAGCAGCCCATATCAATCAATCAGATTCCACCTTTCTTTTTTAGTTTGGAAAATTAAAGGTGGAATCTGATTTGGCAATTTAGCTAGTTTTTCTTTTCAATTGTTTTGAGAAATGTCTCCCACTTGCTCCCAGCCACTGATTGACATCATTTTGAATTATTGTAGATAGGAATAGGAAAAATGTACTTTTATCTGAAAACATGACTTTGGAGCAGTGAGCAGCAGTACACTCCTTTTCATTCTCAGCCCAGATAATAAGATGCTTCCGACGTTGTCTCTGGGTCATGAGTGGCTTGACACAAGGAATGCGACTGTTGTAGCCCATGTCCTAGATATGTCTGGGTGTGGTGGCTCCTGAAGCATTGACTACAGCTGCTGTCCACTCCTTTTTATTTTCAACTTGTTATTAAAATGCTGGGATACACTGTGAAAAGCCAGCTTCTTTAGCAATGACCTTTGCGGCTTCCCCTCCTTGTGAACGGTGTCAATGCCTGTCTTCTGGACAACTGTCAAGTTAGAAGTCTTCACAATGATTGTGTAGCCTACTGAAGCAGACTGGGGGACCATTTAACGACTTACAAAACCTTTTCAGGTCTTTTTTGTTAAATAGCTGACTGTAGTTTGATACCATGAGTCCACAAGGCGGAACATTTACACAATATTCTAATTTTCGGAGATCCAGACTTTTGGGTTTTCATAAGCTGTAAGCCATAATCATTAACATTAAAAGAAATAAACAATTGAAATAAATCACTCTGTGTGTACTGAATCTATTTAATAAATGGGTTTCACTTTTTGAATTTAAATTGCTGATATAAATTAACATTTTGATGATATTCTAATCTATTGAGATACCTGTATGTGACCTGATCTCTAAGTGAAGCTGAAGAGCTGTTTCCACTCTAGAAACTGATTCTATCAGGGACTTCAGAGTGAGTTTAGTTGATAGGAGAGAAGGAAAGGCCCCCGATAAATGGAGAAGATGCATTTTACTCTTAGGGCAGGGCCTTATAGCGTGGCCATCATTTGGCTGAGGAGGATCTGCTGTACTGTATCTATATATTAGAATTGATTGTTTATTCAGTGTCCATTGTTAATCATCACATACTTACAGATTACTGTGTTGCTAATAACAATGAACTCTGAATAAACCATAGTTTCTAATGAGTTCCTGGAATACTGCCACAACTGTTCTCGGCTGTCGATGGCCTTGATTTAGCCACTCTGTAGCCATGGCATAAGACCGCACCATAATATGATATTAATAAATCAACTGGTACAACTGATTTATGCAACGTTGTTTATATAGTAATTGGAGGTAAACTTCATCCTCTTACTGACATCTGCCATACATATATAGTGCCAATAAATAATCTTAGTGGTTGCCACAGACAGTGGATGCCTGCCATGCCAACATCCACTGCCAGGGATAATGGACATTTAATGGCTCAGATACAATGGTGAATTGCAGCCAAGGCATCTTAGCCGTCATTAACTGTGGCCAGATCGTGGAAGCCATTTAATCGCTATAGCAGCCATGGTTCTTGTGATGGCCTGCCATTGTAACGTTCTTATTGAGTCCGGCCTTAACTGCAGGGGGTTAAAATAAAATAAGTAAAAGTAAAGTAAAAAAAATAAGTGAAGTGAAAAAAAAAGACAAAAATAATAGAAAACTAAAATCCTCCTGCTTTCAACACTTACATATAAATATTAACTAACCAACAAAAATAATTGCAATGGCTGTGTCACAAAAATGGCATAATTATTAAAATGTAATCATATTTATCCCATACATACATACGGTACCCAAAATTGAATAAAAAGTCAAGAAACGGTCATGTAATCCAAAATAGCATCAATAAAAAACACAGATTGACTGGCAAAAAAAGAGTCCACGAAGAGCTCTGTAGACTTGTACAAAATGTATGGTTGACAGAATACGGTAATGGAAGATTTTTTTTTGTAAAATATTTATACTTTCTAAGTACAGTATTAAACATAATACAACATATAAAAATGTGTTAATGTTTCCATAGTACTGACCCACAGAATACAAATTACCTGTCATTTGTACCGCACAGTGATCCCTGTAAAAATGAAACCTGTAAAACAACGTCACAATTGCATTATTTAGCATTTCCATCCCATTAACTGACACCAGACAAAACCTTTACGATTAGGAAACACATAAATGTTCACCTCAGCTTTATCTGTGTTCTGTAGAGCGGTATGATATTAAAATCCTGTATATTATATTGTATAATATTAGAGCAAAAGCCTTAATAGGGAATAGAAAACATCACACACATAATAGTGCAGAGTCAGCAAGTGAAATAGTCATAGGTGTATGAAGCTTCATAATACGGCCATTTGCAGGGTGATCTACATCTGGCAATTCCAAAGAGGGCTCCACAGCCTCCCCTGTGTACAGACATAATAACAAATAATGAACCGATTGAGATCAAGGATTTTGTGTTTCATTTTGGTCCTTTTTTTCAAATGGTATAAAAATAAAAATGAAAAACAATTTCTGAAAGTCTCTCATTAAGGCTACATTCACACGACCGTAGTGTATTACGGATCCGCAAATTGCGGATCCGCAATACACCCAGCCGCACCCCCCATAGAAATGCCTATTCTTGTCCGCAGGCTGCGGACAAGAATAGGACATGTTCTATCTTTTGCGGAGCCGCGGACCGGAAGTTCGGGGCCGCGCTCCGCAAATGCGGAAGCGGAGAACACCTAGTGTGCTCTCCGCACCTCGTCCGGCCCCATAGACAGTGAATGGGTCCGCACCCGTTCCGCAGAATTGCGGAACGGACGCGGACACATTCACGGTCGTGTGAATGTAGCCTTAAATAGTAATTCTGATCAAAAATATATATATATAAAAAAAATATATATATATATAAAATCTGACAGGTTACATGGTCAGCATGGCTTCATGAGGGATCGGTCATCCCAAACGAATTTAATCATCTTCTATGAGGAGGTAAGTTCTAGACTTGACCGCGGCGAATCAATGGATGTCGTATATCTGGACTTCTCCAAAGCATTTGACACTGTACCTCATAAAAAGGTTAGTATATAAAATGAGGATGCTCGGACTGGGAGAAAATGTCTGTAACTGGCTGAGTGACAGAAAACAGAGAGTGGTTATTATCGGTAGATACTCAGATTGGGTCACTGTAACTAGTGGGGTACCTCAGGGGTCAGTATTGGGCCCTATTCTCTTCAATATATTTATTAATTATCTTGTAGAAGGCCTGTACAGTAAAATATCTATTTTTGCAGATGACACTAAACTGTGTAAAGTAATTGACACTGAAGAGGACAGTTTTCTCCTACAGAGGGATCTGGATAGATTGGAGGCTTGGGCAGAGAAATGGCAGATGAGGTTTAACATGGACAAATGTAAAGTTATGCACATGGTAAGGAATAAGGCAAGTCACCCGTACATATTAAATGGTAAAACACTCGGTAACACTGACATGGAAAATTACCTAGGAATTTTAATGAACAGCAAATTAAGCTGTAGAAACCAGTGTCAGGCAGCTGCCGCCAAGGCCAATAAGATAATGGGTTGCATCAAAAGGGGCATAGATGCCCGTGATGAGAACATAGTCCTACCACTTTACAAATCACTAGTCAGACCACACATGGAGTACTGTGTACAGTTCTGGGCTCCTGTGAACAAGGCAGACATAGCAGAGCTGGAGAGGGTACAGAGGAGGGCAACTAAAGTAATAACTGGAATGGGGGGGCTACAGTACCCTGAAGGGTTATCAAAAGTAGGGTTATTCACATTAGAAAAAAGACAACTGAGGGGAGATCTAATAACTATGTATAAATATATTAGGGGTCAGTACAGAGATCTCTCCTATCATCTATTTATCCCCAGGACTGTGACTGTGACGAGGGGACATCCTCTGCATCTGGAGGAAAGAAGGTTTCTACACAAACATAGAAGAGGATTCTTTACGGTAAGAGCAGTGAGACTATAGAGCTCTCTGCCTGAGGAGGTGGTGATGGAGAGTACAATAAAGGAAATCAAGAGGGGCCTGGATATATTTTTGGAGTGTAATAATATTATAGGCTATAGCTACTAGAGAGGGGTCGTTGATCCAGGGAGTTATTCTGATGCCTGATTGGAGTCGGGAAGGAATTTTTTACTCCTCTTAACTGGGGAAAATTGGCTTCTACCTCGCAGGTTTTTTTTTTTTTGCCTTCCTCTGGATCAACTAGCAGGATGACAGGCTGAACTGGATGGACAAATGTCTTTTTTCGGCCTTATGTACTGTGTTACTATATTACTATGTTACTCCAGATCTTTTTTCTGCCACTTTGGTTCCAGTCATAGAGCTCCACTGTCTATGACTTGAGTAATTTCACGGAGTGAATTGTGACACACAGAACCTTGTACTAGTGAAGTCAGTAGGACGAGTTCTAGCAGTTGAGAGCAGCGGTAAAGCATGAAGTAAAGATGAGCGAACCGGATTATACTGAACCAAGTTCGGCTCACCATTTTAGCACCATTTTACTGCATACATACTGTATGCTGACAGGAAAAAAGCACTAGGCATGAAGAAGAAGGGTTCTCACATAATCCTGAGAGGAAGTGTGTGTGGGGGGGCTTGCCCTGTTTGGCTCCCAGGCCGACAGAATGAGCCAATCAGTGCTGCAGCAGGCAGGGAGGAGCCCTAGCAGAACAAGCAGAACGTTATTCTGTGCTGGACAGTGAATGCGAGTGGTTGGTTCTATGAAGTGTCTGCCAGAAAAACAGTCTAAGGGAGTCAGGGAGAGCGAAAGATCAATCAATAGAAATCAATCCAGCTTGTAATCTACTGCCAGGGACAATGGAGAGAAAGACCAGAATTACAAAGAAGAATTGTTTATGTAGAATAGGAACAGGCAGGGAAGCTGTCAGCCAGGGAGTGAGAAGTGAGGAGCAGAACGACAGCTGCTCTAAATGTTAAAAGTAGCTACTTGCAAGGAAATATTTTATTTTCAAATTTTAACAGATTTTATTTTTTTTTCCTGGTGGAATTATGGCGAAATGTAAAACACATATTTCACCATCAATCAAGCATAGCATATAGAATAGTAGAGTAAACTCAGAGCCTCTCAACATAGTTAATTTAATTTTTTGTTTTTTGTTTTAAGTTTAAAAAAAAAAAACATATAAATCAGTGACTTATTACATAACATTAGGGCTAAATCTACAGCTGGAAAAAGTACAGAGGAGAGCGACTAACCTGATAAGGGGCATGGAGGGTCTTAGTTATGAAGAAATATTAAATTAATTTAATTTATTCAGTCTTGAGAAGAGACTTCTAAGGGGGGGGCATGATTAGCCTATACAAATATATAAATGGGTCATACAAAAAATACGGTGAAAAACTTTTCTGTGTCAAATGCCCTCAAAAGACAAGGGGTCACTGCCTCCTACTGGAGAAGAAAAAGTTCAGTCGCCACAAGCATTCTTTACTGCAAGACCTGTGAATCTATGGAATAGACTTCCTCAGGACGTGGTCACAGCAGGAACAGTGGACAGTTTTAAAAAGGATTTAGATGAATTCTTAATAGTAAATGACATTAATGCTTATAAAAATGTGTAGATATCTGAGTCTCACTTCATTCTGGGATTTGCGTCACCACCTATCCCTTGGTTGGACTTGAAGGACTTATGTCTATTTTCAACCGTATTAACTGTGTAACCATATCTCTATCTCCACACAGTTCCATTTATTGAATTTAATGAAAGCATATAGGTGATCGGTACACCAATACACAGGGTAGGAAAACAATTTACCTGTGAGTGTTACCGTTAAATTGGGTTTCAGGTCTGGCCTTTAATTAAACGTTTCCTATTACTCTATATCCACAAAGTTGAAATTTTATTATTTTGGGTTGTTCCATTTAACTAACCCAGCATATATAGTAGATGATCAATACACAGGCTAGTGTACCAAATTATCTGTGAGTAATTACAAATATAGGCCTAAACACGTTTCCTTTAAATTTAATTTTCACACAGCGCTAATTTTTTGGGGGGTTGTTAAATGTATTTAGACAAGCATATATGTGTATACTGTACCAACATTATGAGTGAGGCTCAAAAACATCAGGGCTACAGATGGGTTTGAAATGAAAGACCCAGAGCCAGAAGGTGGGAAGAGGCCGTAGTAGTAGTAGTAGTAGTAGACCACAGTTGTCCCTGGCTTTGGAAAGCTGCAACATTATCATTGAGGAGAAAGATGAGGAGATTATGGATTGGATGGCTCACTACTCCTTTCAGTCACAGCAGGATGACATGGGGGTAACTTCAGAGTCCAACACTGTGACGTGGAGCCATGGGTCACAGCATTCCTCCTGCTCCTCCTTATGGAGTCCAACAGAAGGCTTTCAGTGGAGTAGTTTCTGTATTCACTGCCTCTACCCTAGTAGGAAACCTTCCATTTTCCTAAGTGGAGAACCCAGACATAGCCATGTTGGTGGTGGTAGTAGTGGCACCTGTAGCCATGGGATTGATGTTGGGGGCAACAATAGTGGTCCTCAGGACAAATGCATAGTAGGGAACCCACCATATTGGAACCAACCATGATATTCCACACTCTGACAGAAGTAGTAGGGAGGGTGAGGACTCAGGTGGTGATTGTGTGCTGGGCAGTACCTGGGACCATATAGGGGTTCTAAGGCAACATTAGAGCAGGAGCGCGATGGCGGCAGCAAGCAAGAGCAAATGCCACGTACCTCCCAAAGATCAGCCAGGGCTTCATCTGCTTTGGGTTCTGGTGATGCCGCTGATACTGTGGGAGGTTTCCGTTCAAAATGTGCCAGAGCTAAGCTAAGCTTGGCTGCCTGTAGCTCTGTGCGAGCACACAGAACCACTGCCGTGTACAAGATCTGCAGGAGTAAAATAAATCATGGTATCAATTATCTATTGCAGAGATCTATTGCAGCACATGAGTTGCCATCACCAGATCCTTTAGAAAAATACAACTGGCCAGCATTCTAAATTAGAACAAGTCTGTCCTCCTTGTTCTAGTCCACTTTGTGGCAGCCAACCTGTATCCCCAAGCAATATGGTATCTTTGTTATCATCACCATCAGCATCACCTTCTTCTCCTGCTAAGACTCCTCCTTGTCCTCAGCTCCATCGTGAGGCATCTATGGAATGTTTGGCCATGAAAAATATTTTCTCCACCAGCAATTAGCCTATCTACAAGCTGAACCCCCACCTGGTCATGTTGTTGGCGGTCCAGTCGCTATAGTACCATAGTAGTAGTGCCTTGTATTCTCACATGACAGAGAACACAGGCAACTCCTTGCGACAAGCTGCTCCCTGCATTGGACACATGTCTTCATTGGGCCACTGGGTGAGTGTTTTTTGTGGCAGTGAAGATGCAGCACTCCAGCAACATGGGAAGGTCCTTTTCACCCACCAGGATTGTATCATCACTCCCATAGCAAGCACTTATCCACCTCTTCCTATATGTACACTGCCCCATCCCCAACAGCAGAAGGGAATAGCATCGCTCATACTATCCCTACTTTCTATGATGTGTCAAGTCAAGCATTGCCATGCCATGTTGGAGCTGAACATCTTAGGCAACAGTAGCCATTCCAATGTCCAGGAGACTGTCCCTCTTTTCAGCCATTCTCAAGTGGTGAAAAATGCTCTCCTGGCTACACCACTTAATCCGCAATGTTCAAACTCACTAGAATTCAACATTACACATGCTCGAGTGTCTGTACAAGCAGTGGAAATTTTTTTTTTTCATGCACCAGACTGCCTCAGCAGGGAGCATGTGTTGTTTCCAGGTCAGGCAGTTGTCCCTCATGCCCCTCATACTGTATGTATTTTTCAAGAGATGTTGACGCTCATGTAACAGGTGTTGACAGAAAAATAGGAAAGAACAGTTAACGCATCTTGCCGTCCAACCTGTAGCTGTTGGGCACCCACCATGAGAAACTCCCATGAAGGAAGGAGTGCTACCACTTGATGAGGAGGAAGAGGAGTCAGAGTTGGAGGAGCAGGAGGGTGATGATGATGATGACGATGGCACCGGCCAGGGCACCCAATAGTCGCAGTGGGTGGTGGAGCTAGAAAGAACTGGCTCTCATGCATGCTGGCAAGAATGGTCACCTGTTTGCTTGCTTGCTTACACAGTGACAGGTGTATCACTGCCATCAAGCAATCTGATGATTACTGGATAGCTATTCTTTTAGACCCTCGCTATCAATGCAAAATTGAGGAATGCTTTCCTCCCTCTTAAAATAAATTACATTATTACTAGGAAACACTGTGTACACAACTTGCCGCAGTTTATGGTGAGCAACTATCTGCAGCAAACACCTGTGCCAAAATCAGCAGAAGTCACAGCAGCAGTAGCAGCAGCCATTTCAGTCTCCTCAACATGATGGAGCAGTTTTTCCACATACCACGCCAGGCTGAGGCCACACAGCTACTGTCTCAATTCTCAGGTTCAGGCCTTCCGAAACTCTGGCCAGTCTCCGGTGCATATCCTGTTTCCTGACCCCATGGATGTATGGGCAGGCAGACTGGAACAGTCAAACGAACTGGCAAAGCAAGTTTTCTTTCTTCTTTCTTGCCCAGCCTTCACTGTCATATCGGATAGAGTTTTTTGGCATTGCTGGGGCACGGTGACACCCAACGCACCAGTGTCCAAAACATTACTTTTGTCAAAATTAACCAAGCCTGGATTGGAATGGATTTTGACTTTCCTCCAGCTGAGACCGATGACTAGATCTGACCTTTCTGGCAGTGCCCCATCAATGCCACCATCGCCATTGTGCCCCTGCTGTGGTCTGCCAATAATCATGTTCTGTACGGCTGCTGCTGCCTTCACCATGCCACTGCCATCATCATGCCATTGCCACTATCATCCCACTGCTGTGGCCTGCCAACCATAATCTTCCATAAGGCTGTTGCTGCCTTTATTATGCTACTGTCTGCCTGCCAACATGTACAGTACCATAAGACTACTGCTTATTCAGCTCATGCCCCTCCTTACTTCTCATACCCTACTATTACCGCTATTAACGCAAAGCATCTGCCACTATTACCACTACTATTACTACCCATAGATAGCTTGGTATGTTCCATTCTATGCTGCTCCTGCTGCCACTAATATTGTGGCCACATGACACTATTTCTTTACCCTTTCCAGATCCACACTGCACTGCTGCTCCCAATTAAGAGGGAGAGCAAGCCTTTTTTTTCTGACAATTACCATTTACTGTATGTGTACTTTACGGGAAGGCATTCTGAACCTGTCAATACATAATTTTTGGGATGCTTGTTCCCCTTAAGTAGGGATGAGTGGACCTTAGGATGTTTGAGTTTGGCGGGTTCAGCCGAACTTTACTTCAAACTGAACTGAACTGAACTTGACCACGAACCCCATAGAAGTCAATGGGGGCCCGAATTTGGGGGCTGTAAAATGGTTGTATTAAGGGCTAGAGAGCTGCCAAAGTGAGCAAAATGGAGGTAAGAGCAGGATAATTGCCCTGCAAAGAAATGTTGATAGGGAAGTAACTAAAAAAATACAGTAAAAAAAAATAAAAAATTATTATCTTGAAACAGGAGGCAGAGGAGGTAGCCAACACTGGTTTTGTGGGTTTTTCAATTTGTTTTGATTTTTTCTTATTTATCTTTTTTTTTGGGGGGGGGAGGCGCCAAAACATTGGGAACTGGCAAACAGAATGAACAAACTGCGCTGGATTATAACATTGGCAGGGTGTAGCCGTTATACTTCTCTACTCTGCCAATATAACAAATAATAACCTTGACCCAGGAGGTGGACATGGTGGTGTAGGTAGAAGAGGCGGAGGAAGTACTGTACCTAACACAGTTTTGTGCATAGAAGGCCTGCTTCAAGGCTAGGAAAGCCAATTCAGTTTCCACTGTGCAATTGTTGGGAGTTGTCTAAGAAGAGTATAGCACAAACTGGCGGTAGTAGTTGGTTAACCCCAGGAACCATTGAATTACCTTTAGACCAGAAGGACAAGGCGACTTCATTGCAGAAAGCCTCTCAGCATCCATCTTCAGGCCAGTATCAGATATTATATAACCCAGAAATGGAAGGACTGCTAGGCAGAGGCTTCCGCTCCAATGCTCATATCAGAGCGGCTGCCTGGGTAAAAAAGGTTATAGTTCTTAGAATACAACAGTAAAAAAAAAAAAAAATTAAACATTCCTTGCCCTCTAGGGCCCAAAACAGGTTGGTTACTAAGGGGTTAAAATAAATGTTGAAAATGCTTATTGTTGAGTCAGAGGGGAACCTTTCTTTAAAAGTGGCTCCTAAGTGGGGTTCAGTGACAACAACTTACCTGAAATACCATGAAAAATGTTAGCAGTGGCAGGATCTTTTATAAAGATGGGGGAGGCCAAAATGGATGAGATAAGATTCTATTTATTTATTTTTAATTTTACACTCTGTTATTACAGTCAGATGTCACGATCAGCTATGAACGCAGCATGTGAGGGGTAGAATGACATTGAACCCACTACTTACTAAGAAATGCGCTTTTACAGTAATTTGTCACAAAGCAAATTTTTCAGTAAAATTCGATGAAGCAGCTAAATCAAATTTTGCGATACTTTTCTCATCTCTACTCCCAGGTCTCCCAGGACTGTGTCCAACCAATTTCAATCTTTTAATCTTAATGACCACAACAGTAATGTCAGAGTAACAGTGACATATTTGGCAGTGACAGCCTGTTTAATAACTTACTGAAAGTGTTGAGGTTTTGGCATGTAAGGGCAATGGAAAAGTATAAAATGGATAAAGTTATGTTTACACAAAGCGATTATCGGTATGATGGAGTGACAATCGAGTCATTTTCGGTGTACCGAACGACAACATAAATGATCAGTAAAAATTCTACCGACTGTGGCTAGTCGCATGTTAGTTTAAAGCTTTTACACGGCACAACTAGTTTTTCACAAGTAAATGAGAACTGCCGCGATAATCGGCTCATGTAAAGGTGCCTTTAGTTAGAGAAGAGTCATCTTTACTTCTGTCCTGAAAATGAAATGTGTGATCCCATGTCTAGTAGTGATGACTTTAGAGGGGAAACCCAATTTATAACTCACCTTGTGTTGTCCGAATGGCAATATGACTTCATGGTTCAAGAAGTCTACTTTTTGAATAAGGAGGAGTGAACCTGAACTGGAAAGTTCGGGTTCGTACCAAACTTTGTGAGTTTGGGTCCCTGTTCCCGAACCCAGACTTTTTCACTGAAGTACGGGTTCAATTTTCAGATGATTTCATTATTTTCCATTATAACATGGTTATAATGGAAGATAATAGCATTCTTAACACAAAATGCAAAATAATATGGTCATTTAGGGGTAAAAAACAAAACAAAATAAAGAACACACCTGATCCACTTGATCACGCTGCAGCAATTTCTTCTATTTTCATTCAGCAGGACCTGCGATGTGCGTGATGATGTCACCACGTGGGAGAGAGCGGTAATGTCATCGCGCACATCGCAGGTCCTTCGGCAGGTCCTGCTCAATGAAGATAGAAGAAGCTGCTGCAGCACGACCAAGTGGTGGAGGTGACTTTTTTTTAACCCCTAAATGGCCATATTCTTTGCATTCTGTCTTTAGAATGCTATTATTATCCAATAAAACCATGTTATAATGGAAAATACTAAAGTGAAGTTTGTATTCCCATTGACTTCAGTGGGGTTTGAGGTCAAGTTCAGGTCCCAAACCCAAACTTTAACCTGAAGTTCATCTGAACCTGGCGAACCTGAACTTTCACATTGGCTCATCCTTAGTCTTGAATTTTTTCTTGCAAAAGATCCTGGGGAATGGTTCTCCCATTGTCATCAACTTTATGCTGCCCATACTAACGACAGCATAATGTAGAGACAGTTAGTTGATTTCAGTGGTCTGTCATTTAGAGGATAAAAGTCAAGAACCAACATCACAATTAAGGCAGACTGGGGCTGGAAAAGAGTCACGGCCACCTAAGAAGAGTCATGGTTATTCATGAATTCCTGCTCTCCTGCCCACCTGCTGATGACTGACAGTCTTCTACCTAGTTTTCTCCCTTTCTCTCTAGGAAAGAACTGACAATCATCAGCGGATGGGGGAGAGCAGGAGATTATGTATAAACATGACTCTTCTCAAGTAGATTTGACTCTTTTCGAGGACTGTGCTGCAATGATTATGATGCTGGTTCTCGGCAACCACTTACTTAAAGCTCATGAGTGACACCACTGAAATCAGCATTTCTGTCACTAATCTATGCTGCCCTCAGGGAGGTCAGCATAAAGTTGATGACAGGTTCCCTTTAAGAGCATTTATTGTGAAAGGGCTGAAGTAGCCCCAGTGTGGTTGACAGCTGACACACGGGGGTCAGAGATACCAGTGTGCAGCACCATGGCCTCAGGAAAAACTCATTTGGGGAGATTTATCAAACTGGTGTAAAGGAAAACTGACTTTTCCATATCAACCGGATTTCACAGTTAATGTTCCAAGGAAGTTCTGAAAAATTAAAGTTGGAATCTGATTGGTTCCCATGGGCAACTAAGACATGTTTCCTTTACACCAGTTATGACAAATCTCCCCCTATAGTTAGTAACACACTGAGATCAGTGCAAGCAGCTCAGGCTCATTATGGTGATTAGGCAGACAAACAGATACAGCATACCTTCACCAGAACTAGCAAGCTAGAATCCTATAGCCTCAGGAAAAGGGTCAGCTAAACAACACTGCATATATAGCAGAGTTGATTAGCACATTGACCAAACAGCTGCAACCAGAGCAGTGCACCCGGCGCCTGGGCTGCTTCCAGAGCTCAGGAATGGCAACATACACAGAGCTAATGATGCAGCGCCCTTGCCTGTGGGGCAGTGGCATGGTTCATGGGTCACCAATATTGGAATGGGCCATGGACCACCAATATTGGCGTTCATTTTGTCATACTATCGCTGGAAGTGGGCTATTTTTTTGTGGGCAATCCTGTACAATGTAATTTTGTGATATTTAAAAGTAGCATATTAAACTAGTGTCCTGCCTGTAGAGCCCATTATGAAGGGAAAATAGTCTTAAGTTTATGGAAAGCTTCTTTAAAGTCTTTGTTCCTCAGAGTGTATATAATAGGATTAAGCAGTGGGGTCACCACAGTATATATCAGGGACAAGAAATGGCTCAGAATCAGTGATTGTCCTTCTGTAGGAAACATATACACAATCATTAATGTCCCATAAAATAAGCAAACCACAATGAGGTGGGAGCCGCAGGTGGAGAAGGCTTTATGTCTTCCAGTATTGGATGGGATCTTCAGAATGGTGATGACAATGTACACGTAGGACACCACAATTATTATAAAAGGTCCCAATATAAATATAAATCCCACTACAATATCCAGGGTATGAATAATGGAGGTATCAGAGCAGGAGAGCTGCAGAATAGGTTCAAAATCACAGTAGAAATGGTCAATGATGTGTGGTCCACAGAAATACAAACTAAACATATAAATTGCATAGATCAGTGTTATAATAGAACTTGTCAACCAAAGTTCATTTACAGAAGTGATACAAAAGTTATGAGTCATGATGGAGTGATAACGGAGCGGGTTACAGATGGCCAGATAACGATCATAAGACATCAAGGACAGAAGAAGACATTCCGAGGTGTCTGATATGACAAACACTGAAAACTGGGTGATGCAGCCGATGAGAGTCATAGTACTGCCTCCATACAGTACTGTGTGAAGTAGGACCGGGACAATATCTGTAGTCATCAGGAGGTCACACAATGATAGCTGTGTAATAAAGAAGTACATGGGGGACTGAAGGGTTTTACTCACTAAGTACAAGACCACGATGAGAAGGTTTCCTGAAAGGGTTGCACAGTATATAATAAGCAGCAGTGGAAAGAACAGAAATGTGAAGTTTTGAAGATCAGGGAATCCCAGAAGGATAACGGACGTGATGTTATTTGTTATTCCCATCTGGAGATAAAAGAATGTACAGTAAGTAAGATTTCTGGTTGTCAGGTAAAAGTTTTTTCCTAGAAAAAGTTCTGAATATAAGACATCAGATAAAGAAAACATGTTTTTTCTAGACATTGAACTCTCACTATACTACGTATAAGAGCTTATTCTCTAATAAAGCATACCACATACTAGTAATTACATGATGGTTTGTAGTGGCAGTGTCATTCTGTATTATGTATTTTCTGCCTTCCAGATATCAACATCTTTGATCCTTAAAAATGCTTAACGTGTACCTCTGATTATAAACAACTTCCCATAAATCCATGGTACAAACAAAGGTAATAAAACATAGTATATAAGACCGAAAAAGCCCTCTGTCCATCCAGTTCGGCCTGTTTCCTACAAGTTGATCCAGAAGAAGGGAAAAAAACCCTGTGAGGCAGAAGCCAATTTTCCCCACTTAAGGGGAAAAAAATTCCTTCCCGACTCCAATCAGGCAATCAGAATAACTCCCTGGATCAACGACCCCTCTCTAGTAGCTGTAGCTTGTAATATGTATTATACTCCAGAAGTAAATCCAGTCCCCTCTTGAATTCCTTTATTGTACTCACCATCACCACCTCCTCAGGCAGAGAGTTCCATAGTCTCACTGCTCTTACAGTGAAGAATCCTCTTCTATGTTTGTGTAGAAACCTTCTTTCCTCTAGACGCAGAGGATGTCCCCCATCACAGTCACAGTCCTGGGGATAAATAGATGATGGGAGAGATCTCTGTACTGACCCCCGATATATTTATACATAGTTATTAGATCTCCCCTCAGTCATCTTTTTTCTAAAGTAAATAACCCTAATTTTGATAATCTTTCAGGGTACTGTAGATCCTTCATTCCAGTTATTACTTTAGTTGCCCTCCTCTGAATCCATTCCAGCTCTGCTATGTCTGCCTTGTTCACAGGAGCCCAGAACTGTACACAGTCCTCCATGTGTGGTCTGACTAGTGATTTGTAAAGTGGTAGGACTATGTTCTCATCACTGCCATCTATGCCCCTTTTGATGCAACCCATTATCTTATTGGAATTAGCAGTAGCTGACTGACACTGTTTTTTGCAGCTTAATTTGCTGTTTATTAAATTTCCATGTCAGTGTTACCGAGTGTTTTACCATTTAATATGTACGGGTGACTTGCATTATTCCTTCCCATGTGTATAACTTTACATTTGTCAGTATTAAACCTCATCTGCCATTTTTCTGCCCAAGCCTCCAATCTATCCAGATCCCCTGTAGCAGAAAAGTAGCAGAAAAGTAGTAAAAGATATTTTTTTGAGAAAATGCCTCTTTCTTCACTTGGAATTCCTAAACCATTCATTCACACTGAATTCAATAACAAAATCTGTCTCCAAAGAAATGGCTTTTCTGCTTCACTGAGAGACTTGGTTACAGCTGTACTTCATAGAAGTCTATCATGACTAGTAATGGCATGGCTGTGATTGGCCGGTGCATCTTGTGACCCAGCCTCTATATAAGCTGATCACATGTAGCACCGCCCATTATCTCTGAGTAGTGCAGGGACAGGAAGCAGGCAGCTGAAACGAAGGAGAGTGTTAGGAATCTGGCTATTTGTTTTGTGGGTGACCTATAGCGATTTTTTGTGGGTGCAATGCAACTTTTTTTTGTACCTGTGACACAAAAATATAATAGTTAATCCGTCTGTTAGTTTGGTGGGTGACATATACCCATTTTTGGTGAGCAATGCACGTGCACTTTATACATGACAGGGAAATTAATATAGTTAATCTGACTGTTAGTTTGGAGGGTGACATATACCCATTTTTGGTGTGAGGTACACCTGCACTGCATATATGACAGGGAAATTAATATAGTTAATCCGTCTGGTGGAAACAGAGAGTTTAAAAACCTTATGGCAGTGGCTGTCCGACAGTATGTGGTTCCCAGCTGCCACTTCTTTTCCAGGCGAGCCATCCCTGCCCTGCACAACCAAGTGGCAGACAAATTCAGGTGTGCACTGCGCAATGCCATCTGTGGAACGGTCCATATAACTACTGATACATGGACCAGTAAGAACGGGCAGGGACGTTATATCTCCCTAACTGCACACTGGGTAAATGCAGTGGTGGCTGGGCCAGAGGCAGATAGCAGTTTGGCGCATGTCCTACCGCCACTGAGGATTGCAGGACATTTCTCGTTGCCTTCTGTTGCCTCCTCATCCTACTCCGCTTCCTCCTCTACCGCCTCCTCATCCGGTCAGGGTAACACCTTTAACACCAACACCTTTAACACCAACTTCAGCACAGCCAGGGGTAAACGACAGCAGGTAGTTTTGAAACTCATCTGTTTGGGGAGAAAAAAAAACATACCGTGCAGAAGCTGTGGACAGGCATGGAACAACAGACCGATGAGTGGTTGCTGCCAGTGAGCCTCAAGCCCAGCCTAGTGGTGTGCGATAATGGGCGAAATATCATAGCAGCTCTGGGGCTAGCCGGTTTGATGCACATCCCTTGCCTGGTGCATGTGCTGAATTTGGTGGTGCAGAGGTTCATGAAAAATCACACCGACATGTCAGAGCTGTTGCAGAAAGTGCAGGCTGTCTGTGCCCAGTTTCGGCGTTCTCACCCTGCTGCTGCTCACCTGTCTGCGCTGCAGCGTAACTTCGGCCATCTTGCTCACCACTTAATATGCGATGTATCCACAAGGTAGAGCTCCACCTTGCACATGCTGGAGAGACTGTGCGAGCAGCAGCAGGCAATAGTGGATTTTCAGCTGCAGCACGCACGGGTGAGTTGCTCTGCGAAACAGCACCACTTCACCACAAACAAGTGGGCCTTCATGCAAGACATGTGTGCTGTGTTGCCCTGTTTCGAGTACTCCACCAACATGGCTATGCAGATGACGCAGTCCTCAGCGTTACTATTCCACTTCTATGTCTCCTTAAAAAAACACTTCGAGCGATGATGGGAGAGGATGCTGCACAGGAAGAGGAGGAGGAAGAGGGATAATTTCCATGGTTATCAGGCCAGTAATTGACAAGTGGCTCGGAGGGTGGGTTCCTGCACCAACAGAGGCCACTCAACTCTCCAGCCAGGATACCGTACTGCAGTAAGAGGAGGATGATGATGAGGAGGAACCATGTTCACAGCAGAGTGGCACCCAAAACAGCTCAGGCCCATCACTGGTGCGTGGCTGGGGGGATACGGAGGACGATGACGATACGCCTCCCACAGAGGACAGCTTGTCATTGCCTCTGGGCAGCCTGGCACACATGAGCAACTACATGCTGCCGTGCCTGCACAACGACCGCCGAGTTGCCCACATTCTAACCAGTGCTGATTACTGGGTGCCCACCCTTATTGATCCCCGCTACAAGGACAACGTGCTGTCCTTAATTCAGTCACTAGGGCGTGATCAGAAGACGCATGAGTACAAGCGCTGGTAGACACGCTGTTGATGGCATTCACACCTGACAGTGGGGGATCAGTGTAAGCACAAGACGAAGGCAGAAGAGGAGGAAGAAGTCACCAACGCAGCTGAGGCACCGCCCGCACCTCAGAAGGGAGGGTTAGCATGACCGAAACGTGGAAAAGCTTTGTCACAACAACCAGCACCACCAGCTGATATGGAACGTCTTAGCAGGAGGCAGCATTTCAGCAACATGGTGGAACAGTATGTGTACACACGCCTACATGTACTGACTGATGGGTCTGCCCCATTCAACCTCTGGGTCTCCAAATTGGGCACATGTCTGAGCTTGCCCTTTTACGCCTTGGAGGTGCTGGCCTGCCCTGCCCTGCAGCAAGTGTATTGTCCAGACGTGTGTTTAGCACAGCAGGCAATGTCCACAGCCAATGTAGACAAGCTCACATTCATTAAAATGAACCAGGCATGGATCCCACTCACTTGTGCTGAGTAGATAAGTATGGCTACTTTCACACTAGCTGCAGTCAATGGGGCCGGAGTGTACTTCCAGTGGCACGCATGCACTAGCGGCATCACTGATCCTGCAGGCTGTTCACCCACTGGAACAGCCTGCCGGAGAAGGCTGCCGCTAGTGGGAAAGTAGCCTATACCGGCGGGATCCAGCCATTGTTATACTCCAGCACATTTTCTCTTTGCATTCTCTTTTCTATTTCCCAATGTTTTGGGGTCTTCCCAATTTTATAAAAAGTAAATAAATAAATAAATGAATAAAAGGAAAAAAAACAAAAAAAAAAACAATGTTGGCTACCTCTTCCTCCTCCACCACCGTTTCTATCTATACCACCACCTCCTCAACCTCCTACTCCACTTTGACGTCCACCTCCTAGTTCAAGATTATTATTTTTTATAATTGTTTTATGATTTATTTTATATTTTCTATTATATATTTTTTATTCTTTTCTATTCTATGTGGGGCCGGAGCAGGAATCCGGTGGCACTCATGCACTAGTGGCAGCACTGATCCGGCAGGCTGTTCACCCGCTGGAAGAGCCTGCTGGAGAAAGCTGCCGCTAGTGGGAAAGTAGCCTATTCCAGCTGCACCCAGCCATTGTTATACTCCAGCACACTTTCTCTGCATTCTTTTCTATTTTCTAATGTTTTGGGGTTTTCCCAAATGTATAAAAAATAATTAATAAATAAATAAAGGAAATAAAAAACAACTAAAACACTGTTGGCTACCTCCTCCTCCTCCACCGCTGTTTCCACCTACACCGCTACATCCACCGCCTTCTCAACCTCCTACTGCACTTTAACCTCCACCTCCTAGTTCAAGATTATTATTTTTTATAATTATTTTATAATTTATTTTATATTATAATATTTTTTTTTCTATTCTGTTGTTTTAAGTCATTTCCGTATCCACATTTGTTTGCAGGGCAACTGTCCTGCCCTTACCCACATTTTACATTCTTTTTGAGCCCTCTAGCCCTTACTATGACTTTTACAGCCATTTAAGTGCACCAAAGTTCAGGTCCCCATTGACTTCAATGGGGTTTGGGTTCAAATTCGGGTCCCGAGCCCGAATTTTGACCCAAAGTTTGGCCGAAACCCAAACATCCACTGGTCTGCTCATCCCTACTTATGAAACCTTTGCAGATGTTTTTTGTTGATTAGCTGACTGTAGTGTGATACCATGTCCACAAGGGGGAACATCTAATTTTCTGAGCTCTAGACTTTTGCGTTTTCATTAGCTGTAAGCCATAGTCATCAACAGTAAAAGAAATAATCAATTGAAATAGATCACTCTGTGTGTACTGAATCTTTTTAATAAATGGGTCTCACTTTTTAAATGTATTGCTGATATAAATTAACATTTTGATGATATTCTAATTTATTGAGATGTACCTGTATGTAACCTGATCTCAAAGTGAAGCTGAAGAGCTGTTTCTACTCTATCAGGGAATTCAGAGTGAGTTTAGGAGATGGGAGAGAAGGAAAGGCCCCCGATAAATGGAGAAGAGTCTTTTTACTCTTATGGCAGGGCCTTATAGCGTGGCCATCATATGGCTGAGGGGGATCTGCTGTACTGTATCAATTTATTAGAAATGATTGTTTATTCAGTATCCATTGTTAATCATCACATACTTACAGATTACTGTGTTGCTAATAACAATGAACTCTGCAAAAACCATAGTTTCTAATGAGTTCCTGGAATACTGCCACAACTGTTCTCGGCTGTTGATGGCCTTGATTTAGCCACTTTGTGGCCATGGCATAAGACCGCACCATAATATGATATTAATAAATCAACTGGTACAACTGATTTATGCAACTTTGTTTATATAGTAATTGGAGGTAAACTTCATCCTCTTACTGACATCTGCCATACATAGATAGTGCCCATAAATAAGCATAGTGGTTGCCAACCTCCATTGCCAGTGATAATGGACATTTAATGGCTCAGATACAATGGTGAATTGCAGTCAAGGCATCTTAGCCGTCATTAACTGTGGCCAGATCATGGAAGCCATTTAATCGCTAGAGCAGCCATGGTTCTTGTGAAGGCCTGCCATTGTAAATTTCCTATTGAGTTACTGCCTTAGACCTCTTGAACATGACCGTGTGCTACCCGTGGCCATATTGTGGTCCTGCATTCGGCATCACGGATGTGGACCCATTTACTTGAATGGGTCCCGAATCACGGAGAAGCGGAATGGAGGCACAGATCGGAACACCATGGAAGCACTACGGAGTGCTTCCGTGGTGTTTCTGGCCATACCTCCGTTCCGCAAAAAGATAGAACATGTGCTATCTTTTTGCAGTGCAGACCTAAGGATGTGGATCGTGGACCCCATTCAAGTGAATGGGTCCGCGATCCGAAGGCGACTGCCACAATTTGGAGTTCACAGCACGGCCACAGGAAGCATATGGTCATGTGCAAAGGCCTTACACAGAACTCAATATGAACACAGCAATTTTCACGTAGGCTGCAACAGTAATAAAGGGGGCTAAAATATGTAAAAGTAAAAAAAAAAGATGAGACAAAAATAATTGAAAACTAAAATAATCCTGCTTTCAACACTTAGATATAAACATCAACTAAACAATAAACATGCAATGTATTACTGTGACAAGTTGTATAAAAAGTGTCGATCTGGAAAAACAATTGAATTGTGCAAATGTGCAAAAGAAAAAAAGAAAAAAGAAGAAAAAAGTGTCCTCGTGCCTTTTGAACGAGCAGGATCTCTCCCAAATTTATAGATCAACTCCAGTCATCCAAGGAGGGAATTAATGTCTCTGTATTATTATACAGATTATTCGTCCACCCGTATTAAAATAGGTCTGAGCGGCGTCCCGCTCCAACAGGTACAGCGGCGTCCCGCTGCATAAGCGATCGCAAATGGAGAAAGATACGGTCTTACCGTGTCTCTAATGTAGGTCTCTCCCACCTCTCTGTTCGTAGGTATGTGGGTATCGGGAGTCCACTGCCTGTAGAGGTACGTGTCGGCGTCTTCCTACACGTGGTGCGGTGTCAGGTGTCGTATATCACGCAGGCTATGCTGGCAGTGCAGAGGACCAATAAAGCAATATCCTCCAAAGTCTCCAAGGTATTGTAGGTGGACTAACTCGATATCGTTGTAGGTGGTTGCTGACCCCCGATATCGAGTTAGTCCACCTATAATACCTTGGAGACTTTGGAGGATATTGCTTTATTGGTCCTCTGCACTGCCAGCAAAGCCTGCGTGATATACGGCACCTGACACAGCGGAACTACTAATGGCTTTACCGCACCACGTGTAGGAAGACGCCGACACGTACCTCTACAGGCAGTGGACTCCCGATACCCACATACCTACGAACAGAGAGGTGGGAGAGACCTACATTAGAGACCCGGTAAGACCGTATCTTTCTCCATTTGCGATCGCTTATATAGCGGGACGCCGCTCAGACCTATTTCAATACGGGTGGACGAATAATCTGTATAATAATACAGAGACACTAATTCCCTCCTTGGATGACTGAAGCTGACCTATAAATTTGGGAGAGATCCTGCTCGTTCAAAAGGCACAAGGACACTTTTTTCTTCTTTTTTCTTTTTTTCTTTTGCACAATTCAATTGTTCTTCCAGATCGACACCTTTTATACAACTTGTCACAGTAATACATTGCTTATATTTTTTTTGAATCCGATGGGACTTTGTTATTAGCACATGGCACTTTATTTGCACAACTAGTCTATACAGATTTTATATAAATGTTATATTAGTAAATTTTTCCATCTTGTGACCCATTATCTGGTGTGTGCCCTACCTTTTCTATTTATTACTTTTAATCCTACGAGTTGGTGAGACCGTTAGGTACGGAGCACCATTTTTAGTACTTGTATCCCCTTGTGCGACATTTTAATTTATTCTATTAAACAATAAACATAATTGCCATCACTGTGTCATAATGACATAATTATTAAAATGTAAACATATTTATCCCATAGATTGTACGCTGTAAAGGAAAGTCAAAATGGAAAAATTGCTCTTTTTTGGTTGCTTTACATACTGTACCTAAAATTGAATAAAAAGTCAACAAAAGGTCATGCAATCCAAAATAGCAATAAAAAACACAGATTGACTGGCAAAAAAAGAGTCCATACAGAGCTCTATAGACTTGTAGAAAATGTATGGTTGACAGAATACGGTAATGCAAGAGATTTTTTTGTCAAATATTTATACTTTCTAAGTACAGTATTAAACAAAATACAACATATAAAAATGTGTTAATGTTTTCATAGTACTGACCCACAGAATACAAATTACCTGTCATTTGTACCGCACAGTGATCCCTGTAAAAATGAAACCTGTAAAACAACGTCACAATTGCATTATTTAGCATTTCCATCCCATTAACTGAAACCAGACAAAACCTTTGCGATTAGGACACACATAGATGTTCTCCCCCGCTTCATCTGTGTTCTGCAGAGCATTATGATATTAAAATCCTGTATATTATATTGTATAATATTAGAGCAAAAGCCTTAATAGGGAATAGAAAACATCACACACATAATAGTGCAGAGTCAGCAAGTGAAATAGTCATAGGTGTATGAAGCTTCATAATACGGCCATTTTATACCTTCATGTGCAGGGTGATCTACATCTGGCAATTCCAAAGAGGGCTCCACAGCCTCCCCTGTGTACAGACATAATAACAAATAATGAACCGATTGAGATCAAGGATTTCGTGTTTTATTTTGGTCCTTTTTTTCAAATGGTATAAAAATAAAAATGAAAAATAATTTCTGAAAGTCTCTCATTTAAATTGTAATTCTGATCGATAAGTGTTAAGGCCGATTTATTGGCCTGTATTTGTGGGAGGGGCGATGATGACTATATCTGGCCGGGCGTCCCCTCCCACAGTGAACGTCGTTTTCAGCGTATGGTGTGGGAGCTCTACATACCGTCCTCAGGGAGCAACAAGGGTGCAGCGCTACACGGCAGTACCAGGCCCCGACTTTCTACGGTCCAGATAAGTAGCTGCCTCATCCAGCAGCATCGTTGCTTTAAGTCCGGCCGGCGGTGTGTCAGCTCCCTGGGTAAGGGGGAGCAGCTTCGCACCGGAGCGGTCGGCCAGGGAGACACGCTCTTCTCCCCATGCGGCATGACATGTAGGGTGCAGGGCACAGCGTGTGCCCGCTCGATAAAGTATTGCACAGGCCGCTGTGCTGTTAGACAGGTGGGGGGCGGACAAATTAGGCTGGGTTCACACGAGCGTGATGGATTTAGGTCCGGATGCGTTGCGGATGCGTTCAGTGGAAACTGTGCGATTTCACAGGCAAAGCCATTCAGTTTTGCCTGCGATTGCGTTCAGTTGTTCAGTTTTTTCCGCGCGGGTGCAATGCGTTTTGATGCGTTTTTCACGCGCGTGATAAAAAACTGAAGGTTTACAAACAACATCTCCTAGCAACCATCAGTAAAAAACGCAACGCACCCGCACTTGCTTGCGGATGCAATGCGTTTTTCACGCAGCCCCATTCACTTCTATGGGGCTAGAGCTGCGTGAAAAACGCAGAATATAGAACATGCTGCGATTTTCACGCAACGCACAAGTGATGCGTGAAAAAAAACGCTCATGTACACAGACCCATTGAAATGAATGGGTCAGGATTCATTGCGGGTGCAGTGCGTTCACATCACGCATTGCACCCGCGCGGGAAACTCGCCCGTGTGAATGCAGCCTTAGGCTTCAGCATGTTGTTTCTATCCAGGAGGTGCACAGGTGAATTCACTCAGCAAGGTGGAGTAGTAAGGTTCAGGAAGAGTGTGTGTTAAAAAAAAAAAAAAAAGAGGGTGTGTTATTAAATAAATGAAATGTCAGAGAAAAAAATGTGGAAAGCACGTCACATGTGTCGCGTACAGGGGTCACTCGACCATGTATTCAGCTCTGCTCTGCAGCCGGCTGTCATGTGTTCCTCAAGCTGAGCTACTAGTGAGGTGGGGTACATGGGATGTACGTGTCTGTTTTAGTCAGTCTCTCTTCCCGCACTATTCGGGCGTGCACTCCCCTCTGCCCCTCACTCTGATCCGCTGGCTGGGATTCCACAGACACGCATAGTAGTGGCTCTGGCGCCCTCTATGCGGCCACAGCTGGAAGTGCGGGGCAGAGTGTGAGTTCAGGCTCCAGTGTTAAGCCTCTTTCACACGAGCGTGTCCAGATTAGGTCCGGATGCGTTGCGGATGCGTTCAGTGAAAACGCTCATGTACACAGACCCATTGAAATGAATGGGTCAGGATTCAGTGCGGATGCTATGCGTTCACGTCACGCATTGCACCCGCGCGGAAAACTCGCTCGTGTGAAAGGGGCCTTAGGCCAGATTGTCAGATTGCTGACTTTCCATGTGGGACCACTTTCTCAGGCATTGGTATGGTATTTCTCTTTTATTCCAGAGGTATACAGTAAGGCTGCATTCACACGGGCGAGTTTTCCGCGCGGGTGCAATGCGTGACGTGAACGCATTGCACCCGCACTGAATCCTGATCCATTCATTTTAATGGGGCTGTGTACATGAGCGTTGTTTTTCAAGCATCAGTTCTGCGTTGCGTGAAAATCGCAGCATGTTCTATATTCTGCGTTTTTTACGCAGCCCTAGCCCCATAGAAGTGAATGGGGCTGCGTTAAAAACGCATTGCATCCGCAAGCAAGTGCGGGTGCGTTGCGTTTTTCACTGATGGTTGCTAGGAGATGTTGTTTGTAAACCTTCAGTTTTTTATCACGCGCGTGAAAAACGCATCAAAACGCATTGCACCCGCGCAGAAAAAACTGAACAACTGAACGCAATCGCAGGCAAAACTGAATGGCTTTGCCAGTGAAATCGCACAGTTTTCACTGAACGCGTCCGCAACGCATCCGGACCTAATCCGGACACGCTCATGTGAACCTAGCCTAATTCTCCTAGTTTCCTGAGGCCACGTCAAACTCAGGTTTTGCTGCCCCTTTTTTTTGGCCCCCACTGGCTAGCTGGTGGGTGGACGAGTGAGGTTGGTTGATCCCGGGTTCCACAGATTTCAGCGTTGTTTGAACTTTATCCTATAATGGCGGCTGTGCATGCAGGGGGTCGGGATGGGCTGGTTACAAAGTGCATGCAGGGGGTCGGGATGGGCTGGTTACACTGTGCATGCAGGGGGTCGGGAATAGGCTGGTTACATGGTGTATGTTTATGTCAATGTCGCGGTCATGGATATTTGATTAACGGCTTGGTCCTACTGATATCTTTTGTTAGGTGTCAGGTGCTTCGCTCGTTACTACACCAAATTCATTACACACATTCATGTACCCGAATCCAAAATATAGCAGCCGGTGCCCTGTCCCGAGCTAATTCTCTTTCACAAGTTTCCCGAAGCAGACGTCTACGGTGCCAGAATGCCTCGGTACGCTTCACTACTTCCGATCCCATTACCCTGGCTGCAGCTCGCTCAGTGGTAGCGAAATCGCAATTGGAGGTTGTAATAAAGCTCTTTGATCGAGTTTGTTGTCCTTTTTGGCTCCCTTCAGGCGTCCCTTCAGCGTAGCGGTTCCGACATAATTCTAACCGCTTTTAGGTATCCAGTAGGTAGGGGTCATTCCTTCATGTTTAGCCCCGACCACAAGTGTTAAGGCCAGTTTATTGGCCTGTATTTGTGGGAGGGGCGATGATGACTATATCTGGCCGGGCGTCCCCTCCCACAGTGAACGTCGTCTCCAGTGTACCCACCCTACACACCCTTACTTTCACTATCTCACACCAGGGCATGCCCCCCTTCAGGCGTCCCTTCAGCGTCGCTGTTTCGGCATAATTCTAACCGCTTTTAGGTATCCAGTAGGTAGGGGTCATTCCTTCATGTTTAAGCCCCGACCACAAATATATTTTAAACAAAATTAAATTGAAAAAACAAAAATTAAATCAATCTAAAATCTGACAGGTTACATGACTCCAGATCTTTTTTCTGCCACTTTGGTTTGAGTCATAGAGCTCCACTGTCTTTGACTTGGGTAATTTCACGCAGTGTATTGTGAATAGTGATGAGCGAACATGCTCGACCGAGTATTGGTTTGTCTCGAACATCGCTATGCTTGGCGCTCGGCTTTACTTGGCTGAGCACCACATGTATGCGTCGCATTGCTCGAGTCTCCTCCCTGCACATTTGGCACCTTCTAAGCAGCCAATCAAGGTCCAGGTAAGTAATTCCCCTCAGTATAAGGCCATGGCAATGTTAGCTGTAAGCCTTACACTGATTGGCTGGCCGGAACACGTGATACCATTTCATATAGGAGCTGAGGTCCGGCGCTAGGCTCATTCAGCGTCAGGGAGAGCAGACAGTAGGCAGGGACAGATAGCGTTTTGCTCTAAACTTACTGATTTTACTCCAAAAACCTTATTGAAAGACCTAACAGTCCTTTTAAGGACTACAGTGTGTGTTTGACAGCAGTGCAGCACCTTTTTTTTAAGAAGGGAGTTAATTCAGCACTATCAGGGACAGGCGTCACCAGGAAGGGACAGATAGTGCAGGGCTTTAAAAAGGCTTTGATAACTTTGATAAGACAGTAAGATTTCCGATTAGTGACATCTACAAAACGCCATCATTAAGCAGTTTGTTGGGCAGATATTATCAAAAGAGGCTTATTCACTACAGTGTTTCATGGTACTGAGATATACACTGCACCATCATAAACCAGTGTGTTGGGAAGACATTATAAAAAGGGGCTTATTCACTACAGTGTTCCTTGGTACTGAGAAATACACTGCATCACTATGCAGCAGTGTGTTGGGCTGACATTATTAAAAGGGGCTTATTCACTACAGTGTGCCTGCTACTGAGATATACACCGCACCATCATAAAGCAGTGTGTTGGGCAGATATTATTAAAATTGGCTTATTCAGTACAGTGTTCCTGCTACCGAGTTATACCCTGTACCATCAGATAAAATATTTGTTCTGGGGAAATTAACCTAACTTGTGCCACATCTGTGTGTGAGTTCAATCCGCAACCGTTATATTAATTACTTCAGCAGACAGTGATTTATATTTTGGCCATAGTTAACAAGTTTTGGGCATAATTGTGTGTGCGTTTAGGCCGCAACCGTATATACAGTATTCCAGCAGAGAATACATTTTATTTGGGGCAAATTTGTATCCAATATAGAACTACATTCGAATAAAGTGAGTATTGTCAAAATTACAATTTCTCTGGCCTAGCATAGTGGCGAAAAATTGTATTTCTCTGTCTCCTTTTCATTATAGCCAGTAAATACAGTGTGTACAGTAAAACATACATTATCTCTGGCCTAGTGTGTTGCCAACAAAATGTATTTCTCTGTCTCCTGTACATTAAAGAAAGCAAATACAGTGTGTACTATAAAAATTACATTATCTCAGTCCGAGTGTGGTGCCAAAAAATGTATTTATTTATCTCCTGTACATTAAAAAAAGTTAATACAGTGTGTACTTTAAAAACTAAATTATCTCTGGGCTAGTGTGGTGCCGAACAATTGTATTTCTCTGCATCCTGTACATTATAGAAAGCAAATACAGTGTGTACTGTAAAAAATTACATTATCTCTGGGCTACTGTGGTGTCAAAAAATTGTATTTCTCTGTCCCCTATACATTAAAGAAAGCAAATACAGTGTGCACTATAAAAATGACATTATCTCAGTCCAAGTGTGGTGCCAAAAAATGTATTTCTTTGTCTCCTGTACAGTAAAAAAAAGGAAAATACAGTGTGTACTTTAAAAATTACATTATCTCTGGGCTAGTGTGGTGCCGAAAATTTGTATTTCTCTGTCTCATTTACAATATAGAAAGCAAAGATAGTGTGTACTGTAAAAATTATATTATCTCTGGGTGAGTCTGGTGCCGAAAAATTGTATTTCTCTGTCTCCTATACATTATAGAAAGCAAATACAGTGTGTACTGTAAAATTTACATTATCTCTGGGCTAATGGGGTGCTGAAAAATTGTATTTCTGTCTCCTGTACATTACAGAAAGCAAATACAGTGTGTAATTTTAAAATAACATTATCTCTGGGTGAGTGTGGTACAGAAAAACTGTATTTCTCTGTCTCTTGTACATTAAAGAAAGCAAATACAGTGTGTACTGTAAAAATTACATTATCTCTGGCCGAGTGTAGTGCCAAAAAATTGTATTTCTCTGTCTCCTTTACATTACAGAAAGCAAATACAGTGTGTACTATAAAAATTACATTATCCCTGGGCTAGTGTGGTGCCGAAAAAACTGTATTTCTCTGTCTCCTGTACATTACAGAAAGCAAATACAGTGTGTACTGTAAAAATTACATTATCTCTGGGCTAGTAGAGTGCCAGAATATTGTATTTCTCTCTTTCCTGTACATTACAGAAAGCAAATGCAGTGTGTACTTTAAAAACTACATTATCTCTGTCCGAGAATGGTGCCAAAAAATTGTATATCTCTGTCTCCTGTATATTATAGAAAGCAAATACAGTGTGTACTTTAAAAATTACATTATCTTTGGGCTAGTGGGGTGCGGAAAAATTGTATTTCTGTCTCCTGTACATTGCAGTAAGCAAATACAGTGTGTACTATAAAAATTACATTATCTCTGGGCTAGTGTGGTGCAAAAAATGTATTTCTCTGTCTCATGTACATTACAGAAAGCAAATACAGTGTGTACTGTAAAGATTACATTATCTCTGGCCGAGTGTTTTGCCAGAAAATTGTATTTCTCTGTCTCCTTTACATTATAGAAAGCAAATACAGTGTGCTGTAAAAATTATATTATCTCTGCGCTAGTGGTGTGCCAAAAAATTGTATTTCACTGTCTCCTTTATATTATAGAAAGCAAATACAGTATGCACTGGAAAAATTAAATTATCTCTGGGCGAGTGTGGTGCTGAAAAATTGTATTTCTCTGTCTCCTCTACATTATAGAAAGCAAATACAGTATATACTGTTAAAATTACATTATCTCTGGGCGAGTGTGGTGCGAAAAATTGTATATCTCTGTCTCCTGTTCATTATAGAAAGCAAATACAGTGTGTACTGTAAAAATTACATTATCTCTTGCCGAGTGTCATGCCGGAAAATTTCATTTCTCTGTCTCCTGTACATTATAGAAAGCAAATACAGTGTGTACTATAGAAATTACATTATCTCTGGGCTAGTGTGGTGACAAAAAATTGTACTTATCTGTCTCCTGTACATTACAGAAAGCAAATACAGTGTGTACTGTAAAATAACATTATCTCTGGGCTAGTGGGGTGCCAACAAATTGTATTTCTGTCTCCTTTACATTATAGAAAGGAAATACAGTGTGTAATATAAAAATTGCATTATCTCTGGCCGAGAATGGTGCCAAAAAATTGTATATCTCTGTCTCCTGTATATTATAGAAAGCAAATACAGTGTGTACTTTAAAAATTATATTATCTTTGGGCTAGTGGGGTGCGGAAAAATTGTATTTCTGTTTCCTGTACATTGCAGTAAGCAAATACAGTGTGTACTATAAAAATTACATTATCTCTGGGCTAGTGTTTTGCCTGAAAATTGTATTTCTCTGTCTCCTGTACATTATAGAAAGCAAATACAGTGTGTACTATAAAAACTACATTATCTCTGGGCTAGTGTGGTGACAAAAAATTGTATTTCTCTGTCTCCTGTACATTATAAAAAAGCAAATACAGTGTGTGTACTATAAAAATTACATTATCTCAGGGCGAGTGTGGTGACGAAAAATTGTATTTCTCTGTCTCCTGTACATTATAGAAAGCAAATACAGTGTGTACTTTAAAAATTACATTATCTCTAGTCTAGTGTGGTGACAAAAAATTGTATTTCTTTGTCCCCTGTACATTAAAGAAAACAAATACAGTGTGAACTATAAAACTTAAATTATCTCTGGGCAAGTGTGGTGCCGAAAGATTGTATTTCTCTGTCTCCTGTACATTATAGAAAGCAAATACAGTGTGTACTATAAAAATTAAATAATCTCTGGGCTAGTGGGGTGCCCAAAAATTGTATTTCTGTCTCCTGTACATTAGAGAAAGCAAATACAGTATGCACTGTAAAAATTACATATCTCTGGGTGCGTGTAGTGCTGAAAAATTGTATTTATCTGTCTCCTCTACATTATAGAAAGCAAATACAGAATGTACTATAAAATTATATCATCTCTGGGCGAGTGTGGTGCGATAAATTGTATTTCTCTGTCTACTGTACATTATAGAAAGCAAATACAGTGTGTACTATAAAAACTACATTATCTCTGGACTAGTGGGGTGCCGAAAAATTGTATTCCTGTCTCCTGTACATTACAGAAAGCAAATACAGTGTGTACTGTAAAAATTACATTATCTCTGGCCGAGTTTGATGCCGAAAAATTGTATTTCTCTGTCTCCTTTACATTTCAGAAAGCAAATACGGTGTGTACTTTAAATATTACATTATCTCTGGGCTAGTGTGGTTCCAAAAAAATTGTATTTCTCTGTCTCCTGTATATTACAGAAAGCAAATACAGTGTGCACTGTAAAAATAACATTATCTCTGGGCTAGTGTAGTGGCGAAAATCTGTATTTTTCTGTATCGAGTACTGTCCTGCATTAGAAAACTATGTATTTTGCGGACTGTAAAACAATCTGCGCCACATCTACAGACAAAACCATTAATATGAAGAAGGCGAGCACAAAGGGAGGGGGAAGTGGGTGTGATGCTCATGGTGCAAGCAGAGGCCGTGGCCCTGGGCGTCATGCTGATGGTGTAAGCAGAGGCCGTGGCCCTTGGCGTGATGCTGATGGTTCAAGCAGAGGCCGTCGCGCTGGGAGCAATGAAACTGTGCATGCTGCCAGTGCACCAGAAAAAACAAAAAAATCCACCTTACCCAGCTTTATGTCCAACTTAGCTGGGTGGCGCAGGACAACACTGTCTAAGTCGGACCAGTGAGAACAGGTGGTCGGTTAGATTGCAGAACATAATGCTTCCAGTCGGTTAAGCACCACCTTCTCTGTAACCAAGAGTCTGGTCAACCGAAATCTCACTCTGATCCCCCTTCCTCCCACCATGTTGCGTCTGGGAAAACAAGTGATCCCACACTCGGATATTCACATGACCTCTTTTCATCGGCAGTACTTGGTTTGGCTCTCTCACCAAGCACACTTGAAGAGGTACCTGAGATATTGTGGCATGATTCCCAACCTCTTGAGCCTTCACAGTCTCAAGAAGATGACAGTGGTGAACCGCAATCATTCGTTCATGAGGTGGATGATGATGAGACACAGTTGCCAATCACTTAGGTGGTGGTTAGGTCAAGTAGGGAGGATGAGCAGAGTGAGGAAATGGAAGAGGAGGTGGTGCAACAGTCTGGAAGAGGCAGTGGGGGGGGGGGGGGCAAAATGGAGATGGCAGCCCACACCAAACAGGCCCTCAACTATTATACTGAGCACCCCCATGCGTAAATCTACCTTGCCAAGGGGTAGGTGTTCCGCAATATGGCACTTTTTTGAGGAAAGTGCAGACGACAAGAGAGTGGTAGTTGGCAACCTGTGCCGTACCAAAATGAGCCGGGGCATGAACACTAGCAACCTCGCCACCACCATGGCATCCAAGCACCCTAATAAGTGGGCCGAACGCCTTGGTCAACACTCTGCGTCTGAGGGTCCCACCACTGCCTCCTCTTCCCCTGTGTTACGCATTGCTGGCCAATCCTATGTCGAAGGCGCAGGCCCGGATGCCCCTCGCCCTGCACCTGGACCTTCACATGAACCATCAGCAAAAACATCCACTTCCCTGTCCCAGCGCAGCGTCCAAATGTCGATAACACAGGCATTTAAACGCAAGCGCAAATACCAACCCACCCACAGGCCATATCACTAAATGTGCAACTTTCAAAATTACTGGCCCTTGAAATGTTGCCATTTAGGCTTGTGGACACTGAGGCCTTCTGCAGCCAAATGTCGGCGGCCATCCCTCGATACACAGTCCCCAGCTGCCACTATTTTTCACGGTGTGCCATGCCCACCTTACATCAACACGTGTCCCAGAACATCACCCGTGCCGTGACCAACACACTTACTGGGAAGGTCCACCTCACCACGGACACATGGACAAGTGCTGGTGGCTGGGGACGCTACATTTCCCTAACTGCACACTGGGTGAATGTTTTAAAGGCTGGGAGTGAGTCGGACCCTGGGATGGCACAGGTGCTACCCACGCCTAGGATTTCAGGCCCTACATCGATCAGGGTCTCCGCCAGCAGCTATGTTACTTGCTCCAACCCACCACTTCTCCTCCTCCACCGCCTCCTCCTCCACTTCTACCTCCAACAGCAGTCAGCCATAAGTCGCTAGCTTGAAGCAGTGTAGCGCTGCTGTGGGTAAGCGTCAGCAGGCCGTGCTGAAGCTGATCTGCTTAGGGGACAAACCGCAAACCGCCGCAGAGCTGTGGCAGGGTATAAAGGACCAGACCGAGCTGTGGCTACAAACAGGCATGGTTGTGTCTGACAATGGCCGTAACTTGGTGGCGGCTTTGGAGCTCGGTAACCTGACACACATTCCATGCCTAGACCACATCTTAAACTTAGTAGTTCAGCGGTTTATCAAAACCTACCCCAATTTGCAGGATCTACTAGTGAAGGTGCACGGCTTGTGTGCTCATTTCCGCAAGTCGTCCACAGCTTCTGACAATGCTGCAGCAGCGCTTGCAGCTTCGAGCTCACCGACTGTTGTGCGACGTGAGCACTCGGTGGAACTCTACGTTCTACATGTTGGCCAGGCTTTGTGAGCAGCAGAGAGCAGTTGGGGAATACCAGCTGCAACATGGTCTTCGCCTTTCCAGTCAACTGCCACTATTCACAAGCGAGGAGTGGACATTGATGTCAGACATATGTGAGGTTTTAAAAAACTTTGATGAATCCACACAGATGGTTGGTGGCGATAACGCTATTATCAGCGTAACCATCCCACTGCTGTGTCTACTCAAACGATCGCTGCTCACAATTAAGGAGGATGCTTTAAATGTGGCAGGCGAGGTAATGGGGGAGGAGATGACACAGGGTGATAGCCAGACCTCCCCCAGTTCATCTTCTCACCACGAATTGGGCCATGAAGAGGAGGAGGAGGAGGAGGAGCTGGAGACACTTGCCTCTGCTACAGAGGCTGGTAACTATGAAACTATAATTCCATCTGTTCAGCATGGGTGGTCAGAAGAGAAGGTGGAGGAGGAGGATGAGGGTATAGAGAGTCATCCTGAAGTCGACATTGACGTCTTGTCCGTTGGTACTCTGGCACACATGGCTGACTTCATGTTAGGCTGCCTTTCCAGTGACCATCGCGTTATACGCATTTTAGGTAACACAGATTACTGGGTGTTCACCCTTCTCGACCCCCGCTACAAAGAGAACTTCTAATCTCTGATTCCTGTGGTGGAGAGGACAAGTAAAATCGTGCAATACCAGAATGTACTTGTTGACAGATTGCTCCAAAATTTTCTATCTAAAAATGCGGCCGCCAGAGTCCGTACTTACTTAGGCAACCGATGAAGGGAGACAAGGGGAACACACAGTAGTTCTAACAGAGGCAGGGCAACACTTTCCAAGGCATGGGATACTTTCATGACACCCCGCCAGCAACCTCACCCTAAATCGCGGCCTAGTGCTACAAGGAGGGAAAAGTTTTGGAAGATGGTGAAGGAATACATTGCAGACCGTGTCAGTGTCCTAAATGACTAATACTGGGTGTCCAAGCTGGACACGTGGCACGATCTTGCGCTCTACGCCTTGGAGGTGCTGGCCTGCCCTGCCGCCAGTGTATTGTCTGAGCGTGTATTTAGTGCTGCTGGTGGCAGATAAGCGTATCCGCTTGTCCACTGACAATGCTGACAGGTTGAGTCAGATAAAAATGAACAAGGCCTGGATTGCCCCTGACTTCTCCACTCACCAGAGGAAAGCTGAGCTAATGAGGAACAAAAATGCAATTTATTTGTATGCTTTATAATGTACTGCAATCCACAAGATTCTGATTTTTTTACCCCTTTCACCGCAGCAAAAAGGGTATATGCTTGAATCTTGTTTTCTCATCCGCCTCCTCCTCCGCCTCCTCTTCCATACAGAATATATATGCCCTCACTACTTCACTAGGCTGTAGCCCATCACTGCAATGATTTATGGTGTTCGCTCGGCTTCAGTCCCCAATGCTTTATAAGGTCTGCTCACCAGTAGCCTATCACTGCAATATTTTATGGGGTTCACTAGGCTTCAGGCCCTCAGCTTCAATGCTTTATACCGTCTGCTCACCTGTAGGCCATCACTGCAATGATTTATGAGGTTCACTAGGCTGTAGCCCATCACTGCAATGATTTAAGGGGTTTGCTAGGCTTCAGACCCTCACCTCTAATGTTTTATACGGTCTGCTCACCTGTAGGCCATCACTGCAATGTTTTATGGGGTTTGCTCACCTTCAGGTCCTCACTACAATTTTTTATTGGGTCCGCTCACCTTAAGGCCCTCAACTATAATGTTTTAGACGGTAACCAGCATGCCCTTGTTCCAAATGTTTTTGAGGGTCACCAGTAGGCCATCAATGATAATTTTTTAAGGGTGTGTATGATGCCCTCCTTTATGTGTAATAAAGGGTGTATTGGAGTGCCGGTTCCTTGTAATTTTTGGTAGCCTTTTCACTTAGTGCATAGGCTTTATGAGTGCAGCAGTGTACTTGAACAATTGTAGCACCATGTGAACGGGGCTCTTCTTTATGTGATATACAGGCTGTATCGAAGTGCTTCTTCCTTGTAATTTTTGGCAGCACTTGCACTGTATATACAATTGAATATCCAGGAAAGAATGTTTCCTAACAATTTTACCTCTAAAAATGTCCTTGTTTTTTGAGGGGGCAGGATTTTGGGCGTGATTTTGTCGCTATGTAACAGTGGCGGACAACTGGGACAATATGGTTCCCATCTGCGACATTGGAGTCCAAGATGCACCCAGACATGGTCCCCATGCTGTTTCAGAACCATTTAGGTGGTGTTTCTGACCTTTCTGACCTTTTCCAATGGACCAGGCACCCTCCACTCATCCGAGCATGGGGTGTCTGGTTGTCTCCCCATGACCTCCATTATACTCGGATGTTCGGCTGAGCGCACGAATATCGCTATGTGTTCAGACCAAGTACCCGAACACCCGAACACTTTGGTGCTCGCTCATCAGTAATTGTGACACACAAAACCTTGTACTAGTCTAGTCAGTAGGACGAGTTCTAGCAATTGAGAGCAGCGGTAAAGCATGAAGTAAAGATAAGCGAACCAGGTTATACTGAACCAAGTTCGACTCAAACTTTGCAATTTTTCAGATGGCAGACAAACCCAAACAGGGAGAGCAAATTACATTATTACCAGGAAACACCGTGTACGCAACTTGCCACAGTTTTTAGCGAGCAAACACCTGCAGCAAACACCTGTGGCCCCCCACAGAGTTACCCCCCTTTTGCAGCCACAATCAGAAGAAGTCACAGCAGCAGTATCAGCAGAAGCAGCCATTTCAGTCTCCTCAACATAATGGGGCCTTAGTTAAGATAGAGGGAATTATGAACAGTTCCAAATACCAGTCAATATTGGCCCAAAACATTTAGGCTTCTGCTAGAAAGCTACACATAAAGAGGAACTTCATATTTCAGCATGACAAGGACCCAAAGCATCCATCCAAATCAACAAAGGAATGGCTTCATCAGAAGAAGATTAAAGTTTTGGAATGGCCTAGCCAGAGCCCAGACCTGTGGGGGGGGGGGGGGGGGGTGGAGAGGGCTGTCTCCTGTCTGGGTCTCCCAAACATGAGCATATGTGGAGAGTATACGGTGGTACTGTGTACCCTGTTGTTATAGGCCCCCATCAGTTCAGGTAGGTATTCGGGCCACCAAGCCTTTTAGCTATTCTCCAGAGTCTGCAGCATCTGGAGCAAAGTGCGGTTGAAGCGTTCGCACACCCAGTTTTCTTGGGGTCGATACGGTGTGGTGCTGGAGCGTTTGATCCCATACAGCTGGTAAAGTTCGTTCATTAGAGTACCCTGGAAACATGCCCCCTGGGCAGAATGTATCCTCCTTGGACAACCAAACACCTGTATAAAGTGTTTGCAGACCGCTTCGGTGGCCGATTCTGCTGTCTGGTCTCTGGTGGGTACAGCCACCGCATACTTTGTAAAATGGTCTGTCATAACTAGACAGTACGAGTGTCCGGAGGTAGAGTATCCAATCTGCACATAATCGATCATAAGAAGCTCTAGTGGTGCTCAAGTCCGGATGGCCTGGATAGGAGCCCGCTGTTCAGTACTCTTGCTCAACCCACAGGGCCGACACTTCAGACAGGCCTCTAACCTCTGACACTCGTGCTGACACCATGTTCTTCCCGTTGTCGGTCACCATGGTTACAATTTTTAGTTGTCGCGGAGAAAGCCAGCAGTTGATTTCTTTCTGAAGGACATGGAACAGTTTCTCCCCTTTGTGACTACATTTGCCCAGGGAAATGAGGTGCAGAACAGCGTGACACCGCCGTGCCCTGCACATGTGGTATGCTGGAGAGCACTGTAACTTGTCCCAGCAGTGGAAGCTGAGGATATGGTGGAGGATGAGGAGGCAGAGGCGGACATTGTTGCAGGATCAACAGTGTGACAATGTGGAGGCAGAAACTGCGTCAACTGGCCAAGTTGCTGATGTGGCTGTGCAGGAACCACATTCACCCAGTGGGCCGTAAAGGGCATGTATTGTCCCTGACAATAGTTACAGCTCCACACATTGGCTCTACCGTGCACTTTGGCAGACACCGACAGGCTCAAGGACATAGGTGTGCAGGGCTGGTACTGCCTTTTGGGAAAAGAAATGACTGCTTGGGACTCTCCACCTTGGCTCGGCACAAGCAATCAGTTCTCTGAAAGGTGCAGAGTCGACCACTTGGAAAGGGAGGGACTACAGCACCAGCAAGTTGGCCAGGAGCACGTTTAGCTTCTGCGCTGTTGGATGCGTACATGCATACTGCTATCTCTTGGCAATCTCTTCAGTGATTGATTGCTGGCGGAATGACTGATGAGGAGTAGAAGGAGGAGGAGCAGGAGCATCAGGACCCGCAAAAGATGGGACAGACAGACAGCTCCCTTCTGCTGAGTCGGTGGATCCTTGACTGCCTGCAATGGGGTGTGTGCCACTGGGTGATGCAGCTGTTAATGCGGCAGGCTGGACCACCATATCAGAGTCACGATATTCCCAGGACACTTTATGGTGTCGCTGCATATGTTGTCGCAGGGCAGTGGTACCAACATTGGCCCCTGGCCACACTTCACCTTCTGCCCACAGATTCAACATATCGCCATGTTCACCTCCTCCGGAGTCTTGACAAAAAACTACCACACCGCCAGGTAGCTGAATTTTCCCCCAACACTCCGCACTGACTGATAGTGACACTGCTTACGTTAACCCGTGCACTACTCCTTTCCGTGCAGCTAGGCTGCTGCAAAGTGGGTGGTTTACCCCTGGCCCATTTGGCTGCCGACCTCCCACTGCTGCCACCCTGCTGACTCCCAACCATCCTACCACGCTGCTGGCTCAGCCGCTGCCTCATGGGCACGCTGCCACCCTCTTCTCCCGATGATGATGAAGCCCATTCTTCACCCGGTTCCCAAGTGCGATCGGCTTCATTATCATCGATTAGTGTCTGCAAGTCACTGGTGTCCACCTCAACGCTCTCTGGTTCAGGAGCTTGACCACTCGCAACACAACCTCCCACGCCACTCTCCTCATCACTACTTGTACGCCTAGCAGAGGAAGCGGAGGATGTCTCCTCCAAATCTTGGCTGGGCAGTAGCTGCTGACTGTCCCCGAGTAGCTCGTCCTCGCTGAATAGTAGAGCTGAGCCCACAGCAGATAGTACTAATCTGGCTGAGGGTACAGCAAAGGACAGAGGCAGTTTGAGGACAGGTGAGGGCACAGGGCCTGCTCCTGGGCCATGCCAACTAAGGGTTGTGTCTGACGAACCCACCGACTGTTGGCTGGGGGTGTCCGATGTCACTTGGGATAAATTGGATGACCGAGTCAACCAATCGATACACGCTGGGTTGCTGGTCAAGACACGACCAGTAGATGACACTGGGAGCTCAGGCCTCTCGCTTAGACTCCTGCTGCCAAGCCCTCTTAATCTGCTGTCTGGTGATGCTCTAAAAGATTATATGTGAGTGACTGCAGGTGAGCTGTTGTTCTAAAACATTATATGCGAGTGCATGCTGTACAGCTGACTCTATAAAAAAAATTAAGTTGAGGGCCTGCAGTTGAGCTGACCCTATAAAATATTTAGAGTGGAGGGAATATATACAATCTGGAGAAAACAAGATTCAACCATATACTCTTTTTTTGTGGTGGAAAAGTTGCATGGGAATACACTACGGTAGACTGAGTACGTTATAAATGATAGATTGAAATTGCCTTTATGTTCATCATCAGCTCAGCTCTCTTCTGGTGGAGTTGAGAAGTCGGGGGTAGAGTTGAGCGAACACCTGCATGTTCGGGTTCGAGAAGTTCAGCCGAACTTTACGAAAATGTCTTGGAGGTGCTGGCCTACGCTGCAGCCACTGTATTGTCTGAACGTGTGTTTAGCATGGCTGGTGGCGTTATCACAGACAAGCGCAGCCGCCTGTCCGCAGACAATGTGGGCAAGCTTTAGTTTATTAAAAAGAACCAGGCATGGATCCCACAGGATTTGTTTGTACCTTATGCAGAATAGACATGTATGCCGGCCTCACCCAACCACAGTTATACTACCGTGCACTTACACTTTGTTTTATTTTTTATATTTTCCCAATGTTTTGGGGTCTACACTAATTTATTTAAAAAAAATAAAAATAAAAAAACAGTTATTGGTGATTACCTTTGGCTTCACAGCCCAAAAAGGCTTTATTTCATGCAAGAATGTAACCGCCAATTGTAAGTTCCCTGTCAGTTATGCAGTGCAGAGGTTTGTACCTGGCAAAAATGGTAATATTTCACCCAACAATTTAAAATCTATCCTTTGCCGGACACTATTAAGCTTGGCCAGCCACAGCTGAAACCAATGATTTACGGTATTGCTATTTGGCAATTGAATTTCACGCCAGAACAAAATCTACCTTTTCACGGATGCTATTAACCTTGGCCAGCCACTGCTGGAACACCAGATTTAGGGGATTGCTATTTTGGCAATTGAATTTCACCCCAGAAAATTATCTATCCTTTGCCGGACACAATTAAACTTGGCCAGTCACAGCTAAAACCACTGATTTATGGTATTCCTATTTTGGCAATTGAATTTTACCCCAGAAAAAAAATATATCCTTTGCCGGACACTATTAAAGTTGCCCAGCCACAGCTGAAACCACTGATTTAGTGGATTGCTATTTTGGAAATTGAATTTCACACCAGAAATTTATCTATCCTTTGCCGGACACTATTAAACTTGGCCAGCCACTGTTGGGACACCAGATTTAGGGGTTTGCTATTTTGGCAATTGAATTTCACCACAGAAAATAATCTATCCTTTGCCAGACAGTAGACAGTATTATACTTGTCTAGCCAAAGCTGGAACACCAAATTTAGGGGATTGGTGTTTTGGCAATTGTATTTAACCCCTTAATAAAATATAGAAATTGCTATCCTGAGTTTCTAGGGGTGATAATAAGCACAGCCAAGCCCCTGATGTAGGATATAGCAAACAAAAAAACTAGTATTGATGGATTGATGGACTTGGTGGCAGCTTGTTCTGGTGCACCACAAGTCACAAACTGTCCGCCGATCACCCCAGAAACATGTGACAGAAAAACGCTCTGTGCAGCCTAAAAATCAGTTAGCAAGTAACTAGCAGAAGTTCAATCATTCACAGCTGTAGATCGATCACTTCATTAGGTGCTGTTGCTGACTTTTTCCTGCCTAATCTCGCCCTCACAGAAGCTGCGTCCTCTCCCTACACTAATCAGAGCAGTGTGACGTGCGGCGCCACGTGACTCCAGCTTTATTAGAGGCTGGGTCACATGCTGCACTTGGCCAATCACAGCTATACCATTAGTAGGTATGGCTGTGATGGGCTCTTAGGGCAAGAAGTAAAACGCTAGCTGATTGGCTGCCATGCAGCCCTTCAGAAAGCGGGAAGAAATCACCGAACAACGGACCCGAACCCGAACTTTTTTTTAAATGTTCGGGTTCGGGTCCGTGTCCCGAACACCCCAAAATTCGGTACGAACCTGAACTATGCTCGAACTGTTCGCTCAACACTACTAATAACACCAAAATGTGAACAGGGTATATTTTTCTTGGTTTGTACTGATCTGGCAATAAATCCTATTAGCGCTAATAACACCAAATGTGAACTGCGTTTATTTTTCCAGTATTGTACTATAAGGCCCCTTTCACACGGGCGAGTTTTCCATGCGGGTGCAATGCGTGAGGAGGACGCATTGCATCCGCACTGAATCCGGACCTATTCAATTTCTATGGGGCTGTGCACATGAGCGGTGATTTTCACGCATCACTTCTGCGTTGCGTTAAAATCGCAGCATGCTCTATATTGTGCGTTTTTCACGCAACGCAGGCCCCGTAGAAGTGAATGGGGCTGCGGGAAAATCGCAAGCATCCGCAAGCAAGTGCGGATGCAGTGCGATTTTCCCGCATGGTTGCTTAGCAACGGGACCTGATTTTTATTATTTTCCCTTATAACATGGTTATAAGGGGAAATAATAGCATTCTTAATAAAGAATGCTGTGTAAAATGAAGATGAAGGGGTTAAAAATAATAAGCGTTAACTTACCTTAGCCACTTGATCGCGTAGTTGCAATCTGTCTTCTCTTTTCCAGCATCAGCTAACAACTAAAGGACCTGTGATGACGTCACATCACATGGTCCAATCACATGGTCCATCTTACCATGGTGATGGACCATGTGATTGGACCATGTGATGTGATGTCATCACAGGTCCTTTAGTTGTTAGCTGATGCTGGAAACGAGAAGACAGATCGCAACTACAGTTGTGTTCAAAATTATTCAACCCCCAATGCTGTAAAGGGTTTTAGGGAATTTAGTGTACATGTGTATTTGTGTTCAGAATGAAATCTTACAAGGACTTTTTAAAGAACCAAATGCAACTAAAATGACATCAATTGTTTTTGTAATACAGTATTAAATGTTTTTTTTGTGATTTCTTCATTGACACAATTATTCAACCCCTTAAAGACGACCACTCTTAAGAACAGAGGTTCATTCAAGTGTTTTCGATCAGGTATTGAAAACACCGGTGGATGTCAAGGAGCAGCAATCAAGCAGAATAAGCACCAATTAGGCAGATGTAAAATGACTGTGATACTCAGCTCCTTCTAGACATTTACTGGTGTGTTTACAGACATGGTGAAGTCAGGAGAATGGTCCAGGAAGACAAGAGAAGAGGTGATTTCTCTTCACAGGAAGGGCAATGGCTATAAGAAGATTGCAGAGATGTTAAACATACCAAGAGACACCATAGGAAGCATCATTCGCAAATTCAAGGCAAAGGGCACTGCTGAAACGCTACCTGGTCGTGGCAGAAAGAAGATGCTGACTTCGACTGCTGTGCGCTACCTGAAGCGCAAAGTGTTGAAAAGTCCCCGTGTGACTGCTGAGGAACTGAAAAATGATTTGTCAGATGCGGGTACTGAAGTTTCAGCTCAGACTATAAGGCGCACACTGCGTAATGAAGGCCTCCATGCCAGAACTCCCAGGCGCACCCCCTTGCTGTCTCCAAAGAATAAGAAGAGTCGACTGCAGTATGCCAAAAGTCATGTGGAGAAACCACAAAAGTTTTGGGATAGTGTTCTGTGGACTGATGAAACAAAATTAGAACTGTTTGGGCCCATGGATCAACGCTATGTTTGGAGGAGGAAGAACAAGGCCTATGAAGAAAAGAACACTTTGCCTACTGTGAAGCATGGCGGGGGGTCAATCATGCTTTGGGGCTGTTTTGCTTCTACAGGTAAAGGGAAGCTTCAGCGTGTGCAAGGTACCATGAATTCTCTTCAGTACCAGGAGATATGGGATGAAAATGTGATGCAGTCCGTCACAAACCTGAGGCTTGGGAGACGTTGGACCTTTCAACAGGACAATGATCCCAAGCATACCTCCAAGTCCACTAGAGCATGGTTGCAGATTAAAGGCTGGAACATTTTGAAGTGGCCATCGCAGTCACCAGACTTAAATCCGATTGAGAACCTCTGGTGGGACTTAAAGAAAGCAGTTGCAGCGCGCAAGCCTAAGAATGTGACTGAACTGGAGGCTTTTGCCCATGAAGAATGGGCGAAGATACCCGTAGATCGCTGCAAGACACTTGTGTCAAGCTATGCTTCACGTTTAAAAGCTGTTATAACTGGAAAAGGATCTTGTACTAAGTACTAAGATTGAATGTCACTTGGGGGTTGAATAAAACTGATAATGATGTGAGCACAGAAAAGATATTTGTGGATATTTCATTATAAATGTTATGTTATATTTGTCTGACTTACAAGGGCCTCTGTGATTTAATTGTAAACAAGACGACTGAAATGATCAAAATCAATGTCAAACTGGCCAAAACACTCAATTTCAGTGGGGGTTGAATAATTTTGAACACAACTGTACGCGATCAAGTGGCTAAGGTAAGTTAATTTTTATTATTTTTAACCCCTTCATCTTCATTTCACTTAGCATTCTTTATTGAGAATGCTAATATTTTCCCTTATAACCATGTTATAAGGGAAAATAATAAATTCTCCAGAATACTTTACCCGAAACCGGACTTCAGTGATGAAGTCCGGCTTCGGGTCTGGGTACCAAACATGGCAATTTTTCACACGTGCGTGCAAAACGCATTACAAACGTTTGGGCATATTCCCGCAACACACCCGCCTCTTATCCGGGCGTCAAACATAACGCCCGTGTGAAAGAGGCCTAATAGGGCACTAAACGCTTTCACCATATATATCTGCAGTGAACAGAAAATCAGAGTAATATTTCTCTTTTTCCACAAATATAAGCCACTACAGACTTTTCAGCATAGCACTTGCACCGCAATAACTAATTGCTGGAATGACAGAGCTGAATTATGAGACTATCTGGATCCCCAAGTAATGTTTCCCTGCACAATTAAGTTTTTCCTATGAATCTCCCTATCTGTCCCTGCCTGTGAAATAATTCCTCTCACTATCCTTTCCCTGCACTAGTGAATCACTTCTTTGCCTTTTTTTAAAACAATTACAATAACACTTCAGTTATTTGGTCAGTTATTTACATCAGTTATTGTGAGCCAAAACCAGAAGTGAAGCCTACACAGCAATAAGGTATAATGGAAAAATGTCCTCCTGTTCTGTGTTTTTGACCCGCACCAGGTTTTGGCTAACAATAACTGATGGAAATAACTGATGGAAATAACGGAAGTGTGAATTCAGCCTTAGTTGTTCTTTCACTGACTCTTCCTAGCGCCTGCATACACGTCTGTCCTTGAACAAAGTACGATTGTGAATGGCAGAATCTAAGATGGCTGCCGTATTTAAAAGGCCAGTGACATCACCGGGATAGCTGCTGATTGGCTGCATGCATGGCATTATGGTTCATCTCACCTTCCCAGAGTTCCTTGCCCCATGCCCTCACACATGTAGCCGCCATTTTAGCCGCTATTGTAAGCGGCTAGCCGCCATATTAGGAAAAAATGTGATTCGTTACCACGAAGCGCGAGGAAGTTTGCATCCGTTCAGAATAAAAATTTTCCTGAAATTCGGAACGAATTCGACTTTAACTAGCAGCTGGTTCAATAAGTCAAGCCAACGCATATCCCTTATACCATGCCAATATAACTGAACTGTAGTAGGTGACATGGAGAGATTCAGTCCATAAGGCCGAACACTGGCTCTCTATTCTGCCCGGTGGATAAATGAGTGTCCAATAATCCAGACAACCTTACCTGCAATAAATAAAACAATTAGTCAACCAAATACAGAGGAACATAAGCAGTATAACAATTGGACGACAATCGCCTGGATAGAAGATTCATCCATCCCAATACGGAAAACTTCAGTTGCATCCTCAATGCGAAAAGAATAGGAAGAGAAATGACGATCACTCAGATCAAATAAGGCAATACCACGTGAAAAAATTGCCCTAAACTGAAATTAGGTTAAAGGAGAACCATCTATATGAGTCAAAACATTAACAAATCCTGGTGGTCGTAATGACAGATACTGGATGATGATGATGATGATGATTGTGTGTTGGCCAGGACCTGGGATCAGGTTGATGAGGAGGTGGTGATATCAGAAGCTGCTGATATTGTTCGTGCAGTTTCAAAATGTGACAAACCCTCCCTTATTGAAATTTTTCTCCACAGTGTGGAGTCTTCTACTTAGAGTACTCCTCTTCCTTGTCCTACTCTGCATCATCTGTCATCCATAATGGAATATGTGGGCAGAAGACAACAATACATACCCAGAAATCTGCTTGTGTGGTTTACAATGCCTTTAACCCCTTACCCTAAGTTCACACTTGCGCGTTTTACAGCGCGTTCGAACGTGCTGTAAAACGCTCAACACATGCAAACCAATGCTTCCCTATGGGACTGGTTCACATTTTCGCGTTTTACAGCGCGTTCGAACGCGCTGTAAAACGCCCTACGCATAAACAAGTACTTGAGCGCTTTTTTGGGGCGTTTGTCGCGCGTATTGTGATTGACACCACAGTAGTCAATCACAAGAACGCGCGTAAGACGCCCGTTTCCTATTTGCAAAAACGCGCTGTAATACGCGCGACACAAGAACGCTCAGGTCTGAACCCAGGGTCAAGGACACGGCCCTATTTCACCTTATTTATCCACTTTATGTGGTGATAACTTTAAAACGCTTTTCATTATCCTGGCCATTCTGAGATTGTTGACACATGTAAAATGGAGTAAAAAAAAATGTATTTTTATTTATTAAAAAATACCAAATTGCCTGATTGGAGTCGGGAAGGATTTTTTTCCCCTTAAGTGGGGAAGATTGGCTTCTGCCTCACAGGTTTTTTTTTCCTTCCTCTGGATCAACTTGTAGGAGACAGGCTGAACTGGATAGACAAATGTCTTTTTTCGGTCTTATATACTATGTGTAAGAGGGTGCAAGGTGTTGTTTTTGATAGCAGGTACGTGTCACCGAGGTTGCTGGCCTCGGTGAGGTAAGAGCCGGGGTTTTTGGTCTGCAGCAGCTAGTGCTGCTCTGTTAAATAGCATGGCTGCAAAGCCGATCCGGGCCGGCTCTTACTGGGAGCAGCTAAAGAGTAGGGTGGGTGGCTGCTCCCCACGGTCCAGTCCATGTTTTGGGGCTGGGTATAAAACGCAGCCAGCAGCTGTGTCTGGGTGTGTGTGATTATCCTGGAGCCTGCAAACAGGGCTGAGGAATTCTCTGTCCTGGAGGAAGGAGCTCAGCAAGGTGGTGTTGCCCTGCGACCTGAAGGTGGAATCGCCTGCGGCTGAGCCGACTGCTAGGTGTGAACCCGCACCTAAACCACCCAAGGTGACTGGACCGTGTGTTGGCCTGTTTTTGGTTTTTCCACATGATTTCTGTTGTATATGAACTGTCACCAAGAGACTGTTTTCATTTCTGGTGTGCAAGTGTGAATAAAACACTGTTTGATGCACAATCTGGACTCCTTGTTTTGCCTCTAAACTGCACCCGCACCGCTGTCTACCAGAGCGACTCCCCACATTTGGTGTCGGATGCGGGCATGCGCAGTGAGGCTGGCGTGAACGCCGAACTTTGTTTTTTGCTGGGCAAAAGAGAATGTCCTATATTAAGCCGGCAAAGTTGCAGCCTGTGATCCCCGACAAAATGGAGGCGGCTGTGAAAGCCCTCATAGAGGCTAACGTGCAGCAGCGGGAGACCAACCAGCTACTGCTACAGCACGTGATGGCGTTGCAAGCGGCAGGAGCGTCCCACCGCGTCCACGATGCCCGGAAAGCTGTCCGTACCGCGATCCCTAAGATGACCCCCTCGGATGATGTTGAGACCTATCTGGCGGTGTTCGAGAAGGTGGCCGTGAGGGAGAAATTACCCGAGAACAGTGGGCAGAGGTCATCGCTCCGTTCCTGGCGTCTGGACCCCAGCAAGTATTTTTGACCTCCCAGGTGACCAAGCAGCTGACTACCCGACTGTGAAAGGTGAGATCCTGGCAAGACTGGGGGTGAATGTTTTGGTCCGGGCCCAGCGGGTGCATCAGTGGGAGTTTAACCCGGCTGAACCCGCCCGGCCACAATACTATGACTTGCTACAACGGTTGCAAAAATGGCTGCAGCCAGACATACTGACTCCCACTGCTATGCTCGACCGTCTGTTAGCCGATGTCTTCTGGAGGGCTTTGCCTTACCCTCTCCAGCACTGGATCGGCCAGGTATCGCCCACCAATGCCCTGGAGATGGTCGACCTGGTGGAGCGGTACGAGGCCACCAGAAACCTGCAGGGGAGTCTTGCTGGGAAGAGGTCAGTTAAACCCCGGAGGCCTCTGCCCCAGTTCCAACGTCCGGCGACAGAGCGGCCTGCACGGAATATACCCCTGCGAGCCCGCCTCCCGTGGTATGCTGGAGGTGTCAGGAGCCAGGCCACATCAGGGCCGACTGTCCGCGTCGGGATGAGCTGATGGAGGTGAACTACGGGGGTCGCCACTCCTTGTATGCACGGAAGCTGTGCGCAACTGGCACCCGTGAGGTACAAGACCATAACCACCTGTGTCAGGTAGAGGTGGGAGATTCGCTGGCGGTGGCTCTGCTGGACTCCGGGAGTTTAGTCTCCTGGTAAGGGCTGCCCTGGTACGGCCTGCGGAGTATACTGGCCGTAAAGTCGGGGTCCTGTGCATCCACGGAGACCTGAAAGACTATCCCACTGCACTAGTGACTTTGTCCACAGCGGCTGGTAGGTGGACCCACGAGGTGGCTGTGGCTACTACACTCCCACACGAACTAATACTTGGGAGGGACTTCCCGGTTTTCCGGCGCTGTGGCCGGCAATAAAGGTATCTGAGGGACCCGAGACAGGGGTGACCCTAGCAGAGTGGCCTGATACCGCTGGAAGGCCAGAACCCTGGGAGCCCGAGTCTGAAGGGCCGGCGGTAGGGGTGACCACTGCTCCGGCGGTAGAGGGGAAACAACCCCACTGAGTGTAATGGTGGGAGACACGGAGGACTTGCCACCGGGACCTGAGTTGGCAGACCTCAATGTCTCCGGGAAAATTTTGGGACCGCACAACACCGGGACCAAACCCTAACCAGGGCCTGGGAGAATGTGCTGGAAATTGATGGTAAACCCCAGAAACCAGGGGCTGAATTAATGTTCCCACGATTTATTGTTCTACAGGATATGTTGTATCGGGTGAACCAAGTCCGAGGTGAACCTGTTGAACAGTTGGTGGTGCCCACAGCGTATCGCAAGCTTGTCATGGAGCTTGCCCACCAACATGTTCTTGGGGGACACCTGGGGTGGCAGAAAACCCAGGACCGCATACTGCAGCGGTTTTATTGGCCCGGTGTGTTCAAGGAGGTAGAAGATTATTGTAAGTCCTGTCCAACCTGTCAGATAACTAGCCCCCAGCCTCATTTCCGTAGTCCTCTGGTACCTCTGCCAATTATTGAAGTACCGCTTGAGCGAATCGCTATGGATTTAATTGGGCCTGTACCAAAGTTCTGCCAGGGGCCACCAACACATTCTGGTAGTTCTCGACTATGCCACTCGGTATCCGGAGGCGGTGCCTCTGCGACATACCTCAGCTAGGCTCATTGCCAAAGAGTTAATGGAGATGTTTTCCCGTGTGGGCCTGCCAAAAGAGGTGCTGACAGACCAAGGGACCCCTTTATGTCCAAAGTAATGAAGGAACTGTGTAAATTGTTGCGTATAAAGCAGTTACGGACGTCCGTTTACCATCCGCAAACAGACGGTCTTGTTGAGAGGTTTAACCAAACTCTAAAAAATATGTTAAAAAGGGTGGTGTCTAGAGATGGGAGGGACTGGGACCTGCTTCTGCCCTATCTCATGTTCGCAGTGCGAGAGGTACCCCAGGCCTCTACTGGGTTCTCGCCCTTCGAACTGCTTTATGGCAGACACCCTCGGGGCCTGTTGGATATCGCCAAGGAAGCATGGGAACAACAGCCTGTCCCCCACAAAAGTGTCATTGAGTATGTCACCCAGATGCAGGAACGGATAGAAAGGGTGTTGCCGCTGGTCCAGGAGCATATGGAGGCAGCGCAACAAGCCCAGAGTAGGGTGTATAATCGTCAGGCTCGGGTACGGGGCTTCCATCCGGGAGATCGGGTTTTGGTTCTGGTACCCACCCTTGACAGCAAGTTCCTAGCTAGGTGGCAGGGCCCCTATGAGGTGATCGAGAAGGTAGGGGAAGTAAATTACAAAGTACACCAGCCAGGGCGGCGCAAGCCGGAGCAGGTGTACCACGTGAATTTACTTAAGCCGTGGAAAGATAGGGACACAGCCGACGACCACAGCCCCGGCCAGGGCTTCTAGAGTGAAAGGGTCCAGCCCCACAGTTCGAGGCCTGTGAAGCAGTAACCACGGTAAAAATTGCAGACAGCCTGTCTTCCAAACAAGTTCAGGAAGTCAGGGAGTTCATCAGTCGGAACACAGATGTGTTCTCGGACCTCCTGGCCGCACGCCTCTCATCCAACATGACATCGTCACTGAGCCTCAGGCCAAGATCCGGTTAAAACCATACCGGGTACCCGAGGCTCGGCGACGGGCCATCGCGGAGGAAGTACAGTTAATGTTGAAGCTCGATGTCATTGAGGAGTCGAAAAGTGAGTGGGCCAGTCCCATAGTCCTAATACCCAAGCCGGATGGGACGTTGCGGTTCTGCAACGATTTTCGCAAGTTAAATGAAGTGTCCAAGTTTGATGCGTATCCCATGCCCCGGGTAGACGAGCTTGTTGAGAGTTTAGGGCAAGCCCGTTATTTTTCTGTGCTAGACCTCACCAAAGGGTACTGGCAGGTACCCTTAACGGAGTCGGCTAAGGAAAAACCGCATTTGTTACCCGCAGGGCCTGTATCACTACAAGGTGTTACCCTTTGGCCTGCATGGCGCCCTCGCCACTTTCCAAAGGTTAATGGACATAGTGCTGCGACCACATCGTCGGTACGCCTCGGCCTACTTAGATGATGTAGTCATCCACAGCACCGACTGGGAAAGCCATTTACCCAAGGTGCAGGCGGTAGTGGATGCCCTGAGGAAAGCCGGACTGACCGCTAACCCAAAGAAGTGCTCCATAGGGTTAGAGGAGACAAAATATCTAGGATATGTAATTGGGCGGGAGTCATCAAACCTCAGGTAACCAAGGTAGAGGCCATTCGTAACTGGCCCCGACCGGTCACCACCAGGCAGGTAAAGTCGTTCCTGGGGATTGTAGGTTACTACATGAGGTTTGTGCCCCACTTTGCCACAATAGCAGCGCCGTTGACAGACCTCTTGAAGGGGCGAAAGTCTGGGAGGGTTAGCTGGAGTGAGAAGGCGGAGGAGGCTTCGCCGCGTTGAAGTCGGCCCTGTGTGGGTCCCCGGTTTTGGTGACACCCGACTTCAACAAGGAGTTTGTCGTACAGACCGACGCCTCGGAGGTAGGCCTCGGTGCGGTACTGTCTCAGGAGGTCAACGGGGAAGAACATCCCGTTGTCTTCCTGAGCCGTAAGCTCAATCCCGCCGAGTCCAGATATAGTATAGTGGAGAGGGAGTGCCTGGCTATCAAGTGGGCACTCGAATCTCTCCGCTACTACTTGTTAGGGAGGAGGTTCCGTCTGGTGACCGACCATTCCCCCTCAAATGGATGAGTCAGGCCAAGGAGAGGAATGCTCGGGTCACCAGGTGGTTCCTATCTCTTCAGAATTTCAAATTCTTCGTGGAACACAGGGCAGGCCGCTTGCAGGGCAACGCAGATGCCCTGTCCCGCGTCCACTGCCTCACGTGTGTTCACCCCTCAGGGTTGAACAAAGGGGTGTGTAGGGTGCAAGGTGTTGTTTTTGATAGCAGGTACGTGTCACCGAGGTTGCTGGCCTCGGTGAGGTAAGAGCCGGGGTTTTTGGTCTGCAGCAGCTAGTGCTGCTCTGTTAAATAGCATGGCTGCAAAGCCGATCCGGGCCGGCTCTTACTGGGAGCAGCTAAAGAGTAGGGTGGGTGGCTGCTCCCCACGGTCCAGTCCATGTTTTGGGGCTGGGTATAAAACGCAGCCAGCAGCTGTGTCTGGGTGTGTGTGATTATCCTGGAGCCTGCAAACAGGGCTGAGGAATTCTCTGTCCTGGAGGAAGGAGCTCAGCAAGGTGGTGTTGCCCTGCGACCTGAAGGTGGAATCGCCTGCGGCTGAGCCGACTGCTAGGTGTGAACCCGCACCTAAACCACCCAAGGTGACTGGACCGTGTGTTGGCCTGTTTTTGGTTTTTCCACATGATTTCTGTTGTATATGAACTGTCACCAAGAGACTGTTTTCATTTCTGGTGTGCAAGTGTGAATAAAACACTGTTTGATGCACAATCTGGACTCCTTGTTTTGCCTCTAAACTGCACCCGCACCGCTGTCTACCAGAGCGACTCCCCACATTTGTTACTAAAAATTTACCAAAATTTTTTAAAAAATTGCAATTTTCCAAGTTTCAATTTCTCTAGTTCTATAATACATAGTAATACCGGCAAAAAAAAGTTATTAATTTACATTACCCATATGTCTACTTCATGTATGGATCATTTTTGGGAATGCCATTTTATTTTTTGGGGACGTTACAAGGCTTAGAAGTTTAGAAGCAAATCTTGAAAATTTTCAGAAATTTTCAAAAACCCACTTTTTAAGGACCAGTTCATGTTTGAAATCAGTTTGTGAGGCTAAAATAATAGAAACCACCCAGCAAAATCCGCCTTCCAAAAACCATATGGCGTTCCCTTCCTTCTACGCCCTTCCCTGTGCCCGTACAGTAGTTTCCGACTACATATGGGGTGTTTCTGCAAACTACAGAATCAGGGCAATAAATGTTGAGTTTTGTTTGGCTGTTAACCCTTGCTTTGTTACTGGAAAAATGAATTAAAATGGAAAATTTGAAAAAAAATTGCTATTTTGGGACAGTTTTTTTTTTGTTATTTACAAAGTTGATCTGACAGGTTAGATCGTGTGCTATTTCTATAGAGCAGGTTGTTACGGACGTAAAAATACCAAATATGACAACTTTTTGGGAATTTTTGTTTCAGTTTTTCATAATAAAGCATTTGTGAAAAAAATGATTTATTAGTGTCTCCCCAGTCTGAAAGCAATATTGTATTTTTATTTTTTGGGCGACAGTTTATTCAGTGATATGTGTTTTCTTTTTCTTTTTACTTTTTTTCACTTTTTTACATTTTTTTTTTACCCAGACCCACTTGGTTCTTGTAGGTCCAGTGGATGTGGTGTCTATATAATACAGTAAGTACACTATATAGTGTACTCACTGTATTTTTTACTTTGCAAAAGTCTATTCAGTGTGCTGACACTCTGATAGAATCACTAGACCACCTACGATGTTACACACCGCCGCCCGCAACCACCCCCCCTGCACCCCTGCAGCCACAATATGATTGGGGGCTGCAGGGGGGGCGTGAAAATTTAACACTTTGGGGGCATTTAGTCTCTGATCAGAGATTGCACAAAGCGCTGCAAACTGCAGGTCTGAATTGACCTGCGGTTTGCAGCGATCTCCGATATGGGGGGGTCATAGGACCCCCTTAGGCATTTGAACATGGTTCCTGCTGCACGATCACAGCAGGAACCATGTTTCTAGCGCTTTTTTTTTAGACGCAATTTAATTTAGGACGTATGGGTATGTCCTGTGTCCTTAAGGACTCGACATATAGGTCCTGTGTCCTTAAAAAGATTAAGGAAGTCCCCCCCACCTTTCACTCAAACCATTAACAAACTATTTACAAATTTACTTAAAAACATATTAAAATAACTATAATGCAGCTAAACTAACTACATAAACAAACAAAACTGTATACACGTCTTATCCTTAACTTATGGCCAGCCAAAAACTAAAAGACTTTGTCAGGGCCCCTCAACAGTATTATACAATGAAATTATATACAGTGGCAGTATAGACAGTGTAGAAAGTAGATGGAACAGCTGCTGGGCCTGGTCTGAGAGAGCGATCTTTAGTAGCCACAGGCATGGCAGCATAAAAGGAAGGAGTTGAGCAAAAATTACTGGGGGGAGGGGGGCCCCAGTCAAATATTTGCTGTGGTGCCCAATCATTTCTAGCTACGCCACTGGGTCTGCCCCATTCAACTTCTGGGTCATTCAAATTGGGCACATGTCCTGAGGTTGCCCTTTACGCCTTGGAGGTGCTGGCCTACCCTGCAGCCACTGTATTGTCTGAACGTGTGTTTAGCAGGGCTGGGGGCATTATCACAGACAAGCGCAGCCGCCTGTCCGTAGACAATGTGGGCAGGCTTTCGTTTATTAAAAAGAACCAGACATGGATCCCACAGGACTTGTTTGTACCTTATGCAGAATAGACATGTATATCGGCCTCACCCAACCACTGTTATACTACCGTGCACTTACACTTTGTTTTATTTTTTATATTTTCCCAATTTTTGGGGATTTACAGCAATTTATTTGAAAAAAATTAAAAATAAAAAACATGTTGATGGTGACTACCTTTGGCTTCACAGCCCAAAAAGGCTTTATTTCATGCAAGAATGTAACCGCCAATTGTAAGTTCCATGTCAGTTATCTAGTGCAGGAGTTTGTACCTGGCAAAAATGGTAATATTTCACTCAACAATTTAAAAGAGGATTATTCACATTTTCGGTCACTGTCACCTATGCAGTGCAGGGTTACTTGACAGCAAATAATTGGAATATGTCAACCCCTGAACTCCCAGACGGATTAACTATATTATTGTCCCCGGCACATATGCAGCGCAGGCCGCAAAGGTAATTCCTGGCCTAAAAAATTATGATTTTATCACCACCCATGTAAAACATGGATTTCAGTGGTATATTTTGGGGTGTAGGACCTCATCGTTCTCAACATCATCTTCCACCCAGTCTTCACCCCTGCCCTCTTTGTCGGTCTGCACACCGCAGAAAGCCGCAGCAGTTTGCACCTGTGTTTCGTCATCATCAGAGACGTGCTGCCGTGGTCTTCCCATGTCCTCATCCTCAAACCTAAGTGGTCGGGCATCCGTGCACTCAATCTCTTCCACTTCTGGGGCAGGGCTATGGTTATGGCCCTGGGAAACCCTGCCAGCAGAGTCATCAAAAAGCATAAGAGACTGCTCCATTTAACTGCCAATAGTCAAGTTCACTAACAGTAAGGCAGTGCCCGTGTCATAAACAGAATACATTTCTTTAGGTCACACAACAGTGTAATGGAGAAATTTAATACAATTACTTCACTATCATCCAAAAATTAGATTTTTCAAACCAACAATGTAACAGCAGAGGTTAATGGTTTAATTTGACTGTCAGAAATGCAGCGTACACCGCTAATGTGCTATCTACCACAAAACCGGTGTTTTTTCAACCAACGATGTAAATGTGGAGTTCAAAAGGTTACTTTAAATGAGTTAAATACAGGGTAGGCCTCAGATCTGCTATGTAGCCCAAAACCAGTGTTTATTAAAACAAACTACAGAAATGCAGTATGTCACTGCTAAATTTGAAAATACGTTTTCGTGCATTGTATGCCAAACTGCTCTGTGTAACAACAATACGGGTTTATTTCCCACAAAATACACTAATGCACTATTTCACTGCTGAAATTTAAACGTAGGTATTTGTGCGGTTTATTGAAAACTGCTCTGTGGACCAAGAATACGGCTTATTTCCCCAAAAAAACACGAATGCACTATTTCACTGCAGAAATGTAAAATATGTATTTGTACGTTGTATGCACAACTGCTTTGTGGACCAAGAACACATTTTTTTTCCCTAAAACACACTAATGCACTATTTCAGTGCTGAGATTTAAAATAGGTATTTGTACGCTGTATGCACAACTGCTTTGTGGACCAGGAATACCGCTTTTTTTCCCAAAAATTCACTGCTGCACTATTTCACTGCAGAAATGTAAAATACATATTTGTACGCAGTATGCCCTACTGCTTTGTGGACCACAAATACCACTTTTTTTTCCAAAAAATACACTGATGCACTATTTCACTGCAGAAATGTAAAATTGGTATTTGGGCAGTGTATTTAAAACTGCTTTATGGACCACAAATACCACTTTTTTTTCCAAAAAATACACTGATGCACTATTTCACTGCTGAAATTGAAAATACGTTTTGTTGCGTTGTATGCACAAGTGCTCTATAGCACCACAATACAGATTTTTGCCTCAGACTACAGAAATGGACTATGTCACCACTAAATTATACAAAAGGTAATGTAGGGGACTTGACCTGCCAGAAAAAATGATTTTTTCCTTCACTGAGCTACCAAAAAGGATTAGACTGATGTCCCTGGCAGGCTGGCACACATGCAGGTCACATTCAGTTCAAAGGACACTGCAGTGGCTAAAATGGCCACGGACCCCCACCTCAGTAACAGATGGATAAAAAGAAAACACTTTACAGTATCACTGGGCTCAGAGGTGGGTACACCCTCCCTCAATAATTGCTTTAGCTTGAAGATTTCACACCACCAGGTTCAACAGATTTCTTTCCTAATCTCTCCCTGGGAGCACTGGCAGCAACCTTTCCCTATACTAACAGCAGCAGAGTGACGTGCGGCACTACGCGACTCCAGCTTATAAAGAGGCTGGGTCACATGCTGCACTCAGCCAATCACAGCCATGCCATTAGTAGGCATGGCTGTGATGGCTTCTTAGGGCAAAGATGTATATAACACTTGCTGATTGGCTGCTCTGCAGCCTTTCAAAAAGCGGGAAGAATCGCCGAACAATGGACCCGAACCCGAACTTTTATGAAAATGTTCGGGTTCTGGTCTGTGTCCCGAACATTATAAAATTCGGTACGAATCCGAACTATACAGTTCGGGTTCGCTCAACTCTAATTATGAGTCCTGGTCATGCCTCTATTATTTTTTTCTATTACCATAATAAGTTTGAGCATATTACAAAACAACACACTTTATCTTTAAAACAATGTCATTCTCTAATATTTTAAAATAGCATATTAGACTAGTGCCCTGCCTTTAGAGGCCATTATAAATGGAGAGTAGCCTTAAGTTTATGAAAAACTTCTTTAAAGTCTTTGTTCCTCAGAGTGTATATGATAGGATTAAGCAGTGGGGTCAGCACAGTGTAACTTAGAGACAAGACCTTATTCAGGATCAGTGATCGTCCTTCTGTAGGAAACATATAAACCATAATTAATGTCCCATAAAATAAGCAAACCACAATGAGGTGGGAGCCGCAGGTGGAGAAGGCTTTCTGTCTTCCAGTGTTGGATGGGATCTTCAGAATGGTGATGACAATATACACATAGGACACCACAATTATTATAAAAGGTGCCATAACAAATACAAATCCTGATATAAGACCCAGGGTATGAAGAATGGTTGTATCAGAGCAGGAGAGCTGCAGAATAGGTTCCAAATCACAGAAGAAATGGTCAATGACGTGTGGTCCACAGAAATACAAAGTAAACATATTAATTGCATAGATCAGTGTCATAATAGAACTTGTCAACCAAATTTCTTTTACAGACTTGATACAAAAGTTATGAGTCATGATGGAGTGATAACGGAGCGGGTTACAGATGGCCACATAACGATCATAAGACATCAAGGACAGAAGAAGACATTCCGAGGACTCTGTGGTAGCAAAGAAAGAAAACTGGATGATGCAGCCGATGAGAGTCATAGTACTTCCCCCATACAGTACTGTGTGAAGAAGGATGGGTACAATATCTGTAGTCAGAAGGAGGTCACACAATGATAGCTGTGTAATAAAGAAGTACATGGGGGACTGAAGGGATTTACTCACCAAATACAGGACCATGAAGAGAAGATTTCCTGAAATAGTCACACTGTATATAATAAGCAGCAGTGAGAAGAACAGAAATGTGAAGCTTCCAAGATAAGGGAATCCCAGAAGAATGATGGACGTAAAGTTATTTGATAAATCCATCTGTAGATATTCAAATGAAAAATTTCTAGTTGTCAGATAAACATATGTTTATCGCATGAGTCGTCAACACAGTGGCCTAGTCACAGAGTGGTGAGGGTGGGAATCGCATGAGGAATCACATAAGGAATCGCATGAGTCGTCAACACAGTGGCACAGTCACCGAGTGGTGAGGGTGGGAATCTATAAGCAAATGTTTTAATCTTTTCAGCCCCAGAAGGTTTTTCATGTTTGTGTTTTCGCTTTTCTCTCCTTGCCTTTCTGGGGCCATAACATTTTTATTTTTTTAATCATATAGCCCGTATCTTTTTTTTTTTTTTTTTTTTTGCTGGACAAGTTGCAACTTCTAATTCCACCATTTAATATTGTCTATGTAGCAGCTGTATGACATGGTCCGTATCAGAATTGGCTTACAATTTGGTAACCAAAAGCAGGAGTGGGTACAAAACACAGAAGACATGCAAATATTCCATTCACGTGTCATCTCTGTTTTGGATCCACTCCTGTTTTTTTTGGCATTAGCAATACTGATGGATTACTGACCAAATGCTGACCGAGTAAAGGTGAATGCTCCACCGACCACAGACAGGATCCGATTTTTGGGGGGTTATTAATTGTTCTTGTAAAGGATCAGGAGAAGGGAAAAATAATCAGTGACGTCTACACAAACTTACTGCTGACGCCCTCTCCACTTCGTCGGGGGCTCTACTTGTATAAGTGTTTAATAGAACAGGTTCTGTAGACATCTATGTGGAATCAGCTGACGACGGTGCAAAAGGAGTGCGCTCTTTCCTGCAATAGTAGGATCTTGGGCCTCTGCACAGTTCTTTATACCTGGAGGTAACAATGACCTGTGAGGCTGAGTTCACACTTGAGTTATTTGGTCAGTTTTGACACCGTAACTGCCCAAATAAGTTAAGTGTGCAGTGATTCTAAGAGCGACGCCTGTCATCTGCATGTAATAGTGACTCACAGTATTGTTTCACTACCACAGCAGACTCCTTATACGTGTTACTGCAAGGCACAGTGTTCTTCCCCCCCATACAGGTTCTCTGCAGCCAGGAAATAGCTGTTCGTTAACGCGATTCACCACAAATAAATTCGGATCGAATCAAATCTTTTTGGAAAATCCGGAGAACCGACCGAATTTTTGAGAAATTTGCTCATCTCTAGCACCCGACACACTTGTGAGCAGGCACCATCTTTAAAGTCTCAGCAAGTGCTGTACATGTACTGTACAGCACTGGTCGAGAAATAGTTAAATAGAGATGATTAAATTAGCTTTCTTAAGCTAATCTAATTTTTAGATATTTCCCCCATAAAACCAGAGTATTGTTGCCTAAGCTACAAAAGCGGAGCCTGTGCTCCCCGTCAAGGTCTCTTAAAGTGGCAATGGACTTAAAACTAACAGCACCCAGTTACCTCCAGCGTGAAATTACACATACAATGGGAGGAGGGAAAAAGCTGTGAGTCTCACCTATTACTGACTCAGGTAACGCAGGCCGCACAGGTGCACCTGAATGTTAAACATAGATCGAAAATAAAAGGCACATTCAAACCTAGAGTTGCCAAACCTCCATGCATACATATACAAACAGAATAACAGAAAAGTGGTCTTAGAAGGCAGAAAATGCTCAAAACCCCATATGCTATTGCGCATTTCTAACCAGCGGAGCAAATCCTGCTCATGTGATCCGTTGCTAACAGCAATCCCCAGCAAAAATGCATACAATGGAGAATGCCCGCAGCGGACCACATGTACCACAAAAACATCCTACACAGGTTTTATATAGCCAATCACATCATCATATTTGCCTTTCCTGTGTAGGATGTCTTTGTGGTACATGTGGTCCGCTGCGGCCATCCTGAATTGTATGCATTTTTGCCGGGGATTGCTGTTAGCAACGGATTACATGTGCAGCATTTGCTTCCCTGGTTAGAAATGCGCAACAGCATATGGGGTTTTGAGCACTTTCTTCCTTTTAAGACCACGTTATTCTAAACTGCAATAGTCATCACATCATAGTGTCAAGCGAATGAAAGCAAATTGACTTTGATCTGAATTTCAGGAAAAATGAGATTTGTGAAGCGAATTGTCTTTGTGGTAACTAATCTATTTTTTATGAAATGTGGGTGAAAAAAAAAAGGACACCTACTCACCTCTTCCATTTGCGTGCGAATTGGCTGTCGCATGTAGAGGCCATTGTGGCCATCTTGATTGCAGAAACCAAGCAAAATCTCACACGGGGTGATCTATGATGTCACCACGCCAGCCACCCCTCAAAGACCTAAATTGCAGCCACAGATACCGCGATCAGCAATTACTGTGGCACCTGAGGTGTTTCCTGTCATTCTGCTCAGCTGAATCAAATTTTTCATAACCTCACTCATCAAGTATATTAACTTGTCTCCACAATAGAAATAATACCCACCAAGAGGTCCCCCAAGGCCTCTTAACTAATTTTTTTTTTGCATTGGTAAAGGGATTTTCTCCTGAAAAATCTACTTGCAGATATTAGATAATGATTTCTATGTGTAAATGTCTCAGTCAGAATGATTTACAAAATTGTTGGGCTTATTAGCAGGGTGTAGCTAAAGGCTCATGGGTAGGGATGAGAGAACACGAACTGCAAAGTACGGGGTACTCTTTATCATTAGGGTGACAAAAAGTATGATGAGCACTGTATGCCTGGCCACACATTGTTTGTTTCTAGGAAGAATATGTGCAAATTCACATATATTAATAAATCTGAGATAACATCAAATTAGCATTCTTTATTTTTTTTCTTTTTGCACGAAAAGCTCATTTAAAGATATTTTCCAGAAACCCATTATTATACAAATTAGCTAGCTTGATATACATAAAAAGAGAGGATATCCTGTATTATGCCAGTAGAATTAATATATGCAAATTTGCATCTACTGCATTCTTCTCAGAAAGCGAGAGCAGTGTTGCTTGGCATGAATATTTTTTGTCTCCCTAATGATACAGAGGACCACAAAGAGTACTCCCCAAGGCCGGGGGTGTGGCCTGCAGTTAAGCAGTGTGGATGTCTCTTTCTGCAGCTCCCATCAGCAAGATCATATCCTTTGGAATTCACCTTAATTCAGCAAGCTAATCGAGCCAAGGTACCCTTACCTGAGCTCACCGCATCACCAGCCACAGATTGAGCTCAGTTGGCTGCTTCCAGACTCACAGAAGCCCGAGATACGACTGCAGCCTAGTCGGTCATATTGATCCCCGACCTCTATTTTTCAGAGCGCCGTAACTACACCCCGTACCACCAGACCTCCACCTGACAAGAAGACCGAAGCAAGGGGGATCCTCAGATGGCCCAACAACATACAGTTCAGCACTCACTACTTCGCAGCCACCCCTTCTGGGCAGACATACTCCTTCCCCATGGCTATGTCACCATTTTAAGAGGTGCATTGAAGCCCCCCCACACCTGGCACACCAGGCCCAGCATCACTGAGAAACTCCTTGGGGAATGGGGACCGCAGTGGCTTGTTAGGCTGAGGGCACCTCTTCGATTCTCCTGCCCTGTGGACTGGTGACCGCTCTACTGTAACTTCATAATCAAACTGGTACCTGATCCTTGGACCACTCAGCTCTCCTCCCTCCACTACCTCCCTACCAACAATACAAAACCCCTTTAAAAGCAAAGCCTTAATTTTTATTGAACCCTCGCCCCAATTCAGGGGGTTCTCTTTTCCATTCTCACACTTAAAGGGCCACTGACCCAATATTTTAAGGCCATCCCTGCGGCCACAAATCTTACTCACTCTACCCCATCCATGCCCTAAACATGCTGCACTAACTTCCCATTGCCCATAAAACTGGGGCCACTGAAAATCTGGACACTTGTGCACCACCAGCAGCTGACAACCCATCATAGCTAATCGCCATCCCACAGTAATGGTAAAAGTAGGTCCTCACAAATCCAGGAACACCGCCACATCTCATCACACAGGCTCCTTGGACTCTTACATACAGAAAGGTCAACATAATACTCTGGCTACAACCTCTCAGCCACGTAAAAGCCGCCCCAGGCAGAATTACAGAAAGAGACCCCTCACCTAATCTGCAAGAAATGGATAGTGATGGTGAAGATAGACTAGATGACAGCAGTCTTCCCATCTCAAGATCTTTTCTTGGTAAAGCGCTCTCTAAAGCCCTTGAAACCGTCATGAAAGAATTGCAAGACATTTAACAAGACATGAGAAATATTGGAGGCAGAGTGGAGCAACTGAAATCTACTCAATCACAGCTGATTTCATACTCAGAAGCAGCATCCTCGGCATTCAGCTCCTACCAAGCACATATGAACAAAATGGTGAACTGGCTAGACCAAGAAAATAGAGCACGTCGTAGCAACTTGCGACTAAAGGGGTCCCCGAATCAATCCCAGCCGAAGCTTTGCCAGATTCAGTCAAACAGATCTTTATTTCAATTCTGGGAGACTCATACCCACTAGAGATCATCACAGAAAGGGTACACAGATCCCTAAAAGCAAAACCCGCCCCCAGGGAATCTGTAGACTGTTCCACTCTAAAGTCAGAGAGGAGATGACATCTTACGCTTTGCCAGAAGCAACCCTCCCACTCCTGTCTAAGGATCAACTATCTCAGTTTACCAAGATTTGGCTAGAGTCACACTATCCAAAAGGAGTATCCTCAAACCACTAACCGAGGTGCTCAGACATAGAAATATACCTTATAGATGGCTCTTCCACTTCGGTCTTTTTTTCACAAAAGATAGGAAAAGGTTCATCCAGAGAAACAAAACAGAACTCCCCGAGATTTTACAACTTCTGAAGATCACAGATCTAAATGAGCGTCAGGGGCAATATTCGAATTCACGATATTTTGCAAATATTTGGTAGAATATTTGTCATATATTCGCAAATTTGCAGTTATTTTCTTGATTGTGAAAATCGGCAATGTAATACGCGTGTATTGCGCACACAATACAGGCGTGGGTCACTATAGCTATATTTTTCAAGCTGCTAGAAGTTTCCTGAGACTGGAGAAAATGGTTGGCATGGTAGAACATTACAATAGCTTTATATGCAGATGGAGTGGTCCGATATATTTGCGATTGCGCACATCGGCAATTAATGATGCACATATTTTTGCGCAATAAGTGCAACTTCACATTTTATCAGGTCTGACTACATATTACTGATTGGTGCATTAAGTATTGTTGTGAACTTGTGACATCACAGCACTATGTCTGTAGCATGTATGTATGGACAGCAGAACCTATCACACTACCTAACACCCTGCACTGGAACCTATCAGCTACACTGTATCACTATCTAACCTACACTGACTATCTCCCACTAACTATCAGTATTATATATATAAACTAACTAACTAACTATCTAATGTAATGTGACAGAAAAGCACAGAGCACAGCAATGACACTGATGTCTCTCTCAGAACTGTAATAAACTGTAGAAAATGGCTGCTGGGGAGGTTCTTATATAGTAAGGGGTAGGCAACTTTCCTATTGGTTGCTAGGGATGTTACTAAGCTCAGACAAATACATTGCAGCCTTCTCATTGGCCCACAAAAAAGGGAGGTTACTGATGAAAAAAAATCTAGAATATTCGAAAATACGAATATATATCACTATATTCTAAATATTTGCAAATTCTCGAAGTTGTGATATTCGCGATTAAAATTTGCGATTTAAATATTTGCGCCCAACAATATACCGGACTGGTCCTGAATACAAATTCTCACAGCCCTACCCACTATCCCAGTGGGCCTATAACAGTGGGCCTAGAGACGTGCAACAATCAAAATCGACAAGTAAAGCTGACCCCCAGAAGAATAGACGTTGACCCCACATGATCTTCCCCCCATCCGATGGGATAAGTGTTTTCACTCATACTAATGGGAGTTACATTTTGAAATAGAATACTCTGTTATGTTTGGAGATTTAGTCATATGTTTTGACATTTGTGAGTCGCGTCTGACAGACAGATGGTCCCCATTGCTGTGGTGGAGAGGTTCCTGTCCACCCAGCGGCGGCCCACTCTGAAGTACTGTATGAGGCCAACGATCTACAGCCTCCCCCTCCTGATCAAGGGAGCTTCTATAGTGTTGACTACGACTCGTCTTCATATTTAACTTATGTTAGTTGCCGGTGGATGTGGACTGGCCCTCAATCCGCTTACAGTGGGGCCGTGGTTAGTCCTTGTCCATCCTCTTCCTACTCTACAGTTCTGCACTACTATACGAACTGGCCGCAATGCTGGCCTGTCGACTAGGAAGCTTTAATGTTTCTCTTTTTGCATTTCTGGCAAAGATCTTTCTTGACTTCTGTTTTTCCAAATGTTATAGTTTTGTGCACCCCCCCCCCTCCCCTCCCCTCTTTCCCACCACTCCCACCCAGGGCACCACAACACACAGGAGAAGCCCCCAAACTTGCCTAACTAGATGTTAGGGCGGATCACTCCACAATACCACAATGGCCACTATTAAATTAATATCTGACAATACCAGAGGCCTTAACTCGGCGGTGAAACGTAGCCAGATCCTTCACCAATTCAAAAAAGCCAGAGCTGACCTCTTACTTCTACAAAGAGACACATTTCCTTAAGTCAAAAACCCCCTCCTTCCAAAGACACTAGTACAACCAATGGTTCTACTCTCACACAGACACAAAAATCTCAAAAGGCGTCTCTATCGCCTTAGCAAAAGCTATATAATTTGAGCAACTAGACCTTAACACAGACACCGATGGAAGAATACTTAAATTGACAGGAAGGTTTAACGGCTCATTGATCACCTTAACCAACATCTACGCCCCCCAATATATAAAAAGGCACCATGGCACCATGAATCCGCTCCACTTTAACCCTACTAGCCATAGAAAAGGGGAGTTTATAGTAGGTAGTGACTTCAATGTAGCTCTAGACCCTTTACTGGATACATTCTCTGGGAGATCTTTTCTCTCCTATAAGACAATTAGACACATTAAAAAATGCTCACACCTCCTATCCCTTAGAGACACCTGGTGCTTTATGCACCCCACTGATAAAGATTATACTTTCCACTCTACCCCACACAACTCTTATCATAGAATTGACTACTTATTTCTCCAACAATCATCACTCAATAAAATCCAGATAAGCCCTATTATTCAATCAGATCACTTTAAAGTGGAGCTAGTATTAAGGTTATCCAACCTGAACACCGCTAGACCACCTTGGTGCCTCAATGAGACACTGCTTTCCATACCTGCAGTGCAATCCAAAGTGTTGAAATCCTTAGAACTCTTCTTCCAACACGATATGAACAACGCCGTTTCCACCCCAGTAGTATGGGAAGCACATAAGAGGAGAGCTCATTTCAATAGGCACATATCGGAAAAAGCAGAGATACTCACAAATACAACACCTACAGACGGAGATAAGCTTACTAGAGAAACTACACAAACAATCCCTTGCTGCTACTCACCTCCAACAACTTACAGACACCCAACTACAATTACGCGACCTTTTAAACAAAAAGCTAGCTAAAGTCTATATGTCTGTAAAACACTCCTAGGCTCATGGGGACAAAGCATCAAAGCTGATGATATCTCTTATAAAAAGATGAAAACCCGGCACCCATATCTCCACTGAACTAAAGCAGACCACATCTCTACGGATTCAGTTGTGATAGAAAAATAATTTATTGACTTTTACACTTCACTATACCAATTTAATTCCACTGAACAGACTAGTCAACCACAGGACAAAATCCCATCCATCACAAAATTTCTATCTCGCATAACCCTGCCTTCCCTCCCAGCCACAGCACACACTGCACTACTTAAACCCTTTACATTAGATGAGGTCCGGTCCACCCTGCTAAAGTGCCCAAAAGGCTTCCCATGTTCTTATTACAGATCCTTCTCCTCGATCCTACTCCCACAATGAACAGAAACATTTTACGCATACCTGGCTGGGGCCCCTATCTCAAAACAATCACTGGAAGAATACATCACACTAGTTCATAAAGATGAGTAGGACCCTACAAACTGCAGAAGTTACAGACCTACTGTATCTCTCTGTTGAACATAGACTTAAAGCGTTATACCAGTCTGCTAGCACACAGAATGGGACCCTCGGAACCCTCTTTAATCTCTCCCGAGCAGGTCGGATTTGTGGCGGGTAGGGAGGGGAAGGATAATACTATGAGATTGCTGTCCCTACTACAGATAGCATATCAAAAGAAACAGCCACTGGTTCTATTGGGGACGGATGCTCAAAAGGCCTTTGATGGGGTGAATTGGACCTACATGCAGTGGGTCTTCATAGAGGCTATTTTTGCAATGTACACATCACCTTCTGCTAGGCTAAGCATTAACCATTCATTAACCTCCCCATTCAAGATTTGTAACTGACCGAGGCAGGGCCGTCCCTATCCCCTATTCTGTTTGTGTTGTCCCTAGAGCCCCTCCTACAAATGATCAGAGAATACCCAGAGATAGAGGGATACACAAGTGGACACTCCACACATAATGCTGCAGCATATGCAGATGATATCCTTGTGAAACTAATGAACCCTAGGACAGCCTTCCCAGCGCTGCAATCTATCCTGCAGGAATATGGAGCCATCTCTAATTTTAAAATAAACACCACCAAATCAAAGGCATTGGGGATCAACATTGACAAGAAGGAACGAAAAGCCTTGCAAACACAGTATTCTTTTCAATGGCCCTCCTCCCACATCACATATTTAGGGCTCAGTCCTTATTGGAAACACCTATGCACTCTGAATTACGCCCCTATCCCCAGATTATTCCAATCCACCCTGGAATCGTGGTCGCTACTGTTTCTTTCATGGATGGGCCGGAAAAACCTTATTAAGGCAATATTGTTACAAAAACTTCTATACTTATTTCAGACACTTCCTATCCCTCTACCGCCCTCCTTTTTTTCTATGATCAGGAAACTAACAAACAAGTACCTATGGCAAGACAAAAGACCACTCCTGAACCATGCCCTTCTCACCCAACATAAAACACGAGGCGGAATGGCCCTCCCAGACCGGAAGCTTTATTATGAAGCAGTGCATCTCACTAGATTGATACACTGGGCTACAGCAGATGCCAGAAAACTATTGTTACCTCTAGAGCAGGCATCAGCAACCTTCGGCTCCCAGATGTTGTGAAACTACAATTCCCAGCATGCTCCATTCATTTCTATGTAAGTTCTTAGAAGAACAGAGCAACTATGCATGTTGGGAGTTGTAGTTTCAAAACAGCTGGGAGCCAAAGGTTGCCTACCCCTGCTCTAGAGGAATACCAAGCAAACATGCCATTATGCTCTCTCATATGGCATAGAGATAATCCCAACCTACTCGATACACAGAGAACATTGTCACCAAAACTACACTTAAGATCTATGGCATGCTTAAAAATAAACTCAGCCCTACCCCTTCCCCACTCATGTCAGTAGCAGATCTCTCTGACTTATACCTCCCCAAATACACTGACATTCATCTAAAAGGGGCAGACCTTAGACATATCCCAATCTCCTATTTAGAAGCTGAGGAAAATGAAGACCCACTAGCTTCTACCTCACTACACTCCCTCCAAAAAGCCCATATCAAATGATTGCTTGCCTGCTACCACACAATCTCAGATTCCAGAAGAGCCCACACAGTTTGAAAAACTGATGGCTTCCAAGCTTCCCCCGATATACCTGTTATCTCAGGTATAGCACATTCTCCAACAGCTGAAACATCCTAACAACAGAAACTACATTGCTGCTTGGAGCAAAGTTTTTGATACAACATAGACGGAATCAGAAATAAAACAACTGTACCGCTTATCCCATGGTATCTCTTATTACACACGCCTTCAGGAGAATTTTAATATCTTATCAGAAACCTAGAGGAACATTGCCTGGCCTACAATACTCCACAAACGTACTAGGCGCTCCCTATGAAAAGATTCCTGTATTAATAGTGTAGTTTCCATGAATAGAAGATGTAATCCAAAAGATAACAGTCAGTATATAGCAATGTTATTAAGGCACAAAATCAAAGGATGGAGAAGGAATCAGCTGCAGAGTAAGTGAGACACAAGGAGATATAATAACATGGTGACCCAGTGGTTGGTGCTGGGGTCCTGGGTTCGAGAATGACCAGGGACAACATCTGCATGGAGTTTTCATGTTCTCCCTGTGTTTGTGTGAGTTTCCTCTAGGTACTCTGTGTTCCTCCAACACAGATTAGGAATGAATCTGATATCAGAGCTTGGTGTTAAGTCTGCGATCTACAGCGATTTTTTTTGTCTGTGCAATACAACATTTTTGTACAATGCCCTGACCCCAGTGACTCATAAAAATAAGTTTTAATCCGTCTGTTAGTTAGGTTGGCATCGGCGTCCATTTTGTGCAAGTGTAGTGCATTTGCAACTGCATATGTGCCTGGGACAATCATTTAATCCTGTTCTTGTGGTTCAGTGGGCGCCATATACCCATTTTTTTAAGTGCACCTGCACTGCATATGTGCCAGGGGAAGGGAAAATAATATAGGTAATCTGTCTGTGAGTTTAGGGACCCAGGGGGTGACATATTCACTTTTTTTTTTTCTGTAAAGTACCCCGTGCTGCATATGTGACAGTGTAATCAATTCAGTAAATCCATCTGTTAGATTCTAGGGGGACACATTCATTATATTTTTTTTTTTTTGCTAAACAGTATGTTGCTGCATTTGTGATAGTGAAAGAAAATCAGTAAATCCATCTGTTTCATTGTGGGTGAAAAAATCACCTTTTATTTTTTTTTTGCCAGAAAGTACCTTTGCAGCCTGCGCTGCATTTGTCATAGTGAAAGGAAAATCAGTAAATCCATCTATTTTATTGTGGTTAAAAAAAATCACCTTTTTTTTTGCAAGAAAGTACCTTCGCGGCCTCCACTGCATTTGTGATAGTGAAAGAAAATCAGTAAATCCATCTGTTTCATTGTGGTTAAAAAAATCATCTTTTTTTGCCAGAAAGTACCTTTGCTGCCTGCACTACATTTGTGATAGTAAAAGAAAATTTGTAAATCCATCTGTTTCATTGTGGGTGAAAAAATCATTATTATTTTTTCTGCCAGAAAGTACCTTTGTGGCCTGCACTGCATTTGTGATAGTGAAAGAAAATCAGTAAATCCAGATTTTAGATTATCAGGCCAGTCATTCATAAGTGGCTTGGAGGGTGTTTTCCTGCTGCACTGCATACCTGACTGGGAAATATATTCTGTAAATTTGGCGGCATTTAGATCGCTAGGTGATCTGTACCCCTTTTTTCTTTCAAAATATCCCCTCACTGCATACCTGACTGGGAAATAAATTTTGTAAATCCATCTGATAGTTTGGTGGGTGAACACAAAGAATGAGGAGAGCATCAAATAAGGGACGTAGACCTGGTCGTGGTGCTGCTGGTGTTGGTGGAGCTCCTGTTGCAGGGAGAGGAGGTGGTCAATCTGTGCCAGCTACACGCACAAATGAAACACCTTCCTCAGGTGCCTATAGGTGACAGAACGTTATTTTGTAGGCCCGAATGCCGCTCTACGAATGGTGAGGCCAGAACAATTACAGGTGATAGTAGATTGGGTTGCTGACAGTGCCTCTAGTTCCTTCACATTGTCTCCCATCCGGTCCCCTGCTGAGAGCTCAGAGTTTGCACCTGCAGCCCATGGGCATCTGTCTTTCACCTCAACCCTTTGTAAATCAGCCAAGCAGTCTGATCCCCAAGTCATGCAGCTGTCTAATATGCTATGACTTGACTGGCAGAGTTAACGTGGGCCATCCACATAGCCATGCCCCAGAAGTGGAAGAGATTGAGTGCACCAATGCCCAACCACTTAAGTTTCAGGATGTGGACATGGGAGGACCACCGCAGCATGTCTCTGATGATGACAAAACACAGGTGCCAACTGCTGCGCCTTTCTGCATTGTGCAGACTGACAAGGAGGGCATGGGTGAAGATGAGGTTGATGAGGTCCTAGACCCCACATGGAATCAAGGTCATATGAGTGATGTGTGCAGTTCGGACACGTCAGGTGGTGGTCGCACAAAGCCACCAACACAGCAAAAGAGGGAGCAGGGCCGTCCCCTAGACAGTATGCCTACTACTGCCCACCACACCCATGGACCATGCACACCAAAGCCAGCTCCAAGGAGTTCCCTGGCATGGCAGTTCTTTAGACAATGTGCAATCAGAGCCTGAAGTGAGGCATAAACGTTCTAAACCTGAGCACAACCTGCCTGACCAGTCATCTAAGTGCAAAGCACAAGTTGCAGTGGAGTAAACACCTCCAAAACCAAGAAAGGTCTCAGGCTCCTCCTGCTCCCTCTTCTGCTGCAGTCTCAGCCTCTTCCTCCCACTCTGGAGTGACAGTGGCACCGGGCACCCCGCAAACAGAGGATGTGGCAGCAACGCCACTATGTCCGTCATCATCAACAAGCAGCACCACAACGTCTCATGGCAGCGTTCAGCTGTCCATCTTCCAAACACTGGAAAGAAAGCGAAAGTACCCCCCTACCCATCTGCGATCCCTGGCCCTAAATGCCAGCATTTCAAAATTCCCGACCTTTGAAATGCTGTCATTCCATCTAGTGGAGACGGGCAATTTTAAAAACCTTATGGCCTTGGCTGTCCCACAGTTCAGACGGTTCCCAGCCGCCACTACTTTTCGAGGCGGGCCATCCCTTCCCTGCACAACCAAGCGGCGGACAAAATCAGGTGTGCACTGTGCAACACCATTTCTGGCAAGGTCCACATAACCACTGGTACGTGGACCACTAAGCATGGGCAGGGGCGTTATATCTCCCTAACAGCACACTGGTTAAATGCAGTAGCGGCTGGGCATGAGGCGGATAGCAGTTTGGCGCATGTCCTTCCACCACCGAGATTTGCAGGGCATTTCTCTTTGCCTCATGTTGCCTCCACCTCCTACTCTTCCTCCTCTACCAACTCTTCATCCGGTCAGCGTGACACCTTCACCACCAACTTCAGCACAACCAGGGGGAAACAACAGTAGGCTGTTTTGAAACTCATCTGTTTGGGGGAAAAGCTGAAGCTGTGGATGGGCATGGAACATCAGACCGATGAGTGTGCGATAATGGATGAAATCTCATAGCAGCTCTGGGCCTAGCCGGTTGGACGCACATCCCTTGCATGGCGCATGTGCTGAATTTGGTGGTGTAGAAATTCCTGAAAAACTACCCCGATATAGCAGAGCTGCTGCAGAAAGTCCGGGCCGTCTCTGCGCACTTTTAGCATTCTCACCCTGCTGATGCTCGCCTTTCTGCGCTGCAGCGTAACTTTGGCCTTCCCGCTCACCCCCTCATATGTGACGTGCCCACAAGGTGGAACTCCACCTTGCACATGCTGGAGAGACTGTGCAAGCAGGCGATAGTGGAGTTTCAGCTGCAGAACGCACGGGTGAGTCGCTCTGCGGAACAGCACCACTTTACCACCAATGAGTGGGCCGCCATGCGAGACCTGTATGCCAAGTTGCGCTGTTTCGAGCACTCCACCAACATGGACAGTGCTGATGATGCCATTCCCGACGTTACTATCCCACTTCCATGTATTTTATGTTATTTTAAGTCATTTCCTTATCCACATTTGTTTGCAGGGCAATTGCCCAGCTCTTACCCCCATTTTGCTTCCTTTTGCAGCCCTCTTGCCCTTTCCATGACTTTTTAGAGCCATTTTAGTGCCCCAAAGTTCGAGTCCCCATCGACTTCAATGGGGTTCGGGTTCGGGTCAAGCTCAGGTACCGAACCCGAACTTTGTGGCAAAGTTCGGCTGAACCCGGTCGAATACGAACTTACAGGTGTCCGCTCAACTCTAGTTATTACGAATTTCCTCATTTTCACCGTGCATCTGATTTTTGCAACTTTGTTTATACTTCACACTCTTACTGACATCTGCTATACATACTGTGGATAGTTCCCACTAATAAGCTGAATGGTCGCCATAGACAGAGGGTCACTGCTGTTTTACACAGAAAACATCCATCAACCGTGTCAGTGATTGGAGGCAACTCTAATGATGGACATTTAATGACTCAGATACCATGGTCAATTGTAACCAAGGCTTGTAGCAGTTAGGCCTAGTTCATACTTCAGTGATTTGATCAGTGATTTCCGTCAGTGATTGTGAGCCAAAACCTGGTGCAGGTACAAAATACAGAACAGGTGCAGATCTTTCCATTATACCTTATCTCTGTGTAGGTATGTACTCCTGGTTTTGGCTCACAATCACTGATGGAAATAACTGACCAAAACAGTGAAGTATGAACTAGCCCTGACTGGTAGCTTGCCTTGCTACTGGTGACGAACACTTCCCCTGTGACCAGACTGCAGAAGCCATCCAATTGCTATAGCAGACATGGGCCTTGTGAAGGTCTGCCATTGTAAAGTTCCTATTAAGTCCTGCCTCAGTCAGAACTCAATAGGAACACAGCAATTCTCCTGTAATGTTAAAGTCTATTCAGTTTTTGATGAGTTTGTCGTGTGCATGAAAAAAACAAAAAATGTAGGAATTACAAACTATATCTCCTAGCAACTATCAGTGAAAAACTCATTGCATCCGGATGCAACACGTTTTTCATGCAAGCCCCATTCACTTTTGTGAAACCAGAGCTGGGTGAAAAATGCAGAATATAGAACATCCTGCAATTTTTCCTGAAAGCAGAAATGATGCGTGAAAAATGACGCTCATGTACACAGACCCATTGAAATGAATGGGTCAGGAGTCAGGTCAGATGCAAAGTATTTGTTTCACGCATCACACCCGGACAGAAAACTCGATCATATGAAAGAGGCATAGGACAAGGAGTCTGAAAATAAAGTAAAAAAAAGACAAAAATAATTTAAATTTAAAGTCATCCTACTTTCCCTATTTACATATAAAAATTAATAAAACAATAAACACAAATGCCATCGCTGAGTCCCAAAAATACCAGTAGTATTGAAATATAAAAGTGTTTATCACATACACTGTATGTGGTAAAGGGGAAGAAAGGTAAAATTGAAAAATTGCTATATTTTGTTTACTTCACCTACCTAAAATTAAATAAAACATGAACAAAACTTCATGTGATCCAAAATGCCATTAATTAAAAGCACAAATTGCCTCCCCCCTAAAAACAAAAAAACAAAAAACAAAATAGACAACAGACACGGAACTCTGTAGACATAAAATATATGGATGCCAGAATACGGCAATGCAACAATTTTTTTCAAATGCTTTTACTTTTTATCAAAACTTAATAAAACATAAAAAATTGTAATTGCTATGATAGTACTGACCCACAGAATAAAAATAAACTGCCACACTGTGAACCTTGTAATAATTAAACCTCTAAAACAATGTCACAATTGCAGTTTTTTTTTCCAATTCCACCCCTTTAATTTAACCTGGAAAACAAAATTATGATTTGGAGACAAAAATATGTTCACCTCTGCTTTATCTGTGATACAGTACGTAGAACATTCATGCGATAATATTACAATCCTGTATATTATGTTGTATAATATTGGAGCAAAAGCCTTAAAGTAAATGTCTTAGAAAAAAATAATAATAATAATAGCGCAGAGTCAGCAGGTGTAAGAACCTTCATAATACGGCCATTTTATACCTTCATGTGCAGGGTGATCTACATCTGGCAATTCCAGAGAGAGCTCCACAGCCTCCCCTGTGTACAGACATAATAACAAATAATGAATCGATTGAGATGAAATCTTAAAGGATTTCATTCAAGAAAAACAATATCAGAAAGTTTCACGTTTAAATTGTAATACATTTCAATAACTACTTTAAGTACTTTTTCTTTGAGTTCGGTCATGTTATAGAAGGTGGTGAGTAGAGATGAGCAAATCCAAGTTGTCAAAGAGGAATTTGATCCTAATTTTTATGAAAAATCTAATTTGTCCCAAATTTGAATTTCCTCGCAATTCATGTTAACCAATAGTATTTTTTCTAAAATGGCTGCTGCCCATGTTACAAAGTGAAAGTAAGAAGCCCTGGAACAAGGTATCATCCATAATGCCATGCAGATGGCCAGTCAGCAGATCTCCAGCCCTGTGATGTCACAGCCGTATAAAAAGCCTCTTCATGCCCTGTCTCCAACATTTCCAAAGAACTTAGTGCAGGGAGATAGATTATAGGCACTACAGAAAGTGATTAGGAAAAAATGTATTTACAAAATATTAGTTTGGAGCAGTTCAGGGACAGCTTAGAGATAGTGAAGGGAAAGGATAGGGAGGTATTATCCACACTATAGGGAGAGAGCAGGGTGCAATAGGGGAGTGTACAGCCTGGGCAACAGGAGCTATTCTATTACACCTTGCTGCACTAATTGGGGATACAAATAGTGTTAGGCGCAAATTTTTATTGCAAATATCGCGACTTCGCGAATATTTAGAATATTATGCTATATATTAGTATTTTCGAATATTCTAGATTTTTTTTTTTATCTGAACCCATGATCCCTCCCTGCTTCTTGCTTGTGGGCCAATGAGAAGACTGCAGTGTCTTTGTCTGAGCTTAGCAACATCCCTAGAAACCAATAGGAAAGTTGCCCACCCCTTACTATATAAGAACCTCCCAGCAGCCATTTTCTACAGTTTATTACAGTTCTGAGAGAGACAGTAGTGTCAATTCTGTGCTCTGTGATTTCCACTTATTACATTAGTTAATTAGTTATCTTATATATATAATACAGATAGTTAGTGGGAGAAAGTCTGTGTAGGTTATATATATATATATATATTACAGATAGTTAGTGGGAGATAGTCAGTGTAGGTTATATATATATATTACAGATAGTTAGTGGGAGATAGTCAGTGTAGGTTATATATATATAATACAGATAGTTAGTGGGAGATAGTCAGTGTAGGTTATATATATATAATACAGATAGTTAGTGGGAGATAGTCAGTGTAGGTTATATATATATAATACAGATAGTTAGTGGGAGATAGTCAGTGTAGGTTATATATATATAATACAGATAGTTAGTGGGAGATAGTCAGTGTAGGTTATATATATAATACAGATAGTTAGTGGGAGATAGTCAGTGTAGGTTATATATATAATACAGATAGTCAGTGGGAGATAGTCAGTGTAGGTTATATATATATAATACAGATAGTTAGTGGGAGATAGTCAGTGTAGGTTATATATATATAATACAGATAGTTAGTGGGAGATAGTCAGTGTAGGTTATATATATATAATACAGATAGTTAGTGGGAGATAGTCAGTGTAGGTTATATATATATAATACAGATAGTTAGTGGGAGATAGTCAGTGTAGGTTATATATATATAATACATATAGTTAGTGGGAGATAGTCAGTGTAGGTTATATATATATATTACAGATAGTTAGTGGGAGATAGTCAGTGTAGGTTATATATATAATACAGATAGTTAGTGGGAGATAGTCAGTGTAGGTTAGATGGTGATATACGTAGTGTAGCTGATAGGTTCCAGTGCAGGGTGTTAGGTAGTGTGATAGGTTCTGCTGTCCATACATACATGCTACAGACATAGTGCTGTGATGTCACAAGTTCACAACAATACTTAGTGCACCAATCACTAATATGAAGTCAGACCTGTTAAAATGTGAAGTTACACGTATTGCGTCAAAATATTCGCATCGTTAGTGCTGATTTCACAATCGAAAATATATTGGAGCACTCTATCTGCATATAAAGCTACTGTAATGTTAGCTACTGTAATGTTCTGTCGTGCCAACCATTTTCTCTAGTCTCAGGAAAATTCTAGCAGCTTGAAAAATATAGCTATAGCGACCCACGCCTGTATTTCGCATGTTTTACGCGAATATTACATTGCCGATTTTTCGCAATCAAGAAAATAATCTCAAATTCACGAATATATTACGAATATTCTACCAAATATTCGCAAAATATCACAAAATCGAATATTGCCCCTGCCACTCATCACTACTCATCAGCGACTCTAGACTCAGGCAGCTGCTAATAGAGCTGGTACTGCTCCTGCCACCCCAGCCCTCCCCAGCAGCCATGGCAGTGGAACGTGAGCGTAGAGAGCCCCCCATCGGACCTGTGAGAGGACCGATGATGGCGCAAATAGGCAGCGGCCAACTGAGTACATAAGATGTCTCTATAGTAGTTCAGTTTGTCCTCCCTCTCAGCGGGTGTAAAAAAGGCCCCCATTTTGGACCGGTAGTGAGGGTCCAACAAGGTGGAGAGCCAGAAGTCATCCCTCTGCTGAATGGTGACAATTCGGCTTTCACTATGCAAGCAAGTGAGCCTGCATCAGGCCATTTGTGCAAGTGACTCAGAGGGACTTCCTGCCTCCATCTCCACTGCATACTGCAACAGTGTGTCTGGGTCCTCTGCCTCCTCTTCCTCATTGCCCTGTAGCTCCTCTGGCTGCTCCTTCTCCTGCTCTCCTGTCACCTGTGTAGAAAAACCACCCATTTTGCTACACATTGCTTTTGCTTCAATGTCCTCCTCCTCTTCCTACTCCAGTTCAGCCCCCACAGGGCTCATGTGGCTGTGAGATCTAGGCTCCATGTCTCCAGGCCCCTGACCAGCCATATCTACCAGCATCTGTTCCAGGACATGAAGCAGTGGAATGACATCGTTCATCCCGTACTTCTGGCGACTGACAAATAACGTGGCCTCCTCAAAGGGCCTGGGCAAACGGCAGGTGTTACGCATGAGCTGCCACTGGCTGACATCGAAGTTACACAGGGGAGTACCCCTGTCTGTTTAAATCATTAAGAAATTATTTGTGGCCTTTCTCTGTTCGTATAGTTGGTCCAACATATGGAGGGTGGAATTCCAACAGGTAGAAACGTCGCATATCAGCCTATTTTCAGGATGTCTTGCAGATGGGTGGAAGACTTCAGGAACCGCTTGACAACTAGATTGAACATGTGTGCCATGCAGGGCGCATGGCTCAGCCTTCCTTGACGCAGCGCCAACACAATGTTCTTCTCGTTAACAGTCACCATAGTTCCAATTTAAAATTTTCGCGGAGAAAGCCCGGATTAGATTTCTTGACGAAGGACACGGAGCAGTTCCTTCCCTATGTGACTCTGATTGCCCAGGGAAATGAGGTGCAGAACAGCGTGACACCACCGTGCCCTGCACATGTGGTATACTGGAGGGCCCCAGTGAATTGTCCCTGCAGTGGAGGCTGAGGACACAGTGGAGGATGAGGAGGCAGAGGCGGATATTGTCGCAGGACCAACGACGTGGCAACATGTAGGCGGAAGCGGCGTCACCTTGCCAAGTTTTTGGTGTGGCTGTGCAGGAACAACATTTATCCAGTGGGCCGTAAAGGACATGTATTGTCCCTGCCCGTAGTTACAGCTCAACAAGTCTGCGCTGCTGTGCACTTTGGCAGACACCGACAGGATCAAGGACTGGCCCACCTTCTGTTCTAGATGTGTGTGCCGGGCTGGTACTGCCTTTTTGTCAAAGAAATGACGGCTTGGGACTCTCCACCTCAGCTCGGCACAAGCCATCAGTTCTCTGAAAGGTGCAGAGTCCTCCACTTGGAAAGAGAGGGACTGCAGCACCAGCAACTTGGACAGGAGCACATTTAGCTTCTGTGCCATTAGATGCGTGCACACATACTGTTTTCTCTTGGCAATCGCTTCGGTGATCAATTGCTGACAAAATGACTGATGAGGAGTAGGAGGAGGAGCAGGAGCATCAGGACCAGCATGTGATGGGAAGGACAGACAGCTCCCTTTGCCTGAGGTGGTGGAGCCTTGACTGCCTGAAAGCTGGTGCATGCCACTGAGTGATGCAGCGGTTGCGGCGGCAGGCTGGACCACCACATCGGAGCCACGCTTCTCCCAGGCCACTTTATTGTGACGCTGCATATGTTGACGCAGGGCCGTGGTGCCAACATTGGCACCCTGTCCACGCTTCACCTTCTGCCCACATATTCTACATATTGCCATGTTCACCTCCTCCGGATTTTACCCTTAACACTCTGCACTGACTGCTACCGCCCCTACCTCCGTGAACCCGTGCACCCGCTACTTTCCGGGCAGGTAGGCTCCTGCGAAGCAAGTGGTCTACCCTGGGCATGTTTCACTCTCAACCTCCCACTGCTGCCACCCTAGTGACTCCCGGCCACGCTAGCAACTTGCTGGCTCCGCCGCTGGCTCACGGGCAACCTTCCACCCTCTTCTCCTGATGATGATGAAGCCCCTTCGTCACCCGGCTCCCAAGTGTGATCAGCTACATCATCATCATCGAGTACTGTCTGCACGTCACTGATGTCCTCCTCAACCATCTCTGGGTCAGGAGCCAGACCGCTCGCAACACCAGTTCCCACTCAACTCTCCTCATCAGTACTTGCCCGCCTAGTGGAGGAAGCGGCGGATGTCTTCTCCAGATCTTAGCTGGGCAGTAGCTGCTGACTGTCCTCTAGTAGCTCGTCCTCGCTGAAAAGTGAAGCCGAGCCCACAGCATATCATACTTCTCTGGCTGAGGGAACAGAAAAGGACAGAGGCAGGCTGAGGACAGGTGAAGGCACAGGACCTGCTCCCGGGCCATGCCAACTCGCTGCAACCCCTGCTGCCACACCCCCTTACTCTGCTGTGACCTTTGCCTGCACCAGAAACATTTAGGCCTCTGCTACTCCCCTGTGCAGGGCCCGGCACTTCCCTGGCTGACATACTGTTAGATCAAATAATCAAATGTTAGATCAAATTTTTTTTTTTTCCGCCACTCATACATGGCAAAAAGGACTTTAGAATTTATCACTGCACTGCAGAATGGCAATTAGGCCCTAATTTTTCCCCACTTTTACACAAAAGGCTTTTCAACAGATAAATGCAATGCTGAACGGCGAATATATTTTTATTTTGCCACTAACACACGGCAAACTGGGCTTCCCAATATATCACTGCACCGCAGAACGTCAATTAGGCCCAATTTTTTTTCTACTTTTACACAACAGGCTTTTCGACAGATATATGCAATGCTGGACGGAGAATATATTTTTATTTTGCCACTAATACACGGCATACAGAGCTTCCGAATATACCACTGCATCGCTGAACAGTAAAGATTTTTTCTTTTTCCAGTAATACACAGAAAAAAGGGCTTTAAAATAGATAACTGCACCGCTGAGCGGCAAATCTATTTTACTTTTGCCACTAATACACGACAAAAAGGGCTGTAATTTTCGCCCTTCCCCTCACAACAGCTAATAAGCCCTTTATTTCCCACTAATACAACCCAAAAAATGCTTTAGAACATATAACTGCACCGCACAAGGGCAAATAAAACATAGAAATATTGCCTTGTAAAAAACCCTGTTAATGGCTGTACCAAACAGCACTTGCACCCCAATAACAAGAACAGTTTGCTGGAATTACTGGGCTGTAAAATGGCAATTTGGATCCCCAGTCAGTGCAGCAAGGTGTAATAGGATTGTTTCTATTATCCAGGCTGTAACCTCCCCGACTGAACCCTGTTCAACACAAATGCTGGTGGAATGATTCCTCCCAATCCTTTCCCTATACCGTGAATAATCTTTCCCTGCACTTGTAAATCTTTTTTTTCCCACCACAACCAATTCTTTCCTATCACTGTCCCTAGCGCCTGCAGACATGTCTCTCCCTGCACTAAGCATGCTGGTGAATGGCAGAATCTAAGATGGCCACTGTATTTATAGGGCTGTGACATCACAGGGCTGGCTGGCTGCTGATTGGCTGCATGCATCGCATTATGGGTGTTAGCACCTTTCCAGAGTTCCTTGCTCCATGTCCTCACACTTGCAGCAGCCATTTTAGGAAAAAATTTGATTTGTTACCATGAATCACGGGGAAATTCGGATTCGGTGCGACGTATCATGAGGAAATTTGGATTCGGTGCGAATCAAATAAATCCTTAAACTTTTTAACAAATTCCTCTCCGTCAGCTTCGATTCGCTCTTCTCTAATCATTGCTTTTACTTTTGTTAGCCATTAAAATGTATCACACCTGCAAGACTCTAATTTGGAGAGTAATAAACCAAGTTCAGCTCTGCTACATTTGCATGTAACACAGAAAAAAAGTATAAAAAATAAAATTTGTAAAATAAAAGCAATAGGAAAATAAAAGATTTCCTTGAAAATAATTTAAATGTGCTTTCTCCTTTAAGATTGAGACATAAAATCAATCTTTCAGATTTGGCACCACCCGGTAGGCGAGGCTGTATGCTCACTGATCAGACAAGGAACTATCTCTAACGGAAGACAAGGAATGTAAGAAATGAAATTCTCTCAGCAGGCGCTACACTATCTGTATGAGACAATATCCAGGAGATCTAATGCAGGGTCCCTGGTAACTGACTTCTCCTGGAGTTTCCTACCGGTTTTTCCCTCTTTATAGTCAGCACCGGGTTCTATATTTTAATCATTGACTCCATTTCCACTAGGTACAGTGAAGTAAAGGGATTTTATAACAGAAGAACGAGACTGGGTCTGAGAGGAGACATCATATAGAGGTAAAGAAGATATTAGAACTTCTAAGACTCTCACCTTCTGTGGTCAGATATGAAAACAGTGGTCAGGAGGCGCACCTGAGACCCGTTCATAGAAAATGTTACAAGAGGATGAATTCAGGTCCATGAAGTATGTGCGTATGGCCTCTTTCACACGGGCGTCATGTTTGACGCCCGGATAAGAGGCGGGTGTGTTGCGGGAATATGCACGATTTTTCCGCGCGTGTGCAAACGTTTGTAATGCGTTTTGCACGCGCGTGTGAAAAATCGCCATGTTTGGTACCCAGACCCAAAGCCAGACTTCATCACTAAAGTCTGGTTTCGGGTAGAGTATTCTGGAGAATTTATTATTTTCCCTTATAACATGGTTATAAGGGAAAATATTAGCATTCTTAATAAAGAATGCATAGTAAAATGAAGATGAAGGGGATAAAAATAATAAAACTTAACTTACCTTAGCCACTTGATCGCTTAGTTGGCGATCTGTCATCTCTCTTCAAGCTTCAGCTACCAGCCAAGGACCTGTGATGACGTCACATCACATGGTCCAATCACATGGTCCATCACCATGGTAAGATGGACCATGTGATTGGACCATGTGATGTGACGTCATCTAGATCACTAGCTGTTAGCTGAAGCTTGAAGAAGAAGACAAATCGCCAACTACGCGATCAAGTGGCTAAAGTAGTTAAGATTTATTATTTTAACCCCTTCATCTTCATTTTACTAAGCATTCTTTATTAAGAATGCTATTATTTCCCTTATAACCATGTTATAAGGGAAAATAATAAAGATCTGGTCCCGTTGCTAAGCAACCATGCGGGAAAATCGATCTGCACCCGCACTTGCTTGCGTATGCTTGCGATTTTCCCGCAGCCCCATTCACTTCTATGGGGCCTGCATTGCGTGGAAAACGCACAATATAGAGCATGCTGCGATTTTCACGCAACGCAGAAGTGATGAGTGAAAATCACCGCTCATGTGCACAGCCCCATAGAAATGAATGGGTCCGGATTCAGTGCGGGTGCAATGCGTCCTCCTCACGCATTGCACCCGCGCGGAAAACTCGCCCGTGTGAAAGGGGCCTATATGTGGAGATCAGATCAAAAACCTCTCCTTAATTTATTTTTTCTAAAAAGTAAAAAAAAAAAGGTTCAGAAAAAAGTATTATATATTTTCAGTACTTTATGTGTTTGTAAAGCCGTCGGTCACGTTGTGTGTTTCTCTATGAGTTGTGTCTTCGCTAGATGTGTCCTTTATAATATTCCTACTCAGTATTGTCTCATTCTTTTTTTCATTGTATCTGTACATACACATGATGATTCAGCAGCAGTGGCCTCACTGTGTACAACCATCCTGCTGTATGTGTACACAACCATGAGATGATCACATTCAGGGCGGCAGACCATGCAATTGCTATGGGGCGCAGAGCAAGAGGGGGCACAGCTGGGATTATCTCCTCTTCTACTGGAGGTGAAAACTTGGTCAGGACTCTACCCTCTAAAGGAACAACTTTTAGCAAATGAGGCAGTGGAAAAATGGCCCAAGGGTCATTGAAAGGGGTTTAGGCAGAAGCCCTTCTGTCCTGTGTGGGGGGCCTGGTTTGATCCTTGCTATGGGGCCCTTACTTCTCTATGTATGCCACTGATCACACTTCATGTATTCAGAGGAAGCCATGTTTCATGTCCTGGAAGAAGTTGTGCTGGAGAGTTTATGTATCCAATAGAAAATATATTAGAGACCAAGAACTGTTACAGAGAAATACATTCGAGAAACGATTCAGTGAAGTATCTGTATAGAGAGAGGAGAAAATAATCACAATTAAAAGGGTTATCCAATTTCTCAAACAGAACCCCCCCCCCATGTGCCGGCCCTTCACAGGGAATATACTTACCCTGCTCCCAGCACCGCTCCTGGTCCCCGCACTGCAGATTCTCCCTGTACACGGATGAAAACATCCGGTGTCAGGGGGGAGCAGCCAATGGTAGGCGGGGATGGGGACAAATCTCCCTAGCGTCATCCATGGCGCGGAGAGCGAGGTAAGTATATTACCTTTGAGGGGCCTGACACATGGGGGGCTGTTTGAGAAATTGGATAACCCATTTAAGATGCTCCTCTGGTGACATTCTAAATCCAGTTATAATGCTTTATCCAAAGTCGGTTCGTCCAAAACTTTGGAATAATACTGTACGGAAATCCGGCTCTGTAGAGTATTAGAATGTATCGCGCGTGACTTTGTTGAATAACTTCGGTAATTGATTTTTAAAGTGGAAAACCACTTTAAAACTTGAAACAGAACTCGGAAGCAGATCTGCAAGAATGGTGAGTGTCAGCCTAAGATTTCTATGGCAGATTATAATCAGGCCAATTTTCAGAGATGAGAGTTTGTAGAAACATGTATGCCCAAACATTAGCTTGTACAAATAATCACCGCCTCCCTCAATCCCTCTTAATGATGCACTGTATGCGTAGGCACAGATAGCACTGCCTTCCTACAAAAAGAATAGGTACAGATAGTACTTTCTAGCTATAACTCCTTGCAAATGATGTAGGTATAGGTAGTACTGCCTCCTTGTCTCTCCTTGTAAATTATGTAGGTACAGATAGTTCTGCCTCCCTTTATCTCCCTGTAAACGATGTAGTTACTTATAGTACTGTCTCCTTGTCTCTCCTGTAAATGATGTAGGTACAGAGAGTACTGCCTCCCTGTCTGTCCCTATAAATGATGTAGGTACAGATAGTACTGCCTCCTTGTCTATCCCTTGTGGGGAGTCGCTCTGGTAGACAGCGGTGCGGGTGCAGTATAGAGGCAAAAGGGAGTCCAGAAGGTGCAGCAAACAGTGTTTTATTCACACTTGCATCAAAAATAAAACAGCGAACAGTCACTTGGTGTTAAACCACACACATCAGAAAACGTGAGGTAAAACAAAATGTCCAAACACAGGTTCTAATCACCTGGGAGGTTTTAGGTGCAGGTTCGCACCTGGCTGTCGGCCCAGCCGCAAGAAAATCCACCTCAGGCTTCCAGGCCGTCTGCACTCCTCCTTGCTGGGCTCCTGCTTCCAGCCCAGAGAGCTCCACAGCACCATCTGCAGCTCCAGGACAATCACACACCCTCAGCTGCTGAGGAGGCTGCCTTTTAAAGGCCCGGATAAAGTCCGGCCTGGACCGTGGGGAGTAGGCACCCACCCAACTCTTTGCCTACTCCCAGTAAGAGCCGGCCCGGATTGGCTTTGCAGCCAAACTAACTAACAATGTCAAGCAGCACTAGCTGCTGCTGACACATAAAACCCGGCTCTCACCTCACCGAGGCCAGGAACCTCGGTGACACGTATCGATCCGTCCATGGCGGCACCTTGCGCCCTCTTACACACCCCCTTTGTTCAACACTGAGGGGGTGAACACACGTGAGGCAGTGGACGCGGGACAGGGCATCTGCGTTACCCTGCAAGCGGCCTGCCCTGTGCTCTACAGAGAACTTGAAGTTCTGCAGGGATAGGAACCACCTGGTGACCCGAGCATTCCTCTCCTTGGCCTGGCTCATCCACTTGAGAGGGAATGGTCGGTCACCAGACGGAACCTCCTTCCTAACAAGTAATAGCGGAGAGATTCGAGTGCCCACTTGATAGCCAGGCACTCCCTCTCCACTATACTATACCTAGTCTCGGCGGGGCTGAGCTTACGGCTCAGGAAGACAACGGGATGTTCTTCCCCATTGACCTCCTGAGACAGTACAGCACCGAGACCTACCTCCGAGGCATCGGTCTGTACTGACGAACTCCCTGTTGAAGTCGGGTGTCACCAAAACCGGGGACCCACACAGGGCCGACTTCAACGCAGAGAAAGCCTCCTCCGCCTTCTCACTCCAGTGCATCTTTCCAGACTTTCGTCCCTTTAAGAGGTCTGTCAACGGCGCTGCTATTGTGGCAAAGTGGGGCACAAACCTCATGTAGTATCCTACAATTCCCAGGAAGGACTTTACCTGCCTGGTGGTGACCGGTCGGGGCCAGTTACGTATGGCCTCTACCTTAGTTACCTGAGGTTTGATGACTCCCGCCCAATTACATACCCCAGATATTTGGTCTCTTCCAACCCAATCGCACACTTCTTTGGATTGGCGGTTAGTCCAGCTTTCCTCAGGGCATCCACTACGGCCTGCACCTTGGGTAAATGGCTTTCCCAGTCGGTGCTGTGGATGACTACATCATCTAAGTAGGCTGAGGCGTACCGGCGATGAGGTCGCAGCACAATGTCCATTAACCTTTGGAAGGTGGCGGGGCGCCATGCAGGCCAAAGGGTAACACCTTGTAATGATACAGGCCCTGCGGGGTAACAAAAGCAGTTTTTCCTTGGCCGACTCCGTTAAGGGTACCTGCCAGTACCCTTTGGTGAGGTCTAGCACAGAAAAATAACGGGCTTGCCCTAAATTCTCAACAAGCTCGTCTACCCGGGGCATGGGATATGCATCAAACTTGGACACTTCATTTAACTTGCGGAAATCGTTGCAGAACCGCAACGTCCCATCCGGCTTGGGTATTAGGACTATGGGACTGGCCCACTCACTTTTCGACTCCTCAATGACATCGAGCTTCAACATTAACTGCACTTCCTCCGCGATGGCCCGTCGCCGAGCCTCGGGTACCCGGTATGGTTTTAACCGGATCTTGGCCTGAGGCTCAGTGGCGATGTCATGTTGGATGAGAGGCGTGCGGCCAGGGAGGTCGAGAACACATCCGTGTTCCGACTGATGAACTCCTGACTTCCTGAACTTGTTTGGAAGACAGGCTGTCTGCAATTTTTACCGTGGTTACTGCTTCACAGGCCTCGAACTGTGGGGCTGGACCCTTGTCACCTAGAAGCCCTGGCCGGGGGCTGTGGTCGTCGGCCGTGTCCCTATCTTTCCACGGCTTTAGTAAATTCACGTGGTACACCTGCTCCGGCTTGCGCCGCCTGGCTGGTGTACCTTGTAATTTACTTCCCTACCTTCTCGATCACCTCATAGGGGCCCTGCCACCTAGCTAGGAACTTACTGTCCAGGGTGGGTACCAGAACCAAAACCCGATCTCCCGGATTGAAGCCCCGTACCCGAGCCTGACGATTGTACACCCTACTCTGGGCTTGTTGCGCTGCCTCCATATGCTCCCGGACCAGCGGCAACACCCTTTCCATCCGTTCCTGCATCTGGGTGACATACTCAATGACACTTTTGTGGGGGACAGGCTGTTGTTCCCACGCTTCCTTGGCGATATCCAACAGGCCCCGAGGGTGTCTGCCATAAAGCAGTTCGAAGGGCGAGAGCCCAGTAGAGGCCTGGGGCACCTCTCGCACTGCGAACATGAGATAGGGCAGAAGCAGATCCCAGTCCTTCCCATCTCTAGACACCACCCTTTTTAACATATTTTTAAAGTTTGGTTAAACCTCTCGACAAGACCGTCTGTTTGCGGATGGTAAACGGACGTCCGTAACTGCTTTATACGCAACAATTTACACAGTTCCCTCATAACTTTGGACATAAAAGGGGTCCCTTGGTCTGTCAGAACCTCTTTTGGCAGGCCCACACGGGAAAACATTTCCATTAACTCTTTGGCGATGAGCTTAGCTGAGGTATGTCGCAGAGGCACCGCCTCCGGATACCGAGTGGCATAGTCCAGAATCACCAGGATATGTTGGTGACCCCTAGCAGACTTCGGTGCGGGTCCGACCAGATCCATGGCAATACGCTCGAATGGGACCTCAATTATTGGGAGAGGGACCAGGGGACTTCTGTAATGTGGCTGGGGGCTATTTACCTGACAGGTCGGACAGGATTTACAATATTCTTCTACCTCCTTAAACACACCAGGCCAATAAAACTGCTGCAGTATGCGGTCCTGGGTTTTCTGCCACCCAAGTGTCCCCCAAGAACATGTTGGTGGGCAAGCTCCATAACAAGCTTGCGATATGCGGTGGGCACCACCAACTGTTCAACGGGCTCACCTCGGATTTGGTTCACCCGATACAACATATCCTGAAGAACAATAAATCGTGGGAACATTAATTCAGCCCCAGGTTTCTGGGGTTTACCATCAATCATTACAACACTTTCCCAGGCCCTGGTTAGGGTTTGGTCCCGGTGTTGTGCGGTCCCAAAATTTTCCCCGGAGACATTGAGGTCTGCCAACTCAGGTCCCGGTGGCAAGTCCTCCGTGTCTCCCACCATTACCCTCAGTGGGGTTGTCTCCCCCTCTACCGCTGGAGCAGTGGTCACCCCTACCGCTGGGCCTTCAGACTCGGGCTCCCAGGGTTCTGGCCTTCCAGTGGTATCAGGCCACTCTACTAGGGTTACCACTGTCTCGGGTCCATCAGGCACTTTTATTGCCGGCCACAGCGCCGGGAAACCTGGGAAGTCCCTCCCAAGTATCAGTTCATGTGGGAGTTTGGTAGCAACAGCCACCTCGTGGGTCCACTTACCAGCCGCGGTGGACAAAGTCACTAGTGCAGTGGGGTAGTCTTTTAAGTCTCCGTGGATGCATAGGACCCCGATTTTACGGCCGGTATACTCCGCAGGCCGTACTAGGGCAGCTCTTACCAGGGAGACTAGACTCCCGGAGTCCAGCAGGGCCACCGCCAGAGAATCTCCCACCTCTACCTGACACAGGTGGTTATTGTCCTGCCCCTCACGGGTGCCAGTTGCGCACAGCTTCCGTGCATACAGGGAGTGGCGCCCCCCGTAGTTCACAACCATCGGCTCACCCCGATGCGGACAGTCGGCCCTGACGTGGCCTGGCTCCTGACACCTCCAGCATACCACGGGAGGTGGATCCGCAGGGGGTACATTCCGTGCAGGCCTCTCTGTCGCCGGACGTCGGAACTGGGGTGGAGGCCTCCGGGGTTTGACTGACCCCTTCCCAGCAAGACTCCCCTGCAGGTTTCTGGTGGCCTCGTAACGCTCCACCAGGTCGACCATCTCCAGGGCACATACCGGAGACGCCAAGCCGACCCAGTGCTGGAGGGGATAAGGCAGGGCCCTCCAAAAGATGTCGGCCAGCAGACGGTCCAGCATAGCAGCCGGACTTAGAACATCAGGCTGCAGCCACTTTGCAGCCTGTGCAGCAGATCGTAGTACTGCGGCCTAGCGGGTTCAGTCGTTTTAAAGTCCCACTGGTGGACTCTTTGAGCGCGGACCAGCACGTTCACCCCCAGTCTGGCCAGGATCTCTCCTTTCACGGTGTCATAATCGGCCGCTTGGTCGTCCGCCAAGTCGAAAAACACCTGCTGGGGTCCGGAAGCCAGGAACGGAGCGACCACCTCAGCCCACTGGTCACGGGGCAGCTTCTCCCTCACGGCCACCTTCTCAAAGACCGCCAGATACGTCTCAACATCGTCCGAGGGGGTCATCTTTGGGATCGCCGCACGGACCGCTTTCCGAGCATCATGGACGTGGTGGGACGCTCCTGCAGCTTGTAAAGCCATCACGTGCTGTAACAGTAGCTGGTTGGTCTCCCGCTGCTGCACGTTAGCCTCTATGAGAGCCTTCACAGCAGCCTCCATGTTGCCAGAAATTGCTGCTTGCAACTTTGCTGGCTTAATATATTCCATGCACTCGTGCTTAGCAAAAAAAAACTTCGGCGTTCACGCCAGCCTCACTGCGCATGCCCGCATCCGACAACAAATGTGGGGAGTCGCTCTGGTAGACAGCGGTGCGGGTGCAGTATAGAGACAAAAGGGAGTCCAGAAGGTGCAGCAAACAGTGTTTTATTCACACTTGCATCAAAAATAAAACAGCGAACAGTCACTTGGTGTTAAACCACACACATCAGAAAACGTGAGGTAAAACAAAATGTCCAAACACAGGTTCTAATCACCTGGGAGGTTTTAGGTGCGGGTTCGCACCTGGCTGTCGGCCCAGCCGCAAGATAATCCACCTCAGGCTTCCAGGCTGTCTGCACTCCTCCTTGCTGAGCTCCTGCTTCCAGCCCAGAGAGCTCCACAGCACCATCTGCAGCTCCAGGACAATCACACACCCTCAGCTGCTGAGGAGGCTGCCTTTTAAAGGCCCGGATAAAGTCCGGCCTGGACCGTGGGGAGTAGGCACCCACCCAACTCTTTGCCTACTCCCAGTAAGAGCCGGCCCGGATTGGCTTTGCAGCCAAACTAACTAACAATGTCAAGCAGCACTAGCTGCTGCTGACACATAAAAACCCGGCTCTCACCTCACCGAGGCCAGGAACCTCGGTGACACGTATCGTCCGTCCATGAAGGCACCTTGCGCCCTCTTACACCCTGTAAATGATGTAGGTACAGATAGTACTGCCTTCTTGTCTCTCCCTGTAAATGATGTAGGTACAGATTGCACTGCCTCCCTGCAAACAATATAGGTACAGATAGTACTGAATCCCTGTCTCTTTCTGTAAATTATGTAGGAACAGATAGTACTACCTCCTTGCCTATCCCTATAAATGATATAGGTATAGATAGTACTGCCTCCCGGCCTTTCTCTGAAAATTATGTATGTACAGATAGTACTGCCTCCCTGTCTCTCCCTGTAAATGATGTAGGTACAGATAATACTGCTTCCCTGTCTCTACCTGTAAATTATGTAGTTACAGATAGTATTTCCTCCCTGTCTCTCCCTGTAAATGCTGTAGATACAGATAGTACTGCCTCCTTGTCTCTTCCTGTAAATATTGCTGGTACAGATAGTACTTTCACCCTGTCTCTTCCTGTACATGATTTAGATATAGACAGTACTGCTTTCCTGTCTCTCCCTGAAAATGATATAGATACAGATAGTACTGCCTCCCTGTCTTTTCTTGTAAATTATGTAGGTGCAGATTAGTGTTGAGCGAGCATGCTTGGCCGAACTGGTGTTCAACTTGAGCATTGCGATGCTAAGCACATCGCAATGTTCAGCCGAATACCACTTGTGCTTGAGCGCGATGCTCGATTCTTCTCCCCGCACGTTTTTTGGCTGCTACACAGCCAATAACCATGCGGGAAACTACTGCCACTCACTGTAATGCGCTAGCCATGTTGGTTACTGGCATTACAGTGATTTGCTGGCCGGAACACGTCATTGGGTGTTATATGACACATGGTTCGGCTCAGACTTAGTCAGGGCGAACTGCAGCAGGGACAGGCAGGGACAGGGAGAGAAATTGTGTGTTTTTTTTAAGGGAGTTTTGAGTGTTGAAACTTTAGAGACCCAACAGTCTTTTAAGCACTATTGTTTTATCTGGCGGCAAAATATATTAGCGCAACATGCGCTAAATTGCGTGTAATTGTTTGGCTGCTGGTGAGAGCAGCGACATTACCTGCGCTAAATCTCCTGTGTAACGTTAGCCACTGGTGACAGCAGTGACATTACCTGCGCTGCGCTACATCTCCTGTATAACGTTTGCACAACATAAATATCAGTGACATTCAGTTTAAATTTTTTGCCGCTGTTGACAGCGACATTACCTGCTCTACATCTCCTGTATAAGATTTGCGCATCATAAATATTAGTGTTGTTTGAGCACCAAAGTGCTAAGGTGCTCGAGTAGAACACCTCGGAATGCCTGGGTGCTCGGTAGAGCACAATGGAAGTCAATGGAAGAACTCGAGCATTAAACCAGGCACCCGCAGCTCTGAAGAGGGGAGGGTGTCTGGTTCACATGAAAAGGTCAGAAATTGATGGAAACACCACTGAAATGGTTTGGGAACATCATGGGGAGGATGTCTGGATGCATCTTTGACTCCCAGGTCTCTGCTGGGAACGATGTTGTCCGAGTAGTATGCCAATTTTACAGACTGACAATAATACGCACAAAACCGAAGATAAAATCGATTTTAGAGGAAAAATTGTTAGGAAACGTTCTTTCCTGTATATTTATTTGTATATAAAGTGCAAGTGTTGGCAAAAATTACAAGGAATTTTACAACCTGTATATCACATGAAGGAGGGCCTCATTCACATTGTGGTACAATTGTTCAGGTAGTGGGACTACACTCATAAAGCCTATGCACAAAGTTAAAGGGCTGTCAAAAATTACAAGGAACCAGCACTCCAATACTCCCTTTATTACACACTTCCACGTCCCTTACTGCTCGCCTTCATCATATTAAATGGTATATATGCTTGCAAGTATGTCACACGTACAGTAGCACAGTTTTTTTAAGTGTATGCGCAAATAAATTACAGTCAATGTCACAGATTATTGGGGATGCGGAAACGTTATACAGGAGATATAGCGCAGGTAATGTCACTGTCCGCAGTGTCTACGGAAAAAGTACACTGGATCTCACAGATATTTTTAGTATGTGCACACGTTAAACAGGAGATGTAGCGCAGGTAATGTAAGTGTCCGCAGCTTCTACGGAAAAAGTACACTGGATGCCACAGATATTTTTAGTATGCGCACACGTTAAACAGAGGAAGTAGCGCAGATAATGTCGCTGTCTGCAGCATCTATGGAAAAAGTACACTGGATGTCACAGATATTTTTGGGCTGTACACACGTTACACAGGAGATGTAGTGCAGATAATGTCTCTGTCTAAAGCAGCCAAACTATTGCATGCAATTAAGCACAGGTTGCGCTAATAATATAAATTGCTGCCAGATACAACAATAGTTCTTAAAAGGACTTTTGGGTCTCTAACTATTGCATGCAATTAAGCACAGGTTGCGCTAATAATATAAATTGCTGCGAGACACAACAATAGTCCTTAAAAGGACTTTTGGGTCTCTAACACCAACCCTGCCAGGCATAAAAATAAAATTAAATTCCCTACACTATCTGTCCCTTCTACAGCACAGCTCTCCCTGACTAAGACTGAGCCGAACACGTGTTATCGGGTGCTTTATAGCACCCGATGACGTGTTCCGGCCAGCCAATTACTGTAATGCCAATAACCAACATGGCTACGGCATTACAGTGAGTGGCAGCACGTACCTGCACATTTATCGGCTGCGTAGCAGCCAACAAATGTGCGGGGAGGAGACTCGGGCATCGCGATGCTCTGCACATCGCGGTTTTCGGCCGAATACCAAGTGTGCTCGAGCGCAATGCTCGAGTCTCCTCGATGTTCGAGAATGCTCGCTCAACGCTAATAAATATCAGTGATATTCAGTTTAATTGTTTCGCCGCTGGAGACTGCGACATTACCTGCGCTACGTCTCCTGTATAACGTTTGTGCATCATAAATATCAGGGACATTCAGTTTATTTTTTGGCCCCGGTGACAGCGACATTACCTGTGCTACATCTCCTGTATAACGTTTGCACATCATAAATATCAGTGACATTCAGTTATATTTTTTCGCCGCTGGTAACAGCGATATTACCTGCACTAAATCTCCTGTATAACATTTGCACATTATAAATATAGTAGAGATGGCCCGAACTATTCGCCGGCGAACATAGCTTGTTCGCGTTCGCCCGTATACTTTATCATTGAGCAAACTTTGACCCTGTACCTCACAGTCAGCAGACACATTCCAGCCAATCAGCATACCCTCCCTCCCAGACCCTCCCACCTCCTATCTAAACGCAAGGAAAGCATCCATCTTACATTCAGCCTGAAGCTGCAGTGTTAGTAATTGTAAATCGCAATGTGATTAATATAACCTGTATTATTCGCATTGCGATTACAACTTAGATCTGAGTTCCTAATGGTTGTATTGCTAGAATATATTAACGAAGATAACGAATATAGCACTATATTCTCAACCTTCGTTATATTCTAGCAATAAAACCATTAGGAACTCAAATCTAAATGGAATTTGCAATGCGATTAATATAACCTGCATTAATTGCATTGCGAATTCAACTTAGAGCTGAGTTCCTAATGATTGTTGTATTGCTAGAATATACGTTATATTCTAGCAATACAACCATTAGGAACTCAGCTCAAAGTTGTAATTGCAATGCGAATAATACTTAGAATTATTAATCGCTTTGCGAATCCATTTAATGCCTCTATTTGATTGTATATGACGGTTGACTATGACTACCACCAACGTTTTGCTGCCTCCAAAGCAAGATATCTGAACCCCCCAGGGGCCATTTGGGCGTTTTTGATAGAAAACGCATCAAAAACGCATCAAAAACGCATCAGCGTTTTTATAATGTTTTCATTTTTTAGTTAATTTTTTTTGTGTATTTTGCCACATTTGGTTGCATATTTACATTTGGTATTGGCAAATATGGTAGTCTAGATCATGTGTCTATATCAAAACCTAGGATCATTGTTTGACAGCATATTTTCTAAGCCATGTAGCTGAATATAGATTTGGGCAGAGTAATGATCTAGACTACCATATTTGCCTATACCAAATGTAAATATGCAACCAAATGTGGCAAAATACACAAAAAAATAAACTAGAAAATGAAAAAATTATAAAAACTTAGATGCGTTTTTGATGTGTTTTCTCTGAAAAATGCCCAAATGGCCCCTGGGGGGTTCAGATATCTTGCTTTGGAGGCAGCAGAACATTGGTGGTAGTCATAGTCGACCGTCATATAAAATCAAATAGAGGCATCAAATGGATTCGCAAAGTGATTACTTAATAATTGTAAGTATTATTCGCATTGCGATTACAACTTAGAGCAGAGTTCCTAATGGTTGTATTGCTAGAATATAACGTATATTCTAGCAATACAACAACCATTAGGAACTCAGCTCTAAGTTAAATTCTCAATGCGATTAATGCAGGTTATATTAATCGCATTGCAAATTCAACTTAGATCTGAGTTCCTAATGGTTGTATTGCTAGAATATAACGAAGATTGAAAATATCAGGGCTGTGGAGTCGGAGTCGGAGTCGAGGAGTCGGAGTCGGAGGCAATTTTGGGTACCTGGAGTCGGAGTCGGCAAAAAATGGACCGACTCCGACTCCTACTAGATTTAAATTGGAATAAAAAAAAATTGGAATAAAAAAAAAGCAAGTTTAAATGTCCCAATTCAGATAAAGTTATAATTAATTACTTCTCTACTGTAAGAATAAAGGCCAATGCATGCAGTGCGTCACGCTACCGCTAAACAAAGACGTTAAGTGACCGTGAAGAAGCTTTTCATATGCTTCACTATGCAGTTAAAGGGACACTGACAGGCTGATATATCTGCTGGTATTCATCAGAGGATTAGGAATACAACTAGACGACTGTTACCCCCAGTTGAGGTTTACTTGTGTTTAAAAACGTTTTAATCAATATGCAAATTCTCTACCTTTGTGCCCAAGGGGCAGGCGCACATGTAGAGTACTGGCAGCACTAGACAGGACTAGGTAGCGAGGAGGAAGAGAGAAAGCTGGCACAGCCTCAGCATAGCCAGACGAGGCTGCTGCCAGCACTCTACACGTGCGCCTGCGCAGGAATTCAGCGCTCGGCTAGCCTGAAAAAAAGGCCAGTGCAGTGAATAATAACGAGGGGAACAGCGCTGGGAAGCTGTACTGGGCGCGGCTGGGCACAAAGCCGCAGGGAGACGCTGCCCCATTGGGCACAAAGATAGTGAATTTGCATACAGATTAAAATGTTTTTTAAACACAAGTACAGCTTAACTGGGGGTAACATTAGTATAGTTTTATTCCTAATTCTCTGATGAATACCAGTATATATATATATATCTTTAGCTGGAAAATCAGCCTGTCAGTGTCCCTTTAAGGAGCGGCAATACTTACACTTTCCATTGTCTTGTGGTCTGCTGTTACAGGGAACCCATGGTTATCCTCGCCTCTCACTGATAACTGATTAAGGACTGAGACACTTGTATAAGTGAAGGGAATGGATAGTCAATAGTTCAAGACTGAAGCTGTAAACCATTTGAAAAACTGCTATCATTCAGCTAAGGCTATAAAACATGTAAACTCAGATTGTTAGCTTAAATTTTAAACATGACTATGGGATTCTACTAGGAAAATCATGTTTTAAAATAAATGCCCCTTCCCCTGCCCCTTCCTGGATCCTCCCACTGCTCTATCTTCAGCAGAAGATCAGCACACAAAGGAGAAGGCAGCAGCTTCTGCTCAACTACCTCTCTGTGCTAGAGGAGATTAGAAGAACTTGGTGGAACAGCTTCGTATTTGCATATTAAATACAGAGGAGTCGGAGTCGAGGAGTCGGAGTCGGAGTCGGAAGTTTCAAAATCTGAGGAGTCGGAGTCGGACAATTTATCTACCGACTCCACAGCCCTGGAAAATATAGTGCTATATTCGTTATCTTTGTTAATATATTCTAGCAATACAACCATTAGGAACTCAGATCTAAGTTGAATTCGCAAATAAGATGTCCCAAGACTCCCGGTGAACAGTTCCTGTTGAAAATAGCTTGTGCGCGTTCGTCGCGGCGGGCGAACATATGCGATGTTCGGTCCACCCCCTATCATTGAGTAAACTTTGACCCTGTACCTTACAGTCAGCAGACACATTCCAGCCAATCAGCAGCATACCCTCCCTCCCAGACCCTCCCATCTCCTGGACAGCATCCATTTTAGATTCATTCGGAAGCTGCAGTCTTAGTGAGAGGAGGGACAGTGTAGCTGCTGCTGATTTAATAGCTAGGCTAGTGTATTCAGTGTCCACTCCAGTCCTGAAAGACTCATCAGATCTCTGCTGTAAGGACAGCGTCCTGACAGCACCCCAAAAAGCCCTTTTTAGGGCTAGTACATCAGTCTCCCTCCCAGACCCTTCCACCTCCTATCAAAAAGCAAGGACGGCATCTATCTTAGATTCATTCTGAAGCTGCAGTGTTAGTAGTTGTAATCGCAATGTAATTAATACAGGTTATATTAATTGCATTGCAAATTCAACTTAGAGCTGGGTTCCTATTCTCAATCTTCATTATATTCTAGCAATACAACTATTAGGAACTCAGATCTAAGTTGTAATCGCAATGCGATTAATGCAGGTTATATTAATCACATTGCGAAATGAACTTACCACACTGCGTCAACTACGTAATTTTCCATTGGAGTTTTGAAATGGATCCCCTCCGGCATGCCACAGTCCAGGTGTTAGTCCCCTTGAAACAACTTTTACATCACTATTGTGGCCAGAAAGAGTCCCTTTGGTTTTTAAATTCGCCTGTCTATTGAAGTCTATGGCGGTTCGCAATGTTCGCGAACATTTGCGGAAGTTTGCGTTTGCCATTTGCGAACGAAAAATTTTATGTTTGCAACATCACTAAATATCAGTGACATTCAGTTAAAATTTTTCACCGCTGGTGACAGTGACATTACATGCACAACATCTACTGTATAAAATTTGCACATCATAAATATCAGTGACTTTCAGTTTAATTTTTTCACCACTGGTGACAGCGACATTACTTGCACGACATCTCCTGTATAACGTTTGCACATCCTAAATATTAATGACATTCTGTTTAATTTTTTCGCCGCAGGTGACAGCGACATTACCTGCGCTACATCTCCTATATAAAGTTTGCACATCATAAATATCAGTGACAATCAGTTTAATTTTTTCACCGCTGCTGACAACGACATTACCTGTGCTACATCTCCTGTATAACATTTGTGCATCATAAATATCAGTGACATTCAGTTTAAATTTTTTCGCCGCTGGTGACAACGACATTTCCTGCGTTACATCTCCTGTATAATGTTTGCACATCATAAATATAATTAACATTCAGTTTAATTTTTTCGCCGTTGGTGACAGTGACATTACCTGCGCTACATCTCCTGTATAACGTTTGCACATCCTAAATATCGATTACATTAAGTGTAATTTATTTGCGCATACACTTACAAAACCTACGCTACTGTACGTGTGACATACTTGCAGGCATATATACCATTTAATATGCTCAAGGCGAGCAGTAAGGTATGGGGAAGTGGCTGTGCTGCTGATGGTGCACGTAGAGGCCGTGGCCCTGGGCGCGGTGAAACTGTGCCTGCTGCCAGAGCACAAGAAACACACTTATCCACTATACCTAGCTTCATGTTCCAGTTTGCAGGGTGGCACAGGACACCACTCTCAAATTCACACCAGTGCGACCAGGTGGTCGGTTGGATTGCAGCAGATAATGCTTCCAGTCGGTTTGTCTTCCACAAAGTCCAGTCTCTGTAACCAAGAGTCTGGTGAACAGAATCCTCACCCTGATCATCCTAACTCCCACCGTGGAGAGTCTTGGCAAACAAGTGATCCCACACTCGGATATTCCGAGGAGCTCTTTTCATTGCCATTTCTTGATTTGGCCCTCTCGCAAAGCCCACTTGTAAAGAGACATGAGGAGATCTTGTGCACTGATTCCAAATATCTTGAGCATCCACAGTGAGAAAAAGTTGACGGTGTTGAATGGCAATTAGTGTTGCACGAGGTGGATGATGATGATGAGACACAGTTGCCAATAAGTCAAACGCAATTAGTGTCTCATGAGGTTCATGATGAGGATAAGACACAGTTGTCAATAAGTGAGGTTCTTGTTAGGTCAACAAGTCAGGAAGATGACCAGAGTGAGGAAGTGGAAGAGGAGGTGGTGGGCGATCAAATCACTGACCCAACCTGAAAAGGTGGCAAACCGAGCGAGAACAGCAGTACAGAGGGGGAGGTATCCGCAGCACTACAACAGGCTAGAAGAGGCAGTGGGGTGGCAAAAGGGAGCAGGCTGGCAACAACAAACAGGCCCAAAACTGTTCCCGGAGCACCCCCTTGCAGCAATCTCCCTTGCCAAGGGGTAGGTGTTCCGCAGTGTGGCGCTTTTTTGAGGGAAGTATGGACAATAAAAGAATTGTCATTTGCAACCTATGCTGTACCAAAATTAGCAGGGTGAACACTAGCAACCTCACCACCACCAGCATGATCCACCACATGGCATCACTGCCTCCTCTTCCCCTGTGTTACATGCTGGCCAATCCCCTGTCCAAGACGCAGGCCCGGATGCCTCCCACCCTGCACCCTGACCTTCGCAAGCACCATCAGTTAGCACATCCACTTCTGTGTCAAAGCGCAGCGTACAGATTTCCATACCCCAGTCCTTTGAACAAAAGAGCAAATACCCAGCCACCCACCCACAGGCCATAGCACTAAATGTGCACCTTTCCAAATTGCTGGCCCTGGAAATGTTGCCATTTAGGCTTATGGACACAGAGGCTTTCCGCAGCCTGATGGCGGTGGCCGTCCCTTATTACTCAGTCCCCAGCCGCCACTATTTTTCCCGGTGTGCTATTCCTGCCTTACACCAGCATGTGTCCCGTAACATCACCCATGCCCTGACAAACGCAGTTATTCGGAAGGTCCACTTAACAGCTGACACGTGGACAAGTGCCTGTGGCCAGGGATGCTACATTTCCCTGACGGCACACTGGGTGAACGTTGTGGAGGTCGGGAGTGAGTTGTACCCTGGGATGGCACAGATGCTACCGACACCAAGGATTGTGGGCTCTACTTCCATCAGGATTTCCGCCACCACCTACATTAGTGGCTGAAACCCCCCCTTCTTCTCCTCTACCTCCTCCTCCACTTCCACCTCTGAACTCTCATCTTGCAGCACCAGTCAGCCATCAGTCAGTAGCTGGAAGCAGTGTAGCACTGCAGTGGGGAAGCGGCAACAGGCCATGCTGAAACTTATTTGCTTAGGTGACAAACAGTACACCGCCACAGAGCTATGGGAGGGTGTAAGGGACCAGACTGAGCTGTGGTTCTCGCCACTCAACCTACAACCAGGCATGGTTGTGTCTGATAATGGCTGTAACTTGGTGGCGGCTTTAGAGCTCGGCAAGCTCACAAACATACCATGCCTAGCCCACTTGTTCAACTTAGTGGTTTGGTGGTTTCTCAAAACCTACCCCAATTTGCCTGAGCTACTGGTGAAGGTGTGCCGCGTGTGTGCCCATTTCCAAAAGTCTTCTACAGCTGCCGCTGGTCTAGCAATGCTGCAGCAACGCTTGCAATTGCCAGCTCACCGACTGTTGTGCGACGTGACCATGTGCTGGAACTCCACGTTCCACATGTTGGCCAGGCTTTGTGAGCAGCAGAGGACAGTAGTGGAATACCAGCTGCAATATGGTCGTCACCTTTCCAGTCAGCTTTCACTCTTCACAAGTGGCGAGTGGGCATTGATGTCAGACCTATGTGAGGTTTTATGCAACTTTGGGGAATCAACACAGATGGTGAGCGGCGATGCCGCTATTGTCAGCGTGACCATCCAACTTCTGTGTCTACTGAAACGCTCGCTGATCACATTGATGGCGGACGCTTTGCATGTGGAATAGGTGAAAATGGGGGAAGACAGTACACACGGTGAATAGCCAGACAACCATCAGTTTGTCTTCTCAGCGCAAATTGTATGATGATAATAAGGGGGAGGAGGAGCAGGAGACGGTTGCCTCCGCTACAGAGGGCAGTACCCATTGCAGGTTTATTACATCTGTTCAGCGTGGATGGTCAGAAGGGGACGAAGAGGATGAGGAGATTGATTGTGAGAGCGAAGTCTTGTCTGTTGGAACTCTGGCACACATGGCTGACTTTATGTTATGCTGCCTTTCCCATGACCCTCACGTTGTACGCATTTTGGCCAACACCTATTATTGGTTGTTCACCTTTCTCGAACCCCACTACAAAGAGAATTTCATTCTCTCATTCCTGAGAGAACTAGTAAAATGGTGCAATACCAGAAGGTCCTTGTGGAAAAATTGTTCCAAAAATTTCGTACGTAGTTCCTTGGGCAACCAAGGAGGGGAGACGAGGGGAACACACAGCAATTCCAACAGAGGCAGGGCAACACTCTCCAAGGGAGATGCTGGGGAGGTTCTTATATAGTATGGGGTAGGCAACTTTCCTATTGGTTGCTAGGGATGCTGCTAAGCTCAGACAAAGACATTGCAGAAAAAGGGAGGAAGCATGGGTCCAGATTGAAAAAAAAAAAATCGAGAACATTCAAAAATACAAATATGTAGCACCATATTCTAAATATTCACAAATTCTCTAAGTTGTGATATTCGCAATAAAAATTTGCGATTCGAATATTCGCGCCCAGCACTAAAATTGAACAAGGCCTGGATGTGCTCCTGACCTCCACTCCACCAGAGGAAAGCAGCTGAGCATAAAGGCACTTTAAATGTGGCTTTTATGGTGTATTGAATACATTGTATTCCCATGCACCCATTCCACCACAAAAAAGGGTATATGGTTTAATCTTCCTTTTCTCGTCCTCCTCCTCCACCATATCAACATGCTTATTAGGCTGCCCTCACCCCTAATGTTTTAGAGGGTCACCAGCAGGCCCTCGCCCCTAATGTATTAGATGGTCAGCTCGGCAGCAGGCCCTCACCCCTAATGTTTTAGATGTTCAGTTCAGCAGCAGCCCCTCGCCCGAAATGTTTTAGATGGTCAGATCAGCAGCAGGCCCTCGCCCCTCATGTTTTAGATGGTCAGATCAGCAGCAAGCCCTCACCCTTAATGTTTAAGATGGTCAGCTCAGCAGCAGGCCCTCGCCAAAAATGTTTTAGATGGTCAGCTCAGCAGCAGGCCCCCGCCAAAAATGTTTTAGATTGTCAGCTCAGCAGCAGGCCCTTACCCATAATGTTTTAGATATTCAGATCAGCAGCAGGTCCTCACCCCTAATATTTTAGATGGTCAGCTCGGCAGCAGGCCCTCACCCATAATGTTTTATATGGTTATCTCAGCAGCAGGTCCTCGCTTATAATGTGTTAGACTGTCATATCGTCAACAGGCCCTCGTCTATAATATTTTAGATGGTCACCAGCAGGCCCTTGCTCCTTAAATTTTTGAGGGTCACCAGCAGGCCATCAATCATAATTTTTCAAGGGTGTATATGATACCCTCCTTTATGTGTAATAAAGGGTGTATTGGAGTGCTGTATCCTTGTAATTTGTGGCATCCCTTTCACTTATTGCATAGGCTTTATGAGTGTAGGAGTCCCACTACCTGAACAAATGTACCACAGTGTGAATGACGCCCTCCTTTATGTGATATACAGGTTGAATTGGAGTGCCTGTTCCTTGTAATTTTTGCCAGCACTTGCATTTTATATACAAGTAAATATACAGGAAAGAATGTTTCCTAACAATGTTTACTCTAAAATCGATTTTATCTTTGGTTTTGTGCGTATTAATGTCAGTCTGTAAAAGTGGCGTACTACATCGGACAACATCGTTCCCAGCCAGCGACCTGAGAGTCCAAGATGCATCCAGACATCCTCCCCATGCTGTTCCCAAACCATTTCAGTGGTGTTTCCATCAATTTCTGACCATTCCTCGTGAGCTAGACACCCTCCCCTCTTCAGAGCTGGGGGTGCCTGGTTTAATGTTCGGTTTCTCCCAAAGTGTTCTACTTGAGCACCAGAGCACCCAAGCACTTTGGTGCTCGATCAACAATAGTGCAGATAGTACTGCCTCCATGTCTCTCACTGTAAACGATGTGGGTACAGATAATACTACCTCTCTGTCTCTCCCTGTAAATCATGTAAGTACAGATAGTTCTGCCTCCTTGTTATTTCCTGTAAATGATGTAGGTACTGATAGTAAAGTCCACCTGTGTATCCATGTAAGTGATGTAGGTACAGATAGTTCTGCCTCCTTGTTATTCCCTGTAAATGATGTAGGTACAGATAGTAAAGTCCAGCTGTGTATCCATGTAAATGATGTAGATACAGATAGTTCTGCCTCTTTGTTTCTCCCTATGAATATTGCCGGTACAGATAGAACAGATATTACTTCATCCATGTCTGTCCTAGTAAATTATACAGGTAGAGACACCACAGCTTTCATGATACATAGTATACACATTAACATTTGTTGATCACTTCATTTAACGTTACTAGATTTGTTACAAAAAAAAAAAACAACTGATAAATGGAGAATATTTACTTCTGAGAATAAAACATGTATTTTCTCAGAGGAAGACGTGATAACAGAGTTTACATCAAAAACCACCTAGCTGTGATATAAGGATGGTGCTGACATTACAGGAGATCCTAGTAAGGGCTTTGAAGAAGCTGGAGGATTCAAGTTTCCAGAGATTCATACAGAAACTGAGTGTCTGGGAAGTCAGAGAACAATATAAGAATATTCCTAAAGATGAACTGACCGGGAAAGATCCAGAACACGTTGCTGATCTGATCAATAGATATTACAGATATGCCTATGGGGCTGAGGTGACCCTGAGTCTTCTAGATGACATAGGGGAGAAGAAAGTCCGGGAGGAACTCCAGCAGGACCTGAGGGAAGGTAAGATGTCATAGTGGCACATTTATCATTTAAGACTGGATTTGAGTTTAATTTGGAGCAGGTGGTCTATTGTGAGGGAGATTTACCAAGAGTTGCAATAAATATGTTGGAAATATAGACCTGAGACTTTTGCAGTCTGCACCTATAAGAAGCATCCAAATTAGACCAGAGCACTTCTACATAGACATGGCACATCATGGACCGAATCCAAAGCACACGGCCAACCTGTTAGGATTAGTGATGAGCGGCAGGTGCCATATTAGATTTCGACGAAATTCGCGAATATTCGAAAGAATATTCGTTTCATATTCGTCGAAATCGAATATTCGTCAGTATTCTAGTTATCGCGATTAATATGCGATTTAAATAATCGCGTATTGCGATTTTAACTTAGGCTAATTTCCTATTGGTTTCATATCTAGAATTATAGCGAAGATGACGAATATGACGAATGTATTCTACATCTTCGTTTTAGCAACCTATTCGTCAACTTCGCTAATTCTAGAAATCAAATAGGAAGGTTGACTATAGAGACAGCTGTGTTTAATTCGCTATGCGATTATATTACTTAGCTTTTTTTAATAGAATAGTTATATTACTTGATAATTATTATAATTATTCTATTTATTAAAAAAAAAAAAATTATATAATCGCATAGTGAATTAAACACAGCTGTCTCTATAGTCAACCTTCCTATTTGATTGCTAGAATTAGCGAAGTTGACGAATAGGTTGCTAAAACGAAGATGGAGAATACTTCGTTATCTTCGTTTTGAGGAATATGACGAATACATTCGTCATATTCGCTAATTCTAACAAGCCAAGAACGTCTCCATACTAAAATGTACTGTCGGATTTGAGAATTACGTTGAAATCGCAATGCGATTAATATAACTTGAATTAATTGCATTGCGATTTCTACTTAGACCTGGTTTACTATGGTTGGCTTGGTAGAATTAGCGAATATGACAAATGCATTCGTCATATTCCTCAAAACGAAGATAACGAAGTATTCTCCATCTTCGTTTTAGCAACCATAGTAAACCATATCTGTTGAAATCGCAATGCGGTTAATTCAAGTTATATTAATCACATTGCGATTACAACTTCGAGCTGGGTTTATAATGGGTCAGCTTGCTAGAATTAACGAAGTTAACGAATATGAAATATATTATAGCAGTGCTAATTGAAATCGCAATGCGATTAATGTAACTTGGAGTAATCACATTGCGATTTCTACTTTGCACTGCTGCTATATTACATATTCGTTAATTCTAGCCTAATATGTAAGATAGCAGTGCACTGCTAAGTTGTAATCACAATGCGATTAATATAACTTGAATTAATCGCATTGCGATTTCAACGTAATTCTCAAATCCGACAGTACATTTTAGTATATGGAGAAGTTCCCATGGTGATGGGGATGCTCCATGAGCACGGAAGTCGGCAGAAGCGGCAACGGGCACTGACTGGAGCAGCCAAGAAGCCAGGAATCCTCAGGACAGGTAAGAACTACTTTTGGGAAGTGGGAAAGAAAAAAATATAACAAAAAAAAAATATATATTCGAAATAGCGAATTTATAGCGCTATATTCAAAATATTCGCGAATTAGCGAAGTGCCGATATTCGCTAAAAAAATCGCTATTCGAATATTCGCGCTCAACACTAGTTAGGATGGGTTCACACTAGCGTTAGAGATTCCATTATGGCTTTCCATAGCTATATATGGAGTCAGAGCAGGGACTCCTAAGTGGAACTAGTGTCCTGACACACTCCCCTCTTCAGAGCAGGGGGTGTCTGGTTTAATGCTCGGGTTCTCCCATTGACTTCCATTGTGCTCGGGTGCACGGTAGAGCACCCAAGCATCGCAAAGTGTTCTACTCAAGAACATGAGCACTTTGGTGCTCAATCAACACAAATTTTTAAGTTTTTTTTTTTAAAAATACACATATTTTATCGTTAAATTTTACCACCTAAGTAAAGTACAATATGTGACTAGAAAACAATGTCAGAATTACTTTGATTTGCAAATGATTTACAAAGTTATTCACTGCTAAAGTGACACATGTCAGATTTCCAAGAACACCTATCAAGTACAACTACTCCACACCATGCTCATTATAAAAAAATATAAATTTTATTATGCATATACATATAAACAATACAATATAAAATCACAATGATAATGAATGGTAACAAGAAGATAACACAAAAGCCAGCATGAGCCCGGACACGATAACCCACTGATGATAAAGTGCAATACAACAGCCCTGCTTAGCAGTTGTTGAATCCATCCAAAGTGCACACTACTGAAATTCAAGTGTCACAGGACCTGATACAACACAACGCAAGGGCATAAGAAGAATATATATAATACTTACATCAAGTAAATGGGGGTCCGGGGTCACAGCAGGCAGCACACCCATTAAGGTCATTAAGGCCCAAACAGGTTTGGTCACTAAGGGGTTAATGCTTATGAAAACGTGTAGAAATCTGAGTATTATTTTCTCCTGGGCTTTGTGGCCCTACCCTATCCCTTCGTTGAATTTGATGGACTTATGTCTTTTTTAATTATATTAACTTTGTAACTACAGGGCTTATGCTAAACTGTCAAGTGTCAACCGTTCAACTATAACACATTAGACTGTAGACTGACCAAGTGCAATGTTTACCCTAGACTGTTGAGTGTCGACTTATTGAGGTAATTTCTTAGGCTATGTTCACATTACTGGTAGCCTGATCCAGATAGCCTGTCCTGGCATAAATGTTGACTGCTGGCAGGACAAATACCACTTCATACAGCAATTGTTGCCCAGCCGAAACCGGTCCTTTATGTCAGAAAGTTTCAGGATCACCACCAGATCCCATTATAGTCCACGGGGATCCTGCATTGAATGGCAACATCCAGCAATGCTGGATATGATGAAATATGGCACTCTGTTCTGTGCCAGAACAGTCTGCTAGATTTTGTAGCACAGATATGAACATACCCATACACTAGAATGTGGACTGATTCATAGCAGAGCTTACACTAGACTGTAGAATCAGGGCAGTGCTTACATTAGACTGTGGAATCAGGGCAGTACTTACAGTAGACTATGGAATCAGGCCAGGGCTTACACTAGACTGTAGAATCAGGGCAATACTTATGCTAAACTTTAGAATCAGGGCAGTGCTTACACTAGACTGTAGAATCAGGGCAGTGCTTATGCTAGACGGAAGAATCAGAGCAGTGCTTACAGTAGACTGTATAATCAGGGTCATTCTTACGCTAAACTGTAGAATCAGGGCAATGTTTATGCTAGATGGTAGAATCACGGTGGTGCTTACACTAGACTGTAGAATCAGGGCAGTGCTTAAACTAGACTATAGAATCAGGGCAGTGCTTACATTAGACTGTGGAATAAGGGCAGTACTTACACTAGACTATAGAATCAGGCCAGGGCTTACACTAGACTGTAAAATCAGTGGAGTGCTTACACTAGACTGTAGAATCAGGGCCGTGCTTATGCTAGACTGTAGAATAAGGGCAGTGCTTACACTAGACTGTAGAATCATGGCAGTGCTTACATAAGTCTGTGGAATCAGGGCAGTACTTACACTAGACTATGGAATCAGGCCAGAGCTTACACTAGACTGTAGAATCAGGGCAATACTTACGCTAAACTGTAGAATCAGGGCCGTGCTTACGCTAGACTGTAGAATCAGGGCAGTGCTTACACTAGACTGTAGAATGACGGCAGTGCTTACATTAGTCTGTGGAATCAGGGTAGTACTTACACTAGACCATGGAATCAGGCCAGGGCTTACACTAGACTGTAGAATCAGGGTAGTGCTTACACTAGACTGTAGAATTCGGGGCAGTGCTTACACTAGACTGTAGAATCAGGGCAATACTTACCCTAAACTGTAGAATCAGGGCAGCTCTTAAAGTAGACTGTTGAATCAGGGCAGTGCTTATGCTAAATGGAAGAATCAGAGCAGTGCTCACACTAGACTGTAGAATTAGGGCAGTGCTTACGCTAGACTGTAGAATCAGGCCAGGGCTTACACTAGACTGTAGAATCAGGGTAGTGCTTACACTAGACTGTAGAATTCGGGGCAGTGCTTACACTAGACTGTAGAATCAGGGCAGTGCTTACACTAGACTGTAAAATCAGGGCAGTACTTACAATAGACTATGGAATCAGGCCAGGGCTTACACTAGACTGTAGAATCAGTGTAGTGCTTACACTAGACTGTAGAATCAGGGCAGTGCTTATACTAGACTGTAAAATCAGGGCAGTGCTTACACTAGACTGTGGACTGAGATACTTTAGAGCTTACACTAGACTATAGAATCAGGGCAGTACTTAAACTTGACTGTAGAATCAGGCCAGGGCTTACACTAGACTGTAAAATCAGGGCAGTGCTTATACTAGATTGTGGATTAAGATACTATAAAGCTTACACTAGACTTTGGTCTGATCAAATGCAGTGTTTACACTAGGAATTAAAATTTTTGTGAGAACCAACTATAATTTTTTGCCCAAGAGTGTCCAATGACTTCAGGCCTGCTGTTGAGTCTAGTGTAGTAAATCTTTTGTAATTATGCTAAGTGTAACTAAAGAAAGTTTTATATAAAACTAATGGTATATGGAGGTTTTGCCTGTTACATCCAATAAAACATTTGGCTTAAAACAATGTGTTGTGGTCCATTACTCTGATGTCATTTCTGAACAGAAGCAATATCCCTCACTGCATACAGAGTCTGTATGGCAGCACTTGGAGGCTGTGCAGTTCAATACCAGGGCTACTCTCTCTGCATATGAGCCCCATATCACCAATGTCATGTACTTGAGCCACTTGTTTTCTTCACCTTATTCTTAAATACAGATTCTGAATGAGTAACTTGTGACTTCTCTGGTTTTATATTCACAGTGGATATTTCAGGACATGGACTTGGAACCACAATGTTTACAGGTACAGCATTATGGTTTAAGGGGTTAAAATTGCCTGATATTTTCATTGATTAATAATGCTTCATGCACACAACTGTATATTTGGTCCGCATCTGATCCACATTTTTTGCGGATTGGATGCAGACCCATTCATTTCAATGGGGCTGTAACAGCTGCTCAAAATCCAAAATTGGTTACATGTATCAGGGTTAACACACAAACTCTTAACTTAAACAAAAGCCATTGAAAAGCAATTGAAGATGTTTGTTTAGATAACACGTCTCATAAAGCATGTATGTTAACTCTACTACATCCATAAGTCAGAATTGGAATTTGTTGAGAAAAAATCAGGCACATTTTTATTCAAAAGTGAGGTGAAGCTCCACTAATACCAAAGTCAGTTCTATTTGTTTCCAATGTGAATTCATCTCTACGTGGCATGTTTTAGTGGCACTAGGTTGTAACCTAGAAGGACTGAGCTTGACCAGTTGTCCTATTAGTCCCCCCTAATATCTGTTTTACTATACACTGTTCTTAAGTATCAAGATGGTCTATGGTTACTGGAGGTTCCTACTCCTTTCATTCTGTGGTTGGCCAACTTTTGGCAATGTTTGTAGGGTTACACTCCTGAACAGGTATTTGTTACTGACTGGGTATACTCCCTTTACAATTTCACTAATGTCTCCCACACTTTTTGAATTCTATGCAGTATGATATTTATTGGTGTCCATCACTGAAATGTTATCATGAGGAACAGTTACAACAGTCTCACATGAATAACATTATTTTGATAGTTTTCCCGTGTCTTTTGGCATTCCAGTTCTTGCCACCTTACAAAATCTTCCTGTCTGGCTCTAATACATCTCACCACCAACTCAGCAAGTGAATGAAAGTCGCTGAAGTAGCACTTCCTCAATGACAGTATACTCAATAACTAGCTCTTTAGCCACATTATTGGTACTACATACTAGGGAAGTCACTGGAGATCTACTACGCAATTTGTAGGAGACTTTAGAGAGAAGGCCACCTCTATCCAACCATATCCACATTTCTCTGGTAATGCTGGTCTCATGAGACTTGAACAGGAACATTATTCCGTTTAGAAAGGATAGAACATCTTTCTTCAATTAGATTTGATGAGCTAGATAGATAGATAAATAGATAGATAGATACTGTAGATAGATAGATACTGTGGATAGATAGATAGATAGATAGATAGATAGATAGATAGATAGATAGATAGATAGATGATACTCGCACAGAGCTCTGGAACGTTTTGGGTCTAATGTATCCACAGTGTCAGCGGCATCACCAGATCCCGAAGCAGATAAGGCCCCTGGAGGTACAAGTTCTCTGTTTTTTTTTTTTTTTTTGCTGCAGCCATCACCTTCCTTCTCTGGGGATGCCTTGACACAGATTTCAGACTAGTATTTCAAGTGTTTTTACTGAGATTTAAAATGCTATCTATCCTTTGCATGGTGGAACATGGGTTGTAAAGTTTGAGCTTATTCTTATTCCCCCTGATTCTGTAGCAGATAGAGCTGAGTTAGATGAGAATAATTTCAGATTGAAGGCACCAGCCTTAGCTCCTCACTTCTCATTACCTGGCTGACAGCTTCTGCTTTTCCCTATTATACACACACAAGTCTTACTCTTTGTAATTCTAGCCTTTTCCTTCACTCTCCCTGGCAGTAGAATGCAAGATTGATTGATTTCTGACTGTCCCTGTAAACCCATCCACCCTCCTTCATAGCCCAGCACAGCATGGTGTTCTGCTCATTCTGCTAGGGCACCTCCCTGCCTGCTGCAGCACTGATTGGCTCCCAGGCTATTGACAGACAGCCTGGATGAGCCAATCAGGGCAAGCGTTCCCCTCCCATTTCCTCTCAGGGTCATGTGAGATCCCTTCTTCCTTCTCCCTAGTGCTTTTTCCAGATGAAATTTTGGGAAGTTGGTACTGAACCTAGTTCACTACAAACTGTTTTGCTCATATCTAACTCCATTCACTCAATTCATGGTCAGACAGACCATGTATATTTGAACTTCAGTCGTATTTAAGATAAGTCCTATATAATAATGAGTCCTCTATATCAGTATTATTATAAAGGTTAGTGACTGATGACACTTTCGATAATTTGCTCATTCTCTGTGCCAGGTGTCTTCTAGAAGTCTTAGAGATCACAAGAAAATATGAAAATATCTATAATGACCTATGATATAAAACATCTCCAGGCATCTTGTGTCTTTCTCCTCATTTCCAGACAGGGTGAACTTTATATACAATCACCAATCAGATCTTATCAGATGGATATCAGATGTAGATCCAGTTCTATGTGGTCTCCGCAGCCAAGGTCTACTGACTGAGGAACAGTACAATGATGTGATGGAAGAGAGAACATCTGAGGAGAAGATGGAAGATCTGTGTGATATCATCAGTCACTGGGAGGACACTGGGAAGTATACGGCATATACACTTCTCAAACAACACAATGGAGAAATCATAACGGACTTGGAAGAAGAGACTGAGATAAGGAAAACTCCTCTGTTCTATGCCTGGGGTAAGTCTAGAAGTTTATTTTTCTGGCATCATTTGTGGTACATTTATTGATCAACTTTGACTTTTCCTTTTTTTTTTTGAGGGGAAATTCAAGAAAAAGTATATATTTTTTTTTTTTTTTTGGGGGGGGTTAAATAACGTTGATCATTTTATAGTTTGGGTCATTATGAATGTGGCCATTATGTGCACTTTTTGTTTTGTGACATAAGAAGCCATTTTTACCAGAGAAAAAGGTTTATTTTTAAACATTTTGGTGGAGATTATCAAAAACGGTGCAAGTTAAAACCGGCTTAGTTGCTCATAGCAACCAGTCCGATTCCACCTTTCATTTTTCAGAACCCCTTTGGAAAATGAAAGGAGGAATATGACTGGTTGCTGTGGGCAACTATGCCAGTTTTCCCTTGCACCACTTTTGATAATTTCCCCCCCCCCTTTTTTTTTACTCACACTATGGGACTGCTGGAGCTGAACACTTCTATAATGCACTGCAGTACATCTGTAATACAGTCTACTATACTTGGCAGTGTTATACTGACAGACAACCTATTAGACCCTGCCTCCTGTTCCCTGCCTCCTGTTGGGTCCCATATGCCATAGAAACCATTAGCACCAAACAATCAAGTGTGTGTGTTTGTCACTGTGTGTGTGTGTCCCTGTGTGTGTGTGTGTCTGTCTGTTCCAGTATCTGTGTGTGTCTGTCTGTCCCTGTGTGTGTGTGTTGTGAGGCAGTGACAGGCCTCATGGCTGATAGGAGAGAGCGATGGCAGGTACGTGTCACCGAGGTTGCTGGCCTCGGTGGGGTGAGAGCCGGATTTTGTTGTCTGCAGCAGCTAGTGCTGTCAGACTCTGTTAGTTAGTTTGGCTGCAAAGCCAATCCGGGCCGGCTCTTACTGGGAGTAGGCAAAGAGCTGGGTGGGTGCCTACTCCCACGGTCCAGTCCGGACTTTATCCGGCCCTTTAAAAGGCAGCCTCCTTAGCAGCTGGGTGTGATTTTCCTGGAGCTGCTAATAGTGCTGGGAGCTGAGGGCTGTTGTTTGGGACCCACGGCTGGAGCCAAGCTGGAGGGCTCAGACCCTGTGAAACCGAACAGGCTGCCTGGAAAAGCCGCACGGGTGCGGTGTGTGTGAACAGTGTTGTAGGTGAGTCAGGGACACACTGTGTTAAGTTAGAGCCCAGCCGGGCAGGTGTTTGTTTTGCATTTCATTTATTTATGTTGATGCTGAGACAATAAAGCGATGTTTGGCCCCTAAAGCTGCAGTGGACAACAGTCTGTATGTGAACGATCCTCGAGACCAGAGCTAAACCCCCACATTTGGTGTCGGATGCGGGCAAGTCGTCCCTGCTGAAAAAGGCAAAGTGTTGCTAGGGGCAACGACCTGACTGAGGAGAGCAGGTGCTGTGAAAGTTGCCAAGGAATTGCTGTTTTGCTATGCAGTGATTTAAAGGGCCGGAAGCCTGTTTGTCTAGTGAAGCAAGTGCCGCTCATGCGATTGTGGACTGTTTTTTCCTGACACAATGGAGGCGGTTGTAAAAGCCCTTGTGGAGGCTAACTTGCAGCACCAGGAGACCAACCAGCTACTACTTCAGCACGTGTGGCGGAAGCTGCTTGTACCAATGGTGATACCAGATGTGAGAAGTGGCCCGGTTTGGCGGAAAACCAAGGCCACTGAGGGTGTAATGGAGCAGCTGGTGCTGGAGACTGATCGGTTGGTGAGAAAGCCGAGTGCGGCACTTGGAGTGGCGGCTCTGAGTGCAGTGTTGGAGGAGAATATGCATGCCGCTGCCAAGGGCAACCGTCAGGAAGACAAAGAGCTGGAGAGTGGTGCGTTTCTCAGGAGTGCCTATTTTCCCTGCGACTGTGCACAGAATCTTAAAGGGTGCGGCTGGAATGTCCGTCCGGGAAAAGACAGGAGACAAGTCCAAGGCGTCTCCCATGGCTACTACTGCATTGAGGAGACGGGTGATGACCGTGCCGAGTCAGTGACGACAATCGGTAAGACTGTTCCGGTTGATTATTTTGTGGCAGACCCAGTGACAGTGAGCCGGCGGCAGTTGCTACCTGCCGGGCCGGTGAGTGATAAAGCGCTGCAGCGTAAAAATGTCTCAAAAAGAGTGACTATAGGAAAAATGCTGTGTCTGAACAGGCGGGAAGGCCTGTTGCGGTTGCTCCATCGCAGGAACCTGCAGAGGAGAAGCTCAGGGTGTTGTCTAAAGTGCCTGTGACCAAGGCTAGTTTTGGGATGGCGAAAATCAGAGATCCCATGCTAGCCTGGGTACGAGGTAGAATGATAACTGTCCGGGACAATTATGTGAATACTGTGGACTATCCGGTGGTCCTCACGGAGGGTGAGACCACGGTGGGAACAGGGACTGATGGAGTTGATGTTGCAAATGTGCTCATGCATGATGTAATGTGGGGCAATGGAGACACTTCTGTGGGAAGTAATGAAGCTCCTACAGAACCTGTACCTGTCCCTTTAAGTGAAGGTGTAAGGCAAATGCAAATAGAAAGCAATGGTTTAAGTGAAATGACCATTAGAAATAATGGTGCAGACACGGTGCCAAGGGAAGGTGCAAAGTTTGTTGAAATGTGTAATGATATGTGTGACGATGATATACCTGCTCCTTTAAAGGGTGTGATCAGGGAAGAAGCTCCCCTGTTGGTAAAAATGTGGATGGTATAAAAATGCTAATTGATGTTGAGAGCTCACCACTGAGGGAAACCACTGTGAAAAATGTGCAAGTACATGGGGCAGGCCTAGAGGGTGTACCACACGTACTAGAAGTGGATATGCAGTCTCCACAGATCTCCATGGTTAATAAAATGTCCCAGGTGGGGATTAGCTCGTCGGTGCCCCTAGAGGACAGGATTGAGAATGACACGAGCGGTATATATAACGCACGTTCTGTGACCGATAGCAACTCAGAGAGAGAAACTGCCATGTCGAGGTCTCGCCAAACTAAAGTGGTTACTAGTAGCGACCAGGTGACAGTTATATCTGACGAGACGAGAGTTCAGTCGGGTGACGTCAGCCTAGTGTCTGAAGCTCATATCCAGACAGTCTTAGATGACCTGACAGGACAGTACAGCTGCAAACAGGAGGCTGACCTCCCTCTCGCCACATGGTCCCTAGATACGATAGAGAAGGGACTAGCTGTCGTCACAGAGTCACCGAAGAAGGCTGCAGAAGGGTCAAAAGAGGAGACCCCGAAAAGACGAGTGAACTGAAGGGTCTACCTCCTGGTGTCCTGGGAAGGGAAAAGACTCCAGAAAGACACAAAAGTCTATAGTAGACCTCAACAATGGGTTTGAAGAGTGCCTGGGTGAAAATCCCACAGAGTGTCTAAAGAAGAATGGTGGTACTCCTACACCTGCTGTTACCCCAGAACAGAGTGAAGAGCAGCTGGAACAGAAGGCCCAAGAGGGGGCGCTGCTAACAAGCTGGTGGGGAAAACTGAGAAGACGACCAAGGCCCTCTCCTTGGCTAGAGCCCTTGAAAAAGCGCCTAAGGAGCGAGATGAATTGGAGTGGCTGAACAAGCAACTCAGAGCAGAGATGGAAGATCTCAGGAGCTCAAAAGATGACGTCTATGAGTTGGAGAGGCCTAAGCTGCTCTCCTGCGCAGCAGGTGGAAGAAAATGAGATGCCTGAAGAGGAAGATCCTCTGAAAGATGCCAAGAAGTCAGAGCCCGTTAAGAATGGGTCTGGAGATGGTGGCGCCGTGGTGCCGGCCGAGGCAGAGAAGGTGAAAGATGTATCTGCTGAACCAGATGATGGTGCTGAGGTGGATGCAGAAGCCCAGAGACTCGTGGCAGTGTGTGGCCAGGACCTGGTCGTGAAAGACATTCCCTCTGCTGTCAATGCCTTCCAGAAAGCCAGCAGTCTGCTGGGGAAGAAATACGGGGGACCGACGACCAGTATGAGGGTGCTGTCTACTCCGATGGGCTGACTCTCCTGAATCCTGCCCGAAAGGAGAACCATATCCTGGATAAACCTTGGCAGGGATTGCCAGAAGATGATGAGTCTGATACGGACTCTGATGTCCCAAGTACCTCCGTCCTTAAAGAGAAAGAGGAGGAGGCGGAGCTAAGAATGCAAGTATGTGATGCTGTGTCCGAGAAGGATGAAAAGCCTATCAAAGTGACTGAAGACTCCAAAAGAGACTCAAAGGCTGAAGAAGCTGATGCTGATGAGTTGGAGTGGGAGAAGTCCTCAGATGTTCCCAAGACCAAAGATAAGGCTAAAGAAGAGTCGGCCGAAGTGAGGGAACAGTTCAGTCGAGAGATGCAGCAGTCCAAGAAAGGATGTGAGGAACATGTGCTGATGCGAAATGTGGAGAGAAAAAGAAAAACGAAAAGAGAGAGGCCACGGGTGCGAAAGCGCATCATCCTCATTCGTGAAAGAGAGTACCGGGTCATGAGATGGGCAAGAAAATCCCGTAGGTCTTATCTGCCCCGTACTAAACTCATGCGGGTGAGAAACCAAGCGCTATTAGCCTGGGTCTGGCGGAATAAGGGGAAGACTGTAGGCCAGGTCGATGCCCTCTCACGAGCGCCTTGGTTGGGTGCTAGTGTTCACTCCACGGGGCTGAACAAAGGGGGGATATGTGAGGCAGTGACAGGCCTCATGGCTGATAGGAGAGAGCGATGGCAGGTACGTGTCACCGAGGTTGCTGGCCTCGGTGGGGTGAGAGCCGGATTTTGTTGTCTGCAGCAGCTAGTGCTGTCAGACTCTGTTAGTTAGTTTGGCTGCAAAGCCAATCCGGGCCGGCTCTTACTGGGAGTAGGCAAAGAGCTGGGTGGGTGCCTACTCCCCACGGTCCAGTCCGGACTTTATCCGGCCCTTTAAAAGGCAGCCTCCTTAGCAGCTGGGGGTGATTTTCCTGAGCTGCTAATAGTGCTGGGAGCTGAGGGCTGTTGTTTGGGACCCACGGCTGGAGCCAAGCTGGAGGGCTCAGACCCCTGTGAAACCGAACAGGCTGCCTGGAAAAGCCGCACGGGTGCGGTGTGTGTGAACAGTGTTGTAGGTGAGTCAGGGACACACTGTGTTAAGTTAGAGCCCAGCCGGGCAGGTGTTTGTTTTGCATTTCATTTATTTATGTTGATGCTGAGACAATAAAGCGATGTTTGGCCCCTAAAGCTGCAGTGGACAACAGTCTGTATGTGAACGATCCTCGAGACCAGAGCTAAACCCCCACAGTGTGTGTGTCTGTATGTCCCTGTGTGTGTGTCCCTGTGTGTGTGTGTGCATTTGACCGTCCCAGTGTGTGTGTCTCTCCCTGTGTCACCATCACATGCCCACAGTTTTCCTGTGCCCACAGTCTTGACGCACCTGCATCAGGGCGTTCTGGGGCAAGAAGAAGGAACAGGAAGCAGCGCTGCCAGCATGAAGTACCATGGGAGAGACACAGGGAGGGACACTAAGGATGTAGGTAACACTACCACATGATCTACACTAGTGTTATCTGTGCTGCTACATAGGACTGCAGGTAACATCTACAGTACTATCGTAACTGCCAGGGGCATTGCTAGGGTCGAAAAAGATCTGGGGCACAAGCCGCAATGAATATGGCCCAATTCTCTAAGTCCATCCGTCCCGATTGCCCCCCCCCCCCCCCACACACACACACACACACTGCATTCTGCTGTACTTACTATACAGCAGCACATACCTGTCACATCCAGTGACCTCCCAGGTGACGTCTCCTCCAATAGATCTTCTCTGTCATCATCTTCTCCATTTGGTCTGGACTACTTCTCTAAGCCGCCTTGTGTCAGATATCTTAGCTTCCTCACTTTTCTGTCATCATCCCCCAACCTGGAGTCCCCACAGTGTTATCCTGCTGCTCGCTGTGCCCCCCGATACCCCCAAATACTATCCTGAATAAAAATAACTGCTATACAAATAGACCCCCCCATAGTAATTGTGCTCCTCATAGTCCCACCAATAGTAATTCCCTTTTAGAATGCCCTCATTAGTAATACTGCCCCCTATTAAGTAATTTGCCCCTAAACTGCCCACCATTAAGTAATGTGCCCCTAAACTGCCCCCGTGAAGCAATGTGCCCCCACACTGCACCCCATTAAGTAATTTGCACTTCACACTGCACCCTATTAAGAAATTTGTCCCTTCACACTGCACCCTATTAAGAAATTTGTCCCTTCACACTGCACCCTATTAAGAAATTTGCCCCCACACTGCCCCCATTAAGTAATGTTCCCCCACACTTCCCCCCATAAAGTAATTTGCCCCCACACTGCCCCATATTAAGTAACTTGCCCCCACACTGCCCACCGTGAAGTAATCTGCCCACATGTAATCATTTGCCCCCAATGTCCCTGCAGTAATATGCTCCCCAAAGTTGGCGCGCACACACACACAAAAAAATACTTAACTGTGTCCGGCAGGCACATACAGCAAAGCCCTGCTTCAGGCTTTTACTACCACATAGGCCTCAGGCCTACTAGGCCTAAAGCCTATGGCGGGGACAGGCGGCGAAGCAGGGACCTATGTGCTCCACTGCCTCGCCGCCACTGAGCGGAGCGGGGGCACAACAATTGCTGCTGGTCCCGAGGTTCGGGGCTGTGGCAGTTAGATTCGGGGCCCATGCCCCAGATAAAAAGGCCTAGGGATGGCCCCTGGTACCTGTACTCAGAGATTTGTCACTGTGTTACCTGTCGTGTTACATAGGACTGCAGGTCATATAAACAACATTATCTGTACTTGTACCGCCCCAGATCTGGCAGCAAAGTCTCAGAGTTCGGTGGCTACTTGGCATTTATACAATTTTTTAATGGGAGAGGGGCGCCATTTAAATTTTTGCCTCAGGCAGCAGAAGAGCTAGAATCGGCCCTGGTGGGAGTGAATCTAAGTTGATGAAGTGGAATTTGATCTAAATTTCAGGAAAAATCGGGAAAAAGTCAAATTTCCTCAAACTTCATGGTAACAAATTGCATTTTTTATAAAATGCCTGCTGCACATGTTAGAACAAGGAAGTAAGAAGCCTGGGAACAAGGGATCACCCAGAATGCCATTAATGCAGCCAGACAGCCATTTAGCAGATAGCCAGCCCTGTGAGGTCACAGCTCTATAAAGGGTCTCCTCCTGCTCGAGCTCCGCCATTTAACAGTGAACTTAGTGCAGGGAGAGACCTGACAGACACTAGGGACAGTGATCAGGAAACTATTTATTCACCAAAAAAAGATTGTTGAGCAGTTCAGGGAAAGATTATTGATAGTGCATGGAAAGGATCCGGAAGCATCATCTACACTGTAGGGAGAGAGAAGGGACCAATAGAAGAGTGTAAAGCGTGGGTAATAGGAGTTATTCTATTACACCTTGCTGCACTAAGGGAGGGTTCACATCAGCGTTATGGATTCCGTTTATGTTTTCCTATATAACATGGTTATAACGGAAAATAACAGAATCCATAAGACCGAAGTCAAAATGGAAGCCTTTAAGAGGCATTCCGTTTTGATCCTTCATAATACAAGTCTATAGGCAGCATAACAGATCCGTCGTGGTTTCCGTTATGCAGGACTGGACGGATCTGTTATGCTGCCTATAGACTTGCATTATGAAGGATCAAAACGGAATGCCTCTTAAAGGATTCCATTTTGACTTCCGTCTCATGGATTCTGTTATTTTCTGTTATAACCATTAGAGATGAGCAAATTGAAGCTGACAAAGTGGAATTTGATCAGAATTTCAGGAATTATTCGAATTTCCTCACGTTTCGTGGTAACAAATCGCATTGGCTGCTGCACATGTTAGGCATGGAGCAAGGAACTCTGGGAAGGAGGGATCACCCACAATGCCATGCAGACAGCCATTCAGCAGCCAGCCAGCCTTATGATGTCACATCCCTATAAATAGCCTCAGCCATCTTGGATTCAGCCATTTTCCAGTGTGCTTAGTGCAAGGAGAGATGTTAGCAGGCACTAGGGACAATGCTAGGAAAGACTTTATTGTGCTGAAAAATCAATTTATGAGTTCAGTGAAAGATTTTTCAAGGAGTAGGGAAAGGATAGGGAGGAATCATTTCACAGCAATTATGTAGAACAGGGTTCAGTAGGGGAGGTTACAGCCTGGGTAATAGGAACAATCCTATTATACCTTGCTGCACTGACTGGGAATCTAAATTGCCATTATACTGCTGCTCATTTCAGGTTTACAATACCTCTGTAATTCTAGTAAACCTTTCTTGTTAGTGGGGTCTTATTAGCCCTTGTGCAGTGCAGTTATACGGTATATATATGTTCTAAAGCCTATTTTTGTTGTGTATTGGTAAGGAAAAAAAAGAGGCTTATTAGCCGTTGTGTGGTGAAGTGAGAAAATGAAAGCCCTTTTTGGAGTGTATTAGTGGCAAAACACAAAACAAAACATTATTTGCCATTCACAGCCACGGTTATATATTCTAAAGCCTCTTTTTAGCATGTATTAGTAGGGGGAAAAAAAAGGTCTTATAAGCCATTTTGTAGTGAAGTGAGAAAATTAAAGCTTTTTTTGGCGTGTATTAGTGACAAAAAAAAACCCTAAACATTATTTGCCATTCAAGGCCACAGTTATATATTCTAAAGCCTCTTTTTGGCAGGTATTAGTGTGTTTGTGTGTGTGTTTTATTAGCCGTTGTGTAGTGAAGTGAGAAAATGAAAGCCCTTTTTGGCGTGTATTAGTGGAAAAAAAAAAAAAAAAAATTATTTGCCGTTCACGGCCACAGTTGTTCCACAGCCTCTTTTTGGCGTGTATAAGTGGAAAAAAGAGAAATATATTTGCCAATCAGCTGAGCAGTTATATATTCTAAAGCATTTTGTCTCGTTTATAGGTAGAAAATGGAAGAGTACGGTATATTTGCCGTTCCGCTGTGCAGTTACATCTTCTAAAGCCTTTTGTGTCGTGTATAAGTGAAAAAAGAAAAATATATTTGCCGATCAGCAGTGCAGTTACATCTTCTAAAGCCTTTTGTGTAATGTATAAGTGGAAAAAAGAAAAATATATTTGCTGATCAGCCGTGCAGTTATATGTAGTGTTGAGCGAACAGTTCGAGAATAGTTCGGGTTTGTACCGAATTTTGGGGTGTCCGTGACACGGACCCGAACCCGGACATTTTCAAAAAAGTTTGGGTTCGGGTCCTTTGTTCGGCGATTTCTTCCCGCTTTCTGAAGGGCTGCACAGCAGCCAATCAGCTAGCGTTTTACTTCTTGCCCTAAGAGCCCATCACAGCCATGCCTACTAATGGCATGGCTGTGATTGGCCAAGTGCAGCATGTGACCCAGCCTCTATTTAAGCTGGAGTCACGTAGCGCCGCACGTCACACTGCTCTGATTAGTGTAGGGAGAGGACGCAGCTTCTATCAGGGCGAGATTAGGCAGGTTAAAGTCAGCAACAGCACCTAATGAACGGATCAATTTACAGCTGAGAATCATTGAACTTCTGCTAGTTACTTGCTCGCTGGTTATTAGGCTGCACAGAGCGTTTTTCTGTCACTTATTTTCTGGGTTGATCGGCGGCCATTTTGTGACTTGTGGTGCGCCAGAAGAAGCTGCCACCAAGTCCATCAATCCATCAATACTAGTTTTTTTTTTTGCTATATCCTACATCAGGGGCTTGGCTGTGCTAATTGTCACCCCTAGAAACTCAGGAAAGAAATTTCTATATTTTATTAAGGGGTTAAATACAATTGCCCAAATACCAATCCCCTAAATCTGGTGTTCCAGCTTTGGCTAGACAAGTATAATACTGTCTGCTGTCTGGCAAAGGATAGATTATTTTCTGGGGTTAAATTCAATTGCCAAAATAGCAATACCATAAATCAGTGGTTTCAGCTGTGGCTGGCAAAATAGAATAGTGTCCGAGGTAACGCACACACGTACAGACGCACGTACACGATTCTTGAATAGTTGTATTATCGCGATAATAAAACTAACAGTGTAAAGTTGACTGTATTGTCTCTAAGTTATATTCGCGTACGAATGTAACTTCTATTACAGCACACCAATACTAAAACTGACTAAGAGACAGCTTTAAGTTCTATTCGAACGCGATTGCAACTTTGGAACTTAAAGTGGTGTACGATTTTAAAAGTTGAGTACTGAAAAGTTGGAATCGCAATGCGATTCTTATGTATTTGCTTAATCGCATTGCGATTACAACTTTGAGCTACCGATCACCATGGGAACGCCTCCTCCAGTAGAATGTACTGTCGGATGTGAGAATTAAGTTGAAATCGCAATGCGATTATTATATATCTGCTTAATCGCATTGCCGTTTCAACTTAGCATTGCTAAATAATTCCATCCATATTCGTTAACTTACTGACTCAGTAAGTTAACGATATGGATGGAATTATTTAGCAATGCTAAGTTGAAATCGCAATGCGATTAAGCAAATATATAAGAATCGCATTGCGATTTCAACTTAATTCTCAGATCCGACACTGACAGTGTTGAGTAGGCAGCAGAATGAGGAGACCACAGAGTGGCAAGGTAACATAGTGTGGAGGTGGCAGCAGCAGCATAAGGAGACCACAGAGTCGTGATATGGCAGCAGCATAAGTAGACCACAGAGTGATGATTTGGCAGCAACAGGAGGAGACCACAGAGTGGTGGTTTGGCAGCAGCATGAGGAGACCACAGAGTGGCAAGGTGACATAGTGTGGAGGTGGCAACAGCAGCATGAGAAAACCTGAGTGGTGAGGTGGCAGCAGCATCAGGAGACCACAGACTGACCCAGTGACAGAGTAGGGAGATGGGTGGCAATAACAGTACCCACTGATAATGGTGGGTGTAAGAAGGAGCAATTGGCATCAGAATAGTAGCTGAGGCAGGTACCTAGAATAAACTGGTCTCTTTTGTCAAGGCTTGGGTAAGGCAGTATGGATGATCTAATCTGATGCACCAGGCATTGGTGGGTGGAAATCCTGGCTGATCCACACCTGATTCATCTTGACAAAGGTCAGTCTCTCCACATGTCGTGTGGACAGGTGAGTTCTTCTTGGAACTATGGCCCCCGCAGCACTAAACACCCGCTCTGATGCCACACTACTGGCCGGGCAGGACAGCTTTTTCAGGGCAAACTAGGCCAGTTGAAGCCACAAATCCAGGTCGGCTGCCGAGTAGTCCAAGTATGCCACCACCTGCTGGTTCAGGTTCTGCTCCAGGTCTAGCTGCTGCTGCTGTTGAGTAGTTTCTTCACTAAGCGGGTGTAGAAAGCTGCTCATCAGCGACTCTAGACTCAAGCTGCTGCTAATGGAGTTGGTATTGCTTCTACCCCCCTCCCTGCCACAGCAGCCATGGCATTAGAACAAGAGTGCACAGCCCCCCTCACCCCAGTGAGACTTGCGGGAGGATGGACAAGGTCTCAGATAGGCAGCGGCCAACTGACTACATAGGATATTTCTATAGTAGTTCAGTTTGTCCTCCCTCTCAGCGGGTGTAAAAAAGGCCAACATTTTGGACCGATAGCGAGGGTCCAACAAGGTGGAGAGCCAGAAGTCATTCCTCTGCCGAATGGTGACAATTCGGCTGTCACTGCCCAAGCAAGTGAGCATGCAGTAGGCCATTTGTGCAAGTAACTAGGACGGACCCCCTGCTTTCATCTCCACTGCATACTGCCACGGTGTGCCTGGATCATCTGCCTCATCTTCCTCATCTCCCTCATGCTCCTCCGGATGCTCCGGCTCCTCCTCTCCTGCCACCTGTGTAGAAAAACCACCCATTTCACTACACATTGCTTGTGCTCTAATGTCTTTCTCCAGTTCAGCCCCCACAGGGCTAATGTGGCCTTGAGATGTAGGTGCCACATCTCCAGTCCCCTGACCAGCCAGATTTGCCAGCATCTGTTCCAGGATATGAAGCAGTGGAATGACGTTGTTCATCCTGTAGTCCTGGCGACTGCCAAATAACGTGGCATTCTCAAAGGGCCTGAGCAAACGGCATGTGTCACGAATGAGCTGCCACTGGCTGACATCGAAGTTACTTAGGGGAGTACTCCTGTCCGCTTGGATCTGTTCGTATAGTCGGTCCAACAAATGGAGGGTGGAATTCAACGGGTTGAAACGTCGCATATCAGCCTATGTTTGTTGGACGCCAATCTACCACTGCAGCTCATGGAGCCAAATGGCCAAATGGCTTCCAATAAATACAATAAGAGCAGACTACAGCTTTATACTTTAATTAAAATCAGCCTATGGGGCAGACAGGCTTGGCAGGGAGACCGCCTTTACATTTGGCACATGGGCCCAAATAATTTTGTACAAAATGTATTTGCCAAGAAACTCAAATTTTCAAAATAAGCATATTTATTGGAAGCCATTTGGCACCTGGAGAAGTATAGAGTGGGCTCAGCATGCATATTGGTACCTTCATCCCTGGATTTAATGGAGGCCGTTATGGCACCAAAAATGGTAAAAAGCATGCATGTGGAACCTACAATCCCTGAATTTTATGTTGGCCATTTTGGCACATAACAGGTAGAATTTAGTGTTAGGTTCCCGTCTTATAGAGATAGTCTTGACGTTTGGCAGACGGGCCCAAATAATTTTGTACAAAATGTATTCGCCAAGAATCTCAAATTTGCAAAATAACCATAGCATTAGCAACATAATGTTTTCTATAATTAAGGCATTATTGTACTTTATTTGTGTTTGCAGAGTGCTGTTGCCTTGTCCTTTTTTTCTCCAATTTTGAGCAGAAAAAGCCAGGATTCAATTTCTTTATGAAGGACACGGAGCAGTTCCTCCCCTGTGTGACTCCGTTCGCCCAGGCAAACGAGGTGCAGAATAGCGTGACACCGCCAAGCCCTGCACATGTGGTATGCTGGAGGGGCACTGTGAATTTTCCCTGCAGTGGAGGCTGGGGGCACGGTGGAGGATGAGCAGGCAGAGGCGGACATTGTCGCAGGACAAAGAACATGAGAACGTGGAGGCGGAAGTGGCGTCACATGGCCAAGTTGTTGGTGTGGCTGTGCAGGAACCACATTCACCCAGTGGGCCGTAAAAGACATATATTGTCCCTGACCGTAGTTACAGCTCCACATGTCGGCTCTGCCGTGCACTTTGGCAGACACCGACAGGTTAAAGGACTGGCCCACCTTCTGTTCTACATGTGTGTGCAGGGCTGGTACTGCTTTTTTTGCAAATAATTGATGGCTTGGGACTCTCCACCTTGGCTCCGCACAAGCCATCAGTTTTCTGAAAGGTGCATATTCCACCACTTGGAAAGGGAGGGACTGCAGTACCAGCAACCTGGGCAGGAGCACGTACAGCTTCTGCGCCATAGGATGACCACACGCGTATTGCTGTTGCTTGGCAATCTCTTCAGTGATCAACTGCTGAAGAAATGAGTGACGAGGAGTAGGAGGACGAGGAGCAGGAGCATCAAGACTGGTAGATGATGGGAAGGACAGATGCAGTGAGCCAGACTGACAGGAGAATTGTATGTGAGGTCACGGTGTGAGCATTAGGTAGGCTGAGGTGAATACAGTTCGGGATACTCACGGTTATGTCGTCCCTGGGCAGGCCTGCACAAGTGACGAGGAGAACAGCACAACGGTTCTCTGGGGCATGCTCTGATAAGGGACACAGGCCAGATGGTGGTTCGAGGTGCCCTTGGTGGTCTGTATTAATGTGCCTATGGCAAGGTCCCAAATGGTCGTGACGCCAGTTCCTTTTGTGGTGGTACAACCATTTATAGCAGTAGTAATTGAGGAGTTGGAAACTGAGACACCATTGAAGTCCAACCTATAACTTTTACTGAACGTTGCTCCTGGTAACAGTTACATCCAAGTATAAAACAGTCTCTATTACATTCAGATATGAAATACAGTCTCTTTAAGATGGACAGAGGTAAAGCTGCAAGGAGTCCACTGCTCGCAGGTGTGATGTCATTTCTTAAGGCTAGTAATGATATAGATTTTTATGCTTACTAGTAGATGACTTTAACACTGGTCCCTTTTATCCCAGTGCAGGTTAGTCAGGCTGCCAGAGGCTGGTTATTCCTTCACTAGTTAACTCTAAAGGTCCTAAGGCGCTTGTAGAGATGGCCGTAATCCTTTGGGTCTATGTTCCTTTAGTTCTTTCTGGATTAATATCCTTTTTAAAGCTAAACTTCTAGCTCATGTCCACTAACTCTTGGCAAAGTTCTGACCAGGATGTGGACACTTCAGCTCAGGGCTGAAGACTACTCCCTACTCTGACTGACTAGGCCTGAGTTGGGCTTTATATGGAATGTGTTGTCTCCCCCTAGTGGTAGGCTCAATGTAATGTAATCTAACACACCTGTAGGCAGGGGTTATGCATAAAGATGCACTGCAGCATAAAATGAGTTATATAAAGCATACAAAGCACAATACAACAACCTTGCAGTACCACGTGGGTAGTGGGACACTGTACAGACAGCTCCCTTCGGCTGAGTTGGTGAAGCCTTGACTTCCTGAAATCAGGTGTGTGCCACTGGGTGATGCAGCGGTTGCTGCGGCAGGCTGGACCACCACATCGGAGCCACGGTTCTCCCAGGCCACTTTATGGTGACGCTGCCTATGTTGACGCAGGGCCGTGGTGCCAACATTGGCACTCTGGCCACGCTTCACCTTCTGCCCACAGATTTGGCAAATGGCCATGTTCACCTTCTCCGGTGGCTTAACAAAAACCTGCCACAACGCTGAATAGGTGATTTTACCCCCAACATGCCATGCCTTTGTGAACCCTGCACAACTATCTTCCGGGCCCCTAGGCTCCTGCGAAGCAGGTGGTCTACCCGGGGCACTTTTGGCTCCCGACCTCCCACTGCTGCCACTCTGCTGACTCGCGTCCACGCTACCGACTAGCTGGCTCAGCCGCTGCCTCATACGCAAGCTGCCACCCTCTTCTCCCGATGATGATGAAGCCCCTTGGTCACCTGGCACCCAATTTTGATTGGCTACATCATCATCGAGTAGTGTCTGCACATCACTGATGTCCTCCTCAACGGTCTCTAGTTCAGGAGCCTGACTGCTCGCAACACCAGCTCCCACAACACTTTCCTCATCACTACTTGGCTGCCTACCGGAGGAAGCGGCAGATATTTTCGTCCACATCTTGGCTGGGCAGTAGCTGCTGACTGTCCTCTAGTAGCTCGTCCTCACTGTATAGTGGAGCTGAGCCCACAGCATATAATACTTCTCTGGCTGAGGGAACAGAAAAGGACAGAGGCAAGTTGAGAACAGGTGAGGGCACAGGGTCTGCTCCTGTGCCATGCCAACTAAGGGTTGTGTCTGACGAACCCACTGACTCTTGGCTGGGGGTGTCTGATGTCACTTGGGATGAAGTGGATGACCGAGTCAAAAATTCAAGAGCCGCTGGGATGCTGGTCAAGACACAACCGCTACATGACACTGAGAGTGACCCCTTCTGCCATGGCCCCTTACTCTGCTGTGACCTGTGCCTGCGCCAGAAACATTTAGGACTCTGACCCCCCCCCCGTGCAGGGCCTGTCACTTCTTTGTCTAACATACTTTTAGATCGAATAAATAAATAAAAAGGAATTTAATACACCCCAAAATGGCTGAAATTCTGTCACTTCACCGCACAACAGCTAACAAGCCTTTTTTTCCTACTAATACACCCCAAAAAAGGCTTTTGAACATATAACTGCACCGCTGAACAGTTAATAAGATTTTTTTTCCATTAATACACCCCAAAAAGGGCTGTAATTTTGTCACTTCACCACACAACGGCTAACAAGCCTTTTATTTTTCTACTAATACACCCTAAAAAAGGCTTTAAAACATATAACTGCACCGCACAAGGGTTAATAAGACATAGAAAGCAGCAGTATAATGGCAATTTGGATCCCCAGTCAGTGCAGCAAGGCGTAATAGAATCGCTCCTATTACCCAGGCTGTAACCTCCCCGACTGAACCCTGTATTTATTGGGCTGTGACATCATGGGGTCTGGCTGGCTGTTGATTGGCTGCATGCATGGCATTGTGGGTGATCCCTCGTTCCCATGTTCCTTGCTCCTAGCCATTTTAGGAAAAAATTAGATTTTTTACCACAAAGCGGCAGGAAATCCGGATTCAATGCGAATCAAATATTTTCTGAAACTTGTATCAAATTCCACTTCGTCAACTTCGATAGGATAGGACAGTTCTATTAGAGGCCGGCTGTTCTGTTCCGCATAATGTGGAATGCACACACCCAGTATCCATGGTTTGCGGATCCGCAATTTGCAGAGTGCAAAATATCCAACAGTCGTGTTCATGAGCCCTTACAGTGATAACAGAAATATATAAGATGAAGTATGAGGGCAGACACTCACAGCAACATGCACAGACATACATGTGGCAGAATGTACACATCTATGGATATCCTGCACTAAAGTCAGTCAGAAACAAGACACGTGCAGCGCACACCAATCACTCATTGGACACATGTGGCACACAAGACACTTATACGTGGCTCACATGCCACTGATGCATATGTCACATGCTGCACATACAGCACTAATACATAGAACATATATAGCACACACCAATCATACATAGGAAACACACAGTGCACACACCAAGACATTTATGCCGAACCCTATTAAGTGTAGCGCACCTAAAGGGGTTAAAGGGTTGTCTCACTTCAGCAATTGGCATTTATCATGTAGAGAAAGTTAATACAAGGCACTTCCTAATGTATTGGGATTCTCCATATTGCCTCCTTTCCATCCCATTATACACAGCATGTATCCGTGGTTATTACCGCCGTGTAATCCAGCAGCGGTGGCTGTGCTTACACACTATAGGTAAAGGTGTTGGCCTATGCGCACTTCCAGACTTTGCCTATAGTGTGTAAGCACGGCCACCGCTGCTGGATTACACGGCGGTAATAATTACGGATACATGCTGTGTATAATGTGATGGAAAGGAAGCAATATGGAGAATCACAATACATTAGTAAGTGCCTTGTATTAACTACATGATAAATGCCATTTACTGAAGTGAGACAAACCCTTTAACCCCTTTAAGCATAAATGTCTGGCTTAAAATTTACCAAATCGGAACCTCCTCAGATTGCACATAATCTACAGTACAATTAAAAGGGTTGTCTTACCATAATGGCCGATCGCCTATCTACAGGATAGGGGATAAATATCAGATTGCTGGGGTCTGACTGCTGGAACACCCACTGATCATGAAGGGGTCCTGAGACATTCAATCACATTACCCCCAATCTATGTACACAAGGGTCTTAAGACCACGTTCCCTTGACCATGGTGGTCCCAGCAGTCAGACCCCCAACAATCAGACACTTATCACCTGTCGTGTCATAGCTGTTTGACTTTTTCCCATTCCCTATCTTTAAAGGTTTTCATTGGGTGTAAAAAAATAAATAAAATAAAAATCTGGCATAAAATATATGTCAAACTAAAATAGAAATGCTCGTCTGTTAAAGGATCGGTGTCCACTTTTCTAGTTATCCTGTATCCACAGGATCGGGGATAACTAAGTGATCCATGGGGGTCTGAACGCTGGAGCACCCACTGATCCCCGAGCATATGCCCGGCCTCTCCCTCCATTCTTTATGGGGTCACCGGAGATGAAGGAGTACAGCGCTGGCTATTCCCAGGGGTCCCAAAGAGAATGAATGGAGCAGCAGGGTGTATGTATGGCCTGTCACACCTTAAAAAGGAGGAACAGGACCCGTTCCTGGGATCAGTTGGGGTCGCAGAATCGGACCCCACTAATCACATAGTTATGCCCTATGGTGTGGAGGGAATAACTTGAAAACCTGGACAACCCCCCTTTAAATCCTCCACCACCAGTATCTCTTTACATGGCAGCAGTGATGCCATGTAAAACCATAAGTGTCAATGCTGGAGAATGTGACGCACTGGGCAGAATTTTTCGGTCATAAGTCCAACCCCCTTGATGCAATATTAGGGTTGCATTTAGAGTGGGAGCATTGGAGGGCATCTGGAGCTGGGGCATTTATGGGGGTGCACCTAAGGCAGAGGCATTGGGGGGACCTAGGGCAGAGTCCCCCCAATGCACTTTGAACTCTGCAGAGAGCAGCACACATTCATAGATCTGTGTCTGTTATAAACAAATCCCCTATTTCCCCCTTACAGTGTCCTACAGCTCACTACTGTCACACACCTGAGAAATCAGCCAAGCACCACAGAGGAGTCCTCTCCAGCAGCCACAGTTTTCTGACAGCAGGGAGGGCAGGAGGATGGTCAGACATGCTCTCTCCTCCTTCACTGCCAGCAGCTGGAAATCTCAGAAGATACTGCGGGTCCTCCTGTACAATGTACACCAGTAGGAGGCTGCATCACTGTGTGATACTGTCACCTAGTGGCTACAATAATTATCTCTCCTGTGAAACAAGACAAATAATTACTCCTCTATCTTATCTCTGGAATTCTCCGCCTCTCGGTGGGCCAGTCCGAGCCTGGCGGCATGCAGGCAGCACACAGTGATGTATCTGGGCCAGTGACGGCAACACAAACTTACTGCTCACAGCCTCTCCCCTCCACTGTTATGGACCCACTACTTGTATCAGCGGGTAACAGAACAGGTTCTCTAGCAATCTATGTGGAATCAGCTGACGGTGTAAAAGGAGACAGTTTTTTCACTCTATAGTAGAATCTTGGGCCTCTGCATGGTTAAGAACATTATACCTGATGCTAACATTGACCTGAAAGGCTTAGTTCACACTTAGTTATTTGGTCAGTTTTTGACCCATTACTGACCAGATACAGTAAGTGAAGTGTGAGCTGATTCTAAGAGCAATGCCTTTCGCCTGCCTGTCATTAGTGATGTCGCGAACATAAAATTTTCCATTCGCGACCGGCGAACTCGAACTTGCGCAAATGTTCGCGAATGGGCGAACCGGGCGAACTGCCATAGACTTCAATAGGCAGGCAAATTTCAAAACCCACAGGGACTCTTTCTCGCCACAGTAGTGATGGAAAAGTTGTTTCAAGGGGACTAACACCTGGACTGCGGCATGCCGGAGGGGGATCTATGGCAAAACTCCCATGGAAAATTACGTAGTTGACGCAGAGTCGGGATTTAATCCATAAAAGGCATAAATCACCTAACATTCCTAAATTGTTTGGAATAACGTGCTTTAAAACATCCAGTGTGTGTATACGATCAGGTATGATGTTGTATCGATCAGGTAGTGTAAGGGTTACGCCCGATTCACGGTGACAGACCAAACTCTGACAGACCAAACTCCCCGTTTAACGCACTGCAAACAACCGCAAACAGTCCATTTGCATAACCGCAAACTCCCCATTTGCACAAGGTGGGATACCAAGCTAGCCATGTCCCGTTTCTTGTCCTCACTGACGTCATTGAAGGTCTCTTCCTCCACCCAGCCACGTACAACACTAAGGGTCCCCAAAAGGTGACAACAAGCCCCCTGGGACGCCTGCTGTGGTTGGTCTTCCACCGCCTCAAAACCACCTTCCTCCTCTGACTCCTCTTCTTCAGACTCCTCTCTCTGCGTTGCCGCAGGTCCAGCAATCGACGACAACAAGGCTGCTTCTGGTGGTGATGGTGACCACAACTATTCCTCTTCATGTTCATCTACGGCCTGATCCAGCACTCTTCACAGGGCACGCAACAGAAATAATGAGTATGGGATGGGTCGATGATGTTGCCTTGGGTTTGACTGACCAGGTTTGTCACCTCCGCAAAAGAACGCATGAGCCTACAGCCATTGTACATGAGCGTTCAGTAACGCGCCCAAAAAATAGCCAGCTCCGCAGAGGCTGTCCTCTTTTTTTTAAATTCAAAAAATCTGTTCTTAGCAGTTTAATCTCTGTTTTGTCCTCTATCAGGGGCCGGTGTATGGAATAGTTTTCCAGGCAGAAAGTGCACTAAAACATTGCGGCTTAAACCCTAGTTGGTGGCGGAGAAGTCACGCAAGTCATCCGGCAAGAGATGAAATACAGCAGTGTGGGGACCATTTTTATCCCAAGGCTTCTCATCAGGCCTTTTTTAATCAAATGCATCCCCCACTGTCAGTCCCTTCGGGATTCATGCCTCATTCATCTTAATAAAGCTGAGGTAATCTAGACTATTTTGACCTAGGTGACTTCTCTTGTCAGTGACAATGCCTCCTGCTGCACTGAAGGTCCTTTCTGACAGGACACTTGAAGCAGGGCAGGCCAGAAGTTCTATCGCAAATTGGGATAGCTCAGGCCACAGGTCAAGCCTGCACACCCAGTAGTCAAGGGGTTCATCGCTCCTCAGAGTGTCGATATCTGCAGTTAAGGCGAGGTAGTCTGCTACCTGTCGGTCAAGTCGTTCTCTGAGGGTGGACCCCGAAGTGCTGTGGCGATGCATAGGACTTAAAAAGCTCCGCATGTCCTCCATCAACAACTCGTCTGTAAAGCGTCCTGTCCTTGCCGGCGTGGTCGTGGTAGTGGTAGGAGGATTACTTTCACCTCTTCCCCTGTTAGATTCCCTTTGCGCTCTGACATCATCCTTATACGCTGTGTAAAGCATATTTTTTAACTTGTTTTGGAACTGCTGCATCCTTTCTGACTTCCGGTAATTTGGTAACATTTCAGCCACTTTCTGCTTATACCGGGGGTCTAGTAGCGTGGCCACCCAGTACAGGTCGTTCTCCTTCAGCCTTTTTATACGAGAGTCCCTCAACAGGCATGACAGCATGAAAGACCCCATTTGCACACGGTTGGATGTCGAGCTACTCATCTCCCGTTCCTCGTCCTCACTGATGTCATTAAAGGTCTGTTCTTCCCTCCAGCCACGTACAACACCACGGGTCCCAGATAGGTGACAACAACGAGCACCCTGGGATGCCTGCTGTGGTTGGTCTTCCTCTTCCTCAAAGCCACATTCCTCCTCTGACTCCTCTTCCTCAGACTCCTCTTCCAGCGTTGCCGCAGGTCCAGCAAGCGATGATGATAAGGCTGTTTCTTGTGGTGATGGTGACCACAACTCTTCCTCTTCACGCTCATCTACGGCCTGATCCAGCACTCTTCGCAGGGCATGCTCCAGGTCGCTGATGGTGCCTTCGGTGCGACTGACTAGGTTTGTCACCTCCTCAAAAGGATGCTTGAGCCTACAGGCATTGCGCATGAGCGTCCAGTAACGTGGCAAAAAAATACCCAGCTCCGCAGAGGCTGTCCTAGCACCCCGGTCATACAAATACTCATTGATGGCTTTTTCTTGTTGGAGCAGGCGGTCGAACATTAGGAGTGTTGAATTCCAACGTGTCGGGCTGTCGCAAATCAAGCGCCTCACTGGCATGTTGTTTCGCCGCGGAATATCGGAAAAGTGCACCATGGCCGTGGAGGAACGCCTGAAATGGCCACACACCTTCCTGGTCTGCTTCAGGACGTCCTGTAAGTCTGGGTACTTAGACACAAAGCGTTGTACGATCAGATTCAACACATGTGCCATGCACGGCAAATGTGTCAACTTGCTCAAATTCAATGCCGCCAACAGATTGCTTCCGTTGTCACACACCACTTTGCCAATCTCCATTTGGTGCGGGGTCAGCCACTGATCCACCTGTGCATTTAGGGCGGACAGGAGTGCTGGTCCGGTGTGACTCTCTGCATTCAGTTAAGTCAACTCCAAGACGGCATGACACTGTCGTATCCGGGATGTGGAATAGTCCCTGGTGAGCTGGGGGGGTGCAGTTGATGTGGAGCAAGATGCAGCAGCAGAAGAGGACTCAGCCGAGGAGGTTAGCGAAGAGGATGGAGTAGGAGTAGAGGAGGTGGCAGCAGGCCTGCCTGCAAGTCGTGGCGGTGTCACCAACTCCGCTGCAGAGCCACGCATTCCATGCTTGCTAGCCGTCAGCAGGTTTACCCAATGCGCAGTGTACGGGATATACCTGCCCTGACCGTGCTTTGCAGAGCAGATATCAGTGGTCAGATGGACCCTTGCCCCAACACTGTATGCCAGACATGCCATGACTTCCTTTTCCACAATAGAGTACAGGTTGGGGATTGCCTTTTGTGAAAAAAAATTTCGGCCGGGTACCTTCCACTGTGGTGTCCCAATAGCTACAAATTTTTTGAAGTCCTCAGACTCCACCAGCTGGTATGGTAAAAGTTTGCGGGCTAAGAGTTCCGACAAATTAGCTGTCAGACGCCGGGCAAGGGGGTGACTCTGTGACATTGGCTTCTTATGCTCAAACATTTCCTTGACAGACACCTGACTGTGGGAAGATGAGCAGGAACTGCTGAAGGTGAGAGGCGAAGTGGCAGGTGGTTGAGAGGGGGCAAGGAGGACAGCAGTGGTTGACGTGGCTGAAGATGCTGGACCAGGAGGAGCATGGTGGCTTTGAGTTTGTGTGCTGCTTGTACTCATGTGTTGATCCCATAGGCGTTTGTGATGTGAGATCATTCATGTGCCTTTGCAATGCAGTTGTACCTAGGTGGGTGTTGGACTTCCCACGACTCAGTTTCTTTTGGCACAGGTTGCAAATGGCATCGCTGTTATCAGAGGCAGACACACAAAAAAAATGCCACACTGCTGAGCTTTGCAATGACGGCATTTTGGCGGTGGCAACAGCATACATTGATTGGCGTGCTGTCTTGCTGACCCCGGGTGCCGATACATGCTGTCTGAATGTGCCACTAGCTCCTTGCGACAACCTCCCCCTGCTTCCAACTCGTCTCCTCCTCCTCTCTGTCTCCCCATCTGAACTTTCCCCCTGTTCTTCTCTTCGAGCAGGCACCCATGTGACATCCACTAACACATCGTCATCATCAACCGCTTCACTTGTATCTGACACATCAGCAAAGGAAGCAGCAGTGGGTACAACATCATCATCATCACACCGTACGTCCATGTGTGTAATGCTGCCTGACTGAGACATATCCCTGTTATCTACATCCTCTGGCAATAATGGTTGCGCATCACTCATTTCTTCCAACTGATGTGTAAATAAATCCTCTGACAGATCAAGTGAGGCGGCTGTGGTGCTTGTGTTGGTGGTGGTGGCGGGCGGGCGAGTGGTAACTTAAGAGGTGCCCAAAGCTGAGCTGGAGGAGGATGGTGCGTTAAGGTTCCGAGCGGAAGCTGTATTAGATTGGGTGTCCTGTGTAAGCCAGTCAACTATGTCCTCAGAATTTTTCGAGTTCAGGGTACGTGGCCTCTGAACACTGGGCATTATTCTAGGGCCAAAGGAAATCACAGCACCAGGACGGCCCCTGCGGGATGGCCTGCCTCTGCCTGTCATTTTTTTGTGATTAGTGGTACAATGCGTGCAAGGTACTGTGCCACCCTATATGAGTGGTAAGCACACAGTACAGATTGTGGGCCTGCAGCCTCTCACACACGGGCAGGCAACTGCAATATATATAGAAAATTAAAATAAAAGCAGACTGATGTACCAGCCCTAAAAAGGGCTTTTTGGGGTGCTTACAGCAGATGAGTCTTTGAGAACTGGAGTGGACACAGAACACTGGCCTAGCTAACGCTGTCCCTATTCATTCTGCAGCAGCACTCTCCCTGCTCTAACTAACACTGCAGCTTCAGAATGAATCTAAGATGGATGCTGTCCTTGCTTTTTGATAGGAGGTGGGAGGGTCTGGGAGGGAGGGTAAGCTGATCGGCTGGAATGTGTCTGCTGACTGTGAGGTACAGGGTCAAAGTTTGCTCAATGATGACATATAGGGGGTGGATCGAACATTGCATATGTTCGCTCGCCGCACCGAACAAGCGATGTTCGGCGTGAACTGTTCGGCGGCGAATAGTTCGGGACATCTCTACCTGTCATACTGACTCACAGTATTGTTTCACTACCAGAAAGGAATAGCTACAGTTGTGTTCAAAATTATTCAACCCCCACTGAAATTGAGTGCTTTGGCCAGTTTGACATTGATTTTGATCATTTCAGTCGTCTTGTTTACAATTAAATCAAAGAGGCTCTTGTAAGTCAGACAAATATAACATAACAATTATAATGAAATAACCACAAATGTCTTTTCTGTGCTCACATCATTATCAGTTTTATTCAACCCCCAAGTGACATTCAATCTTAGTACTTAGTACAACATCCTTTTCCAGTTATAACAGCTTTTAAACGTGAAGCATAGCTTGACACAAGTGTCTTGCAGCGATCTACGGGTATCTTCACCCATTCTTCATGGGCAAAAGCCTCCAGTTCAGTCACATTCTTAGGCTTGCGCGCTGCAACTGCTTTCTTTAAGTCCCACCAGAGGTTCTGAATCGGATTTATGTCTGGTGACTGCGATGGCCACTTCAAAATGTTCCAGCCTTTAATCTGCAACCATGCTCTAGTGGACTTGGAGGTATGCTTGGGATCATTGTCCTGTTGAAAGGTCCAACGTCTCCCAAGCCTCAGGTTTGTGACGGACTGCATCACATTTTCATCCAATATCTCCTGGTACTGAAGAGAATTCATGGTACCTTGCACACGCTAAAGCTTCCCTGTACCTGTAGAAGCAAAACAGCCCCAAAGCATGATTGACCCCCCACCATGCTTTACAGTAGGCAAGGTGTTCTTTTCTTCATAGGCCTTGTTCTTCCTCCTCCAAACATAGCGTTGATCCATGGGCCCAAACAGTTCTAATTTTGTTTCATCAGTCCACAGAACACTATCCCAAAACTTTTGTGGTTTGTCCACATGACTTTTGGCATACTGCAGTCGACTCTTCTTATTCTTTGGAGACAGCAAGGGGTGCGCCTGGGAGTTCTGGCATGGAGGCCTTCATTACGCAGTGTGCGCCTTATTGTCTGAGCTGAAACTTCAGTACTCGCATCTGACAAATCTTTTTTCAGTTCCTCAGCAGTCACACGGGGACTTTTCTCCACTTTGCGCTTCAGGTAGCGCACAGCAGTCAAAGTCAGCATCTTCTTTCTGCCACGACCAGGTAGCGTTTCAACAGTGCCCTTTGCCTTGAATTTGCGAATGATGCTTCCTATGGTGTCTCTTGGTATGTTTAACATCTTTGCAATCTTCTTATAGCCATTGCCCTTCCTGTGAAGAGAAATCACCTCTTCTCTTGTCTTCCTGGACCATTCTCCTGACTTCACCATGTCTGTAAACACACCAGTAAATGTCTAGAAGGAGCCGAGTATCACAGTCATTTTAAATCTGCCGAATTGGTGCTTATTATGCTTGATTGCTGCTCCTTGACATCCACAGGGGTTTTCAATACCTGATCGAAAACACTTGAATGAACCTCTGTTCTTAAGAGTGGTCGTCTTTAAGGGGTTGAATAATTGTGTCAATGAAGAAATCACAAAAAAAACCATGTAATACTGTATTACAAAAACAATTGATGTAATTTTAGTTGCATTTGGTTCTTTAAAACGTCCTTGTAAGATTTCATTCTGAGCACAATTACAAATGTACACTAAATTCCCTAAAACCCTTTACAGCACTGGGGGTTGAATCATTTTGAACACAACTGTATGCATGTTTCTGCAATGCACAGTGATGTACACCGAGATACACACGTTGTGCTGCCGGGAAATAGCTGATTTATAACGTGCTTTGTGACAATATAATTTGGATTGAATAACATTTTTGGGAAAAGGTCTGTGAAGAGTCCGAATCTAATTTTTGAAAACTTCGCTCATCTCTACTTTTTACCTACCAACCAGAATATATTTTGTTGTTTGATTACCCAATGTGGATTTAAAGCTCTGCCATTTATCCTCAGTATTATACTACATGCACATGACTGTATGTGTTTTGCAATCTGCAAATTGCGGATCCACAAAAAAAAAGAAAAGGATGACATCCGTATGCCATCCGTTTTTTTTGCGGATCCTTTGTAACAATGCCTAAAACGCACAAGAATAGGACATGTTATATTCTTTTTTGCGGGGCTATGTAACATACATACGGATGCGGATAGCATACGGTGTGCTGTCCGCATTTTTTGCAGACCCATTGAAATGAATAGGTCCGCATCCTATCCACAAAAAAATGGAACGGACACGGAAACAAAATACGTTTATGTGCATGAGGCCTTAATGTGATCGTCTACAAACTGGCCCATAAAGTGGCCCTGGAGCAAGTTCAGGAAACTTCTCCCCTTTGCAGTTGATAAAGAACGATGATGCCAGTCAATGTCTGGGAAACAAAAATCTTCCATTATGACCAATGTACCAGCCTGTGCACCCTACTCTATTTAGTTATACAACTGAACTTCTATCTCCTCTGTGATGTAAGGGAGTCTGTAGATTACAGCAAATAAGGTTTCAACATCCTCACCATCTTCACCCACTATTTCCTCTTTCACACTTGCCTTCATTTCCTCCTCACATACATGCACACGCCACCACCTTTTCTTTTGAACCTGTCTTTTCTAAAGAGTGTAAATCCGTGAATAGTAACAGCCCAGTCATGTGACAAGTCCAGCCATGCCTCAGCCACACCAAGTACATGAACTGGTTTCAGTACGAATTACCGAAAAATTTGGCTGCAAGATAACCCCTAAGTCTTTTTGGATATACTTCTCAATATCTGCTCCTATTCTGTATATATGGACACTGCACAGTACCACTTCTCCTGTCCTGTATACTGGGTGTAATCCTCAGTATCTGCTCTTATTCTGTATATATATACACTGCACAGTACCGCTTCTCCTCTCCTGTATACTGGGTGTAATCCTCAGTATCTGCTCTTATTCTGTATATATATACACTGCACAGTACCACTTCTCCTGTCCTGTATACTGGGTGTAATCCTCAGTATCTGCTCTTATTCTGTATATATATACACTGCACAGTACCACTTCTCCTGTCCTGTATACTGGGTGTAATCCTCAGTATCTGCTCTTATTCTGTATATATATATACACTGCACAGTACCACTTCTCCTGTCCTGTATACTGGGTGTAATCCTCAGTATCTGCTCTTATTCTGTATATATATATATATATACACTGCACAGTACCACTTCTCCTGTCCTGTATACTGGGTGTAATCCTCAGTATCTGCTCTTATTCTGTATATATATATACACTGCACAGTACCACTTCTCCTGTCCTGTATACTGGGTGTAATCCCCAGTATCTGCTCTTATTCTGTATATATATACACTGCACAGTACCACTTCTACTGTCCTGTATACTGGGTGTAATCCTCAGTATCTGCTCTTATTCTGTATATATACACTGCACAGTACCACTTCTCCTGTCCTGTATACTGGGTGTAATCCTCAGTATCTGCTGTTATCCTGTATATATATACACTGCACAGTACCACTTCTCCTGTCCTGTATACTGGGTGTAATCCTCAGTGTGCTGGAGCCAGTCGACGGGTGTGGTTGTGTTTGGAGGAGCTGCTGATTGCTGAGAAGCTACCAGGGATTTTTCCACCTTTCCCAGCCCAGGCCCTGCCTCTCCCCAGGGAGGTGGTGGGGTCCTGGGCAATGAAGCGACTGAAGACCCAGGATCCTACTTCCCGGGGTAGGCCGGGCGGGAGGTAGGGAGGTGAGCTACCGGCCTCAGTTCCATCTTCCGCCCGGGGTCAGAAGATCTTCCAGGAGTCGTGGTGTAGCGGCCCCTGCAGCCCCCGGAGGTGAAGCCGTGTCCATCGCCGGCAGTTCCAGGAGGGCGGACGGTAGCCCTCCAAGAGGTACGCAGAGTGCTCCCGGGGGTGGGCCGGGCTCGGTTGAGGCTGACTGGGGCACCATGAAGTCCCAGGAACTAATCACCGTTTACAGCTCCCGGATCACGGCCTACCTCCGGGAGTATGAGGAAGCAAACAGGACCCTCAAGAAGATTAGGGAGAACCTGAAGCTTGAGAGGGCGAAGGTGGACAAAGCGGCGAGAAAAAACAGGCCAGAAATAACTAATAAAATAAAAGGCCTAAAAGACATCATTAAAGAGCTAAAAGAAAGAATGGCGTCCATTCTGGATAACAGCGGTCCCTTCAAGGAAAAGCTCAAGAGCGACAAAAGGTTCAATGAAATGTCTGTAAGCCGAAAACAGCAGGAAGATGACTCCACAAGTGAGGAGGAAGAGTCGGACATGGGGGGGCAACCTGCTGGAACAGGTATCACCACAGGTATCCCCGCAGAGCAGGTATGCCTGCCCCCCACTAGTTTTGATGAGGAAGGGGAGTTCGGTAAGAGCAGCGGAGTTGGGGGGCAACTTATGGCCGAAATACGCCACCTGGAGTCCCACAAAATACGTGATGACATCTGCTTTGGTAATGAATTACCTGAAGATGAGCCGATGGGAAAGAGGAGGAAGAAAAAGCCAGTAAAGCCAGAGGTGAGGTATGTCTATGTGACCCACCCTGCGTGCCCTGGGCCAACTGAAAAGCCAGCTCAGGGCACGAACCCCACCATCCTCCCTGGCTCGGTCTCCGGTTCGGCTGCCCCTCCTGCGTCGGTTACGCCTGGCAGAGGTTATGCTGGTGTGGTCGCCGGCGCAGGGGGGGAGGGGCGGTCCCCATTGTCCTCCCCATTACCAATGTCTGGTGACGGTAACTTGCAGCGGCAACTTCTTGAGGCTCTTAGGAGAGGGGAGAATTCCATTACAGTAGGGGGGCAGCAGGTGGATCTATCCTTCTGGATAGACAGGCATGGCGTGCGTGCCTTCCGAAAGCAAGGCGGGGGCGAGACCACCTGGTCCTCACCCACAACCGGCCCCAGGTCAACCAGACGGAATGTTGTCTGTCTGAAATGGAGAGGCAATGAAGCGTGCCCTACCAGAAAGAGGGTGGCAGAGCTTCTCTTTCAGATGGGCATCAGGGCATGTGACATCTTTGCCCTGATACATCCGTATGGCACCCGGGAGTTTGATGTCAGTTTTGCCCGGCCAGAGGGTCTTGAACTTTTCTGGTCTGGGTATGAACTGGCAAAAGATCAGCCGGACTGGCAGGGGTTTTTCGTGCAAGCGATAACCCGCCAGAATGAGGTCAAAAAAGTGACCGTTCTGACCCGTAACGAGTCACTTTCTTGTGTTGACCTGGTTGAGCAGGTACGGGGACGTCCAGGGTCTTCCTAGCAAGAACCTGGATGAGTTTGGCATCTGGTCGGGTGCCTGGACGTTTCAGATTAAGTTGAAACATTCAGGGGGGTCGGTTTCCCACATACCATCATCTGCTTTCCTTGGTCGGGATAGGATCATGGTGTTTTACAGGGGGCAGCCTAAGCTGTGTTACAAGTGCGGCAGCCCTTCGCACTTCAGCGCCAGCTGCCAAGTGCAGAGGTGCGCGTTGTGCAGGGGTGAAGGCCATCTAGCTGCATCTTGTGGGCAGATTAGATGCAACCTGTGTGGTGAGCTAGGGCACCCGTTCAGTCGTTGCCCACGCTCTGTCGCCAACATGGCTCGTGCACGCGCGGAGGTGAGCCGGGAGGCCCCCACCGCCGAGGCGAGTGCTGGCGAAGGTGTCAGGGCAGTGGGGTCGATGAAGAGAAAAGATGGCCCGTCCCAGCAGAGACGGAGGGAGAGGCGTCAAATGGAGAGGGGGCAGGTGGAACCCCGTCCTGGGGTGATGCCTGCGCCCTCCCAAGAGAATGCCTCTCCTAGAGCTGAGACCCTGGGGGATAACGAGGTGAATGAGGAACTCAGGAGACTAGACCGTTCCGAGGTGACTCTGTCCTCTTGCTACGAGAGTGCAACAGAGGGGAGTGTGACAGAGTCTAAAAGAACAAGAAGGAAACGTCTGACCAACAAAAATATCTAGCCCGACCAGAGTGGCCGCGGAAGGCGAAGCCAGCTCCCCCCTGGACCTCTCTAATCCTGACTCTCTTCCCCTGGATCTTTCCAACCGGTACCTCACCTTGGATGAGATCTCCGCCTCCTCTTCTTCTGGGGAGGAGGTCGAAGGTGGAGAGCCGGAGGGGCAAGAGAAGGAGCCTCTGGAAGGGCCCGCGCCTCCCTCCGGTGAGGATGCAAGGCCCTCGGAAGGTGGGGCGGGTCCAGACACTGCAAATGGGAATGACAAGGGTGGTGCGAAGGGAGAGGCGGTGGTGAATAATGAGATGGACACCACTGTCTCTCTCAAAAGAAATCGTGCCACCTTAGGGGGTAGCCCTGGGAGGGGTAAGAGGAAGAATGGGAGGGGAAGGAAGAAGGCCGTCTAACTTAATCACTCTGTATGGCGGCACTCACTCCGTTGACCCTGGCGACCATTAATGTCGCCAGTATTAAATCGGATGCGGCTAGGTTTGCAGCCTTTGATTTTCTCAGCCGGGTTGAAGCTGATATTTTATTTTTGCAAGAGACCAGGCTGCCAGATTTGGCGGCTGTATATAAAGCAAAAAAGGAGTGGAGGTGTGGTCCATCATATTGGTCTCTTGCGGCTGAGCCGTATAGCGGAGTGGCGGTCCTTTTTACCGCACCAGTAGAAAGCCGACGAGTGATTGCGTTAGAAATGGGGAGGTGTTTGATTTTAGATGTCCTCATGAAGGGTCAAGAGCTTCGCCTGATAAACATCTATGGTCCCCAAACCAAGCGGGATCGGAAGCATCTCTTTTTGAGGATCAAACCTTTCCTTTTTACGAGTCGGCAGGTGTTCTTTGTCGGGGACTTTAATACAGTCATAAGGTCCCAAGACCGGGGAGGCACCAGAGACCGGCTGGCTTATGATAGTGTATCCCTGAATAGCATAGCTAGCGAGGCTCGCCTGGTGGATGTCCACATTCGGCACACCTCAGGCCACGGGGGTTTCACTTATTATAGACAGGTTTTATTTAAAGGAGGAGACTACTTTTTCACCTCTAAAGGTGGTAGAGGTGGAATTCTCCGATCACTGTATGATTATGTTCTCTTTGAATGTTGCAGAATCCCCCCAAATGGGAAGAGGCTATTGGAAGCTAAATTCGGCCCTCCTGGAGGTGAGACAATCCTTTGAGGACTTCCTTCAGACTCAGGTAGAGTTGCTGGATCTTTGTGACACTAAGTCGGAGTGGTGGGAGATATTCAAAGATCGGGTGGCAAAATTCTTCCGCCAGCTCTCGAGCCTCAGGTCCCTGGACAAGTATCGCTTGTATCAGGGTCTGAGGAGGAAACTCGAACAACTGGTCTCGACTGGAGGTAGCCGAGAGGATATCTCCAGGGTGAAATCTTTGCTTAAGAGGTGCCAGTACGATAGGCACACATCTTTGGTTTTTGAGAGGGATTTCGGGAAGTACCGCTCGCCCGACCCTTACAGAAACTGTAAGATGTCAGTGAAAAGTAAGTTGGTGACGGGACTGAGTCGATGGTACGGGATCTCTGGATAGGTCCAGATCAGGGATCTTGGAAATCGTCAAGTCCTTCTACTCGTGCCTCTTGAGGAAGAAGGATCTGAATCGGGACAGGATTTCGGCTTTCCTGGCTGAAACCATCCCTGAGTCAAGAGTAGACCGTTCTCTTGGTGTTTTGATAGAAGAAATCAGAGAAGAGGAAGTCAGCCTGGCGATCGAAGGGCTTGCCCTAAAGAAGTCGCCAGGCCCGGATGGCTTAACATCCGAGTTTTATAAGACCTTTAAGGACTTCTTGGTTCCCCTCTTGACTAAGGTATTAAATGAGTGCCTATCCTCGGGTGCTCTGCCGAGGTCAATGAGGAGGTCAGCTCTGATCCTTATATCAAAGGGTAAAGATCCGAGCCGTATTGAGAATTGGCGTCCCATAGCGCTTCTCAGTACGGACAGAAAGATCCTGGCCAAGATACTGTTTAATCGGTTGGTGCAGTTTGCACCCGGCTCCTTCGGAGACCCAACATTGCTCAGTTCCAGGCCGAAGCACGTTTAGTGCTGTACTCGGTGTCCGAGAGGCAGTGGAGCAGGGTAGGGCGGGTAACTGGAAGGGGTACATGCTGGCCTTAGATCAGGCAAAGGCTTTTGATCGGGTTAACCACGAGTACCTCTGGTCAGTCCTTCTGAAATATGGCCTGCCGGGGGTTTGTCGATTGGTTAAAGATCTTGTATTCAGGGGCAGAGAGTTTCCCACTGGTGAACGGTTGGTCTGGCAGCCCTTTGAGGTCGGGTCTGGAGTCCGCCAGGGTTGTCCATTGAGCCCGCTCTTATACGTGTTTGCGATTGATCCTTTTATTAGGAGGATTGATCGTGGGCCGTTAGCGGGAGTCAGGATGAGTCTGGAGGAGCCAGAAGCCACTCTGAGGGTGGTGGCTTATGCCGATGGCGTCACTGTTTTCGTGTCCTCGGGAGGGAGGCGGAATACGTGATGTCGGAGGTAGAACGCTACTCGGAAGTCTCCGGGTCCGTGATTAACCGGGATAAGTGTGAGAGTCTCTGGCTGGGAGGGTGATCCATCTTTCGGTCTCCCGGACACCCTCCCAGAGCCCCAGTCGTCAGCCAAAGTCCTAGGCGTTCAATTCGGCCATGGGGATTATCCCACCCAAAATTGGGATAGCAGGCTTAAGATCGCCGCTCAGAAGGTTGACCAGTGGAAGGGTTGGTCTTTGACCCTCAGGGAAAGGGTGAGCCTGATCAAGACTTACCTTCTCCCTTTGCTTATCTATTTGGCCAGTGTATGTGTCTTGCCAGAACCTCTCTGGACTCGGGTTTACAGTCTGTTCTTCCAACTGTTATGGGGAATAGGCTGAACCTAGTCAAGAGAGAGGTGACATACCGTACGAGGAGACTAGGGGGTTGGGTATGGTCAACCCCGTGGTGTTCCTTGTGAACACCTTTGTTAAGATCAACCTGGCAAACCTCTGGAAGAGAGGGCTCCTCCGTGGGTAGTCTCTTGCAGGGGTTGGTTTCGGCCTTTCTTCCAGGAGTGGGAGACAGGAGGGCAAGTGAAGGATTTGCGTACACCTCACGGATATCTTCCGGCTTATGTCACCCCGATTCTGAAGGTGATCCGCCGGTGGGGTTTGGGAGTGAGGAGATCAGGACCCAGTCAAGGAGATCCCTTGACGAGAGGGTCTTGTTGACCCACTTCCAAAAGCCCCTGGCCCTTAAGGATTGCCCAAGCCGGGATCTAGACAAGGGGTTACAGTTGTTAAATTCGGCAAGGATCCCCTTGAAGTTTTGGGACTTGGCTTGGCGCTGCTTTCACGGGAAGCTGTATGTAAGGGGCAACTTGAGGTATAGGAACTCTGATGAAAGGGGTTGTCCCGGGAGGAGTGTGGCGACATACTGGAAAGTATGGAGCACTTCCTGCTTCAGTGTCCCTTTAATACAGAGGTATACAAACGGGTGGGTGCATCCATTGGCTGGCCTAGGCTAGCCAACCTCTCCTATGCGGAGTGGGCTTATGGAGCATTCAAAGGTTTGGGAAGAAGGGACCCATGCACAGCTTTTATAGTTAGCATAGTGGTCAGGTACTTCACATGGAACGCACGGTGTTTAGTTTCAACCCAGCAGAAAGTCCTCCCTGTGGAAGAGGTGTGTAGGAACATTCTAGGTGACCTGGTGAAGGTTCGCTCTCTCGAGTGCGAAAGGGTGGGTACGGATGGGGTCTCTTACCTCTGGAGAGGCTTCACCTTCGATGTGCCTTAGCCTCAGTAGCACTTTTCCTGGTGTTGGGCTGAGGCTTTCACACTAGGTTTTTGTTTTGTATTTAAGATGAGTTTTTGAAGAAAGGTTTGCAAATGACTGAACTTGGGCCTTCGGGTGGATTTTGATATTGGTTTGTATCGATTGATATGTTTGTTATAAGTTGTATATATTGTATGATAGGGTAAGTGGGTGTAGTTAGGTTGGGTGGGATGGGGTGGGGGGTTCATATTTTTGTGTGGGAGGCCTGCATCCAGCCCTGGACTATGCGGACATAGGAGGACATGAGGCGAGGGGCTGGGTGTGGGTGGTGGAGGAAGGGCTGGCCTCATGGAGGGACAAGAGGCGGAGGTTGGCCCTGGGTGAAGGTGATGGGATAGATAGATTGGTAGGGGTAGTATAGGTTTGTATTTTCTTATAATATGTGTGTGTTTAAAAAAATAAATAATAAAAATATATATATAAATATATATAAAAAAAATTTAAATTAAATTAAAAAAAAAAAATGTTTTGTTATATTATGATTATTTAATATGTGTTTATTATTATTTATTATGACAAGTTGTCATTTATTTTCTGTTATAAACAATTTGTATAAATTTGTATATAGTCGGGGTTCAGCCGGATCGGATGTTTAGGTTCGGCTAGGTTTCATTTTCTCTTTTGTAGTAGGTATGAATGAGAGTCTGCATGTAGCTGGGCCAGTAGGGTGAGTGGATATACTTTATTCCTTGTTTGGAAATTTTTATGGCAAAGTTTTAGTATTTTTGTATAAAATTAATAAAGAGTTCCTCAGTATCTGCTCTTATTCTGTATATATACACACTGCACAGTACCACTTCTCCTGTCCTGTATACTGGGTGTAATCCTCAGTATCTGCTCTTATTCTGTAGCTATGGACACTGCACAGTACCACTTCTCCTGTCCTGTATACTGGGTGTAATCCTCAGTACCTGCTCTTATTCTGTATATATTGTGGGGAGTCGCTCTGGTAGACGGCGGTGCGGGTGCAGTATAGAGGCAACAGGGAGTCCAGAAGGTGCGGAAAACAGTGTTTTATTCACACTTGTATCAAAATAACAGCAGAAAGTCAATTGGTGTTAAGTCACACACATCAGCAAATGAAGGGGAAAACAAAATGTCCAAACACAGGTTCCATTCACCTGGCAGGTTTGATGTGCTGGTTCGCACCTAGCTGTCAGCCCGGCCGCAGGACAATCCTCCTTCAGGGTTCCAGGACGGCTGCACGCCTCCTTGCTGGGCACGTCCTTCCACCCCAGAGAGCTCCACACCACTAGCAGCAGCTTCCAAGACAATCACTCTCACAGCTGGTGGTGCTGGCTGAGTTTATAAACCCAGCCCAAAACCAGGACTGGGTCGTGGGGAGCAGCCACCCACCCTACACTTTAGCTGCTCCCGGTAAGAGCCGGCCCGGATCGGCTTTGCAGCCATGCTACTTAGCAAATGTGTCAGTAGCACTACCTGCTACTGACATCAACAAACGGCTCCTACCTCACCGAGGCTATGAACCTCGGTGACACGTACCTACCATCTAGGACGGCACCCTGCACCTTACCACAATATATACACTGCACAGTACCACTTCTCCTGTATACTGGGTGTAATCCTCAGTACCTGCTCTTATTCTGTATATATATACACTGCACAGTACCACTTCTCCTGTCCTGTATACTGGGTGTAATCCTCAGTATCTGCTCTTATTCTGTATATATGGACACTGCACAGTACCACTTCTACTGGGGATTTTTTTCCATCTCGCCCAGCCCAGGCCCTGCCTCTCCCCAGGGAGGTGGTGGGGTCCTGGGCAATGAAGCGACTGAAGACCCAGGATCCTACCTCCCGGGGTAGGCCGGCGGGTGTTTAGGGGAGGTGAGCAACCGCCTCAGTTCCATCTTCCGCCCCGGGAATCAGAAGATCTACCAAGAGTCGTGGTGTAGCGGTCCCTGCAGTCCCCGATGGTAAAGCCGTGACCATCGCCGGCAGTTCCTGGAGGGCTGACGGTAGCCCTCCAAGAGGTACGCAGAGTGCTCCTGGAGGTGGGCCGGGCTCGGTTGAGGCTGACTGGGGCAGCATGAAGTCCCAGGAACTAATCACCGTTTACAGCTCCCGGATCACGGCCTACCTCCGGGAGTATGGGGAAGCGAGTAAGACCCTTAAGAAGCTTAGAGAGCGCTTAAAGTTTGAGAGAGTAAAGGTTGACAAAGCTTCAAGAAAAAACAGGCCATAAATATCAAATAAAATAAAAGGCCTAAAATAAATCATTAAAGAGCTGGAAGAAAGAAGGGCGGCCATTTTGAAAAACAGTGGTCCTTTTAAGGAAAAGCTCAAGAACGACGAAAGGTTCAATGAAATGGCTGGAAGCCAAAAACAGCAAGATGACTCCACTAGTGAGGAGGAAGAGTCAGACATAGGGGTGCAACTTGCGGAAACAGGTATCACCGCAGAGCAGGTATGCCTGCCCCCCACTAGTTCCGATGAGGAAGGACAGTACAGTGAGAGCACCGGAGTAGCTTATGGCCTAAATACGCCACCTGGAGTCCCCCAAAATTCCCCATTGTCCTCCGCATTACCAATGTTTAATGACGGTAACTCGCAGCTGCAACTTCTAGAGGCTCTTTTCTCATCTGCTTTCCTTGGTCGGGATAGGATCATGGTGTTCTATAGGGGAAATACCCCAGTGTGAGTCCGCGCTCTGACTCCATGGAGGCAGTGCCTGGGGACACCCAATATATTTAAATCTAAGTTAGCTATTTAAATCTAATTTAGCCTCTGTTTCTGAAAAGTTTCTGCTGGGATTTGAACTCACAACCCTCTAAATTAGATGCAAGAACCTTAACCACTCAGCTCTAAAGCTGAATGATAAACTGTCAGATAAACTGTCAGATAAACTGTCAGATATACTGTCAGAAAAACCTCATAGTAGTTTGTCATGTAGTAAGTATTCCTATACAACAGAAGTATCATTTTATATTTCAGTGCAGGTTATCATGTAGCTGTATAGTGTAGTGGTTAAGTTTCTTGGTTAAAATGTAGAAGGTTTCGAGTTCTAATCCCATCAGAAGCGTTTCAGAAATAGAGGCTAAATTATATTTAAAAAATATTTTAGTAATTGTAAAAAATGTATGGCACAAACTAAAAGTGTAATTAAATATATAATAATATATGTAAATATATTATGGCTAAAAACGTATATATATTAGCAGAAGGACCCGGCTTCGCCAGGGTATATTTCATCTATTTCATTTCATGTTTCCGTGTGTCATAAAAATATATAAACAGTATCCCCATAACAGTGAACTCCACAGTACCCACCCCTTTAACAGTGACCTCCACAGTGCCTGCCCCTTTAACAGTGACCTCCACAGTTCCCGTCCCTTTCTCATTGAGCTCCACAGTGCCCTCCACTTTAACATTGAACTCCACAGTGTCCGCCCCTTTAACAGTGACCTTCACAGTGACCGCCCCTTTAACAGTGACCTCCACATTGCCCGCCCCATTAACAGTCCCCTCCACATTGTGCGCTCCTATAACAGTGACCAGCTCTTTAACAGTGACCTCCACAGTGTCCACCCTTTAACAGTGACCTCCACAGTGTTTGCCCCTTTAACAGTGACCTCCACAGTGGCCACCCCTTTAACATTGACCACCCCATTCCCTTTAACAGTGACCTTCATAGTGGCTGCCCCTTTAAAAGTGGCTTCATAGTCTTTAACCACTTCAGCCCTCCTAGCTTAAACACCCTTAATGACCAGGCCACTTTTTACAATTCTGCATTACACTACTTTCACCGTTTATTGCTCCGTCATACAACTGACCACCCAAATTAATTTTACCTCCTTTTCTTCTCACTAATAGAGCTTTCATTTGGTGGTATTTAATTGCTGCTGACATTTTTACTTTTTTTGCTATTAATCAAAAATTACCGAATTTTTTGCAAAAAAATGTCATTTTTCACTTTCTGTTGTAATTTTTTTTTTAAACTACATTTCTATATGAATTTTTCGCAAAATTTATTGTTCTACATGTCTTTGATAAAAAAAAATCCAATAAGTGTATATTTATTGGTTTGGGTAAAAGTTATAGCGTTTACAAACTATGGTGCAAAAAAGTAAATTTCGGCATTTTGAAGCAGCTCTGACTTTCTGAGCGCCTGTCATGTTTCTTCAGGTGCTAGAATGTCAGGATAGTATAAATACCCCCCAAATGACACCATTTTAGAAAGAAGACACCCCAAAGTATTCGCGAAGGGGCATGGTGAGTTCATGTATCATTTCATTTTTTTTCACAAGTTAGCGGAAAATGACACTTTCTGAGGAAAAAAATAAAAATAATAAAGTTTCCATTTCTGCTAACTTCTGGCAAAAAATAATAAAATCTCCCACGGACTCACTATGCCCCTCAGTGAATACCTTGGGGTGTCTACTTTCCGAAATGGGGTCATTTGTGGGGTGTGTTTACTGTTCTGGCATTTTGGGCGGGGCTAAATTGTGAGCAGCCATGTAAAAGCTAAAGGTACTCGTTGGAATTTAGGCCCCCTTTGCGCACCCAGGCTGCAAAAAAGTGTCACTCATGTGGTATCGCCGTACTCAGGAGAAGTGGGGCAATGTGTTTTGGGGTGTATATTTACATATACCCATGTTGGATGAGAGAAATATCTCTGTAAACTGACAACTTTGTATAAAACAAATTAAAAAGTTGTCGTTTACAGCGATATTTCTCACACAAAGTATGGGTATATATAAAAATACACCCCAAAAATTATTGCCCTACTTCTCCTGAGTACGGCAATACCACATGTGTGACACTTTTTTGCAGCCAAGATACGCAAAGGGGCCCTAAAACCAATGAGTACCTTTAGGATTTCACAGGGCATTTTTACGCATTTGGATTCCAGACTTCTTCTCACCCTTTAGGGGCCCCTAAAATGCCAGGACAGTATAAATACCCCACATGTGACCCCATTTTAGAAAGAAGACACCCGAAGGTATTCTGTAAGGGGTATGGTGAGTTCATGTAAAATTTTATTTTTTGTCACAAGTTAGTGAAATATGAGACTTTGTAAAAAAAAAAAAAAAAAAAATATCAATTTCCGCTAACTTGTACCAAAAAAAAAAAACATTTCTGTGAACTTGCCATGCCCCTCACGGAATACCTTGGGGTGTCTTATTTCCAAAATGGGGTCACATGTGGGGTATTTATACTGCCCTGGCATTTTAGGGGCCCTAAAGCGTGAGAATCCAAAATGTGTAAAAATGCCCTGTGAAATCCTAAAGATACTCATTGGGTTTAGGGCCCCTTTGCGCAGCTTGGCTGCAAAAAAGTGTCACTCATGTGGTATCGCCGTACTCAGGAGAAATAGGGCAATGTGTTTTGGGGTGTATCTTTACATATACCCCTGCTGGGTGTGAGAAATATATCTGTAAATGACAACTTTTAAAAAAAAATTATACAAAGTTGTCAATTTACAGAGATATATTTCTCTCACCCAGCATGGTTATATGTAAAAATACACCCCAAAACACATTGCCCTACTTCTCCTGAGTACTGCGATACCACATGAGTGACACTTTTTTGCAGCCAAGATGCGCAAAGGGGCCCTAAAACCAATGAGTACCTTTTAGGAGGGCATTTTTACGCAATTTTCTTCTCACGCTTTAGGGCCCTAAATTGCCAGGGCAGTATAAATACCCACATGTGACCCATTTTGGAAAGAAGACACCTCAAGGTATTCCGTGAGGGGCATGGCGAGTTCATAGAAGATTTTTTTGGCACAAGTTAGCGGAAATTTATTTTTTATTGTTTTTCTCATAAAGTCTCCCTTTCTGCTAACTTTTGACAAAAGTTAAATTTTCATGGACTCACTATGCCCTCAGCGAATACCTTGGGGTGTCTTCTTTCCAAAATGGGGTAATTTGTGGGGTGTTTGTACTGTTCTGGCATTTTGGGTGGGGCTAAATTGTGAGCAGCCATGTAAAAGCTAAAGGTACTCGTTGGAATTTGGGCCCCTTTGCGCACCCAGGCTGCAAAAAAGTTTCACTCATGTGGTATCGACGTACTCAGGAGAAGTAGGGCAATGTGTTTTGGGGTGTATTTTTACATATACCCATACTTTCTGTGAGAAATATCGCTGTAAATTGACAACTTTGTATAAAAAAATTTAAAAAGTTGTTGTTTACAGCTATATTTCTCACACAAAGTAGGAGTATATATAAAAATACACCCCAAAAGTCATTGCCCTACTTCTCCTGAGTACGGCGATACCACATGTGTGACACTTTTTTGCAGCCAAGATGCGCAAAGGGGCCCTAAAACCAATGAGTACCTTTAGGATTTCACAGGGCATTTTTACGCATTTGGATTCTCACGCTTTAGGACCCCTAAAATGCCAGGGCAGTATAAATACCCCACAAGTGACCCCCTTGTGGAAAGAAGACACCCCAAGGTATTCCGTGAGGGGCATGGTGAGTTCACAGAAAAAATTTTTTTGCCACAAGCAGAAATTGATATATATATATTTTTTTTATTTACAAAGTCTCATATTCCACTAACTTGTGACAAAAAATAAAATTTTACATGAACTCACCATACCCCTCACGGAATACCTTGGGGTGTCTTCTTTCTAAAATGGGGTCACATGTGAGGTGTTTGTACTGCTCTGGCATTTTAGGGTCTCCGCAATCATTACACGTATGGCCAGCATTAGGAGTTTCTGCGATTCTCCTTATATTGAGCATACGGGTAATGAGATTTTTTTTTTCCGTTCAGCCTCTGTGCTGAAAAAAGAAAAAAAATGAACGGCACAGATTTTTTCATTCGCATCGGTCAATGTGGATGAAAAAATCTCTGCCAAAATCAGTGACTGCGGTGCGGTGGGCTGGGCGCTAGCTACCTAACAAGTAGCTAACTAACTGGCGGTGATAAGGGACCCTTATGCCCCATTCACACGTCCGCAATTCTGTTTGCGGAACGGAATTGCGGACCCATTCATTTCTATGGGGACAGACTTTGTCCCGCTCGGATCCGGAATTGCGGATCCGCACTTACAGGTCTGCATTTCCGTTCCGCAAAAATATAAAACATGCCCTTTTTTTGTCCTCAATTGCGGACAAGAAAAAGCATTTTCTATATAGTTCTGGCAATGTGAGGATCTGCAAAATGTGGAAAGCACATTGACGGTGTCCGTGTTTTGCGGATCCGCGGCGCGGATCCGTGGCACGGATCTGTGGATCCGTGGATCCGCGGATCCGCAAAACACATATGGACATGTGAATGGAGCCTTACAGGGGGGTGATCAGTGACAGGGGGGTGATCAGGGAGTCTATATGGGGTGATCAGGGGTTAACAAGGGGTTAATAGTGGTTATAAAGTGAGGGGGGGTGGGGGGGGTTAGTGTAGTGTTTGGTGCAACTTTACTGTGTTACCTGGTCCTCTGGTGGTCGATCCCAGCAAATGGGACCACCAGAGGACCAGGTAGCAGGTATATCAGACGCTGTTAACAAAACAGCGTCTGATATAACTGTTTGATCTAATTTATTTTACATTTACAGCCTGCCAGCGATTGATCATCGCTGGCAGGCTGTAGAATCACTGCAGAGCCGCGCGCGTTCACAGCAAATCTCGCCTCTCGCGAGATGACGCACGGATGCGTCCAGGAGGAACAAACTTGCCGCCGCCTGGACGCATCCGTGCGTTAGGCGGTCGGCAAGCGGTTAAAAGTGACCTTCATAGTGGCCGCTTCTTTAACAGTGACCATTATAGTGCCTGTCCCTTAAACAGTTACTTTCACTGTGCCTGTCCCTTAAACAGCGACCTTCACAGTGCCCATCCCTTAAACAGTGACTTCCACAGTGCCGGCCCCTTTAACATTGACCTCCACAGTGCCTGCCCCTTTAACAGTGACCGCCCCTTTAACATTGACCACCACAGTGGCCGCCCTTTTAATAACAGTGACCTTCGCAGTGGCCGCCACTTTAATAACTATGACCTCCACAAAGCCCGCCCATTTAATAACCATGACCTCCATAGTGCTGACCCCTTCAATAACAGTGACCTCCACAGTGCCAGCCCCTTTAACATTGACCTCCACAGTTCCTGCCCCTTTAGCAGTGACCGCCCCTTTAACAGTAACCTCCACAATGCCCATTCCTTTTAACAGTGACCGCCCCTTTAACATTGACCAATACAGTGGCCGCTCTTTTAATAATAGTGACCTTCGCAGTGGCCGCCACTTTAATAACTATGACCTCCACAATGCCCGCCCATTTAATAACCATGACCTCCATAGTGCTGACCCCTTTAATAACAGTGACCTCCACAGTGCCTGCCCCTTTAACACTGACCGCCCTTTAACAGTGACCTCCACAATGCCCATTCCTTTTAACAGTGACCGCCCCTTTAACATTGACCACCACAGTGGCCGCTCTTTTAATAATAATGACCTTTGCAGTGGCCGCCACTTTAATAACTATGACCTCCACAATGCCCGCCCATTTAATAACCATGACCTCCATAGTGCTGACCCCTTTAATAACAGTGACCTCCACAGTGCCGGCCCCTTTAACATTGACTTCCACAGTGCCTGCCCCTTTAACACTGACCGCCCCTTAACAGTGACCTCCACAATGCCCATTCCTTTTAACAGTGACCGTCCCTTTAACATTGACCACCACAGTGGCCGCTCTTTTAATAATAATGACCTTTGCAGTGGCCGCCATTTTAATAACTATGACCTCCACAATGCCCGCCCATTTAATAGCCATGACCTCCATAGTGCTGACACCTTTAATAACAGTGACCTCCACAGTGCCCGCCCTTTTAAAAACACAGTCCTACACAGCACCCGCCCTTTAAGGCTAGGGCTACATGATGAAATATGTCACACGACATTTTGTCGTACCAATATCATGCAACAATTTTTATAATAATAGGCTATGATGTCACACTGTGACATGCAACATGCTGCGACTGCGACATGACAATCGCAAAAAATCCTTCCAAGATGGATGCATGTAGCAGTGTAGTTGTGCCCTATGTGTCATGCGACTTATTGATGTCATGTAGCCCTAGCCCAAAGCTGACTTACAGCAGTGAAGAGAAATGGCTGGGTTGTTATGGAAACCTACCTGAAATAAATCAGTGTGCATGTGACGGTGTGTATGACAGTTAGGATTTAACTTAGTGAAAAGCTTACTGGCTTATATTGGCTAATGCAGGTCATATCTCAGGAATGGTACATCCTAGAGAGCTGAGAGAGCGGTCTAAAACCTTCCCGGGCACCTGATGTACTCGTTGTACTGCCAAATTTGGTGAAGATTGGTCCAGTTGTTTGGTCGCGCATAAATAACGTCTAGACAGACAGAAACTTATATATATATATATATATATATATATATATATATATATTTATATATTTTTTTTATTTTTAAATGTAGCCTCTATTTCTGAAAAGTTTCTGCTGGGATTTGAACTCACAACCTTCTACATTAGAGCCAAGAACCCTAACCACTCGATACAGCTACATGTTAACCTGTTCTGAAATATAAAATTATACTTCTGCTGTATAGGAATACTTACTATATGACAAACCACTATGATATTTTTCTGACACAGTTTGTCATTCAGCTTTACAGCTGAGTGGTTAAGGTCCTTGTATCTAATGTAGAGGGTTGTGAGTTCAAACCCCAGCTGAAACTTTTTAGAAATAGAGGCTAGATGTAGATTTAAATACACTGACACCATTTCGGCCGAGCATGCTCGCTCCACACTACTTAGCATACATGTGGAACCTGTTGTCTCTAAATTTAATAGCGGCCAGTTGGCACAGAAAGAGGTAGCATTTAGCTTAAGTTCCTGTCCAAAAGAGGTCACCTTAGTGTAGTGGACGGGCACAAATGATTTTGATCATATATATTTGCCAAGAAACTCACATTTTTACAGCATTAGCACCAGTATATTTTTTTTAGTTAGGATGGCATTAGTTCATATGTTCTGTGCTTGCAGGGTACTGTTGCATTGTGTTTGCTTTTTTATTTTCAGCTATGGCGACGCACACATTTTTGTATGCTGTATACGAGATGTGTGTATATTTTATTTATTTATTTTACTCACTTATATATTGTTGACACATTCTGCAGCACTCTACAGACATTATCGTCACTCTCTGTCCCCAGTGAAGCTCACAATCTACTTTCCCTATTAGTACCGTATCTCTTTGTAGTGTTGTAGGAAACCCATACAAACACAAGGAGCACATACAAACTCAATGCAGATGTTGTCCTTGGTCAGATTCAAACCTAGGACCCCAGCGATACAAGGCACCAGTGCTAACCACTGAGTCACTCTATACATGTGTGTGTATATGATATATGTATTTGTGTATATGTTGTGTATGTACTCAGTATTTACTGCATATATGTGGACACCAGGAGCTTAATTCATTCCTCTCAATAGGGACAAGCTGAGGGCGAGCCCCAGAAATTTGCAGCAAAGTCTGAATGTTCTACATTGGGTTTTGTCATGGAACTTTTCCAAAATTTTGCAACAGATTCTACACTTTGCTTTGGAAAGTGCAAAATCTAAGGCCAGACCTTAAGAAAAATGCTGCAAAATGTACATTTTCTCTGGATTTTCTGACATTGACATTGGAAATTTGGAAATAGACAACACTGGCAGTGGGGGTGCAGGGGGGGGGGGGGGAGTCCGGGGGGTAGAGTTTACTTTACCCCTGGCTAAACCAGTATAAACAGAATAAATAAATAAAAAAATAAAAAAAATTTACGGTGAAATATAATATAAAACTTGAAAGACATCCCATACATCTAATGATCCTGTCTTTCTTCATTTCTTCCCTGTACAGACAGGGTAAACTTTATAGGCTGTCACCGATTAGATCTTATTAGAAAGATATCAGATGTAGATCCAGTTCTACGTGGTCTCCGGGACAAAGATCTACTGACTGAGGAACAGTACAATGATGTGATGGAAAAGAGAACATCTGAGAAGAAGATGGAAGATCTGTGTGATATCATCAGTCACTGGGAGGACACTGGGAAGTATGCGGCATATACACTTCTCAGAAAATACAATAAAGAATTAATCAAACACTTGGAAGATGAAATGAAGAGAAGATCTTGGTTATATTACGTGGGTATGTCTAGAAATCTTTATTACACTTTACATCTGGTTGTCCTCGCACTTCGTGGTAACGAATCACAATTTTTCCTAAAATTGCGGCCACATGTGTAAGGACTGAGGACATGGGGCAAGGAACTCTGGGAAGGCGGGATCACCCAGATTGACATGCATGCATACAGCCAATCAGCAGCCAGCCCTGTGATATTACAGCCCTATAAATACGGCGGCCATCTTAGAATCAGACATTTTCCAGTGTTCTGAGTGCAGGCGACACACGTGAGAAGACGCTAGGGACAGCAATTGGAAAAACCGCATGGTGAAAGAAAAACTGAAAAAACGATTTATAAGTTCAGGGAAAGGATAGGGAGGAATCATTTCACAGCATCTTAGTGCAGGGAGAGACGTCAGAAGGGGTAGGGACAGTGCTAGAAAGATTCACAAGTGCAGGGAAAGATTATTTGGGGATCCAACTAGCCATTATACAGCTCTGTCATTCCAGCAATTTGTTTTTGGGGTGCAAGTGCTTTGTTGAAAAGCCTTTAGTGGCTTATAACTATGGAAAAAGAAAAATATATAACGAGTTCGCTTCTGCAGTTATATCTGTTGAAAGCGTTTAGTGATGTATTTTAGTACAAAAAGAAAAATATATATGCACTTCACTGGCACAGTTATTTGTGGCAAAAGTGTTTAGTGACCTATTTCAGTATAAATATATATATATATATATATATATATATATATATATATACAGTGCCGTAGATAATTTTTTTTCCTGGGGGGGGTTCAGCTTTCTCAAATTATGGGTCCATTCACACGTCCGTAAGTGTTTTGCGGATCCACGGATCCGCGGATCCGCAAAACACGGACATCGGCGATGTGCATTCCGCAATTTGCGGACCGCACAACGCCGGCACTCTCATAGAAAATGCCTTTTCTTGTCCGCAATTGCGGACAAGAATAGGACATGTTCTATTTTTTTTCGGGAACGCAATTGCGGACCCGGAAGTGCGGATCCGCAATTGCGGACCCGGCCGGGACATCGTCTGTCCCCATTGAAACTAATGGGTCCGCAATTCCGTTCCGCAAAATGCGGAACAGAATTGCGGACGTGTGAATGGACCCTTTAAGACGTTATCAGGAGCACAGACACACGAGAAGATGTGCTGCAGCTTGCAACCTAGCCTGGAACTGTGACAGAGAGGAGCAATATAGCTGCAGCAGCATTGACATGCATTAATTTGCACTTTGCATGCAGAAATCAATCATATTCCCATCATGTCGCATCATCCCCCAATAAAATAAATCACACAGACAGATCAGTCTTACTCTTGAAAAAATTGATCTCCCCAGTACTGGGGAGATCAATTTTTCAAGAGTAAGACTAATCTGTGTGATTTATTTTATTGGGGATGATGCAACATGATGGGAATATGGATGATTTCACTTCAGTCCCTGTCCCCAGTCCCCATGATTTCACTTCAGTCCCCACACAGTGTGGGGACTGGGGACAGGGACTGAAGTAAAATCATCCATATTTCCATCATGTTGCATCATCTCCCAATAAAATAAATCACACAGACAGATCAGTATTACACTTAAAAAATTGATGCAACAATATGATATTTCCATCATGTTGCATCACCCCCAATAAAAAAATCACAGTGACAGTCTTGACAAAATATTGATCTCCCCAGTCTCTCTCACACAGTCTCACTGAGCAGTGAGCACTTACTAGTCTCCAGGACCAGGAGTCCTCAGTCCAAGCCTCCCTCCAAGCAATGTGGGTGGCGTGGCGCGGTCTCTCAGGAGTCCTCAGGGCTGGGGGGGCTCTCTCTGTGTCAGTCACAGACTCACACTGACTGTCACTGAGTCTGTTGTCAGTGTCACACTTGACTCAGTGTCAGTGACTTCACTTGACTCAGCCTGGGCCAGGCGTGGGGCGGGCGGGCGCAAGCACTGCAGGCGGCAGCTCTTCTCCTCTGCTAGCTAGACACTGCCTGTGCGCGCCGCACGCACCACGTGACGAACAGTGAGTCAGTGACTGCTCACCTCACTGAATCACTACGCGCCCACCTGCACAGGCCCGGCATGAGCCGAGCCGGGTCCTCCTCCATGGACGCAGCGCATCCATAAAAAAAAAAAAAGGGCAAACGTTCTGGGGGGGGGTTTGAACCCCCCTATCCCCCCCTTATCTACGCCCCTGTATATATATATATATATATATATATATATATATATATACACACACACACTTCACTGGTGCATTTATTTGTGGCAAAAGCGTTTAGTGGCCTATGTCAGTACAGAAAGAAAAATATATATGCACTTCCCTGGTGCATTTAGTTCTGTTAAAAGCATTTACTGGCCTATTTCAGTACAAAAAGAAAAATATATTTTCAGTTCACTTCTGCATTTATTTGTGGTGACCATCCCAAGAGCTGGTGTCTGGAGCAGCGGTTCATTTCTGAGATGTCCGTATAGTGCGGGGGAATCCGAAGACCCTCTCTATCTTCGTGCTACATTATATGTTGTAAAATCTTTATTGAAGTATTTTGGTGGGAAAAAAATTGTATTCAGCTTTTAGAGCTGCAGTTACATGCGTTAAAATCTTTTTGGACTTATTTCGGAAGAAAAACAAATTTTATTCAGCATTCAGCGCTCTAGTAATATGCGGTAAAATATTTTGTGACTTACTTCGGTGAAAAAAAAATTGTATTCAGCGTTCAGCACTGCAGTTATATGCGGTAAAATCTTTATTGAAGTATTTCAGTGGAAAAACAAATTTTATTCATCGTTCAGCGCTGCAGTCATATGTGGTAAAATCTTTTGTGACTTATTTCGGAGGAAAAAAAATTGTATTCAGCGTTCAGCGCTGCATTTATATGCGGTAAAATCTTTTGGGACTTATTTTGGTGGAAAAAAAATTGTATTCAGCATTCAGCACTGCGGTTATATGTGTTAAAATCTTTATTGAAGTATCTCAATGAAAAAACTAATTTTATTCAGCATTCTGTAGTAATATGCGGTAAAATCTTTTGTGACTTATTTCGGTGGAAAAACAAATTGTATTCAGCGTTCATCGCTGCAATTATATGTGGTAAAATCTTTTTTGACGTATTTCGGTGAAAAAACAATTCTTATTAAGCGTTCAGAGCTGCAGTAATATGTGGTAAAATCTTTATTGAAGTATGTTGGTCAAAAAAAATAATTCAGTGGTCAGAGCTGCGGTTATATGCTGTAAAACTTTATTGAAGTATTTTGGAAAAAACAAAAGGTATTCTGCAGTCAGCTCTGCGGTTATATGCGGTAAAATGTTAAGTGACGTATCTTAATGAACTTCGCAACTCTTCCGGGCTCAAAGCTATCTTGAGGCTTTGTCTTCTCATTGTCTGTAGCTACTAGAGGCCTGTTCATGCCAGGCAGGTTCTCCCAGAAGTATCTTGGTTGATCGACACTCTGTCATTGTGGCACTCTGTGGTTTTCTCATGCTGCTGCTAACTCCAGACTCTGTCATCTTGCCATTCTGTGGCTTCCTCATGCTGCTGCCACCTTCAGACTCTGTCATTGAGCCACTCTGTGGCCTCCTCCTGATGCTGCTGCTGCCACTTCCAGACTCTGTCATTGTGCCACTCTGTGGTCTACTCATGCTGCCGCCCCCTCCAGACTCTGTAATGGTGCCTATCTGTGGTCTCCTCATGCTGCCGCCCCTCCAGACTCTGTAATTGTGCCGCTCTGTTGTCTCCACATGCTGCCTCCACCTCCAGACTCGGTCATTGTGCCACTCTTTGGCCTCCTCCTGATGCTGTTGCTGCTGCCACATCCAGACTCTGTCATTGTGCCGCTCTGTGGTCTCCTCATGCTGCCACCATCTCCAGAATCTGTCATTGTGCCGCTCTATAGTCTCCTCATGCTGCCGCCCGCTCCAGACTTTGTAATTGTGCTGCTCTCTGGTCTCCTCATGCTGCCGCCAACTCCAGAATCTGTCATTGTTCCACTCTGTGAGCTCCTCCAGATGCTGCTGCTGCCACCTCCACACTCTGTCATTGTGCCACTCTTTGGCCTGCTCATGCTGCTGCCACCTCCACACTCTGTCATTGTGACACTCTGTGGCATTCTTATGCTGCTGCCAACTACAGACTCTGTCATCGTGCCATTCTGTGGTCTCCTGATGCTGCCGCCACATCCAGACTATGTCATTGTGCAACTCTGAAGCTTCCTCCTGATGCTGCTGCTGACACCTTCAGACTCTGTCATTGTGCCACTCTGTTGCTTCCTCATGCTGCTGCCAACTCTAGACTCTGTCATTGTGCCACTCGTTGGCCTACTCATGCTGCTGTCACCTCCACACTCTGTCATTATGCAGCTCTGTGGTCTCCTCATGCTGTTACAACTTCCTCACTCATTGAGCAACTCTGTGGCCTCCTCCTGATGCTGCTGCTGCCAACACCTCCAGACTCTGTCATTGTGCCACTCTGTGGGCTACTCATGCTGCTGCCAACTCTAAAATATGTCATTGTGCCACTCTGTGGCCTCTTCCTGATGCTGCTTCTGCCGACACCTCTGAACTCTGTGATTGTGCCATTCTGTGGCTTCCTCATGCTGCTGCCACCTCCACACTCTGTCATTGTGTCACTCTGTGGCCTACTCATGCTGCTGCCAACTACAGAATCTGTCATCGTACCATTCTGTGGCCTCCTCATGCTGCCGCCACCCCCAGACTCAGTCATTGTGCCGCTCTGTAGTCTCCTCATGTTGCTGCCACCTCCTCACTCAGTCATTGTGTCACTCTGTGGCCTCCTCCATATGCTGCTGCTGCCGACACCTCCAGACTCTCCCACGGGAAAGGAGCACGGGCATTTGGTGGTATGAGCCCTGGCCCTGCGTGGTCTTTATAAAGATAGCCAAGCCGGATAACGAGAGCACCCACTGACCCCCGTGTCTACACACAGTGCATTACCTACAGTAAACACATTATGTGCATCAGAATCCCCCTGATGTACAGTAAGTAATGAAAAATAGTTAATGATGGTGGGTCTGTGTATGAAGTCTGTATGTTTGTATTAAACAGCACTCTGGAAACACAAATGATATAAACTCATGCCATACTCACTATAAAATATATACCAGTACTAATGCTATATTTTTTATATATATGTGTAATACTTCAGAGTGGCAATACCACCTCTTTTGGACCCCCGCTATCTTTATTGGTGCATCCTGTCATCATATATATTTATTGTTACATCCTGCATAGTGTATGTATTCATTTCCTTGCATGTAATGTGCCTGGTTAACCAGCAGGTGGCCGCAAATCTGTGCAGAGCTAGTTTCTCTGGGATGGAGCCTTCTTTCCATTTCCAGCCTTCTCTACAGAGGGAGGAGTTTAGCCAGAGTTAGTCAGTCTAGTCTACCCCATCCAAAGGGAAGGTTGTGTGCCGGCCAGCAGAACACTGTCTGCTCTGCTGGCCCCGCAGGCCCTGCCTGTAAGTTCTATATGGTTGCTAGTCCCCTCCTGGGCTTGCATTGCCTAACCTCAAGCCAAGTATGCTTGATGCCAGGAAGAAGTTCCTAGGATTAAAGTAAGAGACAACTTACTGTACTCTGTAAGACGGACAAATATCGTAAAAACCTCCTAAAAGGGTAAGAGATACCCCAGGCGCCGGTGTAAGGACGTTGCTTATGTGAGGTTCTTGGCAAATACATTTAGTGAAAAATCCCCCTCAACTACAGTAAGGTGACCTCTTTTGGATGGAAACTTACTAGTGTTGATCGAACACCAAAGTGCTCGGGTGCTCTGGTGCTCGAGCAGAACACTTTGGGATGCTCGGGTGCTCTACAGAGCACCCAAGCACAATAGAAGTCAATGGGAGAACCAGAGCATTAAAACAGGCAGCCCCTACTCTGAAGAGCGGAGGGTGTCTGGTTCACATGAAAAGGTCAGAAATTGATAGAAACACCACTGAAATGGTTCGGGAACAGCATGGGGAGGATGTCTGGATGTATCTTGGACTCCCAGTTCGCTGCTGGGAACGATGTTGTCCGAGAAGTAGCCACTTTTACAGACTGACAATAATATGCACAAAAAAGATAAAATCGATTTTAGAGGAAAAATTGTTAGGAAACATTCTTTCCTGTATATTTACTTGTACATTAAAGTGCAAGTGCTGCCAAAAATTACAAGGAAGAGGCACTCCGATACAACCTGTATATCACATAAAGGAGAGCCCCGTTCACATTGTGGTACAATCGTTTAGGTAGTGGGACTCCTACATTCATAAAGCCTATGCACTAAGTGAAAGGGCTGCCAAACATTACAAGGAACCAGCATGCCAATACAGGGTGTATTATTACACATAAAGGAGGGTATCATACACACCCTTGACAAATTATGATTGATGGCCTGCTGGTGACCCTCAAACACATTAGGAGCAAGGGCCTATTGGTGACCCTCTAAAACATTAGGGCCGAGGGCCTGCTGCTGATCTGACCATCTAAAACATCTGGGGTTAGCGTCTGCTGAGGAGCTGACCCTCTAAAACAGGGATCAGCAACCTCCGGCACTCCAGCTGTTCAGAAACTACAACTCCCAGAGTGCTTCATTCACTTCTCTGGGAGTTAGAATAACAGCCCAGCATGTTTGCATGCTGGGAGTTGTATTTTCACGACAGCTGGAGTGCCGAACGTTGCTGATCCCTGCTCTAAAACTGATCTGACCATCTAAAACACTAGGGACAAGGGCCTGCTGTTGAACCGACCATCTAAAACTTTATGGCCGAGCGACTGCTGGTGACCCTCTAAAACATTAGGGGTGAGGGTCTGCAGCTGAGCTGACCCTCTAAAACATTAGGAGCAAAGGTCTGCTGGTGACCCTCAAAAACATTAGAGGTGAGGGCCTGCTGCTGATCTGACCATCTAAAACATTAGGGGTGAGGGTCTGCTGGTGACCCTCTAAAACATTAGAGGTGAGGGTCTGCTGCTGAGCTGACCCTATAAATCATTAGGAGCAAGGGGCTGCTGGTGAGGTGACCCTCTAAAACATTATGGGCGAGGGCCTGCTGCTGATTTGACCGTCTAAAACATGGGGGAGGGCCTGCTGGTGACCCTCTAAAACATTAGGGGTGAGGGTCTGTTGCTGGTGACCCTCTAAAACATTAGGGGTAAGGGCCTGCTGGTGACCCTCTAAAACATTAAGGGCGAGGGCCTGCTGCTGATCTGACCATTTAAAACATTAGGGGTGAGGGCCTGCTGGTGACCCTCTAAAACATTACCCAAGTGTTCGGCCCACTTATTAGGGTGCTTTCTAATAAATTACAGTTAATGTCACAGATATTTGGGATACGGAAACGTTATACAGAAGATGTAGTGTAGGGAATGTCGCTACTGTCACCGGTGGCTAATTAAAAATTACAGGGAATGTTACAGCTATTTGGGATGTGCAAAGGTTATACATGAGATGTAGCACAGGTAATGCCTCTGCTGTCACCAGCGGCTAAAACAAATTTCAATGAATGTCACAGCTATTTGGGTTGCACAAACGTTATACAGGAGATGTAGGGCAGGAAATGTTGCTGCTGTCACCAGCGGCTAATAAAAAATTACAGTGAATGTCACAGCTATTTGAGATGCGCAACCAGCTAACGTTATACAGGAGATGTAGTGCAGGTAATGTCGCTGCTGTCACCAGCGGCTAATGTTATACAGGAGAAGTAGTGCAGGTAATGTCGCTGCTGTCACCAGCGGCTAATGTTATACAGGAGAAGTAGTGCAGGTAATGTCACCAGCATGCACGTTGCGCTATATTTCGCAGCCAGATAAAACAATAGTCCTTAAAAGGACTGTTGGGTCTCTAACACCTTTCAACACTCAAAACTCCCTAAAAAAAAAAAACACAATTCCTCTCCCTACACTATCTGTCCCTTCTGCTGCAGCTCGCCCTGACTAAGTCTGGGTTACCACGTGTCATCGGGTGCTATATAGCACCCGATGACGCATTCCGGCCTGACACTCACTGTAATGCCAGTAACCAACATGGCTAAGGCTTCACAGTGAGTGTTCGGCCGAACACTGCGATGTGCCGAGCATCGCGATGCTCGAGTGAAAAAGGTGTTCGGCCGAGCATGCTTGCCCAACACTAGAACTTACGCTAAATGCTACATCTTTTGATTCCAGCTGGCTCCCAAAAAATTTAAGGAAGGCAGGTTCCACATACGTGCTGAGCCCACTCTGTATCCTACCTTTGCTGGTGCCAGTTGGCTTCCAATGAATACAGGAAGAGCAGCATTAAGCTTTATAGAGCATTCACCAACCTATGGAAGAGATGTTTTAGTCAGGAGTGCATGACCAAAATGGGCTCAGCATATGTGAGGAACCTGTCATCTCTAAATTTATTGGCGGCCAGTTGGCACCAAAAGATGTAGCATTTAACTTAGGTTCCTCTCCAAAAGAGGTCACCTTAGTGTAGTGGAAGGGCACAAATGATTTTGATCAAATATTTTGCCAAGAAACTCACACGTTTACAGCATTAGCACCAGTATATTTATTTTGTTAGGATGGCATTAGTTCATACGTTCTGTGCTTGCAGGGTGCTGTTTCATTCTGTTTGCTTTTTTATTTTCAGCTATGGCGACGCGCACATTTGTGTATGCTGTATATTTATTTATTTATTTATTTTAATCTCATAGCATTGACTAGTGATTAGCAGCATAGGCAATATTTGTTTTCGCGATATTTTGCAATTTTTTTGCATAATATTCGCAATAAATTAGCGAATTCTAGAATTTGCGATCTTCAGTCATTACTTTCGCGATTGCGCAAATCAGCACTAATTATGCACTTTTTTTGCGCTATACGTGCAACTTCACATTTTATTAGGTCTGAGTAGATATTACTGATTGATGCACTAAGTATTGTTGTGACTAGTGTTGAGCGAACAGTTCGAGCATCGTTCGGGTTCGTACCGAATTTTGGGGTGTCCGGGACCTGGACCCGAACCCAGACATTTTCAAAAAAGTTCGGGTTCGGGTTCGGTGTTCGTCGATTACTTCCCGCTTTCTGAAGGGCTGCACAGCAGCCAATCAGCTAGCGTTTTACTTCTTGCCCTAAGAGCTCATCACAGCCATGCCTACTAATGGCATGGCTGTGATTGGCCAAGTGCAGCATGTGACCCAGCCTCTATTTAAGCTGGAGTCACGTAGCGCCGCACGTCACACTGCTCTGATTAGTGTAGGGAGAGGACGCAGCTTCTGTCAGGGCGAGATTAGGCAGGTTAAAGTCAGCAACAGCACCTAATGAACGGATCAATTTACAGCTGAGAATCATTGAACTTCTGCTAGTTACTTGCTCGCTGGTTTTTAGGCTGCACAGAGCGTTTTTCTGTGACTTATTTTCTGGGTTGATTGGCGGCCATTTTGTGACTTGTGGTGCACTAGAAGAAGCTGCCACCAAGTCCATCAATCCATCAATACTTTTTTTTTTTTTTTGCTATATCCTACATCAGGGGCTTGGCTGTGCTAATTGTCACCCCTAGAAACTCAGGAAAGAAATTTTTATATTTTATTAAGGGGTTAAATACAATTGCCCAAATACCAATCCCCTAAATCTGGTGTTCCAGCTTTGGCTAGACAAGTATAATACTGTCTGCTGTCTGGCAAAGGATAGATTATTTTCTGGGGTTAAATTCAATTGCCAAAATAGCAATACCATAAATCAGTGGTTTCAGCTGTGGCTGGCAAAATAGTATAGTGTCCGAGGTAGCGCACACACGTACAGACGCACGTACACGATTCTTGAATAGTTGTATTATCGCCATAATAAAACTAACAGTGTAAAGTTGACTGTATTGCTCTAAGTTATATTCGCGTACGAATGTAACTTCTATTACAGCACACCAATACTAAAACTGACTAAGAGACAGCTTTAAGTTCTATTCGAACGCGATTGCAAATTTGGAACTTAAAGTGGTGTACGATTTTAAAAGTTGAGTACTAAAAAGTTTGAATCGCAATGCGATTCTTATGTATTTGCTTAATCGCATTGCGATTACAACTTTGAGCTACCGATCACCATGGGAACGCCTCCTCCAGTAGAATGTACTGTCGGATCTGAGAATTAAGTTGAAATCGCAATGCGATTATTATATATCTGCTTAATCGCATTGCTGTTTCAACTTAGCATTGCTAAATAATTCCATCCATATTGGTTAACTTACTGACTCAGTAAGTTAACGATATGGATGGAATTATTTAGCAATGCTAAGTTGAAATCGCAATGCGATTAAGCAAATATATAAGAATCACATTGCGATTTCAACTTAATTCTCAGATCCGACAGTACATTCTACTGGAGGAGGCGTTCCCATGGTGATCGTTAGCTCAAAGTTGTAATCGCAATGCGTTTATTGCGGTATATTATCCCTCTGGGTGTCTTTTACAGCCTTTTTAGTGCCCAAAAGTTCGGGTCCCCATTGACTTCTATGGGGTTCGGGTTCGGGATGAAGTTCGGGTTGAGTTCGGATCACGAACCCGGACATTTTCCGGAAGTTCGGCCGAACCTCTCGAACCCGAACATCCAGGTGTTCGCTCATCTCTAGTTGTGACATCATAGCACTGTGTCTAACAGAGACAATAATCCCTACCACAGCACAGTAATTCCTATCACACTACCTAACACCCTGCACTGGAACCTATCACTATCTAACCTACACTGACTATTTCCCACTAACTATCTGTATTATATATACAGTATGAGCTAACTAACTAACTATCTAATGCAATTGAATAAGGATCCAGATGAGTCTGCAGAGCACAGAGCACAGCAATGACACTGCTCTCTCTCTCTCTCATAACTGCAAAAAACAGTAGAAAATGGCTGCTGGGGAGGTTCTTATATAGTAAGGGGTAGGCAACTTTCCTATTGGTTGCTAGTGATGTTGCTAAGCTCTGACAAAGATATTGTAGCCTTCTCATTGGCCCACAAGCAAGAAGCAGTAGTACTGATGAAAAAGAGAACTAGAATATTCGCAATTACGAATATATAGCACTATATTCGCGATTTTCGTGAATTCTCGAAGTGCCGATATTCGCGATTAGAATATTTGCGATCAAAATTAGCTTTGACACATTCTGCAGTACTCTACATCATCATCATTCCCTATCCCCAGTGAAGCTCACAATCGACGTTCCCTATTAGTACTTTATCTCTTTGGAGATCACTCATTCCTTTCCATAGGGACAAGCTGAGGACGAGCCCCAGAAATTTGCAGCAAAGTCTGAATGTTCTACAGTGGGTTTTGTCATGGAGCTTTTCCCAAATTTTGCAACAGATTCTACACTTTGCTTTAGAAAGTGTAAAATCTAACGCCGGACCTTAAGAAAAATTCTGTGAAATATACTTTTTCTCTGGATTTTCTGACATTGACACTGGATATCTACAACACTGGCATTTGGGGTGCAGGGGGGGGTAGAGTTTACTTTACCCCTGGCTAAACCATTATGAACAAAATAAAAAGATAAAAATTCATACGGTAAAATGTAATATAAAATATGAAAAACATCCCATACATCTAATGATCCTGTCTTTCTTCATTTCTTCCCTGTACAGACAGGATAAACTTTATAGGCTGTCACCGATTAGATCTTATTAGAAAGATAACAGATGTAGATCCAGTTCTATGTGGTCTCCGGGACCAAGATCTACTGACTGAGGAACAGTACAATGATGTGATGGAAAAGAGAACATCTGAGAAGAAGATGGAAGATCTGTGTGATCTCATCAGTCACTGGGAGGACACTGGGAAGTATGCGGCATATACACTTCTCAGAAAATACAATAAAGAATTAATCAAATACTTGGAAGCAGATGAAATGAAGAGAAGATATGGGTTATATCAATGGGGTATGTCTAGAACATTTTGTGACATTTTACATCTGGTTGTCTTTAGATATAAACATGCGACTGATGAATTTTCTGCAGTACCATATTTGTAAAGCAAGAAAGGGAGAATCATTCAAAGGCATTGCTATGGGCAATGCTTAAGTACCAAATTTTCAAACCACTCCTCCTCCCCACTGTGCCAAAGACTAGGCACCAAGGGCATAGCTATAAGAGTTGCAGAGGTAGCAGTTGCTACTGGGCTCAGGAGTCTGATGGGGTCCAAAAACCCTTATTCTGTCTTCTTACACGTTCACACAGTGTGAAGTCTGATATTCAGCATAAACCATTCCTGTCCTCCAAATAAGAGGACTGTTCTTTGTAGTCTAACGCGTTTATTGGTAAAATAACATGTATAAGTATATAGCATAGCATGTACTGCAACATTTGCATAATACTGAAGCACATAGTAAAATGGCTGCCTGTACATAAGATTACATGTCTAGCTAACAGTTATAACTCCCTAAATAACAATTATAACTAGCTGAACAGCTCTACATAACATAATGTCCCCAAAACAAAGATAGATCTCTCACCAGATATGATTTTACAAGGATAATGGAGTTTAAGAAGGAGATATGCAGAAGGACAGCTCAGCTGGTGTGCCCTGGTGACCGGAGGCTTCTCTTTCGCAGGATGCTTTGCACTCCCACAATGCTTTGCACCACCCACTTTGCAGCAGTCTTTGTAACAAGAAAAACTACATGTAATACAAGTTAACACCGCTGGATGGTGCAATAACCACATTGAACACTTGAAAAATACCAAAACCGTGACAGATTGAATTAAAATTTACAACTCTGGTGGATGGAAGGGGTTAGGTCAAGAATTTGGCATGGGGGGTTCTGTTTCAATTTTTGCCTCAGGCAGCACAGAGGCACTGTGCTTACCTTCCCCTTGACAGAAATCACTGAGGGAAGGGAGGCCCAAGCTGAACTCTTGCACCAGGGACAATGAGCTTTTAGCTAAGCCCCTTCTAGGCAATGTAGTTGTGATCACACCTGGTCCTGTTAATTAAGTGCAGAGGGTGTGGCAGTTGCAGAGAGAGCTAAGCCTCTAGGAGTACCGGCAACACCTTCTTTGCTCCTAGAGGTTGATTTGAATATATAAAAAAATCTTTTTTCTCAGAAATTGGCCTAGAAGGACAATCAAAAGAAGGAATGCAGTGAGCCCTGGCTCCAAGTTATGGTGTCAGACTTAGAAATCACTTCCACATCATCCTGCTGTGACTGAGAGAAGGAGTGAGCCATTTAATCCACAATCTCATCTTTGTTCCCAATAACGGATCTGTCCCATTTCCGTTATGCAGGAGAGGACGCCCCTGCATAACGGAAACAGTACAGATCATTTTTGAAGCCCATAGACTTCTATTATGATGGAGTGTGTGACGATACCATTATCACAGATGATAACACCTGGCCACTTGGGGTGGATTGTTCTTAATTTGCACCAGGTGTACTGTTTATTTGCCCATCCTTTTGGGGAGGCAGTCAGCCACATGACTTTTCTTAATGTGTCTTCCTGTAGCTGCCTGACTTCCACAGCAACTTGAGTAAACTATGCAATGTCTTTTGGTCTGACTAACAAGCAAGCAGATGTATGGAAAAAAACCTGCTAATTACATCACCTGTGGATTGCATTAGCCCCCCTGCTGTGCATTAGGATCTGTTCAGCTTGTCTGGCTGAAGTGGAAAAGCTGTGTAATCAGAATGACACTATGCTTTCAGAATGAACTGACAACCAATGATCGAACAGCAATGATTATATTCCACCAATCCTATGGGGGCCAACGCATTGAAATGACGGCTGGCGCAGTCATCGGCGGCTATTCTAGAGGACGTCAGACTAGGGACTATGGTTCCATCTGGTGAACTTTAGAACTGCTCTTCTGCCCAACATCAAGCCTATGGATTTGGTGTGAGTGTCCAGGTTGGGACAATCGGGTCACCTGGCCACATGCTTTGCTGTGTATGGCCGACTCCCTAAGGTTGCCGCTACCTCCACTTGGTGGGTGCCTGCCCAAAGTGGGGAGCTACTGACTGGGGTTGTTGGTCCCGGGTCCTTGCTCCCCCCCCCCAACCTCCGAAGTCGCAGAGGTTTATTCCCTGATGAGTCCGTGGAAGGGTGAATTGCTGTCACCTGTGCCATCTGGTGTCCTTGCTGGGACTGTACTATATGCTGTTGTACTCTCACCCTGTGTTGTCTGAGTAGTGTTCCACCCACAGGAAAGGAGCACGGACATTCGGTGGTATGAGCCCTGGCCCTGTGCGGTCTTTGTAAAGATAGCTAAGCGGATAATGAGAGCAGCCACTGACTCCTGTTTCTACACACAGTGCATTACCTACAGCAACACACATTCTGTGCATTAGTATCTCCCTGTTGTACAATAAGTAATGAAAAATAGTGAATGTTGGTGGGGCTGTGTATGCTGTCTGTATGTTTGTATATGCTGTATTAAACAGCACTCTGGAAACACAAATTATATAAACTCATGCCATGCTCACTATAAAATATATACCACTACTAATGCTATGCTTTTTAATATATGTGAGGTTCTTGGCAAATACATTTTGTGCAAAATCCCCCTCAACTACAGTAAGGTGACCTCTTTTGGACTGGAACTTAAGCTAAATCATACATCTTTTGGTTCCAGCTGGCTACCAATACATTTAGGGAAGACAGGTTCCACATATGTACTGAGCCCAATCTGTATCCTACCTATGCTGGTGCCAACTGGCCTCCAATAAATGTAGGAAAAGCAGCATTAAGCTTTATAGTGCATTCATCAAGCTGTGGAAGAGATGTTTTAGCCAGGGGCGCATGACCAAAATGGGCTCAGCATACATGTGAAACCTGTTGCCTCTAAGTTTATTGGCGGCCAGTTGGCACGGAAAGATATAGCATTTAGCTTAGGTTCCTGTCTAAAAGATGTCGGACACAAATGATTTTGATCATATATATTTGCCAAGAAACTCACATTTTTACAGCATTAGCACCAGTATGTTTTTTTTTAGTTAGGATAGCATTAGCTCATATGTTTTGTGCTTGCAGGGTACTGGCACAATAGAGTTTACTTTACCCCTGGCTAAACCAGTTCAAACAAAATAAATAAAAATTCCTACGGCGAAATATAATATAAAACATGAAAACTATCCCATACATCTAATGATCATGTCTTTCTTCATTTCTTCCATCTCTGTACAGATAGGATAAACTTTATAGGCTGTCACCGATCAGATCTTATTAGAAAGATATCAGATGTAGATCCAGTTCTACGTGGTCTCCGGGACCAAGATCTACTGACTGAGGAACAGTACAATGATGTGATGGAAAAGAGAACATCTGAGAAGAAGATGGAAGCTCTGTGTGATCTCATCAGTCACTGGGAGGACACTGCGAAGTATACGGCATATACATTTCTCAGAAAATACAATAAAGAATTAATCAAACACTTGGAAGATGAAATGAAGAGAAGATCTTGGTTATATTACGTGGGTATGTCTAGAACATTTTGTGATACTTCACATCTGGTTGTCTTTAGATATAAACATGCGACTGATGAATTTTCTGCAGTACCATATTTGTAAAGCAAGAAAGGGAGAATCATTCAGGGGCATTGCTAGGGGTGATGCTTAAGTACCAAATTCTCAATCCACTCCTCCTCCCCACTGTGCCAAAGACAAACTGTGATTGGATATTAATTTTAATTTGTGACTGAAATTTAATGTTTAAAGGGCATCTGTCAGCAGATCTTTACCCATGACACTGGTAGACCTGTTCATATGTCCCCACATTGGTGAGAAAAGTAATGTTTTAACATATGCAAATGAGCCTCTAGGAGCAACAGGGGCTTTACCATAACACCTAGAGGCTCTCATCTTTCTGCTACTGCTAGACCCTCTGCACTTTAAGAGGACTAGGCACCAAGGGCATAGCTATAAGAGGTGCAGAGGTAGCAATGGCTACTGGGCCAAGGAGTCTGAGCGGGCCCAAAAACCCTTGTGCTGGTCATTTTACACCTCTGGCTGGAAGGAAGGGGTTAGGTCAAGAATTTGGCCTGGGGGGTTCTGTTTCAATTTTTGCCTCAGGCAGCTCGGAGGCAATGTACTTACCTGTCCCTGGACACAAAGCACTGAGGGAAGTGAGGCCCAAGCTGAACTCTTCCACCAGGGCCCATGATCTTTTAGCTAAGACCCTGCTAGGCAGTGTTGTTGTGATCACACCTGGTCCTGTCAATTATAGTGCAGAGGGTGTGGCAGTTGCAGAGAGAGCTAAGCCTCTAGGAGTAACAGCAACACCTCCTTTTCTCCTAGAGGTTCATTTGCATATATTAAAAAATTATTTTTCCCAAAAATGGGCCTGGAAGGACGATGAGCAGAAGGAATGCTGTGACCCTTGGCTCCAAGTTATGGTGACAGACTTAGAAATCACCTCCACATCATCCTGCTGTGACTGAGAGAAGTAGTGAGCCATCCAATCCACAATCTCATCTTTATTCCAAATAACAATGTTGCACCTTTCGGAAGCCAGGGAGGTGCCTACTACTACTACTCTACTACTAGCCAGATGGCTGTAGCTGCTACTTCTGTTACCCACATTCTGACTCTGAGAGAATGAGTCCTAGGTCTTTCATTTTGCACGTATTTTATTTTGAGGCCTATAAAAGAAACATAATGGGTTTCCTATAAATGAGAAGTCACAGGTTTGGTAGACACCGATTATTGAACAGTACTAGCAAACTTGCAAGTATGTTTTCTGTAATTTTAAAGACAGAGGAGCCATTAAACTTCCATCCATTTCTACAATTACACTGCAAACTGGTATTGACAATTTAATTTGGGAATAATTCAATGTTTGTGGTGAAATTTATTTGAACTATGTGTGTTTAATATTTCCACAGCCATGGATATATCCTTCTGGATTCCTAGGTGCACACAGTGGTAGATCCTGACTTCTGAATCCCACTGAAATGATGTACTGATGGCCTGCAGCACCCTCCAATGATGTAATGATGATTAATTTAGTATAATATAGCACCAAATACAACAACAATTCAACTCTACTTGAGAGATTTAGGAGAGTCAAAATGTTGCTGTATTTGGCACCATGTTATACAAAATAAATCTTCACTACATCATTAAAGAGTGCAGGCTATCAATATTGGATATAAAACATGGAGAACATCCCCAGACATATAATGATCTTGTACCCGTCTCCTTCAATTCTATCCTTCTCTACAGGCTGTGGAAACTTTATAGACATTCACCAATCAGCTCTTATTAAAAGGATATCAGATGTAGATCCAGTTTTATGTGATCTTCGGAACCAAGGTCTACTGACTCAGGAACAGTACAATGATGTGCTGGAAAAGAGAACATCAGAGGAGAAGATGACAGATCTGTGTAATATTTTCAGATATTGGAAGGATACTGGAAAGTATGCTACTTTCAAAGTTCTCAAAAAACACAACAGAGCACTTATCAAAGACCTGGAAGCAGAGGAAAATATGATGAGAATTAATCTGTTGAATATCAGGTGTAAGTCTAGAACATTATATGACATTTTTTATCGGATTGTCCTTAGATATAACCAAGGGATAATGAATACTGTTGAGCGTGACTATTCAAATTGCAAATTTTAATCGCGAATATATCGCCACGTCAAGAATTCGCAAATATTTTGAATATAGTGCTATATATTCGTATTTGCGAATAGTGTTGATCACGAATATTTTAATCGCAAATTTATTGCTAATTTATCGTGAATTTATAACGAATATCGGCACTTAGCAAAATCCCTAGCAACCAATAGGAAAGTTGCCTACCCCTTAGTGTTGATCGCAAATATTCAAATTGCAAATTTTTATTGCGAATATATTACATTGCTGATTTTCGCAATCAAGTAAATAATAATTGGAGATCCCGAATTCTTGTATTTGCGAATTTATGGTGAATATTCGGCCACAAATTTGCGAAATATCGCTAATTGGAATATTGCCTAATCCGCTCATCACTAGAAATGAACTCTCTGTATGATCTGTAAAGCAAAAACTTTTCTTCCCCATATAGATTCTTTGTTTCTGTACAGAAAATTCCTGTTTACACAGAAGGATCTGATGGCCAGAAAAGATGACTTTGGGTGCTGGTCAAAAGACACAATCATTCATCAGAAGATTGGTGGCACCTACACTGGGCACTAGAGATGAGCGAATCAATTTGTAGGAATTGATTTGTCTCATCAGGTGGGGTTCTGCACCTGTGGCCGGGTGTCCCTGATGCTGAGGATGCTTATCCTGAAGCTTGATTGACAGGGTCAGACATCTCAGCAGCAACTGATTGTACACCTTTACACTTTGGGTAGTGGCACACAAACAGTTGCTCCTATAGCGGAAGCAGAGCCTCTGCATTTGCAGAGCAGTGACAAATGCATAAGATTGTCAGGGTCAACCAAGATGCCTGACCCTGTCAATCAAGCGGCAGGGTGAGTGTCCTCAGCTTCAGGGATACAATGTCACTAGAGATAAGCGAATTGAAGCTGACAAAGTGGAATTTTATGCGAATTTCTGGAAGAATTCGATTCGCACCGAAGCTGAATTTCCTCACGCTTCGTGGTAACAAATCACATTTTTCCTAAAATGCCTGCTGCACGTGTGAGGAAATGGAGAAAGGAAGTATGGGAAGTCGGGATCACCCAGACTGACATGCATGCAGCCAATCAGCAGCCAGTCAGCCCTGTGATGTCACAGCCCTATAAATACGGTGGCCATCTTAGATTCAGACACTTTCCAGCATTCTGAGTACAGGGACAGACGAGAGAAGGTGCTAGGGACAGCAAATGGAAAAACCTTATTGTGAAAAAAAACTGAAAAAATGATGTATAAGTGCAGGGAAAGGATAGGAAGGAATCATTTCACAGCATCTTAGTGCAGGGAGAGACGTCAGAAGGCGCTAGGGACATTGATAGGAAAGTGATTTATAAGTGCAGGGAAAGATTATTTGGGGATCCAAATAGCCATTATACAGCTCTGTCATTCCAGCAATTAGTTATTGGGGTTCAAGTGCTATGTTGAAAAGTCTTTAGTGGCTTATATCTGTGGAAAAAGAAAAATATATACGCAGTTCACTTCTGCAGTTATTTGTGTTGAAAGCGTTTAGTAGTCTATTTTAGTACAAAAATAAAAATATAAAACTGGCGAAAAAAATATATATTCGCTGTCCAGCGTTGCAAATATCTGTTATAAAGCCTGTTGTGTAAAAGTAGAAAAAAATGTGGGCCTAATTGACCTTCTGTGGTGCTGTGATATATTGTGAAGCCCTATTTTCAGTGTATTACTGGCAAAATAAAATATATAATCACCGTTCAGGGTTCCATATATCTGTTAAAAAGCCTGTTGTGTAAAAGTAGAGCAAAATTTGGGCCTAATTGACATTCTGCGGTGCTGTGATATATTGTGAAGCCCTGTTTTCAGTGTATTACTGGCGAAATTAAAAATATTTTCGCCATCCAGCGTTGCATTTATCTGTTGAAAAGCTTTTTGTGTAAAAGTGGGGAAAAATGAAGGCCTAATTGCCGCTCAGCGGTGCAGTGATATATTCGGAAGCCCAGATTGCCGTGTATTAGTGGAAGAAAAAAAAATGTATTCGCTGTTCATTGTTGCATTTATCTGTTGATAAGCCTTGTGTCGTGTAAAGGTTGCAAAAATTAAGGCCTGCTTTCTGTTCAGCGAGTGCAGTTACATGTAGCGAAGGCCTTTTTGTGGTGAAATTTTTTATGTGACGCTGAATTTTTTTGGGAAGTTTCATGGGTGCCTGTACACCTACTTTTGCTGCATGGACCAAATTACTTAGTGGTGACATTTTTAATGTGCCCAGACTCCAGACTCAGTCATTGTGCCAGTCAGTGGCCTTCTCCTGATGCTGATGCTGCTGCCACCTTCAGACTCTGTCATTGTGCCACTTGGTGGCCTCCTCATACTGCTGAAACCTCCAGACTCTGTCATTGTGGCACTCAGTGGCCTTTTCCTGATGCTGCCAACTCCAGACTGTACCATTTTGCCACTCGGTGGCCTCCTCATACTGCTTCCACCTCTAGAACCTTTCATTGGGCCACTCTGTGGTCTCCTCATGCTGCTTCCACCTCACCACTATGTCATAGGTCCACTCCGTGGACTTCTCCTGCTGATCCTACCCTCCCCACCATGACTGGTCCACTATTTTGGCTTTCGGTCTGGCTGACATAATCATTTCTTTGACCTTTCTTCTCATCTGTCAGAAGCAAGGAAAAATGACCGCACAACGGATCCTGTCTGTGGAGCAGCTGTAAGGCCTGTATGGTCCCATCAGAATTGGCTTGTGATTTGGTAGCCAAAAGCAGGAGTGAGTAGAAACACAGAAGACATGCAAATATTACATTCATGTGTCATCTCTTTTTTAGATCCACTCCAGTTTTTTTTTGACATTTGCAATACTAATGGATTATTGAGCAAATGCTGACCGAGTGAAGGCGGATGCTCCGCAGACAGAATCTGTTTTTTCTGGGTCATTGTTCTGATGGATCAGAGGAAGGGCAAACTAATCAGTGACGTCAACACACACTTACTGCTGACACCCTCTCCACTCTGTTGGGGGGCTCTACTTGTATAAGCGTTTAATAGAACAAGTTCTGTAGACATATATGTGGAATCAGATGTCGAGGGTGTAAAAGGAGCGCGCTTCTTCTTGACACTAACATGGACCTGTAAGGCTGAGTTGATACTTCAGTTATTTGGTCAGTTTTGGCTCCGTGACTGCCCAAATAAGTGAAGTATGCAGTGATTCTAGGAGCGACCCCTGTCATCTGCATGTCATACTGACTTACATTATTATTTCACTACCACAGCAGACTCTCTATGCATGTTACTGCAAGGCACAGTGTTCTACACCCCTATAAAGGCTCTCTGCGGCTCCGGAAATATCAGATTTTTAACGTAATTTGCCGCAGATAAGTTTGGATCGAAGCAAATCTTTTCGAAAAATTTCGGCAAACCAGCAAAACCCTGCTTGGTGAGACAAATCAATTTTTACACATCGGTGCACTCTTCTGGGCACTTGTTGGGAATGGGCACTTCTAGTTACTCTCCAATAATGGCCTGATTAGCAGCCCGTGGAAAAGAGCCTTTAGAGTCCAATTCTAGTTAACAACAATAGTAATAAAAAGAACCATGAATAGCTAAGATGGAATGACCCTTCATGTTGTAAATTCTTTACTCCTTTGCCTCTCATTTTGTAATTGCCAATATTTTGGTTCTTTTATATTTTCCACTTGATGTTACTTTCTGTTGTTCCATGTCCACTCATTGGAGATAATTCCTTAACATTAATTATGTAGCAAGGGTTGGACAGTATTACTATAATTATCAATTTGTCTTCTTCAGTAGGTAAAGATCACTTTGTGAACAGACACAGATATTATCTGATTTATAATGTAAAGGAAGTGAATCCAGTTTTAGATGATCTTCGATCCAATCATCTACTGACTGGAGAACAGTATGAAGATTTACAAGCGATGACCAGACCTGAAGAAAAAATGAGACGTCTATGTGATATACTCTGCCATCAGTCAGACACAAAGAAGGATCAGTTCTACAATTCTCTCTGGAGATACAACTACACCGCCATCAGTAATTTAGAAAAAACAGATGAGACATCAAAATCTGCAAAATCTTCATTTGAACACATGTTACGAGGTAAGACTCATAAACCTATAAATAAGATCAGGAAAATAATATTTCATTTTGCAGCTTTTATTTTTTTTCCAGGTAGAGAAATAAGCTGCAGACATTTCTCTGAAAATCGATTGGTATTCTTCAGGATTTACACCCTGCCATCATTTTATCAACTTATTATTAATTTTATAGCACATCTGTCAGCAGATTTGTCCCTATGACACCGGCTGACCTGTTACATGTGCGCCTGGCAGCTGAAGGCATCTGTGTTTGTCCCATGTCCATATGTGCATGCATTGCTGAGAAAAATAAAGTTTTTATATATGCAAATCAGCCTCTAGGAGCAATGATGGTGTTGCCGTAGCTCCTGGAGGCTCAGCTCCCTCTCTAACTGCTGCACCCTTTGTACTTTCATTGACAGGTCCAGGCAGTGTAAAAGTGATCATGTCTGGACCTGTTATCCAAAGAACAGTGGGAGCAGCAGGTGCAGAGGGAGCTGAGTCTCTAGGACTATTGGCATTGCCCCCGTTGCTCCTAGTGGCTCATTTGGATATTTTACAAAGTAATTTCTGTAAGCAATGCAGGCACATATGAACATGGGACCAACACAGATGCCTTCAGCTGCCAAGTGCACATGTAACAGGTCAACCAGTTACATAGGCACAAATCTGCTGACAGGTGCCCTTTAAATCCTAAAACTGAGTTACAATTAAGTAAAGTCCTCCCAAACATCTTGTTTCCTTATGTTACTGCTGTCATGGCTGACCTCCTCAATCAGTAGCACACTATACAAGCAATAGATATATGGGGTGGCCCATAGAAAAGAAGCCCATCTACAATATCTTCCAATTAAACTGCCTAATAGTATATCTGTCTTAGTTGTCCATAGCAACCAGTTAGAGCTCAGCTTTCATTTTTTCAGAGCCCTGTAGGAAATGAAAGCTGAGCTCTGATTGGTTGCTATGAACAACTAAGACAGATTTATTATTCAGTTTGATTTGGAGATATTGCAGGTGGGTTACTTTTTTGTGGGCCACTCTAGTATTTGTGGTCACCAGTAGAGACAGTTGGAGTGGAAGAAACTATTGGATTGCTCATGGAAGCCATGTTTAGTTATCATTTTGTCATGACCAGCACAGGATTAGGCTTCGGTCTAGAAGAGGATTTTCAATCACTGACCAGTGGCTGAATGGTCAGCTTTCGGCCTCATGCACATGCGGCCTGCAAAATGCACAATGGAGCATATGTATGTGGACAGCCCACGGTGTGCTGTCTGAAGCTTTTGTGGCCCCATTGAATGGGTCCGCATCCAACCCTTAAAAGATGTGGATCGGATGTGGACAAAAAACATGATCATGTGCATGCGCTTCAAACCCCACCACTCAACCGAGACTGCCCTCTTCAGCATTTGTGCTTTGACAAAACATTTTCTGTGCTCAGCGACGTCATCACTTTTTGGCTTTGTATTGCTCCGCTGTGCAGCCTATCTCATGACATCACTGTTTTTATTTTCTGGATCACATCATACCTCACAGACCGGACATTTAGCGTCTCCCACTCTCACGCCACCTCCTCGCCTCACTCCCTCTCTGTTGGTGTCCCGCAAGGCTCCGGTCCTAGGACCCCTGCTCTTCTCTATCTACACCTTCGGCCTGGGACAGCTTATAGAGTCCCATGGTTTCCAGTATCACTTTTATGCTGACGACACACAAATCTACCTCTCTGGTCCAGACATCACAACCTTACTATCCAGAATCCCACAATGCCTATCTCGCATATCCTCCTTCTTCTCCTCTCGCTTTCTAAAACTTAATATGGATAAAACAGAATTTATCATCTTTCCCCCATCTTGCTCACTCCCCCAACAGACCTATCTATCACAATCAATGACTGCACACTCTCCCCGGTCAACCAAGTCCGCTGCCTTGGAGTGACCTTTGATTCTGCCCTCTCCTTCCGACCACACATCCAAGCCCTTTCCACCACCTGCCGTTTCCAACTCAAAAACATCTCCCGCGCATGAGCCCTAAGTCTGGAATTAGACATTGACACCATATGATGTTAGAGATATAAATCATCTATATCCCTGGCATCACAGATAAATGTGTGGGCACTGTAATGTTTATTCAATGTGAGTATACTTTTCTATGAAGGCATATATGGCCAACTATACAACCAGTCATGGTAATGGTCCCAACGGCCATTCGCCCCACAATGGCTTCAGGCAAAGCCATGATCCTCACTCTCTGTATGATCCTTGTATTCTTCTCTCTACAGCTGAAGATCATTTCATAGACAAACACAAAGAGCATCTGATTGAACGAATACAAAATGTGCTCCCAGTTATATGTGATCTGTGTGATGAAGGTCTGCTGAATGAACAAGAGGAAATTCACATAACGTATACATTGGATCCAAAGTTCATGATGAGACGTCTGTATGACATCATCAGACACTGGGATGACGATGATAAGGAAGAGCTTATTCAAATTGTGTACAAACACAATCCAAGCCTCATTGAAGATTTGACAATGCTGGAAGGTTTTTCCAAATCAAAGAAACCTGGTAAGTGTAAATATGATCCATGTCCACAGGGTCTTCTCCTCTGTATGCTAAATTATGTATTACCAGCAAGAAGTGTATTTCATTTGAAGAAACCTAAAAACGAGAGGAAGGAACACTTGTCCACTAATCAGTTTGATAAGAATATAGCCTAAATAACCTTTTAGGAACATCGGTGGGGGGAGATTTATCAAAGTGGTGTAAAGTTGAACTGGCTTAGGTGACCATAGCAACCAATCAGATTCCTCTTTTCATTTTCACAGCTGCTTTGGAAAATGAAAGGAGGAACCAACTAAGCCACTTCTACCTTACACCAGTTTGATAGATCTCCCCCATAAGGACTACAGATCGAGCTGACAGAGCATCCCTGTAGAGGAACTCAGTGAGGAAGAGCAGTCTGCAGAACCAGAGAAACTGAACCCATGTATAAGGCAAACTTTCGAAAAGTAATAAATACCAAAAGTAAAA